>OX422211.1:557461919-558076003 GCA_949130495.1 Sambucus nigra | reverse complement strand
AAAATGTTAATATTTAGTTCCTATTAGTATAAACAATCGCATATTGAATGCGTACGCATAAGAACTAAAAGGCTAGTTTCTATGCCTAAATTTATTCGTGCATTCAAATTCAAATTCAATTTTAATTTGAAATTGAAATTAAAATTCCATTTATAATATTAATTCCAATTTTCTCCATCTCATCTAAAGGGTGAGTGGTCCTGTGCCATCCAAGACCATATATTTCCGTAATATACTTAACAGCTCATGCACATTGTTCCAATTTGAGGGAAATTCGACAGCATATCCTCATAATTATCCAAGTACACGACATATATTCGCAAGTGTGAGTATTATTCCAATATATCAATTGAAATAACACTTAACATTGCATCATCTAGTATGTACCCAGAGAATATTAAGATATGACTGCAGAACTTCCCCCCAAAGTAACAAGTTTAAACTACTAAAAATATTATTATAAAGAAACTATGCAGACCCAAACTATATAAACGAAACAAATCTAGAGATCTCATTACAGGGGTAATGATTCTCAAACGGGTTTAGGGTTACTTAATGCGTACGCATAAGAATTAGAAGTCTAGTATCTATGGGCACTATATGTAATTTAAAGTATGTTTCATTTAATTATCTCTTATCACAATTCGAGAGATTTCATTTAATTATGTAATTTAAAGTATGTTTCAGTTAATTTAAAGTACACATAAGAACTAAAACTTATACCAATTTATACCAATATCAATACCAATTCAAATTCATTTTCAATTTAGAAAAACGGGTCATATAGAATTACAATGTATACAAATTAAAAAAGTTATTAACCAGACGAAAAATCAACATGTATCCAGTACTCTTTATATCGTCTACATGACAAAAAAATATTAACAATAACAAGTTTTCAAGTAAGGGTTCATAATGTGTTCTTGCATAAAGAGGAGCACGTAATTATTTTACAAGGGTGTGTTACATCATAAGGAGGTCCATCAATATATTTCAAATGTCCCCAGTCATTTATAATATTATTACATGACAAAAATAAGTTACGCCTGACAAATATTGAACCCCGCCACCCACACACTAATTCATACACACGCACACACACAGCCCCCCCCCCAACCCATTGCCGCCCCCACACACCTACACCCCACCGCACACATACGTAGACCCACCTACCCCCCCCCCCCCCCCACACACACACATACACAAGCATTCCTACACACACACACATACTAAGGAAAGATAGAGGTAGAGAGAAAAATACATGAAACGAGAGAGAAAGAGAGAGAACCGTCCCCCCCCCCCCCACACACACAGAGAGAGAAATTGGTGGGAATTGAAAACAGTGGAAAAAAAAAGAGGCGGTAGGATTTTTAGTAAAGAAAGATGTCACGAACCTGTCAAGGTCTTTGGCCGTGATAACTTTCTGAAGTTGTCACGGTCATTGACGATGATAAAAAATGCGTGTTTTTTTTTTATCACGGTCAATGACGGTGACAAGGGTGGACGGCTTAAAGGTGACAATTTTTCTTTTTTGGTGTAGTGAATAGAAATTAAATAAACATAAGAGTATGGGGTATTACATAAAAGTTCAAATTTTTTGGTATTATGGTGAAAAATCAAATAACGAAATTGTACTTAGAAAACCGCTCAATTTTTGCCCGATTAGATACAAGAAGAGAGGATTGGGGATTAAATTTACATAGTTGTTGCCTTGTCGGCTATTCTTATTCCTTTACAGTTACTTCTCTTGTTCCAACTTGAGCCTCCAAAGGACTAATATTGTTTTGGATTGTTTTAACCATCATATGTATCTAATTTTCGTGAATATTCTTTCTTGTATGAAGAAATGAGATTTAAGGAGTTTACTTATGTGGAATATTTTTTAGACATAATTAATTTTTTAGAGTATATTTTTTTTATATCCTACAATTTTTTAGAGTATATTTTTTAGACAAAAATACACCCAAAAGTATCCTAAAGGCATAATTAATTTTCGTTTCACTTGTGCTTTGTATGGATGATACTCTCTGCATGTTGTCCTGTCTTTATTTGTTGCATTTCAAAGTTTGAAGTTATCATAAGCTATCTCAAGGTTCACACGCAAGATCTTTTCTATAGGAATATTCGATCTTTGATTTTTATGTTCAAAATGAGTTAAATCATCATACCAATCATCTTATGTTTAGTTAATCACATGGACGTTGGGTTGGGAGCTTACCAGTTTGAAAGAAATCAGATATGTTCCTTCATGTTTCAATTCTTGATGGTCAGCATCTTTCTTGCTCATAGTCAGCATATCGTCAACGTAAACCTCCATGTTTTTACCGATATACTCTGCGAACACCTTATTCATCAACCGCTGGTAGGTAGCACCTGCATTTTTAAGTCCGGAAGGCATAACATTATAGCAGTATATTCCCCTTTAGGTAATGAAAGAAGTACTCTCCCTGTCTTTTGGTTTCATCTTAATCTGCTTGTAGCCGGAATAAGTGTCCGTGAAGCTCAAAAATTTATGCCCCGAAGTGGCATCCACCAGTTAATCAATTCGGGGCAAGGGAATGTGATCTTTTGGGCAGGCTTTGTTGAGATCTGTGAAATCTATGCACATCCTCCATTTATTATTCTTCTTTTTCACTATCACCACATTGGCTAACCAATCTGGATATTTGACATCATCAATAAAAGAGGCTTTTTGTAGCTTCTCAACCAACTCCTGGATAGCTTGGTTCTTCTCTGGGATAAATACCCTCCTGCGTTGTTTCACCGTCTTAATCTCCTTATTTGGATTGAGTTCGTGGCATAATAAGGATGGGTCTATCCCTGGCATATCTTTATGACTCCATACGAAAGCTTGCTTTCTATTCCTTAAAAATGCCACTAACTCCTGCTTTATTGACGGGTCCAGTGAGGCGCCAATTTGAGCTTTTTGTTTTAGATGTTCGTCGTCCAGAATGATATTCTCCGTAGACTCTATGATCTGAACCTTCACGAGCTCGAATTCATCTCTAGGGTCCAAGGTCTTAATCTCTGCCTCTTCCGACTTATCCACTTGGTATGTGGTGGTCTTCTTCCCGGCTTCCTCCAACTCTTTCTGTTCGGCAGATGAATAGTAGCATTCCCGAGCTACTTTCTGGTCACCCATCACAACTCTAACTCTGAAATTAGTTGGAAACTTCAAGCATTGGTGTACCGTGGATGGCACTGCCTCAAACTTTTTTAGGCCTACCCTTCCCATGATTATATTGTAGGTTGATTGGACATTTTTGTCCATTACGAAAAAGCATACTTTTTCTATTCTACAAGCAGGCCAGGTACCAATAAGCATATCTAACTTGATCGTCCCAAGTGGAAAAACCTTCTCGCCAATGAAACGAATGAGGCGCCTATGATATGGCTCTAACTGGGCTAGCTTCAAATTCAAGCTATCAAAACAGGGGTAGAATATGATGTCTGCAGAGCTGCCATTGTCTACCAATACTCGTGAAATCACCATATCCTTTATCCTCATCTTGATCACCAGGGGGTCATTATGAGGATACAAGACACCTTCCAGATCATTTTTAGAAAAACCGATGACCAGTTTATCCTTGTTCACCTTCCTTGGGCTATCCTCTTCCACTAGACTTATGTATTGTATATAGGAAAAAGCTTGGGCCTCATTGAGGTAAGATTTTTTTTAGGAGTATGATCCCCACCTCCTGCATCTTCACCTATAATCACATTACATTTAAATGATCTGAAATGGATTGAAAATACCTCGCGTTCGGGTTGCCTTGGCTTTTTAGGGAGGTCGGGGTCATCCTCCGAATCATCTTCATGTTTTCTCTTCTTGTCATCACTTGCTCGATGAGGAGATTTGTTCCTTCGACTTCCTCTTTCGTTAGTCTTCCCATCATTCTGGCGATTAATAAACCTGCTCAATTTTCCTCGTCGAATAAGTTGTTCAATCTCATTCTGGAGAGCTATGCAATGCTTGGTCGTATGGCCATGATCTCTATGGAACTCGTAATATTTGGACTTATCCCTCTTGTTAGGGATTGTCCTTATTTTCTCCGGCCAAGTTAGCTCTTTACTATTCTTGATCTCCTCTAGAATATGGTTTATATCCACCTTTAAGGAAGTATATTTACCATACTTCCTCAATTGCTCTAGCGTCTCATTGCTTTTCAGCTGTTTACTACCCCCATTGTGCTTTTGATCCTTCCTTTCAGTTTTACCTTCAGCTTTAGCCTCTACTTTTGTATCAGCATTCTTCTTCGCATCCATGGCCTCTTCGGTGTTCATAATCTTGGTTGCTTTTGCCATTAGTTCCTCCATGGATTTAGGGGGATCCTTGGCCAAAGTATAATACAACTTGTTGGGTAACAAACCACTCATTGGAGCTGTAATTACTGTCTTCTCCTCATAGTCAATTACCTAAAGTTTCTTGTTGTTAAAACGAGTGATGTAATCCCTGGTGCTCTATCATATTTTCATCCTTACACTCAGTAGGTGTGCTACTCTCTTAACTAGCTTTGCACCAAAACAGAAATTACCTATGAAGAGCTTTGCCAGCTGATGGAAAGTAGCAATCTTCCCTCGAGGAAGGTTGTTGTACCATATTTGGGCTGGCCCAGTGATTGTTCCTGAAAATGCTCTGCACCTCATCTCATCAAGCACTGCATAGATATCAGCAGCAGCTTGATACTACTCTATGTGGAGGAGAAGATCAATTTTTCCATTGTACTTTGGCATCACTACATGAGTTTTAAATTTTGATGTTGTGGGAAAATCCACAGTTGCCTGTACAAAGGGTGATCCTTCGACAAAGGTTCTTTGTAGAGGGTTCTTAGCCTTAGCCATTTCCCCTAACTTGTCTTCCAACCTCTGACTAGAGCCTTTCCATGCATCATTTCCAGCTTCTGATCTATTTTCCCGAGCAACAGATCGCGCTGAATTCTCCTCTTAGGATCTTTTATTATGAGTTGCTAGGCATGATTGGGAAGAACCTTCCCTTAGATCGTTTGGTCATTGAGAATTTCTCGACGCAATCCTAGGGGGGTTTTATTCCTCCTAGGGCCTAAACGGTCAAAGGGAGAGACTCTACTCAACCTCTCCAGAGCGGTTGTTCGTTCTTGGGTTAAGGTAACGTATTGTCGATAATCTGTAGCTCTTATGGAGGAGGTCCGCCCAGGCTGATATGAGGGATCATTAGACCTCTCAATATGATGAGAGTCAATATGTCTAGACTGAGAAAAATCTAGGAATAGCGTACGTCTAGTTCTTAAGGACGACAAATGGGTGTTTCTCTGAACGCTTCATTGAACTGATTGGGCAGTCCTTCCATTACGAACAGTTTGAATGAGTTGACGCATGGTGTCTTACATGGTTGTTTTGCCCTTGGGATAAATTGAACACTATGCTAGTGAGATCTTCAATAGTTGGGGGAGTAGATAGATTGGGAGGAACTTGATAATTTTTCCTTTTACTAGATTCTTGGATCTCATCCATTTGCGATAAGTTTTTAGCAAAAAATGCTACATATAGTCATTTCCCACATATGGCGCCAATCTATTGATGTAAAAAACTAGACTTGATCTAATTAATTAATCATAGATAAATATAAGTAAAGAAATAAGATAGAGGATTTTTAAAGTGGTTCAGCCTTATGAAAATGGCCTAGGTCCACTATTTTGTGTTGTTGAGTGTTTTGCCTTAATATCGATGATGATTACCAGAGATAAAAAATTTGTCCCGTTATGGAGGGTTTTACAATGTATTTATAACTTTGGGGCTATCAGTATGAATAGATGATATGTCATTATTTAATAATCATATACATATGTACAATAAGAATGTTCATTAAATCCGATATTCATTGAATGTGTAATTGTCGTTTGATCTTCCTAGCCAGATGCTCTGCACGTTGAGTAGCTCTGCATGCTAAGTAGCTCGGGGTGCTGAGTATTTCGGTGAGTATATGCATTTGCCACGTAAGGCGGCACGTGTCTCTATATAATTGGTCCACGTCAACTAACTAATTTTTGTATAAAAATGACAGCCGCCCAGATTGGGCTTTAAAAAGTAAGCCGCCTAAATTTTTGGGCGCAAATCATTTGTCCACCCCGCCTCTCTTTTGAAAAAAAAATTAATATCCAAATGGTAACTTTTATAACGGGTACTTTATTTTTATGCATATATATTAGAATCCTCAAAAACATTGAACACGACACTATTTTATATCTTTGAACATAAAAATTGAAATAATTTTTATGGATTCTTCTTCCCAAAGTACTCCGCCAAGTTCAAGCCGATTGCCAAATTTCGATGCACACGATGAGGTGTGTCTTTGTATGGTATACATTAGATTTTCTATAGATGATGCTATGGGGACTAACTAAGCAGGTTCAACCTCATGGGAAAAAAATACGAGCGACTATAACTCAAGCGAGGGTGTTATTTACAAACGGTCCGAGTATGAATTGCATGGAAAATTTAGGAAAATTAGCACAGATTATGTGTTGTATGCGACGAAGTTGTCCAAAGCTTACGGTAGGGGAAAGAAAGCGGCACGTCGGAGGTTTCCTGGGTAATTACAATTAATTTTCGTTTATTTTTTATTTATAGTTAAATTCATAATTTTGCAAAACTAAGGCGAAAATATTTTTTTTGATAGGTACAATGAGCTCTTGATAACTTTCTATTAAAAGCGGGTCATAAATTCAATTACGACCACTGCTACAAGGTGCTTAAGGATTTGCTAAATTATTTGATGTCGACCACTGGTTCACAATATACTAATGAAGAAGATAATGGAAACACGCATAATTTGAACGATAGCGAAATAAGGGAATTCAATAATTCGTTGAAAAGATCTAAAGGACGTAAAGCTGCGAAATTTAAAGGGAAGAAACGAACGACAACCAACAGTGCAACTTCACAAACGCTCATTTTAGAGAACTCCGATGAATTCAACAAAGTTTATGACAAAAATTCTGCAGAATCCCAATCAATCAAAAGAACTCTAAATGAAAAGATTGATCGTTTAATTTCAATTCGCACCAAAGAGTATGAAGCTCAACTCCAACGTGAGAAAGATAACATTATTTAAATGGAAACAAGTAACTTCACTCCCCAATAAAGAGCCCTTCACGAGATACGATTGGCTCAAATAATGCAGCTTCGGGCTCAAGCATTTCATAACTTCTCACAATAGATTATTAGATTTATATTGTTATTTATGTAATCCAAATTTATTAACTATTAGATTTTTGTACCAATGGTCATCAATGAATAGTTCTACCCAAACATATTTTATTTAGCACGAAGAAAATAGTCTACACATATTAGGTAGGGTAAAGGGATAATATTGAAATTACAATCAAGATGATGATTCTACATGACGATTCCAAATGGGATCCATAAGGTCCTCACGTAACTGGTTATGGACATCCTTGTTCCACATCTTTGCCTCCCGCACCTGGTACTGATAATGGCTAGTAAGACTTTACCTGCTTCAGCAGGGGGTGGGTCACGTAAGGGAAGGTCAGCTCACCAAGTCCCGTCCCGCAACTCTTCCTCGACAATCATGTTGTGTAATATGACACAAGCCTTCATAATTACACATAAGTATTTATATTCCCAAAAATTGGTTGGGTATTTGATAAAGTGGAACTGCTGTTCTAAGATGCCAAATGCCCGTTCCACATCCTTTTGGGCTCCTTCTTGGTCTCGTGTGAACACCTTCTATTTTTTAGTGACCGGTCTCTTGAAACTATTAACGATAGTTGCGTAGGGCGGATAGATACCATCCACAAGGTAGTACCCCATATCATACGTGTTTCCATTGATTTCAATGTGCATAGGGGGCCGATTTCCTTCCAGAAGTTCTTCGAACATGTGATATTTCACAAGAACATTCAGATCATTACATGCACTAGCCATTCCAAAGAATGCATGTCAAATCCAAGTATCATAAGAAGCCACTACCTCTAAAATTATAATGGAAGCATGGAAATGACCTTGATATTGTCATTTCCATGCATGTGGATAGTTTTTCCATTCCCACTGCATGCAGTCAATGATCCCAATCATACCGGGGATCCCACGTCGTTCATTCTCTGGCTTCATGTGGGCTATATCTTCTATTGTAGGTGTGCGACAATACTCTGGGCTAAACACCTTCACTATAACCCTACAAAAATATTTTAAAGTCGTAATTGTTGTTGTCTCGGCTATTTTCATATATTCGTCTTTTAAATCCCCGCATCTACCCTACGCCAACATACAAAGTTCACAAACAATATTCTGGTGAGAGCTTAATCCCATTCGTCCAGCACAATTCGCATCCACTGTATGCCAACATACGATATTAAACTGGTTTTCTTCTAATCCCATAAAAGGTTTCCATATGACTAACTCGGGAGAACGTATTTCCAGTTGCTCTTGCATTGCTGAACTTTTAAACCTCATTTGTTCCAATAAAGCCCCACATTGATCAGACACCCATCATAGCATACACAAACATCTTTTCACAACATTATCGTGCAATATGGGAGCCATCGTGTGAAGGTACTCGTAGCCAAAGTACTGCGGGTATAAGGAAAAATTCATTAGAATTCAGTAGATTATTAAACTAAAAAAATTTAAATTTATTGATCGTGATTAAAAGGTTAAATTACAGGAAAAAATACCTCTATAAGTTGCCAGAAACAATTTACTGATTTTTACGCATTTGTGGTGCATGCGTCGAGCGCATAGTAAACACGCGCTAAAATGGCAGAGCCACAATCCTTAGCAGGCACATCGTTAAGATCGTTTAAATAAGTTTCCCAATTCACACACAAGGCATTATGGACCGTCGGAAAAAAAATAGAGCTCAACACAAATACAATAAAAACTCAGACGATCTGTTCTACGCTCACTAGTCTTTGCTCCGGAGCTTGTTCGCACCAATCCAACATGTACTTTTTTTTTACTATTTTACAAGAAATATTTCTTCCTTTGAATTCTGGGTGGCCTATTCCGGGAAAATATAGGTCGAACATTTGCTCTATAGTATAAGGACTAGATGTTGGAAAACTAGGCAAAATTGGATGGATTCCAATTGGAATTTCTAAAACCATATAATTGAAGAAGTATTAAATATGAAAACATTCAACAATAATTTATTAAAATACAAATATAATGCGAAAAAATATTTCTGAAATAATTACCTGATAAATGCACAAAATCATAAGTGGTAATCCCTAACTCCACACTCGATAGATGGAATGTATGAGTTATTTTCGACCACCTACGTATGAGCTCTCTAGTCAATTGGTTGTCGGAGTTAGGAAAAGATTCGCTAAATAAATGACTAAAATAGAAATTCCCAATGGTCGCTCGCATAAATGGAATCTGGGATAATTCAGCATACACCTCTATCGGACTGTGGACACTACCGCGCATATGAAATTGACTATCGATTGGATTCGTTGTAGCATCAACAATCATGTCTCTCACATTCAAAAAACTATCATCAAATTACTGATGATAATTCCGATATAAGATTGGAAAATTCGGTGGTGGGGGTGGAATGGGATTTGGTTTTGAAGTTTTGCCACACCATTTTTTTGAATAGATAACATTTTTAAAATAAATGGTATTGAATATATAAAAAAAAAATGTCTTTGATTTTTGGGATTTAAAAAATATTCAAGGGTGTGGTAGGAATAATTTTTGGATTATTTTTTGGAGTGAAAAATAGGAGATAAAATATGTTGTAAGAATAATTTTGTAATAAGTATGAAAAATAGAAGAGGAGAAAGTAATGTTTATAAGGGAAAAATGCATAAATAATATGTAGTTGCAACGGCTAAATTGTAACGGGTATAAACGCTAGGGTCAAACGGTAGGAGATCTGGGCGTTAAATTTTTATCCGCCCAGATGTGGGCGTTTAACTTTCTTTCGCCCTGAGTGGGTCCCCCACCCCGTCAACCTTTGTATTGTCCCACTATGAAAACTCGAGCAACAATCTAACCAAAAATATGTACATTTACATTTTTTTTACACTACACCACTACAGATGGCCTAAACGGCTAGGGTCAAACGGTAAGAGATCTAAGTGTTAAAGTTTTGTCCCCCCAGATCTGGGCGTTTAACTTTCGTTCATCCAGAGCGGCCCCCCCTACCACGTCAACTTTTGCATTGTCCCACTGTAAAAAATCGAGAAACAATCTAACCAAAAAAATATATGTTTACATTTTTTTACACTAAACCACTACAGATGGCCTTATGATAAACATTTTTTTATGACTAATACCAATCGGATATTTCTTGTCATTGTGTTAATATGTCAAAAACACAATACACGTAACACGTGAGATGGTGTTTCAAATGGACTTACTAGCATGCAGGCCACGCGATGCGTGGTCAAATTTATCAATTCTAAGATTTAAATGAGATTTAATTTTGGAATAAAAAATAAAAGTAATATTAAACGAGACTTAATATCTATATTGATAATCACAGTGACTTTAAATATACTCTCTTTCTTTATCTCAATTGAGATATGAAGGGTTAGTGAAATAACTCATTTTAAATGTAGGTGTATACAAAGAATCAACCGTTTGTATTCTTGAAAATCTCAGTCTTGGAAATGTAAAAGGTGGAAGAAAAGAGAGAGGAAATATTATGCCTTTACGTTTACAAATCATAAATGCATCTTTATATTAAGTATAGCCTTTACTACTGCCACATGTCAGTCCCACATTATTTGGGTTTAGAATTTTTATTATATATTATAGATGTGAATAATCATCATCATTTTATGCATGTTTGACATATTATTATAGTAATAATAAAAAGTCAGAAAAAAATCTCTCTAGTATTATTCTTATTTTATATATAATTTTAACTTTCACTATTTTAAAGATTTTTAATTTCAGCACCTCTTTTTTTTCCCATGTGCAAAAATCACAAATAAATTCAGGTGTGTTTGGAATTGTAATAATTTCCATTGAAAAATGAATTTGGGTTAACAAAATTGGGGCGACATTCTTTTGGAGTAGGTTAAAATTAAAATTATTTTTATACTTGGAAATTATGATGCTTTTGCACACTAGAGTGTCACTACCCATCTTATTTTACATTATGCCATTTCCTTAGATCACTAGAGGTGTTCGGTGCATCATTACCTACCCTGTAATGTTCTTGTGTGTGATTATGTCGCACGCACAATAACTCCTTGTTGCGTTAGTTAAATGTTAAAAATTGTATGGCTATGCTGGAAGGGAGGTGTCCTTCGTGCGCCGAGTTCGTACTACTTTTGAATACTTCCAATTAGTTAAATATTTTAATTTAATAAAAAATATTTGATAACATGGGTTCGCTTAATGAGGATATTTTTAGTCTCTTTACAATTATATGATTGTGTATGTGGGGGAATAATCCGAACGGACCGAATAACTCGGGTCGAATAAATATCAATTCGGCAAGATCAAACAAAAGGCCGCAGCTCAAGATAGTGGTGAGACCAAATCCCACTAACAAAGATCTCGGGGGAAAATCATCACAATTAAATGGAGACATTATTAACAAGTTACATGACACCATATCTTCTTCCCCTATAAATATAACCCTTATCCCAGGAAAAAGGCCCTGTAATTCTTGTTATCACAAAAAATGTAATAAGAAAGAAGAAACACCTTGTGGACATAGGCATTGTTCAACCACTTAAATACTTTTGTCATGTGAGTATTTTTTTTGTGTGTTAGTTTTTTGGGATCATATATTATGTGATTTTTACGCCTATAATTGGCATAGTTTGTGGGAAGCGAGTTTATTTTTTACTAAACTAGTTAGCATCATCTAGTAGCCATATCTCACTCGCACAGTGCACCTCTGCCATTTAATAGCAACCAATGGGATGGGATTCATGAGGCGAGGGTAAGATCCGAAATCCACCCTAATAGGAGTCGAGATACTCATCATGCGCATTACCACCCACAAGAGCAATACTCTGAGCAAATCACGAGCAACCTAGACCCACTCAAATCTCACATATGATCAATGCATACGAACAGTGGATTCCCCAATAGAAGGAGGCCACTCACCTCTAAAAAGAGGAAAACATGCATCTATAGTGACATTTGGAAAATATGGAGAGAGAGTTCCACGGAGATAAATGCAAGTGCTACGGTCGAACCTCTATCCCTTAGGCGAGTAACACTCGTAGTCGAGAATGGAGTTCAAGTCACACTCAGGATCACTCCAAGCATGAGAGTCATCCGATAAGATAATATCAAGAAGTGGGACATCGTAGACATGATATTCAAAATCTCTTAAAAATGGATAATACACCGCTAATAGTGGGGTTAAATCCACCAAGGAACTGTCCAAGAAGGCGCTCATCAGTCAAAAGCAGTCTTCTTTTTCAAGAGAAATTAAAGATCCAGATCTCCCCAAGAAGTTTGCAACTCCCAAATTCAAAATCTATGACCGAAAGACTGACCCCATTGACCACGTAAGTTAGTAAAAACAGTCCATAACCTTATAGAATCACAATAATGCTCATATGTGTCACGTATTCCCTTTTAGTCTAGGTAATGTCAAGAACAAATGGTTTGAGATATTGATACACATGTCACTCAATAACTTTGAACAACTCGCTGAAGACTTTACTTCTCACTTCAACACCAAGAGAACCATAAGAAAATAATGGATTCTCTCCTCACTATAAGGAAAAAATCCCAAAAAATCTTGTGGGAATACGGTATGAAGTATATGGAAAGTTACAAGGAGATTAAGGATCGCTCTGAACAGGTCATTATGGCCTCATTCAAGATAGGGCTACCCAGTGTCTCTGTGTTACATTAGTTCCTTACTAAGAAGGAGGCAGACACCATTAATGACCTCATATCTCGCATAAAAAAGTAAAAAAAAAAAGTGGAAGATATAGTTGTCGAGTCCTAGAGTGACATTTGGCAATTGCAAATGACCAAGAATGTTGATAGGGAGAACGCCCACAAAGATAGGGGAAAAATCATAGTGGAGGATCAGAGAATGGGAACAAGGAAGATCCTTCCAAGACTTTCGAAGAGATCAACACCGTGTTCAAGGAGCCAATTTACAGGATCTTGAGCAAAATCTGAGGTGACCCCGAAAATGTGGGTCGGTGCGCAAAGATTTTATATGCGGAAGTAAACTATTGTTGAGTAAACACCTTAAACCTACGAGTTTATATGAATGATGCCAAGGGGGACCAAATTAAACTTTTACTTAATCTGATTAACTTTTATGAAAATAATTTTAATTTTCAAAGTTAATTAAAGTCCAAAACATATTCAATTTTTAGGCGAGTTTCTAATTATTTAGTCCTACCTTTTCGTGTGAGGTGAAATGCAAGAAATGTACAACACACAGTATTTAGTTAACGTCGCAAAAACCCTTCCCTGAGAAAAACGACGAACTCCTCTAGGAGTTACCTAAACTACTTCCACTAAAACAATAAAACAACAGGAACGAGTTACAAACAACAAACTTAACAATTAAAGAAGAATGATCTAGCTATTAACCCACACGACATAGTCTCTAACCAGGTTGCTTATTCAGTTCTCTCTTTAACTTGTCCTCACTTGTTTTTGCGTTCTTCACTTCGCAGCCTCCCCTCTAACTTCTTTAAGCGCAGGTTGGCTCAGTGCCTATTATTTACTTTCTAGTGAAGTGTGTGTGATGCAACAGAATATATAACACCTATATCTTTGCAAGTCTTGTGTTATTCAAATCAAGTCTTCTTGACTTTGAATACACTTTTGAAAACTTTCTTTTCTCTTTCTTTAAATCTCGAACACTAGACTTGTTCAGATATTACACAAACATGTGTCTACATGAATACAAAGTGAGTGATATGTGAGTGATATGAGATGCAAACAATTTCAGAAAATCACCAACACAATCAAGTAATCAAGTTCACACAGATATATTCTAGACTGAACAGAAATAAAACATATCAAGCATACAGTCAGAAATAATACAAACTGTTTATAACTATTTTAGATTAAAATAATTTAATCCAGTTTAGTTCAGGTTCCAATCAGTCTGAACAGTTCAGGTTCTTGATTAGGTCCAGTATGTTCTTGTTCTCAGTACAAGTCCTTGGTCAAATACACAGGTATAAATTTGTTTAGTCTAAGGTCATATATTCAGTATCAGGTAATTCTGTTCCGGTTCACAACTCGTATTAGGTTTAAATCTCTAAACCTAGAATCAGTTGTACTTTAGTGTAAATCAGATTTCCAGAAAAATCAATTTAAAACAAAGTGTTTTAAATGAAGTAAGATCACTACTAGTTCTAGTGTGTGTAGTGTTTATAAAATATATTCCAGCACAATACTTACACAAACACTTTAGATCTAGCACATAACAAATCTGAAATTACAAGAAAACACGAACAATGATAGAGATACTCACAAAATGATTTTTCAAAATGAAAAATCAACTGATTTGTAGATGCAGAGACTCTGAGATTAAAAACCTTCCATTCTTGAATCCACAAAATGACTTGAAGACTCAGCAATGTTTTGTAAAGAAAACACACAAGATTTCTCTGAAAATACTGGTGTTTTAGTCTCTCTCTCTCAGAATTAATTTTGGCAGAATTTATGCTCAAAAACGAATTTTCTCGGGTTCAAAAAATGAAGACACAATGCCTCTATTTATAGAGTGCACAAGTGTGTGCTGATAGGTATAAAATAGAGTCACACGGATTGACAAAGAATACACACCAGCCACTGATAAAAATAGATCTAAGGGCTCACAAAGAAACACAAGGTGTTGTGTTAAAAATGTGACACGTATAAAGCAAGTTGTAACAGACTAACATAATAAGAATCAGATAGTTATATAAAACACAGTCGTTTTGAAAAACTGAAAGCCAGCTGTTAAAACAGTAGCGTAATGAAAACGCCAAAAGAATTATTACCGTTGTAACAAAAATTACACGACGTCGTTTATAAAAAGTAAAACCAAAACTCATTTCTGGTTTTTAGAAAAACCGTAGGCGGTTCTGAAAAGAAATAAAGGGGCGGTCAGCTTTTAAAACAAATCAACTGACACACGCCATCAGACATAATGGTGCTACGGGGCATCTCGGCCAGCTCAACAAAACAAGGGGTCAAGTCGTATGTGGCCAACAGTTAAAGTGAATAGTCCAAGCCAAGACCACATATCAACATTTAAGTCTAGGAACTAGGCATGCAAGAGTCTTATCTTTCTCATGCCAAAAGACAAGGCTAATATATATAATATGTAAAACTCAACCTAAAGAACAAAGCCATGGACAATAAAAACAATCGGCCACTGCTTTTTAGCTAGGTAAAGGAAGCACTCATAAGTATAATAATATACACATATTACTAACATATCTATATATAATATTATACACACGCACACAACATATATCACATATGCTAGCTTATTATATGGCTATATATATATATATATATATATATATATACACGCATTTTGTTTTAAAAAAAATTTTTTTTACAAAAAAAAATTAATTAAATAACAAAACGTATTTTTGGGTTTTCAAAAAAAATATTCTGCAATTTTTATTAAACAAATATTTAGTGAGAAACTTATTCTCGCACAAACATTTTTCTTATAAAAATTTGAAATTAAAATTTTTGAACTCAAAAAAATAATTTTATTATGACGAAACAAAACATTATCATAAGGTATGATAAAAATGCAAAATGCAACGTGGTGTCGTGTCCTACGTGATAAAAAAAATTCCTATGAGCCATAAAAATGAAAAATACCTTTTTCTAAGATGGCGCACTGAGTTGAGAGCTCATTTGATGTAGATGGACAAAGAGAGCTTAGTGTCGATATGGGGACACGCAATCCTAAATTACAAAAATATTTTGTCAAAATTCTAGTCCAACTAGATGAAGTCCTATATAGCTGAAGCACGAAAAGCAAACCCTAGGTGTGCTCTATATAGGGCCTTCAAACTCCCCCATTGGGCTAATTTTGACAAAACCCTTGAGTACATCAAATGATATACTAAGGAAAAATAAATCCTAATATTTCCTATACAAAAAATATCTATATACCCACCCAACCTAGAAAAAGAAAGGACACAACTCGATCGGATGCACTGTTAAGAAAACCTGCAAAACAGAAATACACAATCTGCCAAGAAATCAAGTTAGTAGCATTTGTTCTACCAAAATATGAAAATGACAGAATTAACTGTGCAGAAATTATTAAACATGATACATATGAAAAATATCAACAACGAAGGATTAAAATATGTACTCAATTCTCCCCCATTTTGTCTAAATTAGACAATGGAAAAGAAAGAAAAAAATAAGTGTTCATAATCTGCAAAATAAGCGTCTCCTACATTACACATGGCTTTAAGAGATACCGGTTATTAGTAGATACCTTTATCCAAAAACCTCGGAGATCTAGTAATCAAAGTATGCAGTTTAAACATAAGGAAAACAGTCAAGTACAATCTTTCCAATCAAATGTTGAAGTTACATGTAAGCAAGACTTATCATAAGGCATAGACAGCATATCAACAAGCTGAAAATCACAAGCAATAGAAGGAACTACCCTAATTTGTTTATGAGATTTTGGAGGATCAAACTGGTACGAATATCCATTAGTGTCACAATACTTGGAAACTCCATTTTTATTAAACTTACCTCCCCCATCATTGAATAAATCTAAGGGTATGGTAGTGTTTAAGTCCTTAACCTTCACGTGAGAAGACTTAATGATTTTCTTATTCTCGTAAGCGTCACATACATTAGTTGGGAATTTCTTCGATTTTAAAAAATCCATTTGAGGTCTCAAGTCACAAGTCCTAATCCAAATAGGAAAAGTTTTCAAAGGTTTCGGTGCCTTCTGGAATTTAGGATAAAATTTATTTTTCGAAAATCTGTTCTTGTTAACATGAGGCCTAGACTTATTGAAGGATTGATTCCAATTAGTATTAGTGCGCTGCCTAGAAAAATTTCTAAATCGCTTCACATTAGAGTTATGACTTTTAAAATGAGTACCTTTCTTGCGATTACCAAGGCATTCCCAGATTTGGTGACCAAAAACATCACACCTAGTACAAAATTTACTAGAAGTAGGTAAATCAGATTGGTAGTGTTTTTCCTCTACATGCTTGACAGATTCATTACGAATAAATGGTTTAGGAGGTCTATAGAGTCTCTTGGCCGGAGCACAATATTTTGATGTAGATGCCTCAACAAAATTTTCAAGGAAAGTATCAATGTCATTTTCAAAATCACTTTCAATTAAGACTTGTTTTCCTTTATCCCTTTCAGACAACTTACTTTCCAACGGAAGAGCCATTTCTTCTAGGGCTTTTACAAAGGGGACTGGTTTAGTAAAATCATCAGTCTTCGAAATAGGACCATCATAACCAAACCCTCTAGTATCACCCTTATATCGTTGTTCAGCAAGCAATTTGTCAAGGTCAAAAAATGTTATATCACGACTACGACACATTTTGAAAGCTGTTTCACAAACTTGTTTGGATTTTTCAACTTGAAAAAGTGCTTCATTATATTTTTCTTCAAAAGAAGATAAATTTTCTTTTAAAGTTGTAATCTGAATTTTAAAATCAAGTGATTGTTTTTCAAAATCAGTTTTGACATTGTTCATTTCAATAGAATTTAGTTGAACAGTCTTATATTGGTTCTCTAAGGTCTCGCTAAGCATTTTAACCAAATTCGATAATTCTTGTCTATTCTGCAAAGTCCTTACATACAATTCCGAGTAATCATCATAGCCAACAAAATTTTCATGCTCATTTGTGTCCGTGTGTGAATTGTTGCTATCATCAAATTCAGTATCACACAAGGCACGTTTAGCATCTAACGGAGCAGTTATTTCAAGCATAGAAGGCTGACTAGCAAATAAAGATTTAGCAGCATCAATTAAATCAAGCACATCATCAGATTCAGATTCAGAATGAGAATCATATTCAGAATCAGTCATTCCTGCTAAGTACGCATCTCCACAACAATCATAAACTTTCCCAAAAAATGCAACACAGTTTGATTCATCAGAAATAGGAGGTCTACTAATATTACCAAGCCTAAGTAATTGACTTGAATCATCCATTAAAACAAGGTAAAAGGTGTTTAACAAAAGTTTTGAAAATGATCTTTAAAAGTCTAGCTCTGATACCACTTGAGGTGACCCCGAAAATGCGGGTCGGTGCGCAAAGATTTTATATGCGGAAGTAAACTATTGTTGAGTAAACACCTTAAACCTACGAGTTTATATGAATGATGCCAAGGGGGACCAAATTAAACTTTTACTTAATCTGATTAACTTTTATGAAAATAATTTTAATTTTCAAAGTTAATTAAAGTCCAAAACATATTCAATTTTTAGGCGAGTTTCTAATTATTTAGTCCTACCTTTTCATGTGAGGTGAAATGCAAGAAATGTACAACACACAGTATTTATTTAACGTCGCAAAAACCCTTCCCTGGGAAAAACGACGAACTCCTCTAGGAGTTACCTAAACTACTTCCACTAAAACAATAAAACAACATGAACGAGTTACAAACAACAAACTTAACAATTAAAGAAGAATGATCTAGCTATTACCCCACACGACCAAGTCTCTAACCAGGTTGCTTATTCAGTTCTCTCTTTAAATTGTCCTCACTTGTTTTTGCGTTCTTCACTTCGCAGCCTCCCCTCTAACTTCTTTAAGCGCAGGTTGGCTCAGTGCCTATTATTTACTTTCTAGTGAAGTGTGTGTGATGCAACAGAATATATAACACCTATATCTTTGCAAGTCTTGTGTTATTCAAATCAAGTCTTCTTGACTTTGAATACACTTTTGAAAACTTTCTTTTATCTTTCTTTAAATATCGAACACTAGACTTGTTCAGATATTACACAAACATGTGTCTACATGAATACAAAGTGAGTGATATGTGAGTGATATGAGATGCAAACAATTTCAGAAAATCACCAACACAATCAAGTAATCAAGTTCACACAGATATATTCTATACTGAACAGAAATAAAACATATCAAGCATACAGTCAGAAATAATACAAACTATTTATAACTATTTTAGATTAAAATGATTTAATCCAGTTTAGTTCAGGTTCCAATCAGTCAGAACAATTCAGGTTCTTGATTAGGTCCAGTATGTTCTTGTTCTCGGTCCAAGTCCTTGGTCAAATACACAGGTATAAATTTGTTTAGTCCAAGGTCATATATTCAGTATCAGGTAATTCTGTTTCGGTTCACAACTCGTATTAGGTTTAAATCTCTAAACCTAGAATCAGTTGTACTTTAGTGTAAATCAGATTTCCAGAAAAATCAATTTAAAACAAAGTGTTTTAAATGAAGTAAGATCACTACTAGTTCTAGTGTGTGTAGTGTTTATAAAATATATTCCAGCACAATATTTACACAAACACTTTAGATCTAGCACATAACAAATCTGAAATTACAAGAAAACACGAACAATGATAGAGATACTCACAAAACGATTTTTCAAAATGAAAAATCAACTGATTTGTAGATGCAGAGACTCTGAGATTAAAAACCTTCCATTCTTGAATCCACAAAATGACTTGAAGACTCAGCAATGTTTTGTAAAGAAAACACACAAGATTTCTCTGAAAATACTGGTGTTTTAGTCTCTCTCTCTCAGAATTAATTTTGGCAGAATTTATGCTCAAAAACGAATTTTCTCGGGTTCAAAAAATGAAGACACAATGTCTCTATTTATAGAGTGCACAAGTGTGTGCTGATAGGTGTAAAATAGAGTCACACGGATTGACAAAGAATACACACCAGCCACTGATAAAAATAGATCTAAGGGCTCACAAAGAAACACAAGGTGTTGTGTTAAAAATGTGACACGTATAAAGCAAGCTGTAACAGACTAACAGAATAAGAATCAGATAGTTATATAAAACATAGTCATTTTGAAAAACTGAACGCCAGCTGTTAAAACAGTAGCGTAATGAAAACGCCAAAAGAATTATTACCGTTGTAACAAAAATTACACGACGTCGTTTATAAAAAGTAAAACCAAAACTCATTTCTGGTTTTTAGAAAAACCGTAGGTGGTTCTGAAAAGAAATAAAGGGGCGGTCAGCTTTTAAAACAAATCAACTGACACACGCCATCAGACATAATGGTGCTACGGGGCATCTCGGCCAGCTCAACAAAACAAGGGGTCAAGTCGTATGTGGCCAACAGTTAAAGTGAATAGTCCAAGCCCAGACCACATATTAACATTTAAGTCTAGGAACTAGGCATGCAGGAGTCTTATCTTTCTCATGCCAAAAGACAAGGCTAATATATATAATATATAAAACTCAACCTAAAGAACAAAGCCATGGACAATAAAAACAATCGGCCACTGCTTTTTAGCTAGGTAAAGGAAGCACTCATAAGTATAATAATATACACATATTACTAACATATCTATATATAATATTATACACACGCACACAACATATATCACATATGCTAGCTTATTATATGGATATATATATATATATATATATATATATATATATATATATATATATATATATATATATATATATATATATATATTAATATACACGCATTTTGTTTTAAAAAAAATTTATTTTTTAACAAAAAAAATTAATTAAATAACAAAACGTATTTTTGGGTTTTAAAAAAAATATTCTGCAATTTTTATTAAACAAATATTTAGTGACAAACTTATTTTCGCACAAACATTTTTCTTATAAAAATTTCAAATTAAAATTTTTGAACTCAAAAAAATAATTTTATTATGACGAAACAAAACATTATCATAAGGTATGATAAAAATGCAAAATGCAACGTGGTGTCGTGTCCTACGTGATAAAAAAAATTCTTATGAGCCATAAAAATGAAAAATACCTTTTTCTGAGATGGCGCACTGAGTTGAGAGCTCATTTGATGTAGATGGACAAAGAGAGCTTAGAGTCGATATGGGGACACGCAATCCTAAATTACAAAAATATTTTGTCAAAATTCTAGTCCAACTAGATGAAGTCCTATATAGCTGAAGCACGAAAAGCAAACCCTAGGTGTGCTCTATATAGGGCCTTCAAAATCAAGTATCAGTAGTTCCTCAAGTGGCCATAGAAGATGGGAGAGACCCAATCAAAGAGACTAACATACTTAGGTGCATGTACCACAATGAGAACGTGCAAAGAATAGAGAAATGTAAGGTCCTCAAGTCCCATCTAAACGAATTGTCTCAAGTCATCCATTTGAGCGACTATATGGATAAGAAAGGGGGAAATGCCATCATTAACGTCAACCAAAATCAAGATAATGCCCTCGAAGATAAATTAGGATATGAGTTTGCTACTATCCATGGTGCCTCGTTAATGGTTCCATGACACTATCTATAGGGTCCACCCTTGTCTCTTCTACCCTCAATCTGCCATTATTCAGTTTCTACATGGATGGTGTAGCTCCATCGTTAGTCATATCGAAGGAGACCTCTTTATCATTTTTCTTATCCTATTTGGGCCTAATGGCCGTGATAAAGCATTGATGAGTAACGGCCTACTTTCCCTTAATCTCCATCATCCCATGATTTGTAATGCATTTGAGCTTCCGGTGATAAATGGGTGGGACAGATTGCATAGTGTATAACCATCCTTTTTCAAGGATGGCGTTGTAAGGAGAATCAATGTCCACAACTAGGAACTCAATCAACTTTGATATGTTCCTAGTTCAGAGAGGCATGACCATTTTTCCCAGTGGCATAGTCATCTTTCCAGCGAAGCTGACTTATGGGATGGTCACTTCTTTTAAGTCCTCCATTTTGATATTAAGTTTATTGAACAATCCTAAATGCATAACCTCATAGGAGCTTCCTTAATCAACCAGTAATTTATCCTCATTCCAATTTACTATCCTGAGGGTTATTATTACTGCATCATAATACAGAGTCTTAACTCTGATCAGGTCATCCTATGCTAAGACTATGTTCTTATTGTAATTTATGTATTTCGAGCGTTGACTCTTACCCATTGGACTCTTAGAAGGGTCAATTTGGAAGGATCTCGTCACCGCATTGACCCTTTCTCTTGCAAGAGGTAGTGTTCGACGATTCAAACCCAGAGAATAATTTTTTGATAGGTAGTTCACTCACCAACTAGTAAAGAAAATAACTAATTTCTCTGCTAAATGAAAATTAAGATGTGTTTGCTTGGCATCCTTACGATATGACTTAGATCAATTCCAAAGTCATCTGTCATCGATTTCACGTGGACCCAATATACCAAACGATGATAGAAAACGATCGTTGAATAACCCCTAAAAAGCAAAGGCCGTGGAGGAAGAGGTAGTGAAACTTATGGAGGCAAAGCCCATTATAGAAGTTCAATTACCTAGATGGCTATCGAACCCATTGGTAGTAAAGAGAAGTAATGGGGAGTGGAGAGTGTGCATAGAATTTACCAAACTCGATAAATCTTATCGCAAAGATAACTTTCCTTTGCCAAAGATCGATGAATTGTTCGATCCCACTGTTAGTCAAGAACGGATGAATTTCATGGGCCTGTAGTCAGGGTACCATTAAATCCATTTATTCGTCCACAATCAAGACACAAACTCATTCATCACCCCTCTTGGTCTATACTATTACCAAGTCATTCCATTTGGTCTCAAGAATGCAGAAGCTACGTATCAACAGTTGGTCACTTAATGTTCAAGGAACAACTAAGAGACACTATAGAGGTCTATATAAATGACATGCTTGTCACAAGAAAGCGTAAAGTCGACCACTTATAGGAATTAAACAAAGATTTTGTGATTCTTATATACTAAAAAATAAAGCTTAACGCAGCTAAGTGTTCCTTCAGATTCCAGTCTGCGAAGTTCCTTAGATACTTAGTCAACTAAAGGGGGATTGAGTTAAACCCCTACCATATCATGGCGATCAATAATGTTCGGCCGCCAAAAACACTTAGTGATATTAAAAGGTTAAGAGGATTGCTTATGAGTCTCAACCTCTTCATCTTCAAATTGTTAAGAAGTGACGATAATTTTTCTACTGTTAAAAAAGGAGAAAGGCCTAACTTGGAATGAGGAATGATCAAAAGCCCTCAATGAAATCAAGTTCTACTTATGCCATCCTCCTATTCTTTCAATCCTAAATCTGCGAGACCCAGTTTACCTATATCTCGTGGTATCTGATCATGTGGTGAGCTCACCCATTGTATACAAAAAAGGGGGACATTAAGCGCATATTTACTATGTTAACAAGATACTCCTTGATGCCAAGAAATGCTACCTTCCACTTTAAAAATTTTCCTGCTATCTAGTCATTGGTTCGCGAAAGTTAAAGCATTACTTTGAATCTCACTCATCATAGTCATCATTTATTTCCCGCTCAAATCAGTCCTTGAGAAAGTCAACCGTCGATGAAACTTGGAAGGTTTGATATATACTATCAACCAAGGACCACAATAAAAGGCCAAGTGCTAATTGACTTCATTGACAATTTCACAGGGGAAGAAAGGCCTAGTGATAAGGACTTTATCACCCAGTTAATCAGCCTAGAGTTTGACCAATTCAAAAAGTGGCCCCTCTATGTAGATAGAACCTCCAATTAAAAAGGCGAAGGAGTTAGAGTTGTAAGCATTTCTCCTGAGAAGACTATAATCGAATAGGGTATCATACTTGGCTTTGAAGGAGCCAATAATGAAGTCGAATACGAAGCCCTAATTTTCGAATTGTAAAAATCCTTTTCTTATGCGTGAGCCACCTCGACATCTATTGCGACTCAAGGTTGGTATCCAACTAGGTGTCAGAATATTACAATGACATTGTTGAGCAAATTTTAGCATATATGAAGGTCGCCCAAGACTTAATTGCTAAGTTTAAAAGGATTCGTATTCATATTTCCCCCATAGGAACGGTAGTCGTGATGATTCTTTTACCTCTTTGGGTTCGGTATTAGACTCATATCTTATAAGAGCCATCAAAGTGTAATTCCTCACCCAGACTAATATTACAAAACCAAAGCTCACCTAAAAATTCCTCTGTATTAAAAAATTTCCTTGTTAAATGGCTCCGATCACAACCCATTTGTAATAATACGTCCTACCGACCGATAACAAACAAGCCCATCAAGTTAGGACAAAAGCTACCTATTTTACCTATCACCTGAAGGAACACATTGTAGGAGATATTTCAGAGGTCTCTACCTTCAATTCATACACCCAAATGACATCTATCAAGTCCTATACGAGATTCATAACGATATTTGTGGAAGCCACGCATGGGGAAGATCTTTATCTTTTAGATAGATCAAGGAATGATATTGGTGGTCGTACATGAAGAAAGATGCAGTCTCTTACATTAGGAGATGCAAAAAGTGTCAAAAGTTCTCACCTATGCTTCACCGGCCAGTTAGTGAATTAAAGTCATTACTTAGTACATATACATTCGCTTAGTGAGATTTGGACATCATGGGACCACTACCTATAGCATCAAGAAATTGTAAGTATCTCCTGGTCAGCATAAACTATTTCACTGAGTGGATTAAAGCAGAGCCATTGGAAAACATCACAGACACTGATACAATCAGATTCATCTCTAGGAACATCATTACTCATTTTGTCATGCCAAGAATAATTATCAAAGATAATGGAACGTAATTCAAAAGTGGGTCATTCCAATATTTTCATGACAGTCACAGTATCAAGCACCACTTTAGCTCAATGGCCTACCCTTATAGAAATGGGCAAGTTGAGGATTGCAATAAGACAACGCTCGCCGATATGAAGAAGATATTGGATAAGTCAAAAACTTTTGGGGTGGAAGAATTTCCCCATCTCCTTTGGGCATACCATACTATGCCTATAAGATTGACTATGGAAACACCTTTCACTTTAGCCTATGAAATGGAAGCCATTATCCATCTGAAAGAAGGGTTGCAAACCATAAAGACCATGGTTGCCGATTAAAATTAAGATGGAGAAATCATAAGGACCAAGCTCAACTTAGACGATGAACGAAAGGAACAAGCATTGGTCAAGTACGCTTCTTACCAACAAGAATTGGCTAAGAATATATAACAAAGGCATCAACCTAACAAGGTTTTAGGTCGGGATTACATCCTCATAAAGTTTCTCGGCAATGCCAAAAATCCTCCATAAGTAAAGTTAGGTCCTAACTAGGAAGGACCATTCAGAATCATTAGAGATGACCTCCAAGGAGCCTACCATTTGGATACCGGGGGGGGGGGGGGGGGGGGGGGGGGGAGATCCCGAGGCCTTAAATGCGGCCAATCTAAGGAAATTTTACATTTATCTAGTTATATATGTTTCTCGCATGTTAATTTCTTACAAATTTAAGAGATATTAGTTGTGTTTCCAGGATTACTTTAAGATCAATTAATGAAATTAAATTCATTTGAAAGGATATATTTTATAAGTCTTGTTTACATTAGAGTATGTCGTATACCGCTACAACCATCAAAGAATTATTCAAGATCATTCAAGAATCAAGACGGATATGAATATTAAAGTTATTCATCAAAAGAGTCTCCATAGATTAATTTCGATAAGGTTTGTTTAAGTACCTTAGCATATCACTTAGAGCATTGAGATTATTTTTCATAAAATATTTTTTAAGTGTTGGAGAGGATCTTTAAAGGTTTTTTGTCAAAAAAATAATTTTCTGAGTTTTTAGGCGGTGCATTTAATGAGAAAAAGAAAAAGAAAAAAATTGAATTTTACTATCATCGTTCAAACGACAGCCTATGTCGTTCAAACGACATGGCATGTCGCGCAAAGTGCAAGGTGTCGTTCAAACGACACTCGTTCAAACGACACTGCATCTCGTTCAAACGACATGTTATCTCATTTGAGCGACCTTCCGCCTTAAGTCTTTTATAAATAGTACTCTCCTACTCCATTTTTCATGAGAAGACCTATGCAAAAACAGTCTACGTTTTCTACAAATAGCAGTACGAATTTGTTTTCTCATTTTAGAGGTTTAATCTTTTGTTTTTAAAATTCACAAAACATCCCAATCCTTTAGTGAATTATTTTGGAACCCAAAATACGATCTTTTTTATCTTCCTCTTGTAGAGAGGGTAAATCTACATCATATGGTTGCGTGTCATTGAGGATCTTACTGCGTGAAGATTCTTTACTGATTTGGACTGAGGTTTATAGGGAGTGCTGCGATATTCCTGGGCTGAAGATAAGACTATGGTTCTTGTAGGTTCACTGCGTGTGGATCTATTGATGACGACACTGATCGACGCATGTGGGTATTCGTGTGTGAAAATATATTTCATTGTAACCGTTTAAGTTGCAATTTACAATTATAATGAAATAAAGGTTTGGCCCTTCGGGGATTTTTTCTGAAATTAGTTTCCTTTAAATACTTATTGATTTTATGTTATCAAATCACCTAGTTGCATGTGTTAGGGTTTAACAAAATTTAGGTTAATTAAAATTGAATTTATTTGAGAAGTTGCATTATTCCATTGTATCACTCTTAGATTGGTATTAGAGCGGGTTACGCTAACTTATCGCGTTTGATCTTGGTCATTCAAAAAATTTTGCTTGGTCCTGTTTTTCTCAAATATGGCTTTTGGTATTTTTGATGATTTTAGATGTCAACTTTTTGAAAAGTCTAATTGGAAACTCACACAAACTCTTATTTTATATCTTCTGTTGAAAACGATCTCAGAGTTGTGAGGGTTGCGAGGGTGTTGGTCATATGATAGATGAGTGTCCAACAAATTTAAGGAAGCATTTGAAAAAATCGACATCTCATATTTCTACCCTTAGTGATAGTTATTCGGAAGAAGAAGTTTTTTATGCTTCTAGGCTAGGTCTTCCCACCCATGTGATTAGTGATGATAGTGAGGGTGATGAGAATGAGGAGGGAAGTGTAGATGAACATAACTTGCAAACGTCTTTCAATGAAGTTTATGCTGAAGCTTTGAAAATAAAGAAAGAAAATTTGAAATTGAAAGTTCAATTGAAAGAGCGTGCCATAAAAAATGATAATGATGCTTTAGTTAAAGAACTTAGGGCGCGTGAGAAAATTTTGAAAGAGAAGATAGGATATATCGAGCGAGAGAGAGATAGTCTTCGTGGGGTGATGGAGGCTATGAAAAAGGAAATTTTAGAGTTTGAGGATTCTAGACGCTTACTCGAGTCAAGGATAGGTGAGTTTGAGAAGAGTTTGAGAGAATCAAGTAAGGTAAAATTTGATTTGGAGTCTCGGTTAGAAATGTTAGATAAAATTTTAGGAACAGTCCAAATTAAGGAGGATAGGGGTGGTATAGGGTTCGATGATAGTGTTGCACCCATTCACAAAGCCAATAGCACGCATGTGAGAGAGCCTCTTAGGGATGTTAAGAAAGAGGAACCAAATTATATTAAGAGAGAGCTACCTAGGAACATTGTGAGATAGCCACCTAGGATTTAAGGAGAGTGCCACCTAGGAATTTGAGAAGAGGACCACCTTTAGGTAACATGCACCGCCCGATTTACACTTGCACACATTGCGGTAAGCAAGGTCATCTTAGGAATTTTTGTTACAAACTTTTAAATGGACTTAAGAAGGTTAATAAAAGAATAAATTCGATTCATCAAACCCCCACTTGTCATTATAAATCTGTTTGGGTTAATTAATCATATTTAAAGGCTTATGGTCTAATTGTTCACTACTCCCGTTTGATTGCACTTGAGTCACCCCATGTGAGATCATTTGGTTGACTATGTTGATATTTGTCATATGCTAGTTGTTCTCCATGATATACTCCTACTAGTGTTATGAATCACTTTGTAGTATCTTACATTGTATTATTAGTTTAGCTATTATTTTTTCACTGTTTTGGATCTGTCAGCACCTTCCAAGTCTTATATTGTGGAAATTTTTTCACTAGACAACATTGTTTAACATTCAGGGGAATCTGTAAAAATTTATTTTTCTCGTTCAAACGAGATAAGTCTTCGTTTGAGCAATTTATGATCTCGTACGAAGGCTTCTCGCGAGATGCTATATCTTTTTAACAATAGGAACTCTCGTTCGAGCAACTTGATTGACTTTGACCATTCTGTTTGCCGTACCCTGTGTTCTTTGATTACATTATTTGGTATTGATGGGTGCTTTGGATAGTTTATAAATATTTACTTTTGGTATTTATGCTTAATTTCTAATATTGCATTGCTCGTTTAATCACATATGCTTAGTTTGATGATTCTTTGTGTGATTCACTGGTTGCTAGCATAGGATGATGTTCATACTGATATTATGACTATTGCTCGTGTGTACCATCTTTGTATTTATGGTTTTTATTTTTGATGTATTCTCAAAAATATAACAAGATTTTCATTTTTTTAAAATTAAACAAGGCAAAAATGTTTATGTATTTTGTTTACACCGTTTATGGATCGACACTTGGGGTGACCGAGTCACAATCTTATTCCATTTATCCATGTGACTATTTGATAGTGTTTTGAGATAATATATCATGTCATCCATGTCATTTACAATGTTTGAAGCCATTGAGATGTTATTAGTTGATACTTCCTACATGTTTGACTCATGATTTCCTTTATTGCACGCATGCACGAATTTGTTTCATTATTGTACTTGTTTATCACATGTTGATCGAGGGTTTTCATCTCAATCTTGTTCTTAAAATGAACCAAGTGAAATAATACGAGAGTAAGAAAAGTAGTGCATGTAAAAACCATTGCCCGTGAGGAATTTGTTTATATTTGGAAAAATGATGAGTGACACGAGAAAGGGCTATGAGAGTGTAAAATTGACTCTGCGTGAAAGCCACCGTTTGAAAAGAGCCCGCACAAAAATTAAGGAAATAAAAAGATGATATATGCCAAAAATTTGGGCCAATAGGTTTTCTCTAAGTTGAGAATTTAATGCCTCAATCGATATAAAAAAAATGCAATATTATATATGAGGGAGTTTGCTTGGAAAGTAATCAATAGGTTTGCACGTCCATTGAAAAGTTCTTGAAATGACACGAAATAGTTTTGGACCTTATTGTTGTGAAAATCACTTAGGCTTTGATTTTGTTGATTTGATTTAGTCGATATCATCTAAATTCAACAATTTTACACCTAAGGAGATTTTTTTGTTCATTCGATAGGAGTAAAATTATGCATTGTGCACATATGCTTGATTAATTTTTATTAACCGTTGAATTTGTTCACGCCCATTCATTCCAAATCCATGATTTGGTTGTCTTAATGTTACTCATGGTGTTATTTTTGTAAATTGTTTTTGTTTGAGAAAATTAAAAAATAAAAAATAGTTCGTGGATCTTTTGAGTATTTCCTTTGTATGCGTGTAGTTTGATCTATACTTGATATGTTTATCATGACACTCCATGTTTTTTGTTGTCTATTATTTTTCTTATCTATTTCGAACAAAATAAAAAGGGGGACAATGAATTATGGGGGAGTTTTGCATTATGGGGGAGATTTGATTATATTGATTGTTATTCTTATATCATTTCAAACTCGATGTGTCACGAAGGTATTTACTTTATCTCATGTGTGTAGGTACAAATGTTAAGATCATTATATTTCACACCCGGATTAGAAAAGCTTTGATATTTGAAGATTGGTGAAGATTTTTTGAAGAAAATATTAAAGACTTGCATTTCAAGTACCTTTTCACTTTTGGGTTCATGGGTGGGTTTTAGATTTGTATAGGAATTTTGTTTTGATAATTCAGATTGTTTTTATTTTGTACTGACATAGACATTGGGGGACATATTTTATATATCCTGTTTACATTAGAGTATGTCGTATAACGCTACAACTGTCAAAGAATTATTCAAGATCATTCAAGCATCAAGACGGAACTGAATATCAAAGTTCTTCATCAAAGGAGTCTCCACAAGATTAATTTTGTAAGGTTGTGTTCAACTACCTTAGCATTTCACTTAGAGTATTGAAATTATTTTTCATAAAATATTTTCTAAGTGTTAGAGCGGAGCTTTAAATATTTTTTGTCAAAAGTATAATTTTTGAAGTTTTTGAGGCGGTGCATTTAACGAGAAAAAGAAAAATATTGAATTTTACTGTCATCGTTCAAACGATAACCTATGTCGTTCAAACGATATGGCATGTCGTGCGAAGTGCAAGCTGTCGTTCAAATGACACAACATCTCGTTCAAACGACATGTTATCTCATTTGAGCGACCTGTCACCTTAAGTCTTTTATAAATAGGACTCTCCAACTCCGTTTTTCTTAAGAAGACCTGCGCAAAAATAGTCGACTTTTTCTACAAACAGCAGTGATAATTTGTCTTCTCATTTTAGAGGTTTAATCCTTTATTTTTACAATTCACAAAACATCCCCATCCTTTAGTGAATTGTTTTGGAACCCAAAATACGTTCTTGTTGATCTTCATCTTGTAGATAGGGTAAATCTACATCATATAGCAGCGTTTCACTGCGGATCTTGATGTGTGAAGATTCTTTATTGATTTGGATTGAGGTTCATAGGGAGTACTCCGGTATTTCTAAGTTGAAGATAGGACTGCGGTTCTTGTAGGTTCACTGTGTGTGGATCTATTTCTAACGACACCGATCGACGCTTGCGGGTATTCATGTGTCAAAATCTATTTCGTTGTAACCGTGTAAGTTGCAATTTACAATTATAATGAAATAAAGGTTTTTCTCTTTGGGGATTTTTCCTGAAATTGGTTTCCTTTACATGCTTATTGATTTTATGTTATCAAATCACCTAGTTGTATGTGTTAGGGTTTAACTAAAATTTTTGTTAATTAAAATTGGGTTTATTTAAGAAGTCGCAATATTCCACGGTATCACTCTCATCATTATTGTTTCTTCATTGTTCCAAATGGAAGACCAATTCTTTCTTCGTTATCATCATTCCAAATCGTTGACCAATTCTTTCAATTTATGGATTAACTTTGTCCGATCAATGCACTACAGGAATATTGATTTTTCCCGACATAAATTAAATGCCGAGAAAGGCACTAAAAATGCCAGTAACACTTTTGGCGGCACTTTTGGCGGCATTTCCACAAGTACGGTAATAGCCAATGTGGTAAAAGAACAAAGGCATTTTAAAAAATGCCGTGAAAAGTTAGCGGCACTTTTGACGGCATTTCACAAGTGTGGTAGCCAATGTGGTAAATGAACAACGACATTTTTAAAAAATGCCGCAAAAAGTTAGCGGTATTTTTTAGCATTTATATTAATGCTAGTAATAACCTTTTAGCGTAATTAAAAAAATATTGATAATAACCTTTTGCAACACCTATTAAATATTCAACACACTTTTGGTGGCACTAAAAAAATGCAAAGAATGATAATAGCCGCATTGAACAAAATTTTGATATTATTTTGGAATATATGATTGGGAACAAGTGTTAAAAAATCATCTATAAGAAGTATTCTATTTATGTGCAAATACATTATCATAACATTAAATTCGGAGGACAGTAATCAAATAAAAACGTCATTAAATTAAAACCAATAACATTCATCGTAAATAAATATAATTGTGATTGGAACAATTATCCATCCACAAAATAAAATGTATAACATATCCAATAAGAAAAAAGGGGAAACATGAAGCAAAATTTTATATAGTGTACATCCCCTTCTTCATCAAAGTAAAACATCCTCTTCTACCTACAAATAAAAAAGTCAATAGTTAGTCACTGATACTTATTCTTTAGTATTTTAATTAAAAAATTAGAATTAAAATTAGTAGATTAGCAATATGCCACAATACAGTTGAATGATATGTATCTTCAATTGTGGACTTGTTTCCATAAGGTCTAGGCAATGGTTCATTTTTTACAAATGGTTTCTAAATATATACTTCCCAAAAGTCTTCACCCAGTGGCGTACCCCCTACTTTTGTTGAAGGGTCCTTGCTCACAATGAATCCACGTGCCACAACTAATTTTGGAAGTCCAGAAGTAATAAGGTCTACAATTTTGGGAAGTGCATTATTGGATACCTTTCTTGTAATTAATAGTGCTTCTTCTTCTTCTTTGATGGTTCTTATGAAGATGTCATCAGCCATATATTTTTGAAAAAAATCGGCGGAGTTTTATTTGTTTTTAAGACATCCCAAAAATCTTAAGACTATATACAACCAAATAAACCAACAACCCAATGTCAAATATAGACAAACTCCCCAAGAAAGCGCAAATATATTGTGCCCTTTAAAATTCTTTGAATTAGTAACATACCTGAATTGAAGTAGCATTCGTTTGTTCACTAACACGAGCAGCAGTCTCGGGGGCAGCCAAGTGTTTAGAATTTGCGATCTACAAAAAATGAATTATTTCAATCATGAAAACGTAAAGTCCTAAATTATGATTTTAAAAAATAGTTATCTAGTACCTGTTGAGATGGAGCTAAATGGTGATTTGATTGTGGTACCACTACAGGTTTAATTGGTTGGTATATTCTAACTGTTGCTCGAGTTGCAAAATAGACCTATAAATAGAATAAGAATTCTGATTAATATGTAAAATGACGTCGTTGAGATTTTCTAAGAAAGAAGGGAAGGAACATGGATAATATTTTTGTACCATTTCTTCAGCGGAATCTTTATCTATGGTTGAGCCATCGCTCCTCTCGTGTGTTTTGATGTAAACATCAACCAACGAAACATTTTTTCCTTGATCAACCTCCATCTGCATAAACCTAATGACTCGTAAGTCATTACATATATAAGTTTGATAACATAAAATAATATTCACAATCAAAATCTTTTATAAAACACCTTATAAGCAACATTCGCATGACTCTTTCTTCCATAAGTATGTGGTGTTCTTTGCTTCTTAAGAGTTCGATGATGTCTTCGACTCATTTTCTGTAACAAAAATGTATTTAAAATATATGTTTAACTTGAATTTATAAAACTTTACTTCTAGTAATACATTCATACCCTTGCCTCATGAGCTCCCCAATACTTAACAAGTTGTGAATGTATAGTTGAATTTTTTATGGGCATCTATTTAGTGTTTAGGCTTGTATTCTACTTGGTTGAAAAAAATGCCCAAGAAGTATTTTCATTATCTCAATGACTTTTGGTTTGGGTTTGTTGTAAAAGTCCTTATTTTTTTAGCATATAGACACACAAGCACCTATTATTTTGAAGTCTCTTGTGCATATGGCTTTTATTACACCATTCATTATTTTTATCTGTGAAGTAATAATAAAATGGAGACCATCGTTAAGAATTTAGAACATGACTGTTTTGTTCATTACTTTTTTCTTTATGATGACATTTCGTTGCCCAAATATAATATGATGGAAATAATCAAGATAAAGAATGACATATTTGTTTTATTTGATTTGCATATTTGTGAAGCTAGAATGTTTCACATTCAAATATGTCCCAAGTTGTTGCTTCTAGTTTTTTATATGGTCTCTTGAAGATGTAATGAATGATAATATCATGGAATGAATTTTCTTTTTGTTTTTTTTCCTATATATATTGAATTATAATATCTTGGAATTTCGTTATTCTTTTATACTGAGTGTGGGAGAAATGTTTGTAATTGAAAGAAAAATTGGATCAGGGCTTTATCGGCAAGTATGCATTACGAAATCACTTTTATTGACATCTTATTTTACTTATTGTTTAATATCATGATGATGATAGTTGATTGATTTATCAAATATGTATTTATTTCATAAGTTTCATGTTGTGCAGCATAAGTTTTGTAGTCATAAGTTTTATTTTCTAACTTTTAGGAAATTGTTAAGGAATTATCATTTTTGTTTCTTGGTTTATCCTTATGTATTTTATTAGAATTAAGACTCTAGTGGGTTAAAATGTTGGATAGACTTTGAGTTAACATGTTGAATAGACTTTGGAATCAGATCTTAGAGGCTAACTCAGATATTTTTGGTTTTTTGGGTCAAATCATTTATAATCACTCCCTCTCTCATTAGCAAGACGTTGAGACCGAACATTATATATTAAAACGAGTACCCTTACACTACAGAGACATTTCATAGTTACAAAATTGTGCTTCATGAGATTACCCTTGGTCGAGTTACCATAAACGAGAAGAATGAATTGAAGTAAAAGTATCTCATGAAGATTTACTACATGTTCCGTATGAAGTTTTCTGACAGCGTTAACACTCACCACTACTCTGCCTTGTCTTTCAGTTGCACGTTCTTGTATGTTATTGGTAAAGCCTTGACTTTGGACATGGGTTGTCTCATGTATAGGTAGATGTGCGATGTGCGATGTGATCACCAGGAAAGGGAAGAACATCTTGTATGGTCTTTTCATTCACTGACTATTTAATAATCAGAATGTTCACATCATTTCAAATGAGAACAAGGAAAAAACAGATAAAATTTCCCCTACACTTTATTCTATTCAGAGAGGAAGTAGTCTGCACAAGATGACAATGTGTAGGAACTTGACGAAGTTAAAGAAGGTCTCGTAGGTGATCAATGTTCTTCATCCCAACAAAGATCTCGAGATACACCCCCACTGCCTTCGGGTGGATTATGCATCCACAACAAGCATATTGTTCAGATATCTAATAGGGTTGCACATCATCTCTCAAAAGTTATATATGGCACTACAACTCAAGTCATTTTAGTAGGCTCATAGATTTTTTGGGTTTAAGTCTCCACACAGATGGAAGCTCTGCATCAATACTTTAGTTTTGACTTATATTTCTGATTGATGACTTCTGGTTGTTGTCTTTTGATGGTATTTTTGTTTGGTGACTTTTGATTTTGACGTTTGATGGTTATTTAGTTTTGGATGTTTTATTTGTACTTGGTTTCTATAGTCCATTTTGGTGAAGCTTTTATGGCAGATCAATCTAAAAATCTCATTCTTGTGGCTCAATTTACACTGTCCCTTACAATCCCCTTGTGAGAACTAAGAAAAGAAGAAAAAGCTACTTTGGCAAAGAACTCAAGAACTACATAATTAAGGTACTGCCCTTATATGACTCCTCACTCAATATGTCCAATTCTGCAATTACCTCAGATCTTTCTTGTTGTTTTCGTTTTTTTTTCTTGGTTCGATGCATCACACTTAATATTGTAAGAGTTTAAGTTTTTATGTAGAATCATGGTTCACGTGGGCCACGTGAGCAGAAAAAAGGCATTTCTTTGCTAAGCTAAGCCCTTAAATCTTTACTATGGCTCGTATTAAACTTCAACCAGTCTTTAACACATTTATTTGCTAATGAATAACATAACAGAGCTCAACTGCCTAACATCAAATGTTTGATTAAAGTTGGCTCCAAGCAAAGATTTGGATATTTAGCTAAGCATTAAAGTATATTATCTAAGCATTATGGTTGACAACAGTTCTTTTTCTTTTCAATGTAGATAGTAGGTGGCAGTTATTTGATATGGAACAAAGGTCATAAATCTCTACGAAAACCAAATACAAAATTGAAAGGTGAACTACAGTAATCCACATTCAGATTCTGATAAATGCTGATACACTTTTTATTTCTGAAATTACGATAACATCCTTCATCAAAGAATTGTCTACAGATGATGATCAATGGTCAATCAAAGTTGTGAATTCAAATATTTTCTCTTGAAATTGAGCAAAGCTTTCCCACAAAAAGAATCATAGAAACACATTAAAACTTAACTTACCTATGCAAGTTCTTTAATGATGATACCCCAAAATGAAAATTGAACAAAGCTTTCCCGTAGAATTCTTCAAAATCCATCCTTCTGTACTGCAGTGCAGCTGTCATAGAAATGAAAATTAAAAAGTAGTAATTTATAAGCTGTCACATTGTTAATATAGAACCAAGGAAAAGAGACACAATCCATGGTTGGGTTACTACCAACATAAGAAAATCAGGGATCTTTTTTTTTCCCAAAATTACAAGTCTGCATTCATTTTCCTTTTAAGCACATTGCACAATTAGAAGTAATTTATGTGTTGAGAGTAATTCTTGTGTTGGGAGTTGAACGATTACTAAATCAGCGACGAGAGATGAAAAGAAAATTACAATGAAGTATACAAAAAAGCCTGCTAAAAGAATTCCAGCATAAATAAAATTTTGAGAAGACTGCACAGGAAATTTATATTCGATACTGCAACATCTCATCTTCTCTCTCTCGCTGACCGAAACGTGGTCCACATACTGCTGGGTAAAGATGGAGCTCTGAAAAATTTCAGAACTGTTCAAGTGTGCCTCTTGCAATCGATGATCGTATAGAAGGGAAGAGAGATCTATAAGTTGATCTTCTAGGTTATCTAAGTATTTCTTTAAGTGTTCAACTAATTCGTGTGGTAAAGGTTCGGGCAAGTGAGTTGTTTTTTGGTAGAACTTTTCCAACCATAGATCAGTGCTTGACTTGTTCTTTATCCCTTCACTGGTTCATAAAGAGGAGTTTTCAGATACTCTCCAGCAAAATCTTGGACACCCTCTGATGTATCTTGAATTCTATGAAGGGGAGAATCTACACGTGTATATATTGTGTTCCTCATAGCAACATCCTGGAGCATTTCACTAATTTGGGAGGTATTTGAGAATGTTCCAAATGGATGACAACCAGTTTCCAAAAGCCAATTTACAAACAGACCTTTCATGCATGTGAGAAGCCTTTTCATATGGTGCACTCAATCCACCCACAAAAGAGGCTAACCCAGCCAATATATGTCGCTGCACTTGTGATGGAACATCATGCCTTCTCTCTGTTTCTGAAACCTAACTTAAAGGAATCTTTTCACCTTGATGCTAAAGTACAATTGCAACATCATTACTCGTCCATACAAGACTTTCATCTTCCATCATAAGGTGTTCATCCACATAAGCCAATGATAAAACAAAGACAGTAACCATTATGAGAAACGTGTGTGCTCGCGTTCAAATGATCAAACCATATATAAAACCCTTTTAACACAAACAAACCCTAAACATGCAGCAGTATGTGATTGAATAAATAGATAATCTATGCAAGAACATTCAAACACATGAAATTAAGGAAAAATCCTCCTCAGGGGCAAAACCATTTATTTTCACTATAATTTGTAAGAAAACGGCTTACAATCGGATTACAATGAAAACACAAGTTGACTAAGAATTACCCTCGGGTATCGGATTCTGTAGTCGCGGCTCGAATTATCCCTTTCCAGTAGGGCTGCAATGAAGAAGAAGAACGGTCTCCTCCACAAGGGTTGAACAAACCAAAGTTGTGTTCTTGGATTGCAAAAGGATTCACAAAGGTTTGGCAATGATGTGTGAATCAAAACATGAGTCTTGGGACTCAAAAATATGAAGACTAGATGTATTTGGACTCTCAAATTCGTCTCCTAAAGTCTTGCAAAACAACTCCCCCGAAGTTGGTATTTATAGGAAAAAATATGAAGAGTCCCACGTTCTTAAAACTCTAAAATTCTATCCAGCGTACAAAAAAAACAGCATTCTTTAAGGAATTTTCTCTATCTTCAAAAGGTCATAACTCCTTCACCGTAGGTCAGATTGAGGTGCCGTTTTTTCCAGTATCTTCGTTACGGCGAGATCTTCAACTTTCTAGTTGACCAGACCTCCGAAATATGGATGTGAAATTACGAAAATGCCTTGAACTCTCCTATTGTGCCTTTTTTTCACTGTTTTGACTTCCCTTGCGTACCACTTGCATTAAGTCCCTAAAATCTTGGAACGTGAAGTCATTGAGGCAGATGTGGGACATATTAGTGGAGATAATGAATGCTTGATTCTCGGAATTCGGATAGAGTCCGTCATGTGAGATCGTGAGGAGACGTGCCAAATGTAGCGGCGTACGACATAAATAAATGAAACATTTCGGACATGTGAAAAATGTCCTTACAAATCTCCCCCTATGTCTATGCCGGTACATACATAAAAAATCCGAATTATCAAATATGAAATTGCCTATACAAATCTACCCTCCCATGAACCCAAAACTGGAAAAGGTACAAATGAATAGTCTTCATCGTTTGTTCTTTAATTCTTCAGGAATCTCAAAACTTTTCTCATCAGGGTGTGCAACATATAGATCTGCAATCTTCATACCTACACACATGAGACAAAGCATATACCACGTGACATATCGAGTTTGAAATGAGATAACATGGATATCAATATATGATAAAAACATAAGCAACATCTCAAACACTCCCCCAGAATTCAAACTCCCCCATAATATGATAATTCTTTCTCCCCCTTTTTATGATGTCCCCAAATGGACAAATTAGAGAAATAAATCAAATAAGCAAGTGCGGGGTGTCACTAGGATAAAAACACACCATGAATAAACAGAAAGCAACCAAGTCAATGATAGCGTAAATGAAGTGGTGTGATCAAATTCGATAGGAAAATCAATGCATACAAACATGACATATGTGCACGATGAATATTGGATATTCCTAGCGAATGAACTCAAATGCTTCCTTTGTTGTAAAAGAGTGACAATATAAGATATTGACTCAATCAAATCAACAAATTAAAGCTCAAAATGATTTTCACACCAATAACGTCCAAAATGATTTTATGCTTTTTCAGGACTTTCAAGGAAGTGAAAACCCGTTTAGAGATTCTCCAACCAAACTCCCTCGGATATTATTTTGAATAGAGGCATTCTAAATTCTCAAACTTTGGAGAATTGATGGTGAAACCTAAGTGGCCCATATTTGGCATGAATTGTTTTTTATTGCCTTTAAATTTTTTCGGGCTCTTTTAACCTCTTTGGACCTCGAATGTTAAAATTCCTCCATTTTTAGGTCCTTTTTAACGGTGGCTTTTGCGCAAAGGATAGATGATTACCTTTCGCAGCCCCTCCCCGTTATACAAAAACACCCAGTCTCATCAAAACGGTTTTTACATGCATTCCAATCTTGTCAAGTTTTATCGCATATTGTACATTGTATAGACAGGATTGAGATGAAAACACACAAGCCAACATGAGATAGACAAGTGCAATAATCAAATATAGCCGTGCATGTGTGCAATAAAGGATATAGGAGTCAAACATGTAGGAAGATATCACTAATTACATCTCAAAGACTCCAATCAATGTAAAGCACATGGATGAAATGATGTAGCCTCTCAAATCTCTATCAAACAGTCACATGGATAAATGGAATGAAGTTGTGACTTGGCTATCTTACATGCTCATCCATAAAAGAAGCAAAATACAAAAATCTTTTTGGATTTTTTCAAAAATTTGGAAAAATAAAATCTTTTTGTGCTTTTCTCAAAATTTTTCTTAAAGGAAAATCATTTTGTATTTTTTTTTTCAAAAGAAATATAAAAAGCAAAAAGAATAAAACAAAGCTGTACAACAAAGTAATGGTACATATAAAACAGACTAGCAATAGGAAGCATATGATATGAACATGAAGAAGCATCCTATTCTAGACATAGACCAACCCCTCAGTCAACTGTGCAAATCCCTAAAGATTTCCTAAGACTCTCAAATCTAAGGGCATCTAAAGGTTTCATGAAAATATCGGCTAACTGCGGTCGGTAGGAACAAAACTCAGGGATACGACTTTCTCTTCAACTAACTGACGAATAAAGTGCTCACGTATCCTGATGTGTTTTGTGCGCGAATGCTGAACTGGATTGCGGGATATGTGTATCGCGCTCATGTTATCACAGGAAATGGTCATGGTGTCCTGTGATATCCCATAATCCTCCAGCATTTGCTTCATCCACAAGAGTTGTGTGCAACAACTCCCGGCGGCTATGTACTCAGCCTCCACAGTGGACAAAGAGATGGAATTTTGCTTCTTGCTCATCCAGGAGACAAGAGCAGAACAAAAATAGAAACACCCACCAGAAGTGCTCCTACATCCATCTACATCCCCAGCCCAATCGGCATCCGAGTAGGCGGACAGACGGTCATCGGTATCAAAGGAATACCAAATCCCGTATGAGAGAGTCCCACTTACGTATTTAATAATACGTTTTAGAGCAAGTAAATGTGACTCTTTTGGGGATGCCTGATAACGCGCACAGACTCCAACACTAAAGGCGATGTCGGGACGACTGGCAGTCAAGTAGAGGAGACTACCTATCATACTCCGATATAAGGTTTGCTCTACGTCCTTGCCTGAAGTGTCCTTACTAAGCTTGGTAGTGGTACTCATAGGTGTACGTGCATGCTTAGCGGAGTCTAAACAAAATTTCTTCACTAGGCCTCTAGCATACTTGGATTGGGAGATGAACATCCCATCCTCTAGCTGACGAACCTGGAGACCAAGGAAGAATGTAAGCTCACCAACCATGCTCATCTCAAACTCACTTTTCATCTCCTCCTCAAAGTGGTGAGCATGCTGGGAGCATGTGGATCCAAAGACTATGTCATCCACATAGACCTGGGTAACCAAAATAGCACCGTCATCTCTCCTGACAAACAACGTCATATCTACTCCCCCTCTCTTGAAGCCACGAGCTAAGAGATAGGAAGTAAGCCTCTCGTACCAAGCACGGGGTGCTTGCTTCAAACCATACAAGGCTTTCCTCAGATAGTAGACGTGCTCAGGGTGCTGAGGGTCTTCAAACCCTTTTGGTTGTTCCACATAAACCTCCTCCTGTAGAATGCCATTCAAAAAGGCACTCTTGACATCCATCTGATACACCTTGAAGCGCAGATGACATGCGATGGCGAGCAGAAGACGGACGGACTCAAGCCTCGCAACAGGAGCAAATGTCTCCCAAAAGTCTACACCCTCTATCTGCGTGTAGCCTTGAGTGACCAACCTAGCCTTATTTCGGATTATGGTACCATTTTCATCCATTTTGTTCTTAAAAATCCACCGGGTACCTATCACATTAATCTCACTAGGTCGGGGGACAAGTTCCCAGACATCATTCTTTTTAAACTGAAGCAACTCATCCTGCATAGCAGATATCCAGTGTTCATCCTTGAGTGCTTCTTTATGGTTCTTGGGCTCGACTTTGGACGTGTAGCAAAGATGGCTAACAACGTTCTCTAGCTGAGCACGAGTCTTGACCCCTAGAATGGGATCACCAACAATGGCAGAAGGGTCATGACTCTTGCAAACCCAAGCAGGTGTGTCCCCTAACTCAGGAGTAGGGTCCACAGAGTGTGAGAGAGGAACAGGTAAATCACTGTCAGAACAATCCTCATCCTCACACTGAAGGTTAGGATCAATAACCGTCAAAGGTTCGTCATCTTGTACGGTAACGTTTATTGATTCCATAACCCTAGAGCTCTTCAGGTTAAAAACCCGGTATGCTCTACTATTCGATGAATATCCTAGAAATATTCCCTCGTCGCTCCGGGAGTCGAACTTTCCTAATTGCTCTCTATCCCTTAGGATGTAGCATTTACTCCCAAAAACACGGAAATACGCCAGGTTGGGCTTCTTGCCGGTCCACAACTCATAAGGTGTCTGTAGTGTGTGTGGACGCAAATAAACCCTATTAAACGTGTGGCATGCAGTAGACATTGCCTCTGCCCAAAATCTCCTAGAAACTTTACGACCTAGAAGCATAGATCTAGCCATCTCTTGGATCGTTCTATTCTTTCTATCAACAATCCCATTTTGCTGAGGAGTTCTCACAGCAGAAAACTCATGTTTGATCCCAAGGCTATCACAATAAAGATCTACTTTTGCTTCCTTAAATTCAGTGCCGTTGTCACTACGTATCCTATTAATAGTGACTCCGTGTTGATTTTGCAGGACACGGCACTTGGTCGTTAAAAATTCTACAGCATCGTATTTCTCTCTCAGAAAACCTACAATGGAGTATCTGGAGAAATCATCTACCATCACGAGGATGTACCTCTTACCACCTAGACTCTCAGTACGAGTGGGACCCATAAGATCCATGTGAATCAACTCCAGAACACGAGAGGTGGTAATGGAATGTAACTTCCTATGAGGACTACGAATTTGTTTTCCCAACTGACAGGGTCCACAAACGGTCGAAGTTGACTTTGCAAGAGATGGTAAGCCACGTACTAGGTCCTTTTTAGATAAACGATTGAGATCTCTAACGTTCACGTGACCTAGACGTTGGTGCCACAGATCCATAGGAGTGATCATGGCGCTGTTGCAGACAAGTGAGGATGTGGGCTCAGTCCGATAGCAATTATCCTCGGTCCTCACCCCTTGCATCAAAAGTTTACCGGCTTGATTGTAGACTTTACACGCGTCCCGGTCAAACTTTACTGCAAAGTTAGTGTCGCACAGCTGGCTAATGCTGAGAAGGTTTGCTTTCAAACCGTTGACGTACAAAAAATTTTCTAGCTTAGGAAAACCAGGTAACTCGATAGTACCTCGTCCTATAATGCTAGACTTACTCCCATCTCCAAAGGTGACTCTGCCATCTTGATAATCCTCAAGAGTAGTAAAAAATGAGGCATCACCTGTCATGTGTCTGGAGCACCCACTATCAAAATACCACTTTGAGGTATTATGTGCTTTGAGAGCAACATGAACAACAAAGGCCTTTTTATCTTTCTTAGGCACCCAAGCAGAGATGACCTTTTGTTTGCCTTTGTTGGTTTTATCTGGAATGTAAGAAGCATTCACTAACGGCGAAGACATCCGTCGGAATTCTTTCATCAAACTCTGAGTCGTGGCAGCTAAGAACTCAACTCGCTCTCTCAGACTAGAAAACTCATCAGTATGTCGTGGTGGAGCAGTAGTACGTCGTGTCCGACCCATGCTATAGCAAGTTTCCCTAAGGTGGCCTTTTCTTTTGCAATATGTACAAAAGAGCTCAGTCAAAGGCGGACCTTGGTTTGCTTTTCTTGGTCGAACTCTCCTTCGAGGTTTTTTACGGTGACCATAAGGAGTTGTAGTAAACTCAGGAACTGGTCCAGGTGCAATTTGGGACGTGGAGGCACCATCATATCCAATTCCTTGACGATCACCAAAACCTAAAGCGGGGCCGAGGAGCATCTTTCCCATCTTCCCAGATCTGTCCTCGATTTGTACCTTGACTTCCCGTGCTTTCTCAAGATCATGAGTCAGCTGGGCAACAAGGGCTTCAAGTTTCTTCCGAGTCTCCACGGAGGAATGGAGCTGACTCGTAAGACTAGCCACTTGCTTGATCAAGTCCCCTCTCTCTTTCTCTAGAGTACTCTCTCTCTCTCTAAACAAATTCTCATTCTCGACACAGGTAGATTCTCTCTCTCTCAGGGCGGTGCAGGTGGAGAACTCTCTTTCTCTCGCTTTCCTTAAATATTCCTCTAGGCAAGTGATCTTAAGAACTAACGCTTTGTTACGCTTTTTAGTTTTAAAAGACTCAGAATATAACTCAGCGTAGGCGCGTTGTATATCACTCTCGCTCTCACTTGTGTCATCCTCCCCCTCACTCACATCGATCTCACTGTCGAGGTGTCCCTGTGAAGCATCATCCTCATCGTCGTGAGGAGAACTAGGAGTGCTCACTTGGCTGGCCATGAATGCGGTGAAGTTACACTCATGCGGTGACTCATCTCCAGAATCCACCGTCTCGACCTCATTGTCGTCACTAAGGGTAGCATTAAGGACAACTTTCCCTTTCTCTCTATTCAGACGATTGGCACACTCAAAAGCTCTATGACCCCTACCATCACACTCAAAACATCTCTCACTTTCTTTCAGAGAAGGATTTTTGGAAACTTTTTCATTTTTCTTTTCAAACTTATTTTTCTCAAATTTCTTTTTATCTTTAAAATTGCCATTTTTCTTAAATTTGAGAATCCTCTTGAAATTTTTTGCGAAAAGAGACAAATCATCTAAGTCAAAATCGCACTCAGAATCTGACGTGTCAGTCTCTCTCTTTCTATATGACTTTACCCTCTTTCTAGCTGACCCCTCACTCCTTCTCTCTTGGGCTTTAAGAGCAATTCCCTTATCTTTAGATTTAGCATTTTTAGGGAACATATCAATTTCATAAGTTTGCAAATCTCCTACAAGTTCTTCCAATTTTAGCGTATTTAAATTACCCATAGAATTTAGCACAGTGACTTTAGGGATAAAACGCTTAGGCAAAGAACGAAGAATCTTTTTAACAACTCTAGCATTCGGAATTTGTTCACCAAGATTAAAACTAGTATTCACAATGTCAGAAAGTCTAGCATAAAATTCATCAAAGCATTCAGAATCATGCATGGTGATTGTTTCAAATTGAGTTGTCAAGTTTTGCAACTTAGACTCTTTCAAAGCATTAGTTCCTTCATGGGTGAGTTGTAAAACATCCCATGCCTCTTTTGACGTGGTACACGTCATTATGCGTTTGAACTCATCAGGTGTGACAGACCCAGAAATAACACTTAGACCCTTAGAATTAAAAGATGACCATTTAATTTCTTCATCAGACCAAGAAATGTCAGGTTTCAAGTTGGTCACATTATCAACAGTCACGGTGGGAGGAGTCCACCCTCGTTCAACCAAAATCCAGACACGTTCATCAATGGCTTTTAAAGCCGACCTCATACGGGCTTTGCAATAAGCATAATTTGTCCCGTCAAAAACAGGCATTTTATAATATGACTTCTCCATTTGAACACGCACTTTTTCAAAAATCAATTTTTTTCAGAAAATTGATATTTTAGAAAAAATTTGCGGAAAAAAAAGGAATACGCGATAGATTAGCGTAACCTGCTCTAATACCAATTTGAGAAACGTGTGTGCTCGCGTTCAAATGATCAAACCATATATAAAACCCTTTTAACACAAACAAACCCTAAACATGCAGCAGTATGTGATTGAATAAATAGATAATCTATGCAAGAACATTCAAACACATGCAATTAAGGAAAAATCCCCCTCAGGGGCAAAACCATTTATTTTCACTATAATTTGTAAGAAAACGGCTTACAATGAAAATACAAGTTGACTAAGAATTACCCTCGGGTATCGGATTCTGTAGTCGCGGCTCGAATTATCCCTTTCCAGTAGGGCTGCAATGAAGAAGAAGAACGGTCTCCTCCACAAGGGTTGAACAAACCAAAGTTGTGTTCTTGGGTTGCAAAAGGATTCACAAAGGTTTGGCAATGATGTGTGAATCAAAACATGAGTCTTGGGACTCAAAAATATGAAGACTAAATGTATTTGGACTCTCAAATTCGTCTCCTAAAGTCTTGCAAAACAACTCCCCCGAAGTTGGTATTTATAGGAAAAAATATGAAGAGTCCCACGTTCTTAAAACTCTAAAATTCTATCCAGCGTACAAAAAAAAACATCATTCTTTAAGGAATTTTCTCTATCTTCAAAAGGTCATAACTCCTTCACCGTAGCTCGGATTGAGGTGCCGTTTTTTCCAGTATCTTCGTTGTGGCGAGATCTTAAACTTTCTAGTTGACCAGACCTCCGAACTATGGATGTGAAATTACGAAAATGCCCTTGAACTCTCCTATTGTGCCTTTTTTCACTGTTTTGACTTCCCTTGCGTACCACTTGCATTAAGTCCCTAAAATCTTGGAACGTGAAGTCATTGAGGAAGATGTGGGACATATTAGTGGAGATAATGCATGCTTGATTCTCGGAATTCGGATAGAGGCCGTCATGTGAGATCGTGAGAAGACGTGCCAAATGTAGCAGCGTACGACATAAATAAATGAAACATTTCGGACATGTGAAAAATGTCCTTACACATTATTATTCCATAAGTTCGGTACAGATCCCCTTGTTTCATTTCTACTCTCTTTTTCTTCTCTTTGCCACATTTGGATCCATAAGTAGACCAAATAGGTATATGCTTTAAAATTGAATCAATTGCATCAACACTTTCATCTGTCCAGTGCTGGCGGTGGAAAAATTTACTTGAAAGGGAAGGATCAAACACTTCAAGTAGACCTGCAACAACCACATCCGCTGATCGTTCCATCTCCTCTTTAAGAATAGCTCCGTCAAGATATGTCTTCGTATGCACATGGAAACGTCCATCCTTTTTTGTTTCTTGAAGGGAATGACTTCGCATTTCTTTTGAAACAACAATAGCTAACTTTTCATGATGATGTAACGCATGTGAACCTCCAACAATCACTACTTCCTGGCCGTAGTGCACCATCTTCTTCACCTCAGCCTCAATAGATTCAGTATTAATACTGTAGTTATGGCCTTTCTCCCTGACATTGTAATGATTATGATTTCTAAGGACAATGATTGGTATAAGCAACCTTGTTGCCATATCAACAGTTTCAAACCTAACATCTGGAGCTATAACATGCTCAACTGTGGTCGCAACCAGAGCAACAAGTTGTTCGAAAAAAACATTATGGGTGGAAGGATCACTAACTACACCTAAACTTCTAGGAATCACCACATTCCGTAATCTGGGGAGTGTTCTAGAACTGACGCTTCCTTCTTCAGTTTCAATCTTTCCATATGTACAAGGGCCTGCCGAAAGGTCGATTACAACATACCTGCCAGAGCTAAGCTAAACTTGAGATGCTCCTCCTCCATTGTAACGTACCTCTTTCTTATTGATATCTTCCTCAGTTAATTGATCAATTCTGCAATACATTATAATGTCAATATCATTATCCTTGTTCCTAGGATCCATTCTCACCTTATCAAGACCTGAAACTCCTTCATCGCATTTGTTGCATGTTTCATCAGAACCTGCTCAGAACCAAGTGAAGGCAAAAAAAAAATTCACTATGCAGTCTAATAATTCATACAAAAGAAAAGAAGAAAAAAAGGGAAAAACTCCACAATAAGAAGATTGAAATGAATAAAAGAAACCCACTATTCTAATGCTCACCAAGGTTATGCTTCCTTTTCGTTTGGCTCCAATAGAGCGAATTGCTCCTTCAGATAGGCGAGATCATCTGCCGTCAATGTCTTAGACAATGCCTGTTAAGAGTTGCAGTACAATGGAAAGGCAAAAGTTAAGCACGTTAAATCAATACATTGTCAAACCTTCAAAGAGGAATATATTCCGATTCAAAGACCAGGAACATCATGTGAGAAGTGACATTCAACATAATAATCAAATAAAATTTTAAAACTTGTCAAGAGGTAGAATTTCATATTTAAAATTTAATTATTAATAATAAAACAAGGGTTTTGTTCAAGAGTGGGTAACTGAGTAAAAGTAATAAAAAAAGTAAATAAAGTATTAGTTTTTTTGTATTCTATAGTGGAATAAAAAATTATGTACAATGGTGACAGGAAGAGAGTGTGAGTTTATTTATGTGGAGAAGAGTATAAATCCTAATACAGATGTGCTGATATATAAATCAATAGTGGAAGTTTTCTAGTATGTAAAAATTCAAGGAAAAACATGATCTGAAACCTCATTAAACATTTTGGATTTTTTAATCATTTTGTCTTGCCCTTTGTGTCATGTACATTATATATAGTACTATCATACTACAAACAACTTACAATAATGAAAGTTCAGCTACTATCAAGTCATGAAAGAAAGAAAAGTTACAGTAAGCCATTATGAAGACAGAACATGGGCTCGTTCAAGCTGAACTTATTATTAAGAGAGCTTCTTATAAAGTTTGAGCTCGTTTCATTGAATAAATCCAAAAGTTTGATAAGCCTTGCAAAGTAGGAAGTAAAACATAACCAGGATCATGTACAGACTGCCCAAAAGCGAGTGCGGGTCTGGACAAAGCTGCCATGAACTTAGTTACATCCCTTATATATCCACTCACTGGAGGTGGAGTGGACAGATAGCTGGTCGAAGGGTGAGTGGACGATGGGATGTAGCGGTAGTCCCTTAAGGGTGTTAGGAGTGATGGTTGAAGCGGAAATAAAAATTTCAGCAGGATCTGTGGCAAGAGAGTCTGGACCTCATTGCCTAATTTGCCCAACTCAGGTTAACGTACACGCACTAAAAGTGCGATAATTCTGTGCATATCATAGACTGATTCACGATCTTAAAATGTGAATTCGTGAAATAATGGATTGTAGGACATTTGGGCAAGATTAAACTTAATCGGCCGTTGAAGTCCAACAATTGGGACCTACTAGACTAATAGTACTGTGATGATGTTTGGCTCTTATTGTAGAGATTTAGTGCTCTACCTTCTGTTTCCTTTACTGGTGTGGGAAGTTATCTTCTTTACTTTTGTACACAACAAATTAAAGACCAACTTTGTGATAAATTAAATAAAATTAAATAAAATGGTCTAACATAACCAACATGAACATCAATAAAAGGAATATGGACACTCTTCCCAAGGTGACAAGCATGACAATGAAAATAGACGAAGGAGGTAAAGCCACCGGGTTGATTGTTAAAGCGAAGAGAGCATATGGCATGGTATTTTCAAGCATTTTCATGGAATTCTTCACGAAGGAGAGATAGACAAAAGGGTTCAATTCTTAATCGAAGGCATTTTTACATTAAGAAAGCCAAGTTCCAAGGGAACCCCGCTATTTGTCCATAACTAGACCTCGTTGAGCAGGAAGATCAGTTAACTCATTAAATATCTCTTTTAGATTAAATAGATCCAGGGATTACTTTAGATATTTTCAAGTCGGATCCTCAATTTATTGAGAATTAAGAGAGGTATAAAGATTTGAAGAAAACCATACTTGGTGCCGAGGGGTCAGGAAGAAACATATTCTGATGCAGAGTTGGATGTTGATGAGGATGAAGAATCCTATGAAGAGGATGAGGAGCAAATGAAAATAAACGATGAGACAGCAACAAATCTTGTGAATCTTCAAAGGATAATTTATTTAACAATCATATCCAGTATTGATTTTATGGAAGCTGGCCACAAGCTCTTGAAAATTAAATTTGGGATTGGACAAGAGATGGAGTTGTGTGATATGTTATTAGCATGCTGCAATGAAGAGAGAACTTACCTCTGGTATTATGTTCTTTTGGCGCAACATTTTTGTATGATCAATAAGATCCACCAAGAAAATTTTGAGAAATGTTTTGTCCAACAATATTCTATGATCCATCATCTTGAGACAAATCAGCTGCGTAACGTGGCTAAGTTTTTTGCCCATTTACGTAGCCTTGACGATCTAGCTTAGCATGTTCTATCCTATATACAGATGACTGAGGACACTACTTCCTGTTCTCATATTTTTAACAAGATTCTCTTCCAAAAACTATCAGAGTACCTTGGCATTCGCCTACTGAATGATCGTCTGAGCGCCCCCACAATGCATGAGTCTTTTGAATCTATCTTCACAAGGGATAATCAAAAGAACACACGGTTTTCCATCAACTTCTTCACATCTATTGGGCTGGCATCACTGAAAAATTACGGGAGTACTTGAAGAATATGCCTCGTATCATCATGCAACAATGAAAATCAGTTTCTGAATCAGGTTCAATCCCATCAAGCTCTAAGGAAAGTGAAAATGATTACAAACGAGTGAAAAGGAGGAGAAGACGTTAAGGGATTGATGTTATGATGTAGTTAGATAACCCTTCATTCCATATCATTGCAAGTATCATTCAGATATCTCAGTTACATTTGTTTCACACTAAATAGAAAATTGAATCAATTTGAATGGACGAAACTTTAGAACATATGGGTGCACTCTGGAAGGTGTCCTCTTTATGCTGTTAAAAAAATGAGACAACTAGGAAAGTTTGTTTTCCATTGATTGTTAATCTTTAATAGAGATCTTAAATATGGTGCATCAAAGATATTATGAATCAAAATGAAGAAGATTGGAGAGAGAGATTTAATACCTTATTCACAACTTTAGGGTGATGTCAAGTAAGAGCTATTCAGCGAATCCCTTGGGTGATTCCAAGTAAGTGTCCATTCCAAGGCAGAGTCCATTCCCTTAGGCGATGTTAATATATGCTCACCGAATCATATCTTCAGTGACACTCTCTTTTTGAATCCAGATAGTGAATGCAGTTTGGCTCCAAACTGTTTGGTAAGTAAGCCAGCCTAGTGATGTCGTCATAAACGCCAGGTGGCTGCCACTCAGCCATATCTTTGAGCGGGATAAAAGTGATGATTAATTAAATGTAAGAAAAATTATAAAGTACCCCAAAAACACTCCATTTTTTTATCTAGGATACCACATTTTGTTAAAGATACATTACCAGTAGTAAGCAACTTAAAAGTTGCTAAAAACCTATTTTATAGACACGTAAGGGAGAAATCGCAAATTAAATAGATAGTTCATGGATTATTTTTTAAAATCACAAAGATTGGACATCCTTATGATAGATTGGACATCCTTATGAAGTGCTAGAAATACACCTCCCAAAATGAAGATTTGAGATAAAACTGCCGTAATTATCAAATTTTTGGACTTTGTCCAGATGAGACCAACTTGAACGAATTCTTTTGATAAGGATGATAGGACCTCCACCACAGACTCATCTGATAGAAAATCATCAATATATAAAAGTAGTCTAGATTGGTGCAGTTGACCACAAGCTTGCACTCTGGAAAAAATTCATCATTATTATATGGATCATTAACTTCATCTATTCTTACTAAATTTCAAGTTCTAATGCATTACTATGAAACTCTTAAATAAAGGTATAGAAACATTCATAACCAGATGATCATCAAGTGTCGTATATCTATAAACAACATTTAAATAATCGGACAACCAGTAATATGATCCGCTCAATTAGATCACAGTAATATAATATGTGCAATTTTCAATGCTAAATATTTACCAACTAATTTATAGGTTATGTCTAACAAATGAAGTTATTTCCCTAATTTTTAGAATTTTCTATTAAAAATAAGAATTAAAAACAGAAATGTAAACTGGAAAAAATGTTAAATTTCCTCAAAGTTTAGAAAATCTAATATAACATTAAAGCTTTTTTTATTATAGGGCCGCCCATCTTTTTGTGTGCATCTAGTAGATTTATTCAACATTGATGTGAATCAGTTGATAAGAATATGAATAGATTAAGTGATGCATTTGCTCAAATACCTCTATGAATTAGTCACCACGAGCACAAAATCCAACACATAATGCTCTTCAAGCCAAGAGAACATCAAATAGTCGATGAAAGTTCTATACTCTAACTCTACACACAAATCAGATTTGCAGTGAGATACAAAGTACTAATCAAACCATCTGAACACTTTTCAAGATAAGCACACAAAGCATTTCTTCCTATTTAGTTGGGATTAGTTTAGTTTACACAAAGTAATAATGTAATAAACATTCAAATCCCGCTTTTCAGGACAATATGAAACATAAAGAAAATAAATCAAACATCAACTTCTACTTAGTAATGTGGAGTGAACAATACTAAATGCTAAAAAAATGATTATTAAAAAACTTGCCAAACCAAAATAGACACAAAAATGCAAACCTTGAAGTTATTGATTTAGGTGTTAAAGAATCCCAAGCAGAAACCTTTAATAAAATTAATACAAAATAAAATAATTTTCCATTAGGTTCACCAAATAGGTCACTAACTTTAATACAATTAATCAAATAGAAAAATATAATCCTTTTTTGAATTTGAATTAAGAATAGAGTCAAGATCACCATAAACATTTATAACCAGTTGATATCCTCCTCTCTCATGTCCATTAGCAGGTTTAATTATTACCACAATCTATTTAATCAAACAAACCACAGTTATTAATAGAAGTGTTGATAACTATAAAATTTAATAAATCAAGTTGATTAGTGGTCAGTGCCTTGATGGATGGATTATGAGGTGCTCGTAAGTCCAATTGATCTTCTAATATAGTTATTTGTTTCAGGAAAATTTGTGATTTGGGAGGGTAATTATTAGGGGATTATGGATTAAGCCTTCTGTTTGCACACACACACACACACACACACACACACACACACACATATATATATATATATATATATATATATATATATATATATATATATATATATATATATGAGAGAGAGAGAGAGAGGTATTACCTTGTCGATCATCGACGACAGATGTGAGAGAAGATTGCCAGTCGACGATGGCAACTATTATTCGACGATGACAACTGGTAATCGACATGGGTTGGACTCGTTGGTCAGAGAGCTACAGTTTTTTAGTGACCAGTTGAGAGAAAGAGACGTGTGAAAGTGAAGAGTAAACCCTCTCAATCAAAATTTACCAAAAAAATAAAGAACCCGCCAAATGTTAGCGCTAGTTTTTTTAAGTGCCATAAATTTGTCAGCATTTGTTAAAAAAGTGCCTCAAATTTCCAGAATTTATGTGAAAACCTTGTAAATTTTCTGCATTTAAAATTAAATGCCGAGAAAAAATTTTTGGGGCATATCTTATAAATGCTGCAAATTAAGGACAGTCCAAAATAAGGAGGATAGGGGTGGTATAGGGTTCGATGATAGTGTTGCACCCATTCACAAAGCCAATACCACGCATGTGAGAGAGCCTCTTAGGGATGTTAAGAAAGAGGAACCAAATTATGTTAAGAGAGAGCTACCTAGGAACATTGTGAGATAGCCACCTAGGAATTTAAGGAGAGTGCCACCTAGGAATTTGAGAAGAGGACCACCTTTAGGTAACATGCACCGCTCGATTTACACTTGCACACATTGTGGTAAGCAAGGTCATCTTAGGCATTTTTGTTAAAAACTTTTAAATGGACTTAAGAAGGTTAATAAAAGAATAAATTCGATTCATCAAACCCCCACTAGTCATTATAAATCTGTTTGGGTTAATTAATCATAATTAAAGGCTTATGGTCTAATTGTTCACGACTCCCGTTTGCTTGCACTTGAGTCACCCCATGTGATATCATTTGGTTGACTATGTTTATATTTGTCATATGTTAGTTGTTCTCCATGATATACTCCTACTAGTGTTATGAATCATTTTGTAGTATCTTACATTGTATTATTAGTTTAGTTATTGTTTTTTCACTGTTTTGGATCTGTCAGCACCTTCCAGGTCTTATATTGTGGAAATTTTTTCACTAGACAACATTGTTTAACATTCAGGGGAATCTGTAAAAATTTCTTTTTCTCGTTCAAACGAGATAAGTCTTCGTTCGAGCAATTTATGATCTCGTACGAAGCCTTCTCCCGAGATGCTATATCTTTTGAACAATAGGAACTCTCGTTCGAGCGACTTGATTGACTTTGACCATTCTGTTTGTAGTACCCTGTGTTCTTTGGTTACATTATTTGGTATTGATGGGTGCTTTGGATTGTTTATACATATTTACTTTTGGTATTTATGCTTAATTTCTAATATTGCATTGCTCGTTTAATCACATATGCTTAGTTTGATGATTCTTTGTGTGATTCACTGGTTGCTAGCATAGGATGATGTTCATACTGATATTATGCCTATTGCTCGTGTGTACCATCTTTGTATTTATGGTTTTTATTTTTGATGTATTTTCAAAAATATAAAAAGATTTTCATTTTTTTTAAATTAAACAAGGCAAAAATGTTTATGTATTTTGTTTACACCGTTTATGGATCGACACTTGGGGTGACTGAGTCACAATCTTATTCCATTTATCCATGTGACTATTTGATAGTGTTTTGAGATAATATATCATGTCATCCATGTCATTTACAATGTTTGAAGCCATTGAGATGTTATTAGTTGATACTTCCTACATGTTTGACTCATGATTTCCTTTATTGTACACATGCACGAATTTGTTTCATTATTGTACTTGTTTATCACATGTTGGTCGAGGGTTTTCATCTCAATCCTATCCTTAAAATGAACCAAGTGCAATAATACGAGAGTAAGAAAAGTAGTGCATGTAAAAACCATTGCCCGTGAGGAATTTGTTTATATTTGGAAAAATGATGAGTGAGACGAGAAAGGGCTATCAGCGTGTAAAATTGACTCTGCGTGAAAGCCACCATTTGAAAAGAGCCCGCACAAAATTAAGGCAATAAAAAGATGATATATGCCAAAAATTTGGGCAAATAGGTTTTCTCTAAGTTGAGAATTTAGTGCCTCAATCGATATAAAAAAATTGCATTATTATATATGAGGGAGTTTTGTTGGAAAGTAATCAATAGGTTTGCACGTCCATTGAAAAGTTCTTGAAATGACACGAAATAGTTTTGGACGTTATTGTTGTGAAAATCACTTAGGCTTTGATTTTGTTGATTTGATTTAGTCGATATCATCTAAATTCAACAATTTTACACCTAAGGAGATTTTTTTGTTCATTCGATAGGAGTAAAATTATGCATTGTGCACATATGCTTGATTGATTTTTATTAACCATTGAATTTGTTCACGCCCATTCATTCCATATCCATGATTTGGTTGTCTTAATGTTACTCATGATGTTATTTTTGTAAATTGTTTTTGTTTGAAAAATTAAAAAATAAAAAATAGTTCGTGGATCTTTTGAGTATTTCCTTTGTATGCGTGTAGTTTGATCTATACTTGATATGTTTATCATGAATTTCCATGTTTTTTGTTGTCTATTATTTTCCTTGTCTATTTCGAACAAATAGAAAGGGGGACAATGAATTATGGTGGAGTTTTGCATTATGGGGGAGATTTGATTATATTGATTGTTATTCTTATATCATTTCAAACTCGATGTGTCACGAAGGTATTTACTTTATCTCATGTGTGTAGGTACAAATGTTAAGATCATTATATTTCACACCCCGATTAGAAAAGCTTTGATATTTGAAGATTGGTGAAGATTTTTTGAAGAAAAGATTAAAGACTTGCATTTCAAGTACCTTTCACTTTTGGGTTCATGGGAGGGTTTTAGATTTGTATAGGAATTTTGTTTTGGTAATTCAGATTGTTTTTATTTTGTACTGACATAGACATAGGGGGAGATTTGTAAGGACATATTTTATATGTCCTATTTACATTAGAGTATGTCGTATAACGCTACAACTGTCAAAGAATTATTCAAGATCATTCAAGCATCAAGACGGAACTGAATATCAAAGTTCTTCATCAAAGGAGTCTCCACAAGATTAATTTTGTAAGGTTGTGTTCAACTACCTTAGCTTTTCACTTAGTGTATTGAAATTATTTTTCATAAAATATTTTCTAAGTGTTAGAGCGGAGCTTTAAATATTTTTTGTCAAAAGTATAATTTTTGAAGTTTTTGAGGCGATGCATTTAACGAGAAAAAGAAAAAGAAAAATATTGAATTTTACTGTCATCGTTCAAACGACAACCTATGTCGTTCAAACGATATGGCATGTCGCGCGAAGTGCAAGCTGTCGTTCCAATGACACAGCATCTCGTTCAAACGACATGTTATCTCATTTGAGCGACCTGTCACCTTAAGTCTTTTATAAATAGGACTCTCCAACTCCGTTTTTCTTAAGAAGACCTGCGCCAAAATTGTCGACGTTTTCTACAAACAGCAGTACGAATTTGCCTTCTCATTTTAGAGGTTTAATCCTTTGTTTTTAGAATTCACAAAACATCCCCATCCTTTAGTGAATTGTTTTGGAACCCAAAATACGTTCTTGTTGATCTTCATCTTGTAGATAGGGTAAATCTACATCATATAGCGACGTGTCACTGCGGATCTTGATGTGTGAAGATTCTTTATTGATTTGGATTGAGGTTCATAGGGAGTACTGCGGTATTTCTAAGTTGAAGATAGGACTGCGGTTCTTGTAGGTTCACTGTGTGTGGATCTATTTCTAACGACACCGATCGACGCTTGCGGGTATTCATGTGTCAAAATCTATTTCGCTGTAACCGTGTAAGTTGCAATTTACAATTATAATGAAATAAAGGTTTTGCTCTTTGGGGATTTTTCCTGAAATTGGTTTCCTTTACATGCTTATTGATTTTATGTTATCAAATCACCTAGTTGTATGTGTTAGGGTTTAACTAAATTTTTTGTTAATTAAAATTGGGTTTATTTAAGAAGTCGCAATATTCCACGGTATCACTCTCATCATTATTGTTTCTTCATTGTTCCAAATGGAAGACCAATTCTTTCTTCGTTATCATTATTCCAAATCGTTGACTAATTCTTTCAATTTATGGATTAACTTTCTCCGATCAATGTTTGGTCAACAACATAATGCCTTAATATGATTACACTTAATCAAAATCTCAAGGTTATATGTTTTCATCATAAAAACATGAAATTATCAAGAATTTTCCATGCAAACAAAAGACCTAAGGGGGATACTTAGGCACTAAGAGTCTTAACTTTGGTTAGCTAAAAATATTGAATGGATGGGTGGTCCTACAACCAGGTGAATTTTTATGAGAGTTTGGCCTAGACCTAAGGTTTTGTAAGGAAACAATATAAGAGGTAAGGAAAATAATAAAAGCATGCTCGCCATAAAAAAAGGGAAATGTAAAACATGGGGTTAACTGAAAATTTCATGGGGCATTCATTTTATAAAAAGCTTTTGTGAATAAAATTACAAAGAAAACTTATACAATCCTGGTATAAAGCACTTATCTCTGATGAGCTATTAATTCAGCAACTGTGACTATTATGCTATAATCAGGGTTTAGTCTAAACTCATCGTCAATATCATGTGGCAATAAGTATTCTTTTGCCAATTAAAGGGGAAAACATCGACAAAGATCCAACTTTCATCTATTGCAAATTAAGGATAATTATAGGCACAACACTCCACTTGGTACTAGTACTAATGCTCAGTCTTTGGGCACTTTCATAACAGTTAGGGAATTCTGCCAAGCATGCTTCTATGACACTTGCTTGGCTTCATCCAGCCAAAGGGATCATCCACCCATCCAACATCATAACCAGTTGCCCAAACTGCGCAAGGACCTTTTTGTAAGGATAAATTTCCAATTTAGTCAATTTGTATGTGTTGGCTTAATTTCGAACAAAACTCTTTGAGTCATAGGATATAAGTTGTGTTTGTGAACTTTCAAGCCTATGACATTTTTGTTGAAGACATAACAATCGAGTTAAAGAGATCACATCATACGACGTATTTCGTACCTTGTTTTCATCATTAAAATTTTAAGGATCTCTCAGCTATGTATGTCTACATTATGTTGGGCCTTGAAAATTAATTATTGGGTGTTAAAATTTTGTTAATCCTCTTTTAAAATCAAATTATATTTTTTTATAGAAAAAATTGTTATTTTTGTTATTGTCATTAGAACGACTTTTCCAGGTCATTCGAACGAGATATTGGGTCCATTTGAGTGACCTCTAACGAAGTTCCTTTCTGGTTTGTGTTGACTTCTCGTTAGAAGTTTCGTTCCTATCTCGTTCGAATGAGATTGGTTTTTATTCTACCGAGATTGGTTTTCATTTGAACAACCGGAGCAGTTTTTGGAAAATGATAGTTTTTTCATACAATTTTTTCTCTTAACCTCCCACTACTTTTTTAATAAATTTTTATAGTGCGAGAGTGTAGTTTTCTATAAGAAATTTTCATGCCCTTAGAGCCAAAATTCTCTCTAAGAAGTTCATCCACGTTCATTAATCATTTGTGATTAATTTTTACCAAGCTCAAAACACAAGTTTACACCGAATTATTTTTATCAAAGTTTCAACATATATATATATATATATATATATATATATATATATATATATATATATATATGTTTTAAGATCATATCTTAGCACCGGGTTTATCATTCTCTACATCATTGAGGATTGTTTCTTGTAGAGGATTCAGTGCTCATTAGTGTGCATACAGTGGACTTCGTATGCTTAACGGTAGCAGTGTCCCATCGTTCGACTCTGAGATGTAGGTGAAATCCTACGTTGTCACTAGGCTAAGGTTGATGGAATAAAGAGCGCCAAGGCTTATGAGGGCATCGAGTCATTGTGTAAGTATTATGTCGTGTCCTTTCATAATTCCGTACTTAGTTGACTTATGGCTGGGTCGTATGGGGTTTTCCCTGTTGTGGATTTATGTCGTATATCGCAGCATTGAGGTTGCTTATTCTATCTTACAAATTCACACATGCATGCATGCTTAGGTTAAAAAGATAACTTGGTTTAACCAGAAAAATGATTTAATTGGGGCTTACTTAATTTGGGTCATGTTGGGTTAAAAAAAGTTTAATTTGGAAAAATTCACATTTAGTTTAGTTGTGTTAATTTGAACCCGAATTGAAGTTTTGTTTAAGAAGTAAAATTTAAATTTGATTAAGTCTTTCACCACCATCACCCCATATTCATATAATTCGACAGTTTACAAATGGTATCAGAGCAGGTTCACTGAATTATCGCGTTAGATCCTTTTAGATTTGATTATTAAAAATTTATCATTTTTGAAATTTCCTATATTTGATGGTTCTAACTACACATACTGGAAAGTGCATATGAGGTCAGCACTTAACTCATAAGATGAGCGAGTTTGGCAAGCGGTTGTTAGAGGGTGGTCCCTACCAACGTGTTTAATATGAGAAGTTCATGTTCTGACACTCGTAGAAAGATAGAGTGAGGATGAGAATAAATTAGAAAACTACAATTCAAGTAGTTTAAATGATCTTTTTAGTGCGATCACATCGGACGAGTTCCACCGTATTATGACATGTGAAATGTCTAAAGAGGCTTGGGACACGCTCTAACTCACCCATGAAAGTAGAAGTGCTTTTAAGGCTTCCAAACTCTAAAACCTTACCAGTCAATTTGAAACCATTAAAATGGATGAGAGTGACACCTTCGATGAGTTATATGCTAGATTGTCTGATATTGTGAACTCATCTTTTAACTTGAGAGAAAAGATACCAAACAACCATGCCATAAAAAAATTAAGGTCATTGCCTAATATGTTTAATCCAAAAGTGACGTTTCGAATTCTTTAGGCACTTTAAATAGTACGAAACTTGAAGAGCTTGTAAGTGACTTATAAACATATGAACTTGACATTTTTACCTCAAAGGATAAGGAAAAGAAGGATTAGGGCATATCTTTGAATGCCCAGAAGGAGGAACACCTATTTCAGATGGTGAGTCTGACATCGACTCGAATGATATAGCTATGTTTAATAACCAGTTCAGAAAATTTCTTAAGTTTAATTGAAAGTGCGTGCGCGATATTGATTCAAATAGATTAGCAATTTCCAATTAAGACTTATTTAATTGGATGTCTAAAATTCCTCAAACTAAATACCAATTAAATTAACCCCTAAACATGCAACTACGTGACAATTCAATTCTCAAATTAAATCATGTGATGACAAATGCGGACGAAAGCATATCTCAGGAAAAAATCCTATAGGGCAAAAACCTTATATTTTCACTATAATTTGTAAAAGAACGGTTTACAATTGGATTACAACGAAAATACAATTGAGTTACGAAATACCGGTAGGTGTCGGTTCGTAGTCATCAACCCAGTAATACCACAGCACTCCCTATGACATGCAGTCAATCAGCCTAGTACCTCCCGCAAGGGGCACCTATGGTCATCCCAGTACTTAAACACATTTTAATGTAAAATGTAAATGGAACTGAAACACATTTTACCAAATTCATCCTCGTTGGGCATGAATGTTGAAGACTTCTTGAAATTCGGATTCGTCACTGTAGATGTAATCTTCTCAATCCTTCGATGACTTAAAGAAACTTGTAGCGGTATACGACATACTAAATTGTGATGGACAATGTCCTTACATTAATAAAGAGAAATTTAAAAATTATTTTGAGAAATTTGAGAAGTCTAAGTATAACAAAGTCGAAAAAATCCTTAAAAATTATAATGATGATCTTATGAGGGAAGAGTCAAATAGATGTTTTGGTTATGAGGGTTATGGTCATAGGGCAACTAAGTGTCCCACTAAACCGAGAAAAGGAGGGGAAAAATCAATTGCATATAATGCCACACTTAGTAATAATGAATCGAAAGAGGGACCTGATTCCCCCATGGAGCACAACTTCATTGTGTTTATAGCTAGTCATGTGAGCATTGATGACAATCTTTTCGTGAAGATATTTCTTTACATGACACTTTTGAGGATATTATTTTTGAATCCCAAGTGTGTGATGGTAAAGTGAGTGGAGAAAATAGTGAAAATGAAGAAGAGGAGGAGGAAAGTGAACTCCAAGTTGCCTTTCGTGAGTTTTATGCGAAATCTTTAAAATTGAAAAAGGCTAACTTAAAGTTGGAAGATAGGTTGAAAGAATGTTCCATAGGTAATGATGAAAGTGTTTTATTTAAAGATCTTAGGGAATGAGATAAGACTCTTTGAGAGAAGCTAAAGTATGATGAAGGTGAGAGAGAGAGTCTTCGAGGTTTAATGGAGGCTATGAAGAAAGAGCTTCTTGAGTTTAAAGAGACTAGGAGTTTACTTGAGTCTAGGATAATGGAGATTAAAAAATTGGATAAGATGTGACAAGTGTGGTAATGGTTTTGATACTCATAATTCTTCATCTAACAAAGCTAAAACCATAATTTTGAGAGAATTAACTAGGAATTCTATAACAGGTCAAACCTTAGGAAATACTTCTCATCATGCTTTCACTTGCACACATTGTGGTAGGAAGGCTCACTTTAGGAGGTTTTGTTTCAATCATAAAAATGATCCTAGTAAGTCCAAGGGTAGAGTCACCAAGGTCACGAAAACCCGAGAGCATCACGTTATACCTATGTGGGTTAGGAGATTCGATTTAGAGACTTTACATGATAGACTGTATGATTCTTATTTGCTTACAGATGATACTTCCCATGCTAGATCTAAAGGTTGATTGTGTTAACTTTATTTACATACACTAGTTATGCTTCATGATATATTCTTGATAGTTATATGTTTGTTAGTCATACTATAGTTTATTCTTCATCATATATGTTTTTTTCGAATCATGATAACTGTATTTTTTGTATTTTGTTTTTGCATTTATTGAGTCTTGTTGAAAAATAGAAAAAGATTTTGTTGTTCCTTTAAGTTATCATTGTTTTGAAAATTTGTTTAAAAAATTTGAAAACTCAAAAAGATTTTTGTGTGTATTCTAGTTTTACACATTTTATGTGATATATCCTTGTATTTCCATCATATATCCTTGCCATGTCCATGTGACTAGAACTTTTGGTTATGAATTTCAATTCTTAAAGTATTCTTTATCATGCTTGCATTGAGTAGTTTGACTTTGATTTGCTTAATGGATTCTCTTTGTATATGCCTCCTCACACACATGCACGAGCTCTTATGAATGTTAACTTCCCATGTATATTTGAGCTTTGTGAGATATTCTCCCTTTAATTTTGTCATCTATATGTTTTTTTTACTATGGGGAATTTGTGCATGTAAGAACTGTTTCCCGTGAGATTTATATGAATTATATTGAAAATAGATAAGGGTGCGTGGAAAATGGCTACGAAAGGATCAAATTACCTTTGTGGGAAAGTCATCGTTGACAAGAGCCTACTGAAAAGATTAAAGGCAATAAAAACAAAAAAATCGTCAAAGGCCGACATAGTTTAGTTTGATCATTCAAAAGAAATAACTTCAAAAAATTGAAAAAAAAAATAAATAAAAATATGTAATATGTTTATGTTTTGAGAGAATTTAGTTGAAGATCAACGGGTTTGCACAATGAATACTAGTTATGCTTATTTTTTCATGACTTCATTGATTTGTAGGATCATTAAAATTCTAGGTTTGTGTACATTGTGCTTGTTTGTTCTTTGAGTTCAATTTATATTTTCACTTGAGTCTAAAACTAGGTTTTATAAAGCTTTGCAATTAAATGGAACTCCTTGAACATGTTTAAGTGATTGGGTCATAATTATTTTGTATCTAGTTCACACCCATTAACTCCGTTTACCATATTTGGTTTAGACACATTTATGTCATATGAGTGTGGAAAGCTTATCATGTTTAGTGTCTTGTGTGGTGTTTATACCTACGTATATATGTGTGTGCTTATGCTTCATTAATATTTTTATGTATATTTGTATATATGGTATCATTTGTTTTGAATCGTTTCTTTTCATCTAGTCCTTGTTTGCTATTTGTTCATATTAATATATATCTTGTTGCAATTTTTCATTGGTATACCATGCTCATTTTAGTTCATTCAAGTTGGTATAATTTTTCTATTTCATCATAATTGGTATGTATTATTCTTTAAGTGGATTAGTTATTCTTATGTTGCCAAGTTGCTTTATTGTTTTTGGTATCATTCTATACCATTGCATGAAATACTTGTTTTTCCTTTATGCTTAGCCCTTTTTCTATTTAAGGGGAGAATTTGTTTATATTGGGAAGAAATTAATTATTTTATTCATTTTAATCTTTGTTTATTCCAGAACAAAAAGGGGGAGAAATGGTATCTAACACTTTTCAATTAAGGGAGATTTTTTACTTAGGGGGAGACGTCCTTTCTTCGGTAGGCATTGGTAGACAAAGGGGGAGGATTTAATTATACAATGTATCTTATTTTATTCTCTGTGCATTTTGGCTGTGTTTAAGTGTGCATGTTTGCAGTCATGCAACAACTTTTTAATGCAAGCAAAGCATCTCAAAATATGTATAGGTCTCTATTTTTTATTTTGGGTTAGGATTGAATCTTTTAGGTGAGCTTGATGGCCCATAGAGTTTTTATTTTTGGTTTTGTCTCGAAATATACAAAGGGGGATATTTGTAAGGAAAAATTTCCAATTAAGTTAATTTTTATGTGTTGGCTTAATTCCGAACTAAACTCTTTGAGTCATAGGATATAAATTATTTTTTTGACCTTTCAGGCCTATGACATTTTTGTTGAAGACGTAGCAGCCAAGTCGAAGAGATCAAATCCTACGCCATGTTTCGTGCCTCATTTTCATCATCAAAATTCCAAGGATCTATCGTGTATGAATGCATATATTATGTTGAGCCTTGGAAATTAATTATTATGTGTTAGAATTTTATTAATATTATTTTAAAATCACATTATACTTTTGAAGCCTTTAGAGAAGAAATTCTCTCTAAGAAGTTAATCCATGTTTATTAATCATTTATGATTAATTTTTACCCAACTCAGAACACAAGTTTATGCCCAATTATTTTGATCCATGTTTAAACATGCATATATGCCTTGAGATCATATCTTGGCACCAGGTTTATCATTGTCTACAGCATTGAGGATTATTCCTTGTGGAGGATTATATGTTCATTGGCGTGAATATGGTGGAATCCATATGCTTGACGGTAATAGAGCCCTATCGGTGGACTCCGAGACGTAGGTAGACTCCGACGTTGTCACCAGGCCCAGATTGAAGGAACGAAGAGCGTCCAGGCTTGCAAAGGCATCAAGTTTTTGTGTAAGTATTCTGTCATGTCATTTTGTAATTTCGTACTTAATGGAGTTATGGTTGGGTCATCTAAGTTTTTTCGCGTTGTGAGTTTTTCTCGTACATCGCGGTGTTGTGGTTATTTTATCTTGCAAATTCACACCTACATGCTTAGGTTAAATTGATAAAATTGGTTTAACCTAAAAATTTGCTTAATTGGTGCTTACTTAATTTGGGTTGTGTTAGTGTAAGAAAAAGTTTGATTTGGAAAAATTCATGTTTAGTTTGGTTTGTGTTAATTTGAACCAGAATTGAAGTTTTATTTAAGAAGTGAAATTTAAATTTGATTAAGTCTTTCGGAACCATCACCCCATATTCATATAATTCCGCAGTTTATACTTTTCTAAAAAGATACTTTAACTTTATTATGTCGCGGCCAAGGCCCAACTTGATGGCACCATATCTTTTTGAGTTCTCTTCAACTTCGTTGAGCTTCTCTCTTAGGAAATTATTTTCATTTTGCTATAACTCTATGATATCACTGACATCCCTAAGTTTTCTCTTCAGACCAATGCACAAACAAGATTTTTCGCCGAAAGCACTTGTTATTTTTTGAAGAGCTTGCTAAAAAGAGAGAAAAGTGCCACACGCCTGGATACCGACATCCTTACTAAGTATTAGAACCAAGTCATCAGTCTAAGAGGTGGAAACTCTACAGTCCTATTTTCAAGCTACAAGAACCAAAGGAAACAAAACATTATGGCACAAAATATATAATTTCAAACATGGGAGATTTTTCGTTAGATCAAACAGTGGGGAAAGCCCTTACAATCACTAAAAATATAAGAATACAAGGATTTTAGGGAGCTAAGATAATACTTACTAGCTTTGACCCTTTTTTCCTTCAGCTACTTTTTAGGGTTTTGGAGATTTTCTTTGATCATTATTCGCCATATCTTGATAGACCACAACTTCTACTTGATCATTGACTGAGGCATTATCTCCTTCTTCCTCTCATGGTGGAGAACTTGGATCATGCTCCACAGATCCTTTAATTCTAAAGGGACAATAGTTTTGACCAAGGTCGCATCCCAATGATTCTTAATATTTGACTTTAGAATTAAAGACAATTATTTTTTAGCTTAGGTTAAGGCCTCCATGTACCCCTGATAAAAGGCCTAATCGTTAGTATAATTCTTTAGCATTTCACGCTATGTACTCAATTTTTCATCCCCGTCTTCAATCCAGACACCTCCAAGTCAGTGGACTTCTTCTCATCATCATACAATTTTTTGGTAGAGACCAGAGATGCTTGAGACTTGTCCGGTGCCTTCATTTGGACATTATTTATCTTACTAGTTTGACACCCCTATTGAGCATGGAAAAAAGACTTCCAAAAAGTACAAAGATAAAATAACCACAAGTCAACACAACAACCAAAAAAAGATGCAATCAAACCAAAAGTTATTAAACTTACCAAAGATAACACATGTGCACGTTAAAAGAAAGTTGATCATAGGTCAGCATGTTATCTTGCTCTCGGTCCAATGCCAAAATGGCCTCCCTCAGCAGACCAGAGGCCAAAGACGGGTTCTTAGACACCAACATATTTTTGTATCCCTTACCCACATTGTGGGCATCCGTTTTCCTAGTGGAATAACAACAGAAGAAGTAATGGTTTTATCCTTCTTCACCTTCTCCTTATAAGGAGAATCTACAAGAGTAACAAGGACATAGGGACCTTCGACCTCAATACTTTTGGTGATCATTTTACTTTGTGGATGTAGAAAGTTTATAATCATCCATGAGAGTATGGCTTTTCTTTATCACATCTATGTCATCCTCCTCGACGATAGGGATGGTATTCACATTCACAAGATAAAAAAAGGATGAGGTGGAGGCCCTAGATGATCCCTCACTTACTGAAGGGACTAATATCTCAAGGATGGAATCAACATTCCTATTTGCAAACACAGATATGGAATTAATATACTTGAGCAGAAAGGATGCCGACCTAAGGTTCTATGTACTTGGAACCCAAGGACTCCTTAGCTTCCAAACATTGATTAAATGCTCATGTTTGAAATGAGAAGGATTTTTTTTCTTTGACCCAACTGAAAAAGGCAAACAAGAAAACAAATATTAGTATTTATTTCATCCCACCAGCAATAGTATTATTTGAAGGAAGTATTGTCAACCTATTTTCTTCCTCTAGTAAGTCATAAAAATCCTCTATATGGTTCATCACCCTCACGAATATGTGAATATAGCCAATTTCAGGCAATAAAATCTTGACTCCAATATCCCTTATCGGAATCAAGAAGGTTGACAATGAAAACCCTATCATCCTCGGGGGTCTCACGTGCACAAGTATCATCATCGTCGTAGGACAAACTAGGTGTTCTCACGTGACTAGCAGAAAAAGAAACAAACGTTCCTTCTGAAGACTGAACCCCGAAATCTTTCACATCATCCTCACTATCACTAAGGGTGACTGGCATAGCAACTTTCTTTCCCTCTCTCTTAAGTCTAGTGGGACACTCAAACAACTTATGCCCTTTTTCCTCACACTCAAAACATGTTACTTTTTCTAAATCTTCCTCACACTCTTTCTCTTTCTCACCGCTTTCTTTGGCCTTGTCTTTCTTTTTCTCAAAAAACTTTTTATTGGAAGAATTTTGTTTTGAAAACTTGAGAAACTTTTTAAATTTTTTTTGCAAGCATGGCCATATCAAAATCAGACTCGTCCTCAGACTCGGACTCACAAAAACTCACTTTGTTTTTCTTCTTAGACTGGGCTTTAAGTGCTATCCCTTTATCCTTAGGCTTGACAATGTCAGGAAACATCTCAATCTCAAATGTCTAGAGGTCTCCAACAAACTCTTCTAGTTTCAGATGATTCAAATTACCTAAGGTATTTAAAACAATCACTTTAGGGATAAAACGTTTTGGAAATGACCTTAAAATATTTCTAACCACTTGTGCATCAGGTATAGGCTCACCAAGATTGAAACTAATGTGGAAAATGTCAGACAAACGTGCATAAAAGTTATCAAAACACTCAATCTCAAGCACGATAATTGTTTCAAATTGAGTAGTTAAATTTTGAGTTTTAGACTCTTTGACCGCGTTAGTGCCTTCGTGGGTTAGTTGTAAAACATCCCACGCTTCTTCAGATATGGTGCATGTCATAATACGTCGGAACTCGTCGGGGGTGAAATGTTTGGAAATTGCACTAAGCCCACGTGAATTAAAAGTCCTCCACCTAAACTCATCCTCGGTACAGTCTGACACATGTATTAAATTCGTGAAAATATTTGCAATGACAGTGGGAGGAGTCCAACCTCTTTCACAAGTTAACCAAACTCTCTCATCGATTACTTTTAAATGTGATCTCATGTGGGCTTTCTAGTAAGCATAATTAGACCCGTTAAAAATTGGCAACCGATTATACAAGTTTTGATGAGGAAATATTGCGACAATTTTTAAAAATATGATTTTTCAAAAAAATCAATATCACACAATTTTGCGAAAAATAGGAATACTCGACAAATTTGAGTAACCTACTCTGATACCAATTTGTAAAAAGTGATGCACCATGTGCGATATCAATTTAAATAAATTCACAAATTCCAACTACAAACTTATTTCATTGGAGTCAATTTTTAAACAAAATTAAATCAGCCCCTAAATATGCAACTACGTATGTGCGTGTGTCAAACCATCATAAACACAAATATGCTAATTCACAGATTTCAGGAAAAATTCCCGAAGGGCAAAACCTTTTATTTCACTATGAATTAAATCACAATTTACAATCACATCAAAATATGCAATAAGTTTAACACAGTAAACCTATATAGACACGCAGCCTACGGTCAGCAATGGATCCCACGCAGTGAACCCACATGAACCGCAGTCCAATCTTCAGCAAAGGAACGCCCTCAAGTAATCCTCAGTGACATGCAATCAACAGTCCAGTAGCATAAATGTCACGTAATCAATAACATAAAATTCCAGAAAAATATGTCTGGGGTTCCATAAAACAAATCATATAAAAGTAATTGGGATTGTGAATTGAAAAAAAACTTTTTACCCTTAGATGGGAGAACAAAACAAAACTTCACAAGTAGTTATTGAAACACAAATTCTCTCTCTCTCAAACAGTTTTCTGATAAAAACTAACTTCTTGTAACAACCCGCGTAATTTTTGGGGTACTTTTAAAATAAAGAGGAAAAATAAATTTTGAGATAAAATTATTTTTATTGCTCAAACTTGTTGGTTATTATTTTTAAAGGCGAGAATTTCAAACGGTTTCGAAATCGGAGTTAAAACGGATTTTATATTGATTTTAAAAAATTTTGTCCCTTATAAATTTTTCGCCGAACTGCCAGTTTTTAGGCATGATCGATCGATCGATGCCTGGGGGTCGATCGATCGATCACCCCAGATTTTGTGCGCTGCAATCTGTTAAGAGTTTTAGTTTGTTTCAAACACTTTTGTTTTCACCTTATTTAAAGGGTTCGTTGGCTATTGTTTTGGAGCAACCTTTTGGCACAAAAATACTCAGAAAATATATTTTCTTTTCCTCTCTTTTTCACAAAACAGTACACTTTAATTTGTGCTATCAACCTTAGATTTTTGGAGGTGTTCTTAAGGGCTATTTTGAGGATGTTCTTGGAGGATGTTTTGATGATGTTTGAGGACTGTTTTTGGTGGCCTTATCTGCTATTTCTGGGGAGAACTACTGTTGGTTCTTTTGGTAGTTTGAGGTATGGGGTTTTACACAATATGCTCCTTAATCTCGCGAGTATTATTCTCATTATTTTCTTGTGATTATTGACTCATATTTGAATTGCTAAATTCATTGGAATCTGGAAATTTTGTTTGGAATCTATTTATGATTCATGTGGTATTATTATTGTGTTGAGCATGTTGTCATGAAGATTTTAATATGGCACGGAGGTTGGGCACCCGCCAATATTCCTTTTTCCAGATATGCTAGAATATTGCATAGGCGCGGTATGTTGGTGAGGCGTGGTGACCCGGTTAATGTATTGTTGAGAAATTATAGTGATATAATTTCTTATGAGATTCGAATTTGATTTGAATATTCGTATTCGTATTGTGACGTTTTATTCATCGCTAACATTTTTGTTGAGCATCTTCCTGTCGTATTGTGTACTTCCCCATATTTTCTTTTAATGGCAGGTTAGCGCGGATTTTGGGCGCTTGGAATTTATTGGAGATGATTTTTAGCAAGGATTATTTTGGGAAGGATTTTAATACAAGAGATGAGAAGACCTATATTTTTTTTATGTATAGAGCATTGGAGATTAGTATTTATTTTTCGAGTTAGATGTTGTATATTTATTCGAGAGAATTGTTGTACTTGTATTTGAAGAAATTGAGATTAGTGGATTCTTTTATATTATTGTGAGATTTTTAGAAGCTCTACACCTTGTTATATTGTGGATTAATTTAGTTTTATCGATGAGTAGCGCATCGCTCGCTCTCCCCGGGCGGGCGGGGTGTTACAGAATGGTATCAGAGCTTAGGTATACGACCACCCTCGGGTCTTGGGTTTTGGGTCTGTTGCATTTTTGTGGTGCGTATTTTTGGAGATAGATTATTTTTAGATAATCGTTTCGCGTTAGGCATTTAGATTAGATGTGAGGAATTTATTTTCGGAGACCAAATTATTTTTGGAGATTGTGGCCTGATTTTTGAGAGTTAGGTATTCGGCGAATTTCGAGGGAAAAATTCCATTGTTAGTGGGGAAGTGTAACAACCCGCGTAATTTTTGGGGTATTTTTAAAATAAAGAGGAAAAATATGTTTTGAGATAAAATTATTTTTATTGCTCAAATTTGTTGGTTATTATTTTTAAAGGCGAGAATTTCAAACGGTTTCGAAATCGGAGTTAAAACGGATTTTATATTGATTTTTGTTCCTTATAAATTTTTGGTCGAACTGCCAGTTTTTAGGCACGATCGATCGATCGATGCCTGGGGGTCGATCGATCGATCACCCCAGATTTTGTGCGCAGCAATCTGTTAAGAGTTTTAGTTTGTTTCAAACACTTTTGTTTTCACCTTATTTAAAGGGTTCGTTGGCTATTGTTTTGGAGCAAACTTTTGGTAGAAAAATACTCAGAAAATATATTTTCTTTTCCTCTATTTTTCACAAAACAGTACCCTTTAATTTGTGCTATCAACCTTAGATTTTTGGAGGTGTTCTTAGGGGTTGTTTTGAAGATGTTCTTGGAGGATGTTTTGATGATGTTTGAGGACTGTTTTTGGTGGCCTTATCTGCTATTTCTAGGTAGAACTACTGTTGGTTCTTTTGGTGGTTTGAGGTATGGGGTTTTACACAATATGCTCCTTAATCTCGCGAGTATTATTCTCGTTGTTTTCTTGTGATTATTGACTCATATTTGAATTGCTAAATTCACTGGAATCTGTAAATTTTGTTTGGAATCTATTTATGATTCATGTGGTATTATTATTGTGTTGAGCATGTTGTCATGAAGATTTTAATATGGCACGGAGGTTGGGCACCCGCCAATATTCCTTTTTCCAGATATGCTAGAAAAATGCATAGGCGCAGTATGCTGGTGAGGCGTGGTGACCCGGTTAATGTATTGTTGAGAAATTATAGTGATATAACTGCTTATGAGATTCGCATATGATTTGAATATTCGTATTCGTATTGTGACGTTTTATTCATCGCTAACATTTTTGTTGAGCATCTTCCTGTCGTATTGTGTACTTCCCCATATTTTCTTTTAGTGGAAGGTTAGCGCGAATTTTGGGCGCTTGGGATTTATTGGAGATGATTTTTAGCAAGGATTATTTTGGGAAGGATTTTAATACAAGAGATGAGAAGACTTGTATTTTTTTTTTATGTATAGAGCATTGGAGATTAGTATTTATTTTTCGAGTTAGATGTTGTATATTAATTCGAGAGAATTGTTGTATTTGTATTTGAAGAAATTGAGATTAGTGGATTCTTTTATATTATTGTGGGATTTTTAGATGCTCTATACCTTGTTATATTATGGATTAGTTTAGTTTTATCGATGAGTAGCGCGCCGTTCGCTCTCCCCGGGCGGGCGGGGTGTTACACTTCTCCACATTTAAAACATCAGTCAGTCCATTATATAACAATCATTGAGGTGGTGACGTGGCTGACAAAACAACAACATCGCTCGAACGAGAGAGACATCGCTCGAACGAAAGCCAACTCGCTCGAATGAGACACGCGTCGCTCGAACGACATTATGATCTCGTTTGAATGATCAGAGCGTCAATCCCGAGGTTCACCATCAGATTTAAAAAAAATCTGAAAAACTTTAAACCTTCGATACCAGTAAATGTTTTTAACACAAAAACTTTTATAAAAAATATTTTTGAAAAACTAACTTTATAAAAACCATTTATAAATCTTTCAAAAAAAAATATTATAATTAGAAAAATGTTTTAACCTTTACGAAAAATATCCCAACACTCTCAAATGAAATATAAATGGAACTTAAACATGTTTTTACCAAAATCATCTCATCGATGTTTGGATATTGAAGACCTCTTGAAATTCGGATCCGTCTTTTATAGATATAAACTTCCTCAATTCTTTGACGACTTGTAGAGGTACACGACATACTTAATTGTGACGGTCATTTATAAAATCATGTCCTTACACTTTTCCATGTGGAAGATCCTCCTCTATTGATTATTTTACAACGATGATTGTTCCTGCAGTATTTAGCTTCTTTGAACAAGGCCACCGAAGAATATCTTTTCTAAATTTCCACCAAAGCTTCATAGAAAACACTTTACAATTGTCTCCAAGTTTTCTAATACCAATCCCTCCTTTACTTTTAGGTCAACGAATCAAATCCCAATTGCACCAGTGATATGTCTACCTTCTCCCATACTAGAACTCCATAAGAAATTAACTAACATCTTCTCCATATCCTTTAATGTTTTCTTAGTTGGGACAACTGCTGATAGCATGTACAAAGGAATAGAAACTAACACATATTTTATAAGGGTAAACTTTACACCAGTGGAAAGGATTTTGGACATCCAACTAATAATTCTATTTTTGAGTTTAACCACAAAAGGATCAAATAAAATGGATTTCTCCCTTCCTATATAAATTAGGCAGCCCAAGTAGGTAATTGGGGAGGATTTTATACTGATATCAACCAAATATACAATGCTTCGACTTGTTGATATTTGAATCTTAGTGGATAAGATCAATGAACTCTTGTGTTTTTTTATTAATTATCCAGAGACCTCCTCATACTTATTAATAACATTCATAAGGAGTTTGAGAGATTTTCTATCACCTAAAGAGAACAAAATGATATCATTTGAAAAAGCCAAATGATTAATAGGAGGGAGACCAATGGGGTTTTTAAATCTTTCAAAAGATTTTTTGGAATGAAATATTAGGAGATTTCTAGACAAAGCTTCAGCTATAATCATAAAAATACCAGGGCATAGAGGGTCCCCTCATTTTAAACCTCTACTAGACTTGAAAAAACCTTGTTGAGAACCATTCATAATGACGAAGAACTTGTTATTTGAGATTACCCTCCACACCATATATATCCACCTTTCATAGAAACCAAAATTTCTCAAGACTTGAACTAAGAAATGCCAAGAAACTCTATCGTAGGCCTTAGTCATATCCATGTTCAACACTACATTGCCACCAAAGTTCTTATAATTGATCATCTGGAACATTTCTTGATCTAGAAGAATATTTTATGTGATGTCCCTCCTTTTTATGAACCCACTTTTATTATAAGAGATAATCTTTTGTTCACAAATAGAAGCAGTTATACCCTAAGTCTCCCTATTTTCCTCTGAAGGATAAATTTCAAAAACCATCTTAGCTTCCAAATGACTCTCTTTAGTATCTCCAACAGACTGGAAAATATCCCCAAAATTCTCTCTACTCCAGGCACTTAAATGAGGTTTCGGATTTTTGAGGTTGAGGGAAACAACATATATGGAGTTATTAGACACATTTTAATTCTAATGCAACTTTATCTCATCTTTAAGAGAAGCTTTTTTAGTCCAAAAATTAAGAAATCTAAAAAGGTCTTTTAGCCATATCCATAGAGTTCTTTAACATCGGAAGTAAAGGAGAAGATATGATTTGGCTTTATTTAAGTGATTGGCAGTTATAGCATTACTTAACTGGATCAATTCTTGATTGTCAGAACATCTATCTAGTCTATTCTAGATTCTTGCATTTCCTACCTTCCTGTTGAACCAGGTAAATGAGGAACCAATGAAACCTAAGTCCTCTAAGCCATTATACACCCTAAATTCAAGAAACTCCGTAACTGAGCCCATATCAATTTGATCACCCCCAGCTTTTTCCCAAGAATATGCCACTGTTTTGAAGTCACCACAAACCAACCGAGGGTCATTTGAATATAAAGAAGAAAAATTGTGCCATAGCTCCCTCCTCTCTATCTTAGAACATTTAGCATAAACAATGATACATTTAACCATCTTCCCTAGTTGAGTACTGCTTATAGAAATTATCAGGCACTACTCCATATTATCAAGAAGCTAAACTTTTAAATCTTCATTAGAAAAAATCCATACTTTATTGCTTCAATTGGACTCAGCATAGCTAAATCCCAACATAAACTTATATTTATTTATATTCTTCATTTCTTTCTTTGGCTCTAAAATAGCTAAAAAGCTAACTTAATAAAGTTTTATCAATCTTCTTAATCTTCTAATAATACCTCTCTTAGAAATTCCCCTAATTTCATAAATCAGACAATCTATCATTGGGATTGGGAATCAAGTGAAGCTTTGGTATTTGATCTTAATAGCATTCTTTGGCTAGATTAATTTCTACATGGGTATATAGAGATAGACCTCATTTCTCATTCCTCTTTAACCCGCTTCACCTTTTTGTAAGATTTATGTCTAGACCTGCTTCTAACCTTTTTAAAATAGTTTTTTTGGCCCTGTATCTTCCATTTCACCTGTTCTAACATCAGTACAAAACTCACCCTATTCAAATTTTGTGTTAGTGGGTTTATTGATTCCCACCATAGTGTTTTCTTTAGTATTGGGCTGCCCTTCATTATTATTTACTAAAATACTAATTTCTTGATTAATCTCTGTCTCTACATGGACTTAACCTTTCTTATTTTTGGTATCGTTGCCTTTTATTACTCCATAAGTTCATTCTTGTTCTCACTGCAGTTCGCTGAATTTCATCTTGAGTCTTTGTCATATTTGTACAATTTCGTTGCACCCACTCTTTAGTTGCTTCTTTCTTTTTTGGTAATTCTTCCCCTTGTGGTTTGTTCTTTGGACTAGCAACATCATTTTTGTTTTAATCCCCATTTTTCTTGAAAATACATTCCTCAGCATCATGACCTTTTTCATAGAATAATTACATTACTCAGGTAAATCTTCATAAAAAATGTATTGCCAATAACCATTTCCTTTGTCACTGTTACCAATCCATACCCTTGTAGGTTTTTCCTTCACCAAATCTACTATTACACAAATTCTCGCGAGGCTAGGTCTTGAAAGTGAGGCAGTGTCAAGATAAAGTTTTAAAGGAGAACCCACAACATTAACAATGGAGAAAATGCTATGCTTATTATATAAATGAATGGGGAGTAACGACATGTTGATCCAAACAGGAGAAATAGTACATTCCACTTCTGGATGGAATTCAGGTGTCCATTTAAATACTCGCATAGGGTATTTATGAATAATTTAAGTATTCCTCAATCAAATCCTATGAAAGACATATTCATGGAACAACCGAATAAGGATATGCTTGTGATCAATTAATCCTATATTGAATGCAGCTTTAAGTCCAATAGAGGAGAAAACTTTACGTATGTCATCACTAACAGATCTACCATGGGAGAACTTACCTACTAAAATGTATTGAAATGGTGCTGCAAGTTTCTTAATGTCTTCATCCGAGAAAAAAATGGCAGGTTCACCACAATAGTTTCCTACGTCTTTCAAATACATAGAGGATATGGCTTAATTGCCAACAATCTCTGCAAAAGATCCAGGTGGAGTAGAATTAACAGGGATAACATCCTGTTTAGAAGGGGGAGAAGAGGTTTGGATGTCTGCCTCCACATTGGAGGCAGTAGTAGTCGCCATGCAAACCCTAAGGAGAAGGAGGGTGCGATATTTTTTTCACCGAGTGTGACTGTTCTTGTATCCTATATTTTATTTAATTTAAATTACCTTTAAATTATGGGCTATTAAAAATGTGTTTCATCGTTTCAGAAAAAGAACAAGATGTCGACAAACACCTTTTTATTTATTAGTGATAATTAAGTAACATCAGTTTGCAAAATTTCGATGTCTTGGTTGAGCTTTTGATTATCATAATGGGTGGTTCAAACAATAATTTATAGTTTTAATAAACCACAATACATCCTTTTTATAATGAAACGATTGTAATGTAAGCTACATTGCAACGAAAACAAATTTAATTGTTTGAACATAATTTTAAATGTATATTTCCTAGTCCACACAAACCCACATGCATATACGTCTCCATACTACATAAAAATGGGGTGTCCTTAGGTCCGAACAATGTCTCACACTAGTGAACATATTGTGAAGCATACAATACAATATTTTTCTAACTCACGATCTATTTTTCATTTTATCTTTTTTTTTCCTCACCAATCATGTCATCTACTAGATAGGACATCAAATCACTTCTTCTCCTGAAAAAAAATTGTACATTATTCAAAACTATTTTTAATTGTTCTTTGGTTAATTTTTTTTTGCTGTTTTACTATTTTAATGCTTAAAAAATTGTACAATTTTAAACTCTTTTTCTAAATAAGTGTTTAAATTTTTTTAAAGTATTTTTAACGTCATTATTGTATTTTAATGTTATTTGTGAGTGTATTTTTTAACCAAAAACATTTTTTTATTTTATAAAAAACTTTAATTTTAAACTTTTATGTTACTTTTAATTGTTTTTGGGTTAATTACACCCTCCCCTGACCTTTACCCCATTTTTACTTTATCACCCGAACTTTTATTTTCTGGAAATAACCCCTTAACCTTTAAAACGACTACAAGTAACCCCAAACCCCAAATGTTGATAAATATTTGGATGGAAATATTTTATCCCAAATCAATATAAAAGATTTTAAATATTAAAATTAAAAAAAAATTACCAAATCTCATAATTTTTACAAAAAAAAAATGAAATTGTAGAAAATATTCTTAAAATATATAAATAATAACAAAAAAAAATCTTTTACAGATTATTAACAAACTGAAGAAAATAAGCTGTAGAAATATTGAAAATTACTTTAAATTAAGAAACTGAAAATAACAAAAAAAATTATAGAAAACTAAATTACAAAAAATATTTAAATAACTTTTTAAAATTCTGGAAATAATAGAATAAACATTTGAAAAGTTTGAAAAAAACTAAAAAACTTTAAAAAAAAATATGAAGATATAGAAAAAGACTTAAATGAAAATATTGAAAAGACTTTTAAAAAATCTAGAAATATTAATTAAAAAAACCATACATGTCGAAAAAATTATATATTTCATGAAATAAATATAATTCTAGAAAAATAAGCCCTTATATAAAAAATACATATTTTTAGAAAAAAATATTTCAAGCAAAGAAATATTTTTCCACCAAAAAAACATATATTTAGAAGAAAAAACAAATTTTTTGAAAAAGTGAAGACTTATTTTCTGAAAAAAGCATAATTCAAGTTAAAATACAATTAAAAAGTCCAAAAAATATATATAAAAAATGATTTCTAATAAAAAGCAAAGTTCCAACTAAAAAACAAATTGCAAATTAAAAATAAAAATAGATTTCTAGCATAACCATTTCAAAATTCCTTTCCGTTCCAACAAAAATGAGTATAAAAAAAGGCAATTCCTTTCTAACGCCACTCTTTTCCCTTCAACAATACCCATTCCTGTAAAAAATTCACACACCATAAATATAAAAAAATCCCTATCTTCAAAACCCATTTTCCTTCTCATCAAACCCAACAAAAATAAAATATAAAAATCCAACAAAATGACAAAAATAGGTGAGAGAAAAATCCATTATCCATTGTGTGTGTACGAGTGTGCATATAGATATGTGTGTATGTGTGTGTTTTGTGTGAGAAGAAAGACGATAAAGGATGGGAGAAACGAGAGGGATGAGGGAGAGAGCAGCCATGGCTTCCATGGATGCCATAAGAGAGAGAGTGTAAGGAGAAATTTTCATTTTCTTAAGTGTGTAATGTATGTTTTTTTTTATTGAAGAGGGAAATAATCCCCACCATTATTATAAATCAAGGAGAAGCAGCCTCTCCAAAGTGGCAAACACATTACAGAAAACTTGAAAGCAATAAATGTGGGGAAAATTAACAGCCCCATTACAAACTTGAATAGGGAATCTTTAATTTGATAGGAGAAGATCTGATGTAGTGACAACCCATCTTGTCAAGCCTAATAGCCCCCTTACCAAAGGAGAAAGCTCTGCCATAGAAGAGAAGATTTGAGAATTCTTGCAATGAATGCCAAAATTTTCTAAATAATCCGCCACCATATTAGATTCCCTATAATAGTGGGATAAAGAAAATTTTCGAAACTTCAAGTCTTCTTTGATCTCAGAAACCAAATTCTTCAGTCTCCATGGGGGCTTCCAGTTCCTATTGATAAGATTCACCACGAACATTGAATCAACCTCAATGTGGATCTCCTCAATATGAAATTCAATACATAACTTCAGCCCCATTCTAAGGCCATATAATTCAGCATAAGAATTGGAAGAAATATATGTCGAATGAGCATATGCCAGAATTGCATTGCCTTTATCATCTCTAATAATAACCCCACATCCACTAGGTCTTGGATTTCCCTTAGAAGAACCATCAATGTTGAGTTTGAAGCAATTCGAATGGGGAAACGACCATTTGATAGACTTGCATAATTTGAAATTATTTGATGTCTTTAGCTGAAAGATCTCTTTAATTCCAACATCAAACTCTGAGATCGAGTTCTTAAAATGAAGGCCTGAACAAATCGTAGAAATTAAAGAAATTCCTTGAGAGATGATATATCGAGAGTCCATCTTGACATTATTATATATAGAACTATTTCTACTTTTCCAAATCTCCCAACAAGTCACTGTAGGGATGCACTTACAGAGGAATTTGTGATAATCTTTAGCCCCTGCTTTCAGCCACCAACTGTGCATAAGAGAAGAAATAGAAGACTTGCCTAATGACATACCCATCAAATCAGCAAAAAACTTCCAAATAGGGGAGATGACAGGACATTGAATAAAGGAATGAGTAATGGATTCTACATGATTATAACAAGATTTGCATCTAGAGCAGAGCCTAACTCCCACCTTCTGAATGAAGTCCTCAATAGGAACACACTGATTCAATAACTTCCTAGAGAGAATAGATAATTTTATTGGGATATTAGAATCCCATATCTGCTCATAAACTCTGGATGAAGGAAAATGATCTAAAGACAACTCATAAGCTGAAGAAAATGCAAATTCACCGGATATATTAGGCTTCCATATCCAAGAACCATCTTTATTGACCGTGTTGTCCAAGCACTCATCTTCAACTGCTCTGATTCACTTCCAAGTCTGAGATCCACCACTAGATGCAGCCTTTAGGTTCTTGTACTTGTTGGCCATAAAAGATGACCAGAGAGATTTCTCTGCCTTGATCTTCCAAAAAAGCCTCATGGATGAAGCTTTAGAAATGCTATTAAAATTCTTTAATCCCATTCCACCTGCTTGAGTACCTCTGCATAACACTTCCCATTTTTTCCATTGGAACTTCCAGCCCTGATCAATAGAACCACCCCAGAAAAATTTATTGAAAAGATTATGAATTCCGGTGATGATGGTTTTTGGAGGGGATAGAGAAGACAATAAGAAAAGAGGGATAGATGATATAACATATTTTAAGAGAATCAATCTGCCACCTGTAGTAAAAAAAATTGACTCCTAACCTGCCAGTTTAGATCTCAAAGATTGAAGCAAGTTGTCATAATATTTATGTTTGTTTCTACCTTTAAAGATAGGACAACCTAGATATTTAATAGACATGTCTTTAAACCTCAGACATGTACAATCATCAACTTTGGATTTGAACTGAGAAGAGCACTTGGAATCAACTGAGAAGCTACTCTTATTGAAGTTGACCTTCTGATCAGATATTGATGAAGAATAAGCAAGAAATCACATAACATTGCTTAATCTTTTTTTGTCCCCTCTACAGAATATCATAAGATCATCAGCAAAGGATAAATGAGATATCAAGGGACTGCCACTAGGTAAGTAGAAAGGAGAAACATTCCCCTTCTCCATAAGCACATTCAGCCCTCTGCTCAAGAAATCTGCGGCAATTATGAAAAGACCTTGAGAAATAGGATCCCCCTACCTCAATCCTCTAGTGGATTTGAATAAACCACAACTTTTCCCATTTAAAAGAATAGAGAACCAATTAGATTATATAATCCTCTAAATAAAATCAATTCATCTTTCCCCAAATCCAAAGCCCCCGAGCACTGAAATAATAAACCCCCAATTGACTTTATCATATGCTTTTTCCATGTCCAGTTTAATAACAACATTACCTCCATGAGCCTTTTTGCCTAAGTTTTCCACCATCTCTTTGGCTAGAAGAATATTGTCTTGGATATCTCTCCCTTGAATAAATCCACTATGGTTAGAAGAAATGATTAAATGAAGGACTCTTGCCAATCTGTTTGATAGCACCTTAGAGATGGTCTTCATTGAGAAATTGCATAGACTAATTGGTCTTAGCTCAGCACAGGACTTCGGACACTTGACTTTAGGAATAAGGGAAATTGAGGTGCTTGACCAGCTTTGAGGGATCGATGTACCTGCAAAGAATGAAGAGATAGCAGATATAAAGTCAGTTTTAATTATTGGCAAACATTTTTTGTAAAAAGATCCACCAAAGCCATCAGGCCCTGGAGCTGCTTCCTCACTAAGGTCTGATATGGCTGTGTAAATCTCCAATTCAGTGGGGAACTCTTCAAGAGAGGCATTCATTTCAGCAGATATCAATGGAGTAATAACCTTAGATATCAATGTGTAATGTATGTTGTAAAATTTATAATATTTGTTTTATTCCATTTGGACAAAACTGTTTGACTCATAGGTTATATAAGGCCCCGACCCAATTTTGGATCACCGTTGGATCAACTTGCACCGAGCCAAGGAGTTAGGGGTGGGGGAGGATTTAACCATTTTATTTAAGAAAAACTTTAATTTTGATTTCTAAATTTGGTACTTTAAATTCTTATTTATATATATATTTTTTAAAAGTGGCCACTATGAGATTAGTTGTTTAATGGAATTTATTTATGAAAATCGAGTTTATTATAAGTGATAATTAAATTGAAAACAAGTCACACCATCCTGTATTATTACAAATTATGGTCAAGGTCCAAATAAAGTCCAAATGTCCAAAGTAGAAATACCAAAAGTCCAATGTTCAAAAATTAGTACAGAGCATTCTAACTATGCTGGTCGCCCCCTAGGGCTTCACTCACATCCTGTCCGACATTCCTATTCGTGGTACCTGGGGTGGGGTGGGATTTTTGACATAAATAAAAGTAGGTGTGAGCAAATGCTCAGCAGCGGATTGATACTAGGCAATACTTTTTCTACAAATTACTAAATATATAATGAGTATTTTATTGAATTACAGAAAACGTAGGTAGTTTAATTACTCGTAATGCAATTACATGCAATGCGCCCGAGCGATAAGCTCATACTCACACTTAGTCCATTTTGACCACCCTTTACCGTGTTTAAAGAAAAATTATTCATCTTTTACTCTTTAGTCTCGGTTATTCCTTTTATTGCGTTGTTTACTTAAATCATTCATAAAACTATTGAATTTTCCTTTCTTTATTATTTCTCAGAATCTTCCAAATACCACGTTCTTTGACGGGCTCCTCAGGGCATGTGTTGCCACCATATTCTCTGGCTAGTGCTTTTGGGACATTCACCTCAGGGCTCTGATCCCTCCTTAATTTTTCTGATGTCATCCGTGTCTTACTCTTTTATGTGTTTAACATTTATCCAATGTCCACATTATTCCATTTTTCTTTTCATCATACATGGTTTTGAAGCATCATTTCTTTAACAATCGGGACAAAACTCATCTTTTATCCATTTTCACCCAAAATTTGAACGATGAGGTCTGGAGAGGAGGCCAAACCCTTAGGATCCTCAGGGTTATCAAAATCTCCTTTTTACCCCTCTTTGTTATATTTTGTGAAAAACGTCAATTACTTCTATTCTTTAGTGGCACAAAAGTTAATTATTCTCACAATACTAAATTTATCAAATCATGATCAAAACCATATCCTTCCATTTTATGTTTTTTCACATAAAATGCTTAAGGCCATTTTCACCAAAGTTCATAGTCTTATCTTATCATTTGATGTAAATTCCAACATTTATCCTATTTCCACCATACATGAAATCCTTCATAAAATACTATCTTTGTAGGGTAGAGAATGATACTCGGTCCCAAACCAAGGATGTCAAAGCATATGTTACGTAGAAATTTGGATATTATAAACTATATGCTTCCATACATGTTTTTGTGTTGAAATTAAAACATTTTAATTAACAAAAACAAAAGGGACTTTTTGGATAAAATTTTATGCACTCATGGCTCTTGGAAAATTTGGAAAAGTCATTTGAAAAATTTCCTTCCCGCACTCTATAAATAGGTTGGAAAAGAAATGGAGTAGTGGGAAATTTTAAGAAAAACTGACAAAAAACTTCTTGAAACTTCCTAAGCATTTGAACGACTCCGGTATGTCATTCGAATGACATATCGAACGAGATAGTAGTAGCTTAAAAATGAAGGTTTGTTCGAACGATAATTTAAATGATAATTCAAACGAGATTTTCGATAAAACAAAAAAAACCTCGTTAGATACCTTGTTCGAACGACCAGGAAATCTCGTTCGAATGAGGTCATTCAAACGACCTTATCAAACTACTTTTTAAAAGAAAAAATTCTTTAAAAATTAAAATACATTTTTAAATATGTTAAAAAAATATGACACCAAATAAAAATTCCATGTCTCTATATAACATGTGCATTCATACCTGAGAGACCTTGGAAAGTTGATGAGCCAAAAATATGGAACAAAACACCTGTATAATGTGATCTTCATTAGACTTGGCCTCTATGTCTTCAACTCAAATGTCATAGGCTTGAAGGTCACAAAATTCTATCCTACGACTCAAGTAGTTTTGTCCGAAATTAAGCCAACACTTATAAATTGACTCAATTAGAAATTTTTCCTTGCATAGGGTGGAAGGAATTATAAAAATTAGAGTGTTCTATAAGACCCTTTGAGTTATGGTCTAGGGTTATAAAACTCGATATGGAGAGGAGGCCACATGAGAGGAAGAGGTGAAGAGAGCAAGGCCATTCCACACCATTTCACACCACCCACATTGTTGAATTCGAGATCGGAGCAAGAAAAGGACATTCTCACCATCTCAGAATGTAAATCAAACCTACTTGATCAAGGCAAGTGTTTATCTTGCATTACTTTAAGCATGTTATAATACCCATGTAGTGTAGGGGTTTAAGTTTATGATTTAAATGATGATTCTTGGGATTTGGGTGGGTATAATTCATGATTCGGAGTAGGAATTCATGTTAAACAAATCGATGTATGTTGATAACATAAAATCAGAGCATATGGGATGATTAATGTGAAATGATTTTGGGTAAATTGATATATATGCATGAAGAACTCATAAACTAGGGTTTTGGTGAAATATGGGTTTTGATATGTTCTTGGGTATATTTATTGTAGTATTGATGTGTTATTTACGTTAAAAATTGTCCCAACATGAAAATTTTATATTTGGGTATGTTGGATGGGAGTTTGGGGAAGTATTATGGAATTTTGATTAATTTTTAATTGTGTAAATCGTAACAACAACGAAGAATATGATACAGTCGGGTACGAATCGATTCGGATTGAAGACTGAATCGACTTGGTGGGTGAATCAATTCAGAACTAGTACCAAATTGATTCCTCTACCGAGTTTTGATGAGTGATAGTTCCTTATGAAATTAATTACGAAAAACTTTAGTGATAGCTTAGTAATTGTATAAAGACTTAGAGAAGATTAGTAGACGTATAGTAAATGATCGATTAATCTTAACGAGGGTGATCTTGGGATTAGGACCGATAATAGCCAACCGATTGAGATGCGTATCCAGAATTGACGAATTGGGTATCAAGAAGAGTAAACCACGACTTAAGGAAAATACGAGTAGTATATTGATATGTTAACTACTGAAATAACTTAAGAGATAATTGGGACTCTTCGGGTAGTGAGTGATACTCGAAAAACACTAGAACAATAATATGTATGAATTATTAGTATGTCGAGTATTCGAGAGATATAGATCATACATACGGGATATATTATAAGTTGTGAGTATACATATACCGATGATATAGAATGGTTGTGTGAATACCTAATATGTGATTTATTATGTGTGTGAACTTACCTACACTCCCATCTATCATGGGAGGCTCGACGCAGAGGGCAATCCCACCTTGGCGATTACAATGAGGTCTGGATGTGTGCCCCAGAAATTAAAACTTAGGCAAGCTCACTATGTGTGGTGTATTAGTTGGACTAGCATGTCATTTGGGTACGTTAGGTATGTGCGTATCCCAATTGATTTGAAATATATTCGCCTCCATTGTGTGTTGTTGATTTATGGTTTAAGGAGAGATTTCGAATCGGTAGTCCCTGATTTGGTATGAGAGGTACACAAACTTAATAACAGAAGATGCTTGCATCGCGGTGGTCACTCCGGGAGATGTTGTAGTTGTATATAAATTATAGTGTGAGATATATGTACAAGTGTAATTGTTCTACTTGTGTGTAATGGTAGAAAATATAGATAGTGTATATCTAAAAGTAATTTTAGTATGAGAAACTTAAATTGATAGTGTAATAATAATATTCGGTTATAATGAATTATCGGATTAACAGTAGCGCATCGTATGGGAGGTATGGGAGAGCTCAACATGGTGTGGTTAGTTAGATACTTAGGCCTAGTTAGGTTTGATAGCACGACTAGGTGGGTAAAATAGGAGATGTTAGGCAGGCACTCTAGATGAGAGGTGAGGAACTAAAGGAAGTGTACGCTGGACTAACATGTATATATAATAACTGATTTTATAACTGCAATTTAAATACTTGTTAAATATTTTTCAAAGGTTTTAGGCTCTCACCCGTGTCAAATCTATTTTCTAAAACATTTTAGGTGTCCAGCTACAGGGATGCCAAGATTGATGACTCATTCTAGGGATGCGTAGCAACACCATTTATGGAGGCTTGCAAGATTTGCTTAGATGCTTCAGTTATTCATTCCTAGATTAGGATTTATGATTTAGTCTTTCATTTGGGTATGTTTCCCCTTCAATTGATACATTGTTTTTGTTTTATTTATCAGTCTATGTATTGGGATTTAGTTTTATGTTCATAGACTTATGGTTTGGATATTACTTTGGAATCAATGGTTTATTCGATATTTATTTCTATCTATTTATCTTGTGATGATTTAGTCTTCTATTAATTGTGTGAAGGGCTGATTTATGTTTTGTAAATTTCCTCATGTTATTATATGTTAATGAAAGATAAAATTTGGCACCGACTTAATTCAACATAGGTGGTTAGTAAATTTAAAAAGTTTTGACAATGATGCTAAGAATGAATAAAATGAGATTCTTGTTTATTTTGATAAAGGACTGATCACTCATGGCTAAAATAGGCGGGGTGGGTGCAGTCACTCTTGTAACCCAACACAAGAAAGATCTCTAACGTGCTCCGGAAGTTAAGGTTAGTATAGATGAAACCTCGAAGAAGGTTTTAAAGATACTCCTCGGTCCCTCTTTAGGTTTTGGTGAGCGGTGAGGAATAGGTTACAATGGTGCATCAACTTCCCATACCGCACCCGAATCGGTTCCTAAATTTATGGTAGAACCTTATGGGCCTCGTCCTAAACTACAAAAAGAGTTCAAACTAAGAGAGAGAACCAAGAAAGACCCAAATAAGTCTGTTTACACTTTTCTGCAAAAGGAGAGGTCGCCTTTAATAGTTTTACTACAAGTTAGAACTAAACGTACATATACTCCCATACCCTGCTCTAGCGACTTTGCTAGTCCTAGAGAGAAAGATGAGTTCATAAATGCTACTTCGTAAAACTTAATGGAAGAATTTCAATTGATGTCTTTACCATTTGAGAATGCTTATAATTCTCTAAATAGAGACAACAACGATAAGGTGAAGAAAAAGGTTATCTCCACTTGGGTACCTAAGCAAGACGTCAAAGCCCTTATTATGCAAGTTATTCTCAAGGTTCAAAATACTTACCAATAGTATTTGATAGTGGGTTCTCCAGGCACATGACTAGTGACATGTCATTTTTATGATCAATTTGATGAACTTCTACTACAAGGTGTGAGGACCGAATATAATTTCTATAGGATCATTCCTAAGTCCTCCTTAATGTGCAATAATGCCACAGTTTCCTTTGTAGACCATTAGCATCAATGACTAGGTCATGTGAAATTTAGAGATTTTAAGAGATTAGTAAAAAAGACCTAATTCATGGCTTACAATCTCTTGGGAAACCAACTTCCTTGGTTTGTGGACCTTGCCAACAAGGAAAATAAATTCGAAGTCCCTATCAAAAGTTGAACACTATTACCACCCCTCGTGTTTTGGAGTTGATTCACATGGAACTTATGAGTTTGACTTGCTCGTAAAGCTTAGGTAGTTAGAGATATATTCTGGTGTGGGTTGATGACTTTAATATATACACTATTATTGGATTTCTTAGATAAAAGTTTGATGTAGTTCAATTCCTAACAACCAAGTGTCGTGTCCTACAAAACTAACACGTGTAACTATTAATCGGATGTGTAGTGAAATTGGTACTGAATTTAAAGAAGTTAAAGTTGATAGCTATTATGATGGAATGGGCATTAAACATGAGTTTTCAACCATTCATAATCCTAAAAAATAAGGATTGTTAAGAGGAAGAACCGTACGACATAAGAGATGGATAGATCCATGATTTTTGGGAGAAATGTGCCTAGACATTTTTGGGCAGAGGCATTGAGTTCGGCATGCCAAATGATGAATAGGGTATATCTTTGTCTACACATTCTACACACATTACATGAGTTGTGGGCAGGGAAGAAGCCCAATTTATTGTATTTTCATGGATTTGGTTATACTAGCTACACCATGAGAGATAGAGAGTAGTCAGAAAATTTTGACTTCCAGAGCGATGAGGGGATATATTTAGGTTATTATTGATGAGTATGGATTATATGGTTTATAACCTTGAAAGTTCTAAGGTTATGGAGTTAATAAATTTCATGATTAGAGATGACGAGCCATCGGTGTTAATTGCTCCTAGATCCTAGTGTGAGGATGATTCACCGCCTGGTAATGATCCCCTCCTTCCTCATGCTACCTTGGTGGACCCCACTTCTGAATTACAGAATCCACCCACTTGGGTTCGAAAGAGTAATGCTATACTTGATGATCGTACACTAGGTGTCAATACTCATGGTCAACTCTTGAATGTGGTTAGCTATTTGTACTACATCTTTTTAATTGAGCCCAAGAATGTGAAAGAAACACTCAAGGATGAGTGTTGGATATCCACTATGCGAGATGAGTTGCTTCAGTTTTGTAAGAACGATGTCTGGGGGTTAGTCCCCTAACCTCGCGAGAAAAGTGTGATAGGTACCAAGTGGATTTATAAGAATAAGGTGGATGGCAATGGTACTATAGTTAGTAATAAGGCTAGGTTAGTTGCTTAAGGCTACACGTAGATTGAGAGTGTATACTTTGACGAGATATTCACTCATGTTGCTAGGCTTGAGTTCGTTCGCTTACTACTCTCCATAGCATATCATCCGCTCTTCAACTCATATCATATGGATGTCAAGATTGCCTTTTTGAATGGAGTTCTATAGGAGGAAGTTTATGTGGAATAAGAAAAGGGATTTGAAGGAGCAAGCACCATGTACATGTCTATTATCTTAAAAAGGTCTTATATGGTTTGAAGCAAGCACTTAGTGCTTAGTACGAGAGGCTCACTTACTATCTCTTAGTCGTAGCTTCAAGAGAGGGGGAGTGGATAAGACGTTCTTTATGAGGAGAGAGAGTGGTGATATTTTAGTTCCTCGAGTCTATGTGGATGACATAGTATTTGGATCCATATGCTCCCTCCATTCTCACAGTTTTAAGGAGGATATGAAGATTAAGTTTGAGATGAGCATGGTTGGAGAGATTTAGTTCTTTATAGGCCTCCAGGTTTGTCAGCTTGCGGATGGGATATTCATATCTCAATACAAATATGCAAGGGACCTAGTGAAGAACTTGGTTTATACTATTCTAAGACTCACGCACCCTTTGAGTATATCGACTAAGCTTAGCAAATAAACTTTAGGCAAGATGTAAAGAAATCCCTTTATCGAAGCATAATAGTTAGCCTTCTCTACTTGACCGCTAGTCGTCTTGATATTACCTTTAGCAATGGAGTCTCTACGTGATACCAGGCATCCCAAAAGTAGTCTAACTTACTCTCATTAAAAAGTACCATCAAATACATGAGTGGTACCTTTTCCTACGGTATTTAGTATTCTTTTGATACCGATGAACGGTTATCCACCTTCGGATGCCAATTGGGTCGGGGATGTTGATGGTTATAGGAGCACCTTGGGTGGGTGTTTTTACTTTGGGAGTGTTATTGTCTCATGGTTGATAAAGAATCAAAACTCCATATCTTTATCCACGGTGAAGACTGAGTATGTTTCCATCAGGAGTCGTTTCACGCAACTCTAATGGATGAAGCTAATATTGGAAGTTTATGGGATTTGACAAGGCATAGTTCCTATTTCTTATAATAATATGAATATTGTACATATGTCCAGTAATTCGGTCCAATATTCATGCACAAAGAACATTAATATATATAATTTCATAAGCTTTGTGAGCATCGTACATCAATTAGACAATATTTTCATGAAACCTTTAGATGAACTTAGATTCGAGGGTCATAGAAAATCTTTGAGTATTTGCATTGTTGATTGAGTTCGGGTACTTTATTTAGAATATGAAGCTTATCATGTTCATATCCTATATTCCTATTACTAAATTGTATTATCACCGTATTTATATTTATTTTCTTTTTGACATATATAGAAAAATCCAAAAGAGTTTGCTTATTCTAGAAATGTTTTAAAAAATACAAAAATATTTTGGGTTTTTAAGAAAAAATTGAAAAACTGAAAAAGACTTTATTTTGATAAAACTTTTGAAAAAAAAAGAGTTTTGCATTTTCATTTTTCACCGTATATAGATGAACATTAAATATATTTGGATAAACCCTACATTCTATCCATTCATGTGACTTTTTCTTAGTGTTTTGAGACATAACTTTGTTTCAATAGTGTGCTTCATTGTCTGTGGATATCCAATACACCAAAACAGTCAACTTGTCAAGGTCTAAAATTGTGACAAGTCAGACTTGTCAAGGTCTTTGACCATGGGAAGTCTGGGGTGACAAGTGCTTTTGTCACAGTCTTTTCACGGTATTTGACCTTGACATGGTCTTTGACCGTGTCAAGCCTATGACAAAAAAAAATTATCACGGTCAAAGATCATGAAAAGTTCGTGACAATCTTCTTTGTCACGGACTTGTCACGGTTATTGACCGTGATAATTATGGAAAAAACTTAAAAAAATTGCTAGGCAGTATGGCCAGTGCCATTACCCAGTTGTATATCTGTACCTTTTTGTAACACCCCGTATTTTTGTGCTTTTAATTTTTAATTAATTCGAGGATTTTAAATTACTTGTGGTTTGTAATTTTTAATTGAATTAATTATGGCAATATATGTTTAAATATTAATCGGGGAGTGAATGGCCAATATTTAAGTAAATTTATTTACTAAGTGAATAATAATAATTTAATTGCGTCATTTCGGGTAGTAATGACGGGGTATGCGATTATCTTAGCCGGGAGTCGGTATAGACTAAATTTGGGGTGAGGTAAGGATTTTTATAAATTAATTCGGATGGCGATTCTGAGTGCGCGGTTGAGTCCGGATGGGTCGAGATAGTCAGAAAAGAGTACCCGGGGGTAGCATTTGGGTCTCGGGATATTTTTGGGCATAGCCGGGCCCGCACGGGATGATTTGGGCTATTTTAATTTAGCCCATTAGGCTAAAAACGGGATTTGTGTTTTTAAACCTAAACCTAAGAAAAGAAAAAGGATCAGCCACCATTATTCTAACCTAGGGTTTGAGAGGAAGATTGGGGGAAAACAATCAAGAACAAATTGGGAGCTTTTGGAGCCAAATTGAGGGACTCGGCCAACGGAATCAGACACTACGAACACTTTCAGGCAAGTGGTTAATTGTTTTGATTCTTAAAGCATGATAATCAATTTATATTATAGTGATGTGGGGATGAAAATCTGTTTTTGGGTGTAAATCCGTTTTTGGGTATAAATGGGTACAATAATGGAGTTTTATTTTTGGAACGATTGAATGAGATTCAAAGTAAGAATTTGTTGGGTTATATACTTCTGAATATGATTATCAGGTTTGAATGTGAAAAACCGGAATATAAAAGGGTGGGATTTAAATCTGAAATTTGGAAGTTTACCTTAGAAATTTATGTTCTTGAGCGGGTCACGATTAGTAGGGTTAATGATGTAAAAAGGTTTAGATAATGTTTATAGTTTATGAGGAATGCTATAAGACGATTAACAGGGTGATTTGAGGCTGGATTTTGAGGAAAGAATCCTTGGGATTTCACTAATGGAGGAAACAGCTCGGTGGAGGGGACGGACACCTGTTCGATCGATCGATCGACGGGTGGGGGTCGATCGATCGACCCTACAGTTATTTTGACAGTTTGCCTTATGGATTTTTATGGGTTAAGATTTTAGTTGTAAATTTCCCCTAGCATAATGAAGAGAGAAAATTTTTTATTATGGGAGTTAATTCTTAACAATTATAAAGGAATATAATTGGGGGTAGTGGGGGAATTATATGCAACACTTTGCAAATGAATTTTGGCGAATAAATTCTGAGAATATAAGATAACGAAATCGGTGAATAAGTTCGGGTATAGTAGTAGGGTAACGCTACTCATTTAAATTAATTAATTTGGAGTCGGGGACTAGACTCGGGTGATATTTTAATTATGGACCAAGTGAGTGAGTCCGAGTGTGCTAGCAATTATAGGTTAATATAATTGGGGAAAATGATGGAAATAAATGTGCGACACATTGTGAGCGAAAAATGTGGAAAAGAAATTATGAGATGTAAAAATGGACCAAGTGAGTGAGTCCGGGTGTGTTGGTGATGTGACACCAAAGTATTAAATTAATTATTGAGAGAGTGTAATTAATTTGGAGTCGGAACATCGACTTGGAAAATATCAAGTTACGGGCCAAGTAAGTGAGTTCGGGGACAATGGTTAAGTGACACCGAGTTATTAAATTAAAAATGTGTGATAATTAATTAAATTAGAGTCGGACCATAGGCTTGGGATTATGATAATCTATAAGTGAGAAAACTTATTTAGTTGAGTCGGGCGAGAGACTCAGGACATTATAGGCTAGTGTTACAGGTTATGAGTACACGGAGGAGCCGGAGTTTATGTTATATATATATATACGGTGTAGTGATAGTATATATATATATGTGTATATATTGCCTGTGCTATTATGTATCTATGATTAGATTTTAGTTATACTCTAGTGCCATAGGGGGAGGTTACGCGCAGTGGATGAATCCCCTAGCTTGAGGAGTAGGGCGAGTAGATTCCCAGGTCATAGCGTCCGTTACAGGGGGTGAGGGGCATCTCACTTTCCGGGAAGGAATATGACCGCCTCCAATCGTATATCAAACCAAGTTAGTGAGAGACTCTAACTTGGATAACTAGGTTATGTGAGCACACCTAGTGAGACGGCACTTTAGAGAAAATCATCCGGTGAGGACATACTCGGAAGGATGAGTACACGTGTGATATGTGTGGTTATTGGTAAAGGTACGTATAATGTAGTAGTGAATATTATACATAGATGATAATACAGTGTGTGATGTATTTACTTTATATAACTTGGGTTATAGTTATATGCTGTTAATTAATGAGAAATTAATTAAGTTAATCATTTATGGGTAATACAGTGCGTGTTGTATTTAATTTATATTACTTATGTTACGGTTATATGCTTTTAAGTAAGAAGGAATTAAATAAGTTAATTAGTGAAATAACTTATATTTCAAGAATCATTATACTCGGGTTAGAGTAGTATGGCAAGGGAAGGTTATACCAGGACTAGTTGGACGGGGTAGTACAACTAGGTGGGGTAAGGTAACCGGTAGGTGTGCACAATAGTGGAGGGGTGAGAATGTCCACAAGGGAGTGCGACACTAACTTAAATATAAAGCGCATTCATGCATTTTAAATTACTGCAGTTAATTCACTTGCTAAATATTTTCAAAATGTTTTGGGTTCTAACCCTTGCTATAAAACTATTTTCAAAACCTTTTAGGTGTCCAGCCACAGGGACGCCAGGATTGATATTCTATTCCAGGGACACGGAGCTGCGGCATATGTGGATGCTAGCAGGAGTTTGGATTAGACGCATCATTTATTCATTTCTAGAGTAGGAATCTTGTATCAGTCCCAGTTTCATTTAGGGCTTGTCGCCCAGTCTTCTCAGTACAGTTTTCAGGTGTTGATTATTTGTATTCAGATTATTTCTTGGTGGCCGGTGTTTTATTCGGCATGTTGTGTATTTATGATTTCAGTTTACTTTCATTTAGTTGTGTGAATGGTTTATATTTATTCCGCATGTATAGTTTTGGTTTAATTAAAGTTAAAAATTGGCACCAGTTTTTGGAATACTAGGTGATTAGTAAGTTTTAAAAAGTTTTCGACAGTGATGCTAAGGATGATCCAACTGGGATTCCTGTTTTAATTTGGTATAGGACTGATCACCCGGTATTTTATTAGACGGGGTGTCACACTTTTATAGCAAAATTATACATGTCCAAACAACATATATCCAAAGAAAATAGAAATAATGTTCCAAATCATGGCATATATAATCCATATCCAAATAAAATAGAAATACAAATATCCATATCCAAACCAACAAATAAAATAGAAATACAAATATCCAATGTCCAAGTAAAAAAGATAGAAATAATGCCATGGCGCAGGGTCTTGAGCAGGTTGGAGGAAGAAGTAAGGCCACAAGATATATCCATTGACTATCAATTTGCTGAACGCCGCATTGTTGGTGCAACCATAGATGTGAGTTCTTATTTTCGATCACCACATGCGTGATGAGTACCCTTGCCTCAATTTCTTGGAGGGACATCCATCAACCAACATGCTTGGGAGGAAGGACGTGTACCTCAACCCCTAGCTATCCGCTACCCATAATATATGTCAATTAAAAACATGCTCTGCCAACTGATTGTTAACATAGGACACTTGACGGGAGTCAAGATGGGAAACGGATCATATGCATGCGAGTCCGTGCATATCGGCAATGAAGTAGTGATGTCGTCGTCTACCTCTACCTCCTTCTACTTCTCCTTCCCCATCCCCTTTTCCTTATCCTTCTCCTTCCCCTACCCCAACTGACACTTCATGGAGGCATACTAATCTAGGACTGTCGCCTCCAACCTTGATAGCTTATTGTCATGAGTGTCCACCTTATATGCCAACCCGGTGTTTCTCATCTTCGTTAAGATGATCCTCGACTTCCCCACCTACGAGATCACCCCATAGTCCTCCACTTGCGATCCATACCAAGCATTTGGCTGAGTGCTTATGTAGTCAAAGATGCGTTGTCGGCATTAGACTGCGACTCATTCACTTCCCGAAGATTTGACTGAAACGAAAAAAGTACATGATTAGTTAATTAAGTAAATAAAAAATTATAACGTAATTAAAAAATTAAACATTTATAACTTACAATCGTGGCTGTGATGCTCGGGGCCACCTCTTTATCCTTGCCCTTCTTAGTTCGAATTGCCACATAGGCATAGAGTCTATGTGGCCTACCCCCAGGGCCACTCCCTATCTCCTAAAATAAAATAATGCAAAATTAGTAAGTAATGAAAATTAATTCTAAATTAGAATAACATAAAAAAAAATTAAAGAAAAACAAAAACATACCATCATGTGCTTCACCTCCGCGTAAGATGTCCACCCGGAGTAGTGTACGTCCAACTTTTTCCCCCTATTATCCCTTTCTGATTGGAAAGATGCCAATTGCCTCTCATTGATCTCATTGTCGACAAATTTCTACCACTGTGCCAATGAGATTATCTCCTTTAGAGGGACGGTGTCATATACATTCAGAATGGACTCTCGGGTCATTCTAAAGTACCGTGCCCGCATATTCTTCTTCCACATCTTATATTGATACCTAAATTGCTCCAACGTGGAGTTGAGGACATGTGGGAGTAGGACAAATTGTTCTTATCAAACAAATACAAACTAAAAAGAAAGCAAGTGTTAGTTACTTATAAATATAAATACACTACCTGTAGTGCCCCCCAAATGCTAATCTTGAGGTCACTAGGCACGACCCTCCAATCAGTGTACCCCGGGCCCACGATCACCTTTAGAAACTCTAGTGATCAAGTAAAAAATGTCGTCTTATTCTCAACGATGGACCCCTATGTACCCCATTTGGGGGCCTACTAGCCGAGGATCCCTCATCGCCTCCGCTACCCCGCTGGGATGAAGACATTTTCTGCAAAAATTATTATTAGTAGTACAAACATGTATATGGAGTTTGAATGAATGCCCAAATTTGATAATAACAATACATACGATATCAATTTTAATTTATACCAATATCAATTTATATAAATTTCAATTTATACCAATACTAATACTAATACCCAATACCAAATTCAATTTACGCACACGCACATTGCACTCACCCCTACACACTACTCCCACCCCACATGAATACACACTCTCGAGTCATGGACTTTGAATTAATGCTTAAATTGATTAAAATAGTAATTAATATATTCACTAACCATAAAATAAATTTTGATTCGAATGCGATAATAACAAAGCACTAGAATAATACACCCACTAATTATTACAAGCATTAAAATAATCAAGTACATATGAATAAAAATCATTAAATTATCATACGATAATAGAAAAGCACTAGAATAATAATATAGCCACTGGTCATTACAAATAATTGGAATACTTATTACAAATCTAAAAACATTTCAAATTCGGGTTATCATAAAAAATGGATTGGTATTCGGCAGGAGCATCTAAGTCATCCACACCACTGTTTAGATACTTTGGCGCATGTAGGACGATTGACCACAACTCTTTGTGTATATACTCCGAGTAAAACACTTGCTTGACCTTTTGAAAAGAACAAACAAACGGCTCATCGCTCACGTGTTCGTTTCTTTTCAACTTGGACAAGTCAACCATGATCAACTTTATAAGCATTTTTATCCTCAACTCTTACCCAATCACAGAAATATACAACTTCTTCGAAGCTTACATAGTCCACTTCAAGTATATTTCGAATTACACCATAGTAAGTTATTTTAGCTTCAACGAGATTTTTATCTTTCGCGCTCGCTTGAAAGAAAGTAAGAGCCCTGTATTAAATTCCCGAGTTCTATAAATTTGTATTTTCCTCTTACACCCTTGCACCGAATACATAACAAGTTAGTCTTTACTTTTTTTACTCTTGTGCCATGCACAAGGGTCTAGTGGCTAGATAAGCAAACCTTGATGTCGCATCACCCGTCTTTAATAGCTGAGAATATAGATAAATTGATTAGTTTAGTTGAAAAACTTTCTTATAATGTGACATTTAAAAACAACCATTTTCATTATAATTACCTCGTGTGACAACCACAGCCTAAATTCACTGTCTAATTGTGCCATTGTTTTTTGTCATTGATTGTTCTGACATTCTTCATATTTTTTGCATAGATTGTGATGAACGTATTACAAAATTAATCATGTCTAAAAATTCAAATTATGTAAAAGTTAAACTAATTTATACTTACTTTTTCCATTCTTCAACATCTTCATGTGTGTCCAATAGATAACAAGCTACTCATTCATGTTGCAAACTCGTTAATTTCACTCATTTGCCCATCATATGACCACCCCCATCGACGAACTCATCAATATTGTGGTTTAAAAAATATCACAATAAAGTATTTATGAAGAACAATCACAATGAAATAAGAAATCATATAATTGCACACACAACACAACTATGTATGTGGTTCAACAACTTGCCTACATCCATGGAGAGGTCTATTATTTTATTAAGTATCTCTCAATATGCTTCGTTACATGCCCTCATGCCTCGGGCTAGGGGTTACAATTTATAGGTGTAGAATTTTAGTTGTTCAAGTAACTCCACGACGTCCATGATGAACCACGAATCACTTGAATATCTCCACGAGATTATAAAGGATTGACATACTTGTAGATTATTTCCACAATTTGGATCGGGTATCTTTCTAGATTGGTTGGCCTAGGTCAGATACTCTTGTGGGCTGAGAATAAAATTACTCCCCATAATTGCCCGTAAAATCTTTGGGCCATTGCCTGGGCCAATAGATTTTAAATAAGGCTAAGGACGTAACACTGTCTGTAGTGGTATACTCATAATTTGTCAAAATAGGAGGGGAGACGCTCTCGTCTTTCTGTAAGATATTAATGCGCCAAATCTTTCTTGAGAAGTGTAAAACATCATTTGAGCGTTTGAAACTGGTTTGTCAAAAACTTAGCTGTCAATTCATTGTCTTTGGTCATTTTATGCATATTGTGTTCTCAGGCTTCATTCCTTACTCTCTCTCTCCAAAATCAAGAATTTCTCAGCTTTCCAAGCCTCCTCTCTATCTCGCTTCTTCTTCTTCTTCTAGTTTTTGTCTTCTGTGATACGTTCTTCAACTGTAGCTAGGGTTCTTATATTTTTCTCATGGAGATTCTTAATAATAAGTCTTTTCTTGAGTTTAGAAAATGTTACAATATTCCTAATTGGGTAGACATAGAGTGTACTTTAGTCCCCTAAAATATTTGCGATCTACAAGATGGTTACTAGATTCACATTCTGTTAGTTTCCCAAGGGGGTTTAACTTTTCCCCCTAACCCTTTATTTTTACATTTTTTCAAATACTTCAACATAGTTCCTACCCAATGTTCTCCAAATGTGTGGAAGATTGTTAATGGAGTTGATAGGATAAACCATCTCTATGGTACCAACTTAGGATGAGCTGAGATTTGATACTATTATACTTTCTCTCGCACTAGTGGGGGTCTTTTGTACTTGAAAGTAAGAAGTCCTAATAGGGTGTTAGTAATAAATCTACCTAATTCCCATAAAGAATATTGGTCTGAAGGTTTTTTTGCCATAAATTGGCAATATCCTCCCCAATCAGGGGGCATAAGGTACAGGGGAGCTCGGATCCCTTCCTTTGGGGAGGAACACATAGGTTATTATCACCATCTCTTTTTTATTATTTATTTTCCTACCTCTTTGTACTTTCCTTGTGATATTTCCTTCTTTTTCATTTATAGCAAAAACCAAGAATCAAGAACCTGCTCCTCGCGAGATTTAAGCTGCTAAACTTTTGAAAGTTTGAAGGATAAGATATACTGTTACTGAAGGGTAACATCCTCGGTCTGCTGCATTCTTGCTGGAGTATAAGAGTACTACTTCCAACTTTATTGCTCGTTCAGTAGACACACTCGCTCATCTAGACATTAAAGAAGAAGGCATTGGTGGTACCTTTAAACCCATTGAGGTAGAGGACGAGGAAGTATTGAAACTCTATTAGTAGTTCTAAGGTGGTGGTTCAGGAGAAAGAGGTGGAGAAAAAGAAGAGAGAAGAGGAGGATAAGTGAGAGAGAGTATGAGAAAGAGAGAAGGAGAAAGGGAGAGAAAAAAAGGGCATGGGCCTCAAAGGCCTCGATGGTGCCTTCTGTGGTTGCTATTGAGAGGACCTCAGTGGTTGTTGCTCCTCAACTTTCCCCTTCTCTACTAGAGAATTCAATGTTTGCAGCCGATTGTGAGCGCTCATGGAGCATGGGGGAGACCAGTTAGCCCTTAAATCTGCCCAAGGGCTTGCTTTAGTGAGTACTCCTTTCTCTATACTTCTTTGTTATCCATTTTACTCTAACATCTTGTTCTTAACCCGTGTTTCATCTATTTTGCAGTTTGTCTCTGACTATACTGTGTTGCTCAGTGGTCGAGCTGAGCTTTTGAGGAGAAACTCCGAGTTGGACGAAGCTCTAAAGTCTTTCGAGAATGCTTTGGCTGACATGAAGGATACCTTTGATAAGGAGAGGGAAAATTTAGCTAAGGAGTTGTCTGACCTTCGAGAAACCTGTAGTGTCGTGATCGTAGACAAGATGGCAATGACAGTGGTGAATAAAGGGTTGGTCGTGAAGGTGGAGTAATTGAAGGGGAAGCAGCGACTACTCGAGAGAGCGAGTATAATGAAGGTTGGGAGTTGGCATACGACGATTCCAAGAACCAGATTTCTTATCTTCATCGAGCATGTTTCAAAAAAGGCTGGGATCAAGCGTTAATTGCTGTTGGGGTTGCTGTTAACTCCCTCATTTTCTTCTAGCATTATCCCGACCGTAATCCTATTGAGGTAACTCCATCTTCCCAACCTAATGCTCAGGATGGAATGGAGCCCATTACTCCTGCTGTGGGAGATGTATCGGTCAATCTAGAGGGGGTCATTATTTCGGTTAGAGGAGCTACCTCAGGTGCTGGTGAAGGTGAGGTCACCGTCGACCAAGATGCTAACAAGGGGAAGGGTCCCTCTAGGTCTGACCAAGTTGAGGCTTCCTAGGAATTTATTTGTTTGTTGTAATTTTTCTTCTTCCCTTCATCTGTACTGGCCTGTGACTTTTAATTAAATAAAAAGAAAACATTTTGTTTCATTACTGATTCTTGCTACCTTTGCTTCTTATTTGGTTGGTTGAAGCTCATTTATTTAGATTATTATATTCTTGCTAACTCTCGCCTATGCCAAATTCTTGGTCCAAACATAAGTTCTCCAGCTCACCGAGCTTTTATAAAGATATGTAAATCACTCATGGCAAGAAACCAAGATTACAAAGATCAATCTGAGGTAGTCGCTAAGCTCAAGGAGATGGAGGGAATATGTGCCTCTGTGTAGGAAGAGATGGACGCCTTGAAAGAAAAACTTCTCGATGCGTCTGAAATCAACCAAGTGGGGGAGTTATTATAGAGAGAGAATAATTCTTTGAGAAGAGAAATTGCTCATCTTAAAAAAAACACTCCATCCGATCCTCCTTTGGTGCTGCGAGGATCCTCATCATCATCTTCTATAGTTGCTCAAACTGATAATCAAGCTTTTATGAGGGAGATTATCGAGCTAAAAGGAGACATTAGGTGAGCTTATGTGATGACTGCGGGTCTCTAGAGAGATGTTACTCGATTAAAACATTTATTTTGAAATGTTCCTCGACAGGTCTAGGCTGATGGTTATGACCAAGGATGGAAAGATGCCCTAGTAAGACTAAAAGAGGTCGAAGACCTTAATTTTGCTAGGGATGGTTGATCATTCTTAAGGAATTAAAATTTTCTAAGGAATCCTCCTTATGCTATATCAGACCATTAGCTCATCTGTTGTGCGAAATCCCTTCTCGAGGGATGACCGTTGGATCCCAATAGATTCTATTCTTACGCAACTTCTAGAGCCACGCCCAAAGGGCATTAAAGAAGACTTAGTTCCTTATTTTGATGATGGTTAGAGAGCTCGAGTAGCAGACTACCTTGCTCATCGTGTTGGTTCATCATAGTTTACTAAGTATTTATTTAGTCTTTTGATGTAAATGTAATCATATGATTCTTAATGACATATACAACTGATTTTTTAGGTTTTAAGCATTTACCGACTAAACATTTGTTAACCTTATTTGAGATTGCTTTACATCAGTGTTTGACCAAAAAAAGTACTTGATGGATTTGATCATAGTATGAATGATTAATACAAAAACTTTTAATCATTTTGGGCTTTTTACTCGACTAAATGATGTTGAGTTTTTGTTATCTCGTATTTAAACATTCTCCCAGTCCAATATGCCTTAGCCATATCATTCTGTACACTTTACCTTTTAGGTTGTGCCGTCACACATCCTTAGGCCTAAGTAGGGTGATGGCAATAATGTACCTAATTAATAAGACATTTTCCCGAATTTTTCAACCAACCTAAGTTGGCGACCATCCTTGAGTTGGTTTTATTTCCTAAGGATCCCCTGTAGGTCTTTTATTGTTGCCGGAGCAACTCAAGAGGCCAATTGTGTTTTCAACAAAGACCTGAGGAAGGTTAATTGTAAACCTTGCTTCATATATTTTAGCTTTGAATGGCATAAGTTTATAACACTATTGTAACCATAAGAGCTTTATTCCTTGACTGGAACAAGTTGATCACCTTGCTGCAATCCCGAAACATAGTTACGTTTTGAGTGGAGCATACTGCCTAGAAAAGATGTGTATTGAGGTTCGATCAAGAGATGTTAAACAACAAAAATTCTTAGAATGATCTGGTCAACTATACTTTATATTTTAAAATGATAAATAAAAGGCAACAATAGTTAGTAAATGATAATTCGCCTAGACTAACGATGCTGAGAAATAAAAGATATAAAAGTAAAAAAGTAGAACTTCTTAAGGTTGGCTACATTCCAGGCCCTTGGTATCTTCCTGCCTTCCAGCATTTCCAAGTTATATGCTCCTTGTAGGTCATCCCTTATTATCTTCAAAGGTTCCTCCCAATTCAGCCCCAGTTTGCTGTCTGATGGTCTTACACCACTATCGAGGACTTTCCCCAGGACGTAATCCCTTTTAAAAAAATTCTTGGATTGACTTTTTGGTTGTATTTTCTGGACAGTTGCTGTTGGTAGGATGCCAACTTAACTAGTGCATGTTCTCAACGCTCATCATCTAAGTCAAGTCCAGTGAGTGATGCTTTATCGTTGAGGCCTTAGGGAGTCCTGCTTTCAACGGGATGACTACCTTTATTCCATAGGCGAGTGCGAAGGGGGTTTCTCCAATTGCTCTCCTATGAGTTATATAATAAGGCCATAAAATGTGGGGTAGTTCGTCTGCCCAGGCAACTTTGGCTCTTTCCAGCCACTTTTCCAATCCATCGCTCATTATCTTATTGGAAGCCTCAGCTTTCCCGTTGCTATGTGGGTATGCTACATAACTAAACTGGTGCTTGATGCCATGCTCATTACAAGAGCCTTGGAATAAGCCTCTTTCAAATTGCTTGCCATTGTTAGTAATGATCGTTCTTGGTGTCCCAAAGTGGGTGATGATGTTCTTCGATATAAACCTCATCATATCAGAGTCCTGAATTTTTGTACCCATTTGGTGAAGTAGTCAGTGTCGACCAATAAATACTTACGATTTCCAGATGCGATAGGCAGAGGCCCTATAATATCCAAGCCCCGCTGGGAGAAATGCCATGGGTTGGTCAATGACTTGATGTCTCTAGCTGGTTGGTGGACCATAGGGAGTGCTTGTGGCTCTTTTCACACTTTCAAATGTAAAATCCAGCATCCTTCTATATGTATGACCACCAGTATCCTTCCTTGATATCTTGAAAATCCAATGATCTTCCTCCTTCATAACTCCCACAAATGCCTTCATGAATTTCACTAAGAACCTGATTGACATATTCTGGGTGAATGAACTAGAGGTAGGGGCTAATGAAAGTCTTTTCGTAGAGTTTACCTTAGGAGATAAGTGAAAGCGAGAAACCTTGACTCTTGTCTGGTGCGCCGATCTCTTGTCGTCTAGGAGTGCGCCACTCCGTAGATAAGTTTTGATGGGATCCATCCAACTGGGTTCCTTTCTATATGGAGGAATTGATTGTCTATGACTGACTAGTGGATGCTTGGTTTAGCAAGGAATTCTATGTGAAAGGTTATCCTTAAATTGGAGTCAATAACAGAGCTTAGAGCTACTAATGCATCGGTGAAACTGTTCTGCCACCTGGGGAACTGATGAATGTCAACTCTATCAAACTTTTCCATAAGTACCCTCACAACAGCGAGGTAAGCTACCATCCTCTCATCCTTGACTCTGAAGTCTCCACGTATCTGTTTGGACACTAGCTTTGAATTGCCAAATATCCAAAGGATTTTTCTCCTAGCAATTGTGCTTTACGCGGGTCGATGATCAGCGTTTCATATTTTACTTCATTATTGGAGGCTTCAAATCCTAGCCCAATCCCTTTTTTGAGCATAATCTTATATAGGGTAACCAATATGATGCTTATTCATGCCTCTGGAGTTGGAGGCTCCATCAACGTAAACGGTTTATTCGAAGGATTTTGCTTCTTCTTTTGCTGGTTACTCAATTTCTAATTGGACAGTAGGTTGGTTCCCCGTGAACTCAACGATAAAATTTTCTAGAATTTGCCACCATAATTGTTGTTCTTGGCTGAAAGTGGATATCGAATCTTCTAAGATCGACCAACCATTTTGATAGTAGATTGGAGAGGTCAACTTTCCTTATTATAGTTTTGAGGGGATGTGAGGTAATCAAGATAATAGAATGAGCCTCAAAGTAATGCTTTAGTTTCCTCAAGGCTACCACTAAGGCATATGAGAGCTTCTCTAGGGGAAGATAATGTTGCTCGACACCAAGAAGAATCTTACTTGCGTATTAGACTAGGTGTTGGCCTACACCTCCTTGCAAACTAAAGAGGAGCTTACGACATGGTCTGACAGAGCAAGATAAAGGTATAAGGGGTCACATTCCCTTGGTATCACCAACAAGGTGGCTTGTTGAGGTAAGACTTGAGTTCTTCCAGGGATTTGGATTAATCGTCATTCTATACTAGGCCCTTACGTTTCTTTAATAGTCAGAAGAACGGTCGACATCGCTTTGAAGACTTAGAGATGAAGCGATTGAGTGCGGAGAGCATGTCGGCATGTTTATGGAAATCTCTTATCGTCTGAGGGGGTTGGAATTTTTGAATAGCGTTGATCTGATCAGGGTTGTTTCAATCCCTCTTTTGCTGACCAGATATCTTAGGAACTTTCCTGACTGGACATCAAATGAACACTTTCTAGCGTTAAGTTTCATTCGATATTTCTCAAGGATCTCAAAGGTTCGTTCTAGGTCTGAGAGATGGTCACCCTTGAGTTTACTTTTGACAAGCATGTCATCGATATATACCTCCATTGTTTCTCCTATTTGCTTGTTGAACATCCCGGTGACCAGCTGCTCCTACATTCTTGAGGTCGAACGGCATGACTTTATAATAATATAACCAATAGGAGTTATAAAGGAGGTCTTATCTTGGTCGGCTAATAAAATGGGATCTGGTGGTATCCGAATTTAGCATCTAAAAATCTCATTATTTCATGCATTGCAGTGGCATCGACCAACTGATCTATCTTTGGTAGAGGAAAACTTTTTTTCAGACAAGCCCTGTTGAGGTTAGTAAAGTCAATACATACTCTCCAACTCCCATTTCTTTTGGGTTCAATGACCGATTTGGATAGCCATTTGCGTAATTGAACTTCCTGAATGGAACATGCATCTAGTAATTCTTCTACTCTTTCTCAATTGCTTTCACCTTTTCTAGAGCTATTCGGTGAGCCTTATGAGTGACTGGTTTAAAAGCTGGATCGACATGCAGATGATGGCATGTAATAGTGGGATCTATGCTAGGCAGCTCTTACAGTTCCCAAGTAAAAACATCCAGATTTCTTCGGAGGAACGTGTTTAGCTCCTTCTTTTCTCGATCGGTGAGAGAGGTACTGATCAGAAATTTCATCCCAGGTGAGTTTCCTTCAGCTGTAGCTTCATCCAGGTCTTCGATAACCATACTTACGGGGTGGACCCTAGTTTCCTTCACCTCTAGTTGGTCGTACCATAATTTCTATTTTGAAGGAAATACCCCTTCTTGGGCTTCCTCCTGGACTTTCCTCTCGTCTTTATTCTTCTCATGCTTGGGGTGAGAGGCTGTAATGAAGCCTTTTCCATCCATAGCTTGGTCACTACGAATCTCAATCACCCCCGATCTATAATGAAATTGAGTTTATGATGATATGAGGATGGTACATCCCTCATAGCATGCATCCATCCTATGCACAGGATAGCGTGATAGGAGGATTTGATATCTACAACTAGAAATTAAATCATCTTTAAAATACTTCTCTCCCTGACTAGCATGCCTATCTTTCTCGGTGGCATGGTTATCATTCCTATAAAGTTGACCAATCGAATGATGGCCTCTTTGAGGTCGACGCTATGTAATTTCAATTTGTGGAACAAGCATAGGTACATAACTTTGAAAGAACTACCTTGGCCGACGAGTAACCTGTCGATGTCTCAATTAGCTATCCCAAGTGTGATGGACAATGCATCATGCTGTGGAGTTCTTATCCAAACTAAGTTATACTCGGTAAACACAATGTGTTTGCTGTATTCAATGCCTTCTGGTCGTCGATGATTCTCGGCCTGAGTCTTGGCAGGGTCAATTTTAAATTTTTTCATAACGATAGTAATCTTCTTAACTTCCATCCGAATAGTGTTTCCTTATACTTTCTTGAGGTATGAGGCCCCATGAATTACTGCCAACTCATGTCCCATCTCATTCTCGAGAACATTGTCTGGCTTCTGGTCTCCCTTGGCTACGACCTTATTTGCCTTATTTTCTATGAACTCATTGAGATGACCATACTGGGATAACTATTTAAGATGATACTTGAGTGATTTATAGTGTTCAGTCCTATGACCACCTTCTTTGTGGAATGCACACCTCAGTGCATTATTTCATTTCGTTGGATCTCCTCCAATCTTCTTGGGCCATTTGCTAAATGGCTCTTCCTTGGTCTTGGTGAGTATTTTTTATATCGGTTCCTTAAAGACTGTGTTAACAGCCTGTAATGCTTTTGAGAGGTCACTCTTGTTGCCATTTTTTAAGCCATTCCTGCCCCCATTATTGTTTCCTTTCTTTTGGGAATCATTATTTTATGTCCCTTTGTTCGTCTCCGTGCGACCATTTTCCCTACATTAAGATGGATTACATCTTCGATTTTGGCATATTTTTCAACACGGGCCATTAGGTCATCGATGGAGTTAGCCTCTTTCTTTGTTAGGGATTGGTGCAATAAAGAAGTTCTTGGCAGTTCGATCTTGAAGGATACTAAGGAAACCTACTCTGAGAAGTCTTCACTTTCGTTAAAAATCTCCCAATACCTTTTAGCATACTCCCTGAGGTTCTCCTGTGGTTTTTTCTTCATTGTGAGTAGAGCCTCCATCCGCTTGGGGTGGGAGTTGTTGGTTATAAAATGAGTTGTGAATAATTTTGCTAGAGATTTAAAGATCATGATAGACCTATGTGGAAGCCTCTCGGACCACTTCTGTGCCATGTCATGCAGACTGGAAAGGAAGATGCTACATATTAACGTGTCATTGTGGATCCATAAGGTCATGGACTGCTTGTACTGTCGGACATGAACGATAGGGTTAGTTTTTCCATCATAGATCTTAAATCTAGGAATTACGAATTTCTTGCGGGTTCCTCTTCTCCTATTGCCCTTGAAAAAGGGGACTTCATCTGAATGTTAAGAGCTCTTCTGGCTAGCTCTCATATGGATCTGGATCCTCGATGGGCTGGGTGCTGATCCATCTCCCTACGTACCAAGCTCATAATTTCATCATTATGTCGACTAGGGCTCCCACGACACCGAGATTAATGTAGTCATTATGATCGCCCATCCTTTGACACGTTCCTCTCAATTCTCCCTTAGTTATACCTAGGTCTCATTCCTCGGCTGTGAGATTCACTCCCCTGATGGATAAGAGTCCTATCATGGTGTCATCTTGTATTCTTGTGGATATTTCTCTACATTCTTTAGATTCACCTTTTTAGGAGAGCATTGTCTTCTTCTTGACGATGCGTGGCTTCTTCTTGCTCTTGAAGTCTAGCCTCACAGGCATCGATCGACCTAGAAATCTGTGTGGACCTTGGTGGTCCATGAATTTCTTCAAAAGTTTCCCTTTGCTAGCGAAGCCTTGGATTGAGTTGGCAAATTTCAGAGCTCACCCTGGGAGGGGAAGGTTCTTTCAAAACATCGTTGTCTTGAGAGATGTTGTTGTGGTGGTGAGACATTGAGGGCTTTTAATTAGTGAGTGTTCTTGTAGGAATAACAGTCGATTCCCACAGACGACATCAATTATGGTATAAAAAATATCACAATGAAAGATTTATAAAGAATAATCACAATCAAATAAGAAAGCATATAATTGCACACACAACACAACTATGTACATGGTTTGACAACTTGCCAATATACACTATTTTATTAAGTATCTCTCAATATGCTTCCTTACATGCCCTTATACCTCGAGCCAGGGGTTACAATATATAGGTGTAGAATTTTAGTTGTCCAAGTAACTCCACGACATCCATGACGAACCATGAATCACTTGAATATCTCCACGAGATTATAGGGGATCAACTTGGTTTTGGGTCAATGTGGACATCACATACTCATAAATTATTTCCATGATTTGGGTGGGGTAGCTTTCTAGATTGTTTTGTCCAGGTCGGCTACTCTCGTGGGTTGAGAATAAAATTGGTCCCCATAAATGTCATCCATGTTTTCGAGTCAAACATATATTCCCAAGTGTAGATTGATGACTTCACGATGATTTATTCCTCTGTAATTGATCCTTCAATATATCATGTATTCTTAATGTAATATTTGAAAACTTTCATCAATATTTCAAACGGATACATCCGTTAATATCTAACTGGGCCGCAAATAAGTGCCTCGTCACATAGGTGTACCAACAAGTGAACATTTATGTCAAAGAAAGATGGGAAAAGTAATTTTCCAACACACAAATCTCTTCACTCACCACCAATTTTGCAACCACTATGTGATCTCGATTGAATACATTCTTACATAAAAGTGAGATGCAGATTCTAATTTGCATAGTAGCCCTCCGTAAATCCTTGTGCTTGAAGAAATAATGCTTCAACAATAGAGGAATCAATGGCATGATCACATGACAATTGTGGGACTTACACTTATATAAATCATAGGTAGCATAATTTTCAATCCTTTGGAAGTTGGACAAAAAATTAGATGGAACCTTCAAATTATATATTGTGTCTAAGATCACCTTCCGTCCTCACTTGTCAAAGTAAATGCACCAGGGGTAATTATTGTCCTTACCCTATTATCTTCTTTCAACTATAGTTGTGGCTTAAGTTTTAACTCTTTAAGATCTTTTCGTGCATTTTCTCCATCCTTCGAATGACTCCCCCCAAGGCATGTGCCCACAATATGTGCATCGATGTTCATCTCTACATGCATCACATCCAATACATGGTGCACACAGTAATTCTTCTAATAAGGCAAGACAAATAAAATTGACCTTCCAGACCACACATTTCTTATCTTAGTTTCATTCCCAATTGGGGTCTTCTTATGATTGACATTCTTAAATTTAGGATTATTACCTGGCATATTAGGGCCACAATCAGAAGATTTACTTTTAATTTTTAGCCTAAAATGTTTCTCGAGGTAGCTTATGTTCAACCCCGCCTAGTGAAAAAATAAAATCTTTCTCAAATATAAAACTATGAGAGGGGGGTAAAAACCTCCTATGTCAATGTATCCTTTTTTTGAGCTAGAGGGGACACGAAGAGATTCTGTCTCCTCTCCACAAATAGGACACCCTGAATAACCATGTACTACACAACTCGATAATATCCCATAAGCTGGAAAATCATGAATTACCCACATCAACATAGCTTTCAACGTAAACTCTTCTTTTTTGAAATAGTCAAATTCTTGCATACCCTTGTAATACCCCGTATTTTTATGCTATATTAATTTGGGGGTTTTATTAAATTTAATGAGAGTGAATTATTTAATAAGATTCCAGAAATTAATTATGTTATAATTATTAACGTGATGAGAGTTAGTAATTATATAAAATTGTCGAATATTACTAATGAGCATAGTAATATATGATATGGGTTATATTATAGGTCACGAGTGAATGAAATAATAATTTTGAGAATTTTAGTCGGGACGCGCCCGTGTCGCGTCGAGACTAATTATTGAGATATAAAAGTGAATATTTTATAAGTTGTTTGTATGGTCGTTTTGAGTGCGCCAACGCGTCCGGAAGGGTCGAGATAGTCAGAAAAGTGTACCCGGGGGTTTAGTTTGGGTCTCGGGATGTTTTTAGGCTTAATTAGTGACCCGGGAGGGCATTTTGGTCATTTTACAAAATAGGGTAATTAAACCCACGAATTTCAGCCATCCTTAGCAGCCATTTAAGTCAGCCTTTTAGGGTTAGAACATTCAGAACCCTAGAACGGCCATTGGAGTAGAGAGGAGAGAGCTCTCAAGGTGATTCAAGGCCAAAACACCACCAATCGCACCACCGTCACCACCAACGTGTAGATCGCGAGGAGGAGAACGCAACCACACCAATATCAGTAGGAAACCAGACCTCTGAAATCCCAGGCAAGTGTTTAACTTGCGTATTTTCGTTGGTGCAATATTCATATTAGTGTAGGAATGATTAGGAGTGTAATCAATGGAAGAAAACCCCAAATTTTGATAGGAATTTGCATGTAGAAAACATTATAACCATATTCTGGAAATAGTATGTGAAGTAGATGATTAACCCACAAATTTTTGATGTTATGTTAGAAGGAAATTCTGGAGAAAACTGATTAGAACAAAAGTTAAGAAAACATTAGGGTTCTTGATGTTTAAATGAGATTTTGGGTTGTTTAACCATGTTTAATGATGGAAATACGCATGCTTAACGTTAAAATCATCTGGAAATATGTTATTATGTTTGTAGTAGGAGTTCTGGGACGATTAGTGTTGGGAAATATTGATTTGGGTGAAGAATTTTGGTAAAACCCGTAAGTGCACTTTTGCAGGATTTCGCAGACCTGCTTGATCGATCGATCGATCGAAGGTTCGATCGATCGAGCCCCAGACCTCAATCGATCGACCCTTCCTGGCAGACTCTTATTTCCCCTTGTTTAATTAATTGAACATGATTCATCGTGAAATAGCTTTTGGGCTTTATGAATAAAATGTTTTGGGATATCGGAGAGACCAGTAGGGCATATGATTAAGTGTTGAGAACTTTATTATGAAATGATAATTGTATTTTAGGGACAATTATTTAAAGGACTAGGAAACTACGTAATTCAAGTGAGAGATTACGTCAAATACTTACGATAGTGAATAGACGTTTACCCACTGATTTTGCTACTTAGATGGATAGAATCCACGAGTGTCACATAGCTAGTGAGAAAACCCTTCGAGTTAAGGTTAGAGACGAAACCTTATACGTAATCATAATAATGAGAAATTAAGGATAAATGTTGTGACTATGGGTTACGAGAGGAACCTATATTAATATGATAAAATGGGTATATTTATATGATTGTGTGTACATATATTATATACATGTGAAAAATGTACCCGCGCTACTTGCTATCCCTGAGGTTACCGCGCTGGGACGATCTTATCCTGTGTTGCTTTATGGGGGATATTGATTTGTACCCTAGAAGATAGAGATCCTAGGTACGGGCTATCAGATTGATAGTCGGACGGTCCTAAGAGACGTGTGGGTATGTACTGACCTCTTGGACTTGGAATCTATGCTTCGCCTCAACGTTGTTTTGTATATGTTAATACAGTTCGAGAGTGATTCCGAACTTGTATTTCCCTTTGTGTGAGCGATACGGGGATTGGATAGCAGAGTATGCCCGCACCATAGTTTAGTTGGGGTGCTATTATATATATATATTATCCGAGTAGTTAATATATATATGAGGTTATAAACTTTAACTGCCTACTGTGATTTGATAAGTAGGACATAGTTGTTGACGCAATAATAAATACTTGTTTTGTGAAAGTATGAGAAGGCACTGGTAAACTTTATAATTTAATGAAGCTAAAACGAGAGGAGTGCTACAGATTGGAAGTAACCTTTTTAAAAACATTGTCATCGCTCGGTTTTGAAAACTTATGAGTAAGTTAAGATAAACTAAATTATTCGGGAAGGTTAGTACGATAGGCATGCACGTTAGAAGAGAGGTGAGAATTTCTCAAGAGAGTGTCGAAATAATATATTGTTGCATTGGCCTGTATCAATTTAAATACTTGCTTAACGTATTTTAAAATCAAACACACTTTCGGGCTCTGACCCGTTTCTTTTCCTCTCTCTCTCTCTCTCTCTCTTGTATATATATATATATACTTTCAGGTGCCCAGCCACAGGGGCGTCTTGCTTAGGATCCCTTGAGAAGAACGAGCTGTAGCTTAGGTGGGAGTTGCAGGTCACTTGAGTAGACGGCTTCTGTTATTGACTCCACTCCTATTATTCTCATTTATTGGGCACGTGTCGCCCTTTTCACCATTTCATTTGTTGTTGGGATTTTGTATTTCTTATATTTCCAGTATTGTTCTATGGGATTTATTCTGGATGGATTTGTAGTTTTTAGTTCCATTTGTTGACATTCGATTGACGAATGTATTATGTTATTTGGTTTATTGTGGTGTGATTCTTTATTGTAGAAATGTTGTTTAAATTAAAATAAATCTTTTTCTTTAATTAAATTTTGTATGGAAAATATTTTGACACTTAGCTTAATTATTTAGGGTGTTAAATTGAAAAAGTTATTTTTTATCGACAGTGATGCTGAGAATGGACCAACTGTTTACCTTGATTTAATTTAATAAAGGAGTGATCGCCCGGTATTTAATTAGGCGGGGTGTCACAGGTGGTATCAGAGCATCAGGTTCTAGTGTCCTTAGGATCTGTACGGCTTATTTCGCATTCTGCTCAACGTTTTTGCTATAGAGCCCTATTTTTAGGATTGTAGTATTCCTGCTTTTACGTTTAAGTCTTCAGCTATTTGAGATCCGATGATAACTGTAGACTAATAAATTTTGTTCATGTTTCAGATGCCTCCGAGACGTGCTCCGAGAGATAGGCGTGCCCAGGCCGAGCAGCCAGCAGCTCCGGCACCAGGCACAATGAATGCTAATGAAGTAGCCGCCATAGTTGCTCAGGCGGTGAATGCCGCGATAGCGGTGATTCAGCAGGCTCCACCCCAGGTTCAGGCAGTGGCGCCAGTACCAGCACAGCTTCCATCTGCATGGGAGAGGGTTCGGGATGCTTTTCAGAAAGCAGATCCCCCTGAGTTTTCGGGTAGCTCCGATATTGTCAAGGTCAGCCAATGGAAGAAAGACATCCAGCGGCATCTTCGCATGTATGAGTGCACCGAGGTACAAAAGCAGTTATTGGCTTCCTTTAAGCTGGTGGGAGCCGCGTTGCAGTGGTGGGAGTCCACTACTACTTTGGAGGAGAGGGACACGATCCATATTCAGATGTTCTGGGAGCGGTTTGACCGCAAGTATTTTCCACCTGACGTGCATACTGAGATGAGGCGGAAACTACTAAATCTGAAGCAAGATAATCTTACTGTAGCAGAGTATGAGGAGGAGTTCACGAGACTTCTCACCATTGTGCCAGATGAGGCACCTACTAAGAGCAAGAAGATTTTGTTGTTTGTCGACGGGTTGGCTTGGAGGATCCGTCATCACCTTATTGGGAACTTGTCCCTGAGTACATTCACTGATGTACTCAATGCAGCATTACTACATTGCCAGGATCACCGCTTCCATCTTTAGGGGAGCAAGAGAGCAGGAGAGTCCAGCCAGCAGGGCAGGACCGGGGGTAACGGTGCCGCTGGGGCACCATCTCATGGATAGACTCGTCAGCACGAGCAGAGTTCCCATCAGGGGGACCCTGCTAAGAGATTCCGTTCGGGTGATCCCAGGCAGGGAAATGGGGGTTATAAGCAGGGCCAACAGGGCCAGCCTAATCAGCAGGGTCAGCACCGACAGCAGGGTCAGCAACAGGGCCAGCAGGGCCAACAGCGTGCACATCAGGGCCAATGGCGTGGAGGTTACGGCCAGCAGGGCCGCGGTCAGCAGGGACAGAGGGGAGGTAATTTCAGAGGCTGGTGTTTTGTGTGCGGCAAGCACGGCCATAAGCGTCAGGATTGCCCAGAAGGAGATAGGGCCCCACAGCAGCAGGGAGCCCGTAATGAGCCAGAGAGGCCACTTTTTCCACCTGCCCTTCCAGCTCCAGCCCAAGCGCCAGCCCTACCAGCCATCCCAGCAGCTCCAGTGCAGGAGGGGAAATTACAGTATGGACGTGTCTATAACTTCCACCAGGCAGCAGCTCCACAGGCACCACCCGCGATTGAGGGTACGTTTCCTATCCATGGTACTATGGGTCGGGTTTTATTTGATACGGGGGCCACGCATTGTTTTATAGCTATGCATTTTGCAAAGGCCTTAGGGTTGTTAGCCATAGCAGAGAGCACAGTGACGTGTGTAGACTCACCATTGGGGAATGGGTCACTTATTTTCTTTATATGCCGAGGAGTGGGGATAGAGATCGGTAGTCTAGTATTACCTGCAGACATGTTAGTTTTAGACATGCATGAGCACGATGTGATTATCGGTATGGATTGTCTCGCAGCTTATAGAGCCATGATTGATTGCTTCGGTGGGAGCATTGTTTTTGCCATTCCGGGGCAGGAGATGTTTGTAGTGGCGATGCCTCGCCCAGAGGGAGGCTCGACCGCTCATTTGTATTACATAGAGGAGGATACCTCTAAGGAGGTTATGATCCCTTTGGATTCGATCCCAGTTGTTAGGGAATATTCCGATGTGTTTCAGGAAATACCAGGCCTACCCCCCAGTCTAGAGATAGACTTTGTTATAGACTTATTGCCAGATACGAGACCTATAACACGCGCACCATACCGTATGGCTCTAGCAGAGATGCGAGAGCTACGAGATCAGATCGAGCAGCTGTTAGGTCAGGGCTTCATTCGCAGAAGTACCTCACCTTGGGGCGCTCCAGTTTTGTTTGTGAAGAAGAGAGATGGTTCACTAAGGTTGTGTGTGGACTACCGGGAATTGAACAAGGTCACGATACAGAATAAGTATCCGTTGCCTCAAATCGATGATCTGTTCGACCAGTTGAGGGGAGCGAATTTCTTTTCGAAGATAGATCTGAGGTCGGGGTACCATCAGCTACGTATTAGGGAGCAGGATGTTTCAAAGACTGCATTCTTGACGAGATATCGGTCTTACGAGTTCAGAGTGATGCCGTTTGGCCTCACTAATGCTCCAGCCGTATTCATGGACTTAATGAATCGAGTGTTCAGAGAGTTCTTGGATCAGTTTGTCATTGTCTTCATAGATGACATCTTGATATATTCCCATTCCGAGGAGGAGCATGTCAAGCACTTGAGGCAGGTTCTTCAGACTCTGCGAGAGCATCAGTTGTATGCTAAGTACGAGAAGTGTGGATTCTGGTTGCAAGAGGTACAGTTTTTGGGCCATGTTGTTTCTGAGCAAGGGGTAGCAGTTGACCCGAGTAAGGTATCAGCAGTGAGGGAGTGGGGACAGCCCACGAAACCGACCGAGGTACGTAGTTTCTTGGGGTTAGCCGGATACTACAGGAGATTTATTCGGGGATTCTCCAAGATAGCCGGTCCGTTGACGAATTTGACTCTCAAAGGGGTACCGTATGTTTGGGATGATGCTTGTCAATTAGCTTTCGACGAGCTAAAAGACAAGCTTACTTCAGCACCAGTCCTTTCCTTACCGAAACCGGGTGTGGAGTACCTGGTTTACACTGATGCGTCTTTACGGGGACTTGGAGGAGTACTCCAGCAGGAGGAGAAGGCTATAGCTTTTGCTTCCCGCAAGCTTAAGCCGCATGAGAAGAATTATCCCACCCACGATCTGGAGTTAGCAGCGGTTGTATTTGCATTAAGGATATGGAGACACTATCTATTGGGAGAGAAATTTCGTTTGTTCACAGACCATAAGTCACTACAGTACCTGTTCACTCAGCGAGAGCTGAATATGCGTCAGCGCAGGTGGTTAGAGTTTGTGAAAAACTACCACTTTGACATACAGTACCATTCGGGAAAAGCCAATGTAGTTGTTGATGCATTGAACCGTAGACCGGTAGACAATGTAGCAGACATCTGGAAAGCAAAGTGGAAAGAGCTGGGTCACCAAGACGCCGTAGCACGTTCTTTCATATCCGTGATGTCAGTCACACCCGAGATTGTTACGAGGGTGATATAGGCGCAGACCACAGATCCATTTTGCCAGGAGCAGATTGTGCGACTTCTAGCCGAGGGTGCTGAATCCTATTCTGTTAGTTCTGATGGAGGTTTGCGGTTTAATTGGAGATTGGTGGTTCCAGAAGGAGCAGAGTTACGTCACGAAGTGATGACTCATTCTCATGGGTCCTGATTTGCAGTACATCCAGGAGGCGATAAGATGTATTAGGACATGAGATGACAATACTGGTGGAGTGGGATAAAGAAGGACATCGCCGAGTTTGTGTCCAAGTGTTCCACCTGCCAGCTGGTGAAGGTGGACCACCAGAAACCGTCAGGATTGCTCCAACCATTGTAAGTACCCGCGTGGAAGTGGGAGAGTATTTCCATGGACTTCATTACAGGGTTGCCTACATCACAGAGGGGCCACGATTCTATCTGGGTGATTGTAGACCGTTTGACCAAGGTGGCTCATTTTCTGCCGGTGCGGACAGATTATACCACGGGTCAGTATGCTCAGTTGTTCATCGGGGAGATTGTAAGATTAAACGGGGTGCCCCTGAATATTGTGTCCGATAGAGACAAGATTTTCGTGTCACGTTTTTGGGAAAGCTTTCAGGAGGCTATGGGTACTGAGTTGAGGTTAAGTTCAGCTTATCACCCACAGACAGATGGGCAGACAGAGCGTACTAATCAGATGTTAGAGGATATGCTACGCATGTGTGTTCTCGATTTTGGAGGAGGTTGGGAGCCACACCTTCCACTGGTAGAGTTTGCTTATAATAACTCTTATCAGTTCATGATTGGTATGGCTCCATTTGAGGCTTTGTATGGTAGGCCTTGTCGTTCCCCAACTTGTTGGGTTGAGGTGGGGGATGACAAGTTGCTAGGACCAGAGGTGATTCAGGAGACCTCTGCGAGGATTGAGATGATCAGGGGTCGCATTCGAGTAGCCCAGGACAGACAGAAGAGCTATGCCGATGCGAAACGGTTCTTCAGGGAGTTTAATGTGGGGGACCAAGTGTTACTGCGTGTGTCTCCCATGAAAGGAGTGATGAGGTTCGGGAAGAAAGGAAAGTTGGCTTCGAGGTACGTGGGACCATTTCCCATCATAGAGAGGATTGGGCCAGTTGCATACAGATTGGGACTGCCGGAACATCTACATCGCATTCACGATGTATTTCATATCTCGTCGTTGAGACGATACCTTCGAGATGATATGGCCCATACTCGCATCGTGATAGAGGAGATAGACTTACATCCTGATAGCTCCTACGAGGAGAGACCGGTGGCTATCCTAGACTATAGTGAGAGGAGATTGAGGTCGAAGATAGTTCCACTTGTGCGGGTCCAGTGGGAACACCATAATGTGGAGGAATCCACTTGGGAGCGTGATGCAGATATGCGCGAGAGATATCCAGATTTGTTCTTATCAGGTATGCCTTATTTTCCGAATTTCGGGACGAAATTCCGTTATTAGGGGGGAAGTATGTAATACCCCGTATTTTTATGCTATATTAATTTGGGGGTTTTATTAAATTTAATGAGAGTGAATTATTTAATAAGAATCCGGAAATTAATTATGTTATAATTATTAACGTGATGAGAGTTAGTAATTATATAAAATTGTCGAATATTACTAATGAGCATAGTAATATATGATATGGGTTATATTATAGGTCACGAGTGAATGAAATAATAATTTTGAGAATTTTAGTCGGGACGCGCCCGTGTCGCGTCGAGACTAATTATTGAGATATAAAAGTGAATATTTTATAAGTTGTTCGTATGGTCGTTTTGAGTGCGCCAACGCGTCCGGAAGGGTCGAGATAGTCAGAAAAGTGTACCCGGGGGTTTAGTTTGGGTCTCGGGATGTTTTTAGGCTTAATTAGTGACCCGGGAGGGCATTTTGGTCATTTTACAAAATAGGGTAATTAAACCCACGAATTTCAGCCATCCTTAGCAGCCATTTAAGTCAGCCTTTTAGGGTTAGAACATTCAGAACCCTAGAACGTCCATTGGAGTAGAGAGGAGAGAGCTCTCAAGGTGATTCAAGGCCAAAACACCACCAATCGCACCACCGTCACCACCAACGTGTAGATCGCGAGGAGGAGAACGCAACCACACCAATATCAGTAGGAAACCAGACCTCTGAAATCCCAGGCAAGTGTTTAACTTGCGTATTTTCGTTGGTGCAATATTCATATTAGTGTAGGAATGATTAGGAGTGTAATCAATGGAAGAAAACCCCAAATTTTGATAGGAATTTGCATGTAGAAAACATTATAACCATATTCTGGAAATAGTATGTGAAGTAGATGATTAACCCACAAATTTTTGATGTTATGTTAGAAGGAAATTCTGGAGAAAACTGATTAGAACAAAAGTTAAGAAAACATTAGGGTTCTTGATGTTTAAATGAGATTTTGGGTTGTTTAACCATGTTTAATGATGGAAATACGCATGCTTAACGTTAAAATCATCTGGAAATATGTTATTATGTTTGTAGTAGGAGTTTTGGGACGATTAGTGTTGGGAAATATTGATTTGGGTGAAGAATTTTGGTAAAACCCGTAAGTGCACTTCTGCAGGATTTCGCAGACCTGCTTGATCGATCGATCGAGCATAGAGCTTCGATCGATCGAAGGTTCGATCGATCGAGCCCCAGACCTCGATCGATCGACCCTTCCTGGCAGACTCTTATTTCCCCTTGTTTAATTAATTGAACATGATTCATCGTGAAATAGCTTTTGGGCTTTATGAATAAATTGTTTTGAGATATAGGAGAGACCAGTAGGGCATATGATTAAGTGTTGAGAACTTTATTATGAAATGATAATTGTATTTTAGGGACAATTATTTAAAGGATGAGGAAACTACGTAATTCAAATGAGAGATTAAGTCAAATACTTACGATAGTGAATAGACGTTTACCCACTGATTTTGCTACTTAGATGGATAGAATCCACGAGTGTCACATAGCTAGTGAGAAAACCCTTCGAGGTAAGGTTAGAGACGAAACCTTATACGTAATCATAATAATGAGAAATTAAGGATAAATGTTGTGACTATGGGTTACGAGAGGAACCTATATTAATATGATAAAATGGGTATATTTATATGATTGTGTGTACATATATTATATACATGTGAAAAACGTACCCGCGCTACTTGCTATCCCTGAGGTTACCGCGATGGGACGATCTTATCCTGTGTTGCTTTATGAGGGATATTGATTTGTACCCTAGAAGATAGAGATCCTAGGTACGGGCTATCAAATTGATAGTCGGACGGTCCTAAGAGACGTGTGGGTATGTACTGACCTCTTGTACTTGGAATCTATGCTTCGCCTCAACGTTGTTTTGTATATGTTAATACAGTTCGAGAGTGATTCCGAACTTGTATTTCCCTTTGTGTGAGCGATACGGGGATTGGATAGCAGAGTATGCCCGCACCATAGTTTAGTTGGGGTGCTGTTATATATATATATTATCCGAGTAGTTAATATATATATGAGGTTATAAACTTTAACTGCCTACTGTGATTTGATAAGTAGGACATAGTTGTTGACGCAATAATAAATACTTGTTTTGTGAAAGTATGAGAAGGCACTGGTAAACTTTATAATTTAATGAAGCTAAAACGAGAGGAGTGCTACAGATTGGAAGTAACCTTTTTAAAAACATTGTCATCGCTCGGTTTTGAAAACTTATGAGTAAGTTAAGATAAACTAAATTATTCGGGAAGGTTAGTACGATAGGCATGTACATTAGAAGAAAGGTGAGAATTTCTCAAGAGAGTGTCGAAATAATATGTTGTTGCATTGGCCTGTATCAATTTAAATACTTGCTTAACGTATTTTAAAATCAAACACACTTTCGGGCTCTGACCCGTTTATTTTCCTCTCTCTCTCTCTCTCTCTTGTATATATATATGTATACTTTCAGGTGCCCAGCCACAGGGGAGTCTTGCTTAGGATCCCTTGAGAAGAACGAGCTGCAGCTTAGGTGGGAGTTGCAGGTCACTTGAGTAGACGGCTTGTGTTATTGACTCCACTCCTATTATTCTCATTTATTGGGCACGTGTCGCCCTTTTCACCATTTCATTTGTTGTTGGGATTTTGTATTTCTTTTATTTCCAGTATTGTTCTATGGGATTTATTCTGGATGGATTTGTAGTTTTTAGTTCCATTTGTTGACATTCGATTGACGAATGTATTATGTTATTTGGTTTATTGTGGTGTGATTCTTTATTGTAGAAATGTTGTTTAAATTAAAATAAATCTTTTTCTTTAATTAAAATTTGGAAAGTTTTGTATGGAAAATTTTTTGACACTTAGCTTAATTATTTAGGGTGCTAAATTGAAAAAATTATTTTTTATCGACAGTGATGCTGAGAATGGACCAACTGTTTACCTTGATTTAATTTAATAAAGGAGTGATCGCCCGGTATTTAATTAGGCGGGGTGTCACAACCCTCTTCCCACGACTCATTTAATTCTTCTACCAAAGGAGCCAAGTAGACATCGATGTCCTCACTTAGTGCCTTTAGCCCATGTATCAACAAAGACAACATCAAAAATTCAGGTGTCATACACTGTGAATGAGGGATGCTCAGTGGGGCTAGGATCATTAGTCATACACTCTAGTTGGTGCTTAGATTTCCAAATAGATTGAAACCATCTATTAATATTGATAAACTAATGTTACATTACGCTCGATAAATATTGGGCTACTCAAAACTCAACCTCTTCCAAGCTATAGAATTAATAGGATGACACATGAGATTATCCCCTGCTTCTTTCCTAGCATGCCAAGTCATTTCCTCCTTTATCCATGTACTGTGAAAAAACTCTTTAACCTAACGGGAAAATATTTCAACACTTCTTGAGGCACTTTTAAGCTTGTTCCATCCTTGCAGTAGATTGGACATATCTAGGTTCATCACATGCCGGACAATGATTGAGATTTTCATACTCCTTTCGAAATATTATGCAGTCATACACACAAGCATAAATTTATTTATACTTCATTACCAAACCTTTCAAACTGTTTCTCATAGTAAGATAACTATTTGGAAGCGTATTCTTCTTGGGTAGCAAGCCCTTCACCCAATTCAAAATTCTTGTCATGCTATTGCCAGATAAAACATATTGGGTCTTCAAACTATGCAAAACAACCATGGCATGTAAAGTTGTTTGATTTTTCTCACAGCCAGAGTATAACGACCGGGTCTCCTTGCATTTTTAACTTTAGTAATCATTGTTAAGGTTTATCCCGATATCTTAATGAGCATACGAACCTTGTACATCATCAGTGACCTCATTCTCTTCCACTTCATGAACTCCATGCGCATCATTAACTGAATCCTCTAGCATATTATGATCTACATTGTCATCCTCCCCTTGTACATCTATCCTACTTGTTGAAGGTGGTTGTAAAGGTTTCTCGGGTACAAAAGGAACTTTTGGTTTCACGTGAAAAACCAAAATTCGATAACTATCTTGCATAGTCCATCTTAACAAATGTAGTTCGACTATTTTCCACTCAAAAACCTTACCATTTTTACACCTAGCACACGGACATGGAATCTCGTCATCATTATTACATCGCTTTGTGTATTTCACAAATTCATTAGCATCTATGCGAAACACATCCCCTAAACTATTTATCTCACCCATACATTCTTTGTATTTATGATATCCCATCACAGCTAATACGAACAATCACCTATTATAGATAAGAAGCGTATATTCATAGATTAGTATAAACAAAAGTGTGAACATTTAGTTTCCATCAGTATAAACAATCACCTATTGAATGTGTATGCATAAGAACTACAAGGCTACTTTCTATGCGCACTTTATGTAGTTTAAATTAGTTATAATTATTATATAATCGTATTGTCGACTAGATGATACTAGGTAAACGCCCGAGTAATCCTCGGTGCATAGGCATGTGGTCTGTTATAAACTAGTTATAATTTATAACAATTCGGGAGATTTCATATAATTATGTAATTTAAAGTGTTATTTCTCTGTGTACATACTAGATGACACTAGGTAACCGCCCCAGCAATCCTCGGCGCATAGTCCTGTGGCCAACCTCTCCAATTGGACCATATAAAGATCCTAATACAGGGTGGTACTCTAACTAGGTAAACTCCCCAGTAAGCCTCGACGCTTAGGCATGTGGTTAGCCTCTCCAATTGGACCATATAAAGATCCTAATAAAGAGTGATACCCTAGCTAGGTAAATGCCCCAGTAAGCCTCGACACATAGGCCTATGGTTGACGGTCCTTTAGGATTTTTGTATAGTTTTTGTCCCGGAATATCCAAAGGGGGATATTTGTAAGGACACAAATTTTCAATTGAGTCCTTTGTAGTTTTTGCTCAATTCCGGACAAAAACGTTTGATTCATAGGATAGAGTATATTGATCATGCCTCAAGCCTATGACGTGTTTGTTAAAGACATAGAGGCCAAGTGTATAAATCTTCATCAAAATGCCGTGGTTTATGTGCCTCGTTTCAACGTCATCAACAGTGGTTCCATGCTCCCAAGGTACGAATGCATTACATATATACACATAGGAGCTTGAAACGGTTTACATTGGGTGTTAGGTTTTTAAAACTGCGTTTTCTTTTCAGAATGTTTACTATTAAAACATATATATATAAAGAATATAAAAGTTTATGGGCGTAAAAAGAATTTTTTGAACATCCGTGAGTTCGTTCGAAGTGTCGTTCGAACGAGATTGTCGTTCGAACCACAAGTCAGCCGAACGAGATTGCCAATGACTTCCCATTAAGGCATACTCGAACTTCGTTCGAAATGTCGTTCGAACGACAGGGTCGTTCTAACGAGTTCATATTGGAACTTCGTTAGAAGACTCGTTCGAACAAGAATGACGTTCGAACGAAATGTCGTTCGAAAGAGTTTTGGCGGGAACAATTTTTGGCAGTTTTTAAGCAGTTCCCCACTTGTTTCTTAACTGATTTTTCTCAGACTTTATTATGTGCGGGAATAACGTTTTCAAAGTTATCTTTTTCATATCCTTCTAACTCCTAGAGAGTGTTTTGAGAGCAAAATTATATAGAGAAAAAGATCAAGTTTTGAGTGATAATTTTCAAAGTAAAATTCATCTACCACTCTAGTTTTGACCCATAGTTTTATTTATCCAAGTTCATATATATATACATCTTGCTTGGAGTTTGGCATCGGGTTTATCTCTACACCGAATTGAAGAGAGTGTTTGGGTTTGCTTCTAAATCCCACATAGAAGAAGTTATTTACGTTGATTTACCCACTTGGAGAAAGGCTCCTAGTTCGGGTGACGGTGACCGTATAAAGTCTGATTGGTGGATTCCGAGACCGCGGTGGAGCTCCAAGGTTATCCTCTAGGAAGAGGTGTCTACAAGAAGAAGGTCGGGTATTGAGAGGGATCGAGTCGTGTGATGTAAGTCTTTTGTCTTGTATTTGTAAAACCGTATCTATTGGATTTGTGGCTAGGGCCGTCCGAGGTTGTTTCCCATCTTGGGTTTTTCCTCGTACATTCCGGCGTGGTGATTTATTATTTTTATTTTATCTTTCGCACTCACCTAGAACGCATTCTTAGGTTAAAATGATAAAATTGGTTTAATCACTATTTATTTAATTTGGTGCTAAAATAAATATTGGGTAAAGTTATTTAATTCAAGTCATTTACTAAAAATGGTTTTGTCTTATTTGGATATGTTAATAAATATGACTTAGGGAAATCTATGAATTGGATTATTTAATTGTGTTTAAGTGAAATTCAATTGTGTGTGTGTCTTAACCATATTTCACTTGGTGTTTAATTCTAATTTAGAAAGAAATTAAAATTTGCTTTAAGTTGAACCATCACCTTTATGATTCTGCATCGATTTACACAAAAAGGAAATTAGATTTTCAAATTGGGGGCCCTGTGTTCCAACAAGTGGTATCCGAGCCAAAGCGATAAATTATTTCGTTAAAGATCCTTTCAATAATTTTTGGCTAAAATGGAATTTTCCCCATTTTCAAAATTTCCTATTTTCGATGGTTCTAATTACGTGTATTGGAAAGCACGTATGAAATCAGCACTAAAATCTATCCACTAGAGAGTTTGGATGTCTATTGTTAACGGGTGGTCCCCACCTACTCATTTAGTAGATAATGAGCGTGTTCCCAAACCCGTCGATAGATGGAGTGAGGGTGGATTTAAACTTTCAAATTTTAATTCCCGTGGTTTGAATGCCTTGTTTAGCGCTGTCACACCGGATAAATTCTGATGTATTATGATGTGTGACACCGCTAAAAAAGCTTAGGATATTTTATAACTCACTCACGAAGGTACAAGTGTCGTTAAAGCTTCGAAACTCCAAAATCTCACCACTCAATTTGAAACTATCAAAATGAATGACAATGAAACATTTGATGAATTTTATGCAAACTTTATGATATTGTAAATTCATCTCTTAACTTGGGAGAGAAAATACCCAACAACCGAGTTGTAAAGAAAATTTTAAGGTCCCTTCTTGATAGATTTATTTCAAAAGTGACCATTGTAAATTCTTTACCAACTTTAGCCTCTACGAAATTAGAAGAGCTTGTAGGTGATTTACAAACCTATGAACTAGACATGTTTCCATCTAAAACTGAAAAGAAAATTGAAAAGGGCATTGCTTTAAAATCCCGAAAAGAGGTCAAACAAGTAGTAGAGAGGGAGAGTGATAGTGACTCGGAAGATATGGCTTTGTTTGCTCGTAAATTTAGAAAATTTCTTAAATTTAGCAAAGATAAATTTAAAAATGATTTCAAGAAATTTGAAACTTCTAAGTATGACAAAGCCGAGAAGATCCCTAAACCTATCAATGAAAAATTAAATAGGGATGAGTTAAATAGGTGTTTTGGTTGTGAGGCTTATGGCCATAGGGCTTCTGAGTGCCCCACTAAACTAAGGAATCAGGGTAAACGACCCATTTCATATAATGCGACCCTTAGTGATAGTGATAAGGAAGAGGGACCCGATTCCCCCACTAAGCCAAATTATGTGGCTTTTATGGCTTATCATGTGAGCACCGAAAGTGAATTTTCTCATGAAGATACTCAAACTCATTACACTTCTGAGGTCAAAATTTTTTATTCCCATGTTTTTTATGATAGTGAGAGTGGAGAAGAAAGAGAGAGTGAAAATGAAGAAGAGGTTAATGTGAGTGAACTTAAAAATGATTTTCAAGAACTTTATAAAGAATCTATTAAATTGAAAAGAGCTAATTTGAAGTTAGAAGCTAGTTTAAGAGAGAGTCTCAAGGTCGTTGATGATAGTATGTTGGTTGAAGACCTTAGGACACGAGAGAAAGCTCTTCTAGTGAAGCTTGAATAAATAGAAGGCGAGAGAGATAGCCTTAGGGGTTTAATGGAATCCTTGAAAAAGTAACTTCTTGCTTTTGAAGAGCGAAATGTTTTATTAGAGTCTAACATTTTAGAATTACAAAATAAATTAAAAGACTCTAGTAATGTCAAATTTGATTTGGAGTGTCGTTCGTAAAAATTAGATAAAATCTTAGGAACTGTCCAAATTAAAAATTACATGTGTGGGTTAGGCTTCAATAATTGTAATGAATCTTCTCATAAATCCAAAACCAACGTTTTAGGAGAATCTACTAGGAAAGCTTTTAGAGATCACTCCGTAGGTAAATCTTTTCGACATGTTTTTACTTATACACATTGTGGTAAAAAAAGTCATCTTAGGAAATTTTGTTTTGATCTTAAACAAATTCCTAGAAAGTCCCAACGTAAAGCAACCAATGTATTTAAAATTCCTACACCCCAAGATAGTCACTCCTCATTAATTTGGGTCAGGAAATCCGACTTGGTTGCCTTGCAAAATAGGGTTTTTGATTCTCACTTACTTTCACATGCTTCCTCCCTTGCTAAATCTAAAGGATGAATGTGTTAGTGTTTGCATACTTTAGTGTTTGTACTTCATGCTTTATTCACATGCTAAATGTATGCTTGTTTAATCATTTTCTAGTCTATGCCCCATGCTTAATCACATGCTAGAATAATGATTTTTGTTTATCTTTTGTATTTTGTTTCTTCATTTTGTTTGCATAAATGAAAAATACAAAAATATTTTTGTTTATGATTTGGATTTTCTCCCTTGGTAATTTAAGCTTAATAAAAAGAAAATTTCAAATGATTTTTGTTTGTCTGTTGAGTATATATTTTGTATTTTTGGTTGAAAAAATTTCAAAAACTAAAAAAGATTTTTTTTTGTGTGTATTTTGGTTTGACACACTTTAAGTGGCATATACTTGTGTTTGAATCCCTTCTTTAACGCTCCCATGTGGCTAGAACTTTTGGTTTAGATTGTCAATCCTTAAAATGTTCTTTACCATATTTTTATGGAGTAGTTGGATTTTGTGTTGGTTAAATGGATTCTATTTTTATATGCCTCTATTCACACATGCACGAGCTCTTTTGAAATGTTAACTTCATATGTATATTTGAGCTATGTGTGGTGTTCTCCTTCCAATCTTGTCATCTACATATTTGTGACTTAGGAGGACTAGAGCATGTCAAAATCCGTTGCATGTGAGATTTGTGTGAACAATGAAAACATGATAAATAAAAATGTGCATGGGGCAGGGCTCCGAAAGGACTTTGTGATCCTTTGCGATTGTAAGCCATCGTTTTTTAATGGACCTAAAAGAAATACGTGGTCCAAAGGCATAAAACAGAAAATTTGGCATTAAAAAGAAAATTAATTTGCCAAGGCCTATGTTTGATTGATATATTCATTCAAAATTAATATATGCTTATTGAGGGAGATTGGATGGTATATCAAAGGTTTGCACAATGTCCATTTATCCTAGCTACATATCTCATGTCATGACTCTATTGGTTTGTAGAATCATCAATATGCTAGGTTTGTATGCATTGTGTATGTTTGTTCATTTAGTTCAATCTTTATTGTCACATGAGGTTTATATTTAAATGTGATAACGTTTGCAATCAAATGAGAACTCCGTGAACTTGTTTAAGTGTTTGGGTCAAAATTTAATTGTTACTAGTTCACACCCCTACACTATCGTTTCCATATGACACATTTTTGCCATACGAGTGTGCTAAACTTATTTTATTTTGTGTCATATGTGTGTTTATATCTATATATGCATGCAAGTGCTTTATTGGTATATTTCTGGTATATATATATATATATATATGATATTTGTTTTGTCTTTGTCTTGCCTTCTAGTCCACTTATGCTTATACTTCATTTTTGGTATCTATATTGGATTAGTTATGCTTTTGTTCCCCATAGGCTTTAATGTCTTATCACTTTAAGCTACAACCTGTTTTTAAATTAGTGTATATCCTTTATCTATTCCTGAACAAAAAGGGGGAGAATGATAGGGGAGAAATGGTATATATTCCTATTGTTATCGTATCTTAGTTTAGGAGAGATTTATGTTAGGTGGAGACGTCTTACTAAGTAGGTCTTTGTTTTGATAAAGGGGAGAATTAATTTTGGGGGAGTATTTATTTTAATTGCTTTAAATACTTTGATATTCCCTATGCATTTGACAATTTGCTTAAGTTTGCAGGAATTCTTCTATAGCGACAACTTTCCATGGCAAAGTAGTTGATCCTTGGGTTGAGTCAAGTTTGGGTGGGTTATGTTTTGAGTCTAGTAGAGCTTGACGGTCCTTTAGGATCTTTGTATAGTTTTTGTCCCGGAATATCCAAAGGGGGGTATTTGTAAGGACACAAATTTTCAATTGAGTCCTTTGTAGTTTTTGCTCAATTCCGGACAAAAACGTTTGATTCATAGGATAGAGTATATTGATCATGCCTCAAGCCTGTGATGTGTTTGTTGAAGACATAGAAGCCAAGTGTATAAAGCTTCATCAAAATGTCGTGGTTTATGTGCCTCGTTTCAACGTCATCAATAGTGGTTCCATGCTCCCAAGGTACGAAAGCATTATATATATATATATATATATGAGCTTGGAACGGTTTATATTGGGTGTTAGGTTTTTAAAACTGTGTTTTGTTTTAAGAATGTTTACTATTAAAATTTATTTATTTAAAGTATATAAAAGTTTCTGGGCTTAAAAAGAATTTTTTGAACAACTTGTGAGTTCGTTCAAAGTGTCATTCGAACGAGATTGTCATTCGAACCACAAGTCGTTTAAACGAGATTGCCAACGACTTCCCTTTAAGGCAAATTGGAACTTCGTTCGAAGTGTCATTCGAACGAGATGGTCATTCTAACGATATTTCCAACGAGTTTCTAACGAGTTTATACTGGAACTTAGTTAGAAGACTCGTTCGAATGAGAATGTCGTTCGAACAAAATGTCGTTCGAACGAGTTTTGGCAGGAATAGTTTTTGGCAGTTTTTAAGCAGTTTTCTCCGACTTTTCCACTTGTGTCTTAACTGATTTTTCTCAGACTTTATTATGTGCGGGAATAACTTTTTCAAAGATATCTTTTTCATATCCTTCTAACTCCTAGAGCGTGTTTTGAGAGAGAAATTATAAAGAGAAAAAGATCAAGTTTTGAGTGATAATTTTCAAAGTAAAATTCATCTACCACTTTAGTTTTCATCCATAGTTTTATTTATCCAAGTTCATATATATATACATCTTGCTTGGAGTTTGGCACCGGGTTTATCTCTACACCAAATTGAAGAGAGTGTTTGGGTTTGCTTCTAAATCCCACAAAGAAGAAGTTGTTTACATTGAAAGGGCTCCTAGTTCGGGTGACGGTGACCGTATAAAGTCCGATCGGTGGATTCCGAGACCGGAGTGGAGCTACAAGGTTATCCGCTAGGAAGAGGTGTCTATAATAAGAAGCATCGGGGCTTGATAGGGATCGAGTCGTGTGATGTAAGTCCTTTGTCTTGTATTTGTAAAACCATATCTATTGGATTTGTGGCTAGGGTCGTCCGAGGTTATTTCCCGTCTTGGGTTTTTCCTCGTACATCGCGATGTAGTGATTTATCGTTTTTATTTTATCTTTCGCACTCACCTAGGACGCATGCTTAGGTTAAAAAGATAAAATTGGCTTAATCACTATTTATTTAATTTGGTGCTAAAATAAAAATTGGGTAAAGTTATTTAATTCAAGTCATTTACTAAAATTGGTTTGGTCTAATTTGGATATGTTAATAAATATGACTTTGGGAAATCTAGGACTTGGATTATTTAATTGTGTTTAAGTGAAATTCAATTGTGTGTGTGTCTTAACCATATTTCACTTGGTGTTTAATTTTAATTTAGAAAGAAATTAAAATTTGTTTTAAGTTGAACCATCACCTTTACGCTTCCGCATCGATTTACACAAAAAGGAAATTCTATTTTCAAATTGGGGGCCCTGTGTTCGAAAAAAAATACAGGGTGATACCCTAAACTTAGTGAACGTCCGAGTAAGCCTTGGTGATTGAATGCCTAACAGGTCTGTAGTCGGCCTCACCAGTTGGATCATATGATTAAACAATACAATGAACTATGAATGACCTGATCCTATAAGGGTACGTAGGCAGCTCGACATACTCGAGTCCGATTCCTATATTGATTGAACGTCTCTCAACTAAAGCTAATCATTAATTTAAAACCTTACAAAGTCAAGCGGATCAACCAAAGAAGGCTCAAAAATGTTGAACGACAACTCAAAGAACACCAGTCCAGTTCACGACAACTACACACGTTTGAAGAGATTACAGACAAGCTCCCAGCTCATCTCAAAATCAACTTAGCTGAACTACGAACCGTGGGGATATTTGAGGGGAAAATATACCAACATAAATATCATGACACGTGGTGAGAACGTCGGTCAAGATGATGACTACCATGCACTCCAACAAGATAAGGACAACCAAGAATCCTTGATAAGGTAAAAGACTAAGGAGCAGTATTTGATTGTAACTTAAACTCTATGAGGATAGGACTTATCCAATTGTAACTCCTAACTCTATATAAAGAGGACCCCCCCCCCCCACCCCACCCCATTGTGAAAGGGGGGCTCAGAGGCTATAGAAACACTCTCATGTAACTTATCTCAAGTTTATAATGAAACACAAATGCAGCCCCGTGGACGTAGGCCATTCATGGTCGAACCACGTAAATATTTGTCTCTCTCTTATTTATTTTTATGGTCATATCATGATGAATTGGCACCCCCCCTACGGGTGAGAATTTTTGCACCTACAATACCAATTCAAATTCAATTTCAATTTATACCAATTCAATTAAATTGGAATTGAATTTCAATTTCAGTGTCCATTTCGTTCAATTTCAATTCAATGCAATTCAAATTCAATATATATACAAATGCAATTCATGTTTTAAGGCCAGGGCACTTCGAATCGTCTATTCAAATTCAATATTGCACACACACACCCCTACACACCCTGCCCCCACCCCACCACACATTTTCACACCCAGCCCCTACCCCAGCCCCCCTCCCCCCCCAAATTGTCCACCCCACCCCAACCACCACTGTCACCACCCACACCCACACCCCCAAACACCTACCCAAACACACACACCCATACCCTTTGTCCCCTGCCCGCCCCCTACCCCCACACTTCTACACCAACACACACACACACATGCGCGAGCAGACCCATGAACACACATACCCACCTACACACCCACCCACCTACACACACAATCCTATACACACGCACATTTACACATACACACACATATATACAATGGAAAGAGAGAGAGAACGTTGATAGGGAGGGAGAGAGAGAACCGTCGGGCAGAGAGAGAAAGAGAGAGAAATGGTGGGAAATAAAAACGGTGGGAAAAAAAAGGGATTAGGAATTTTAGTTAAAAGCGTTGTCACGGACTTGTCATGGTCTTTGACCGTGATAACTTTCTAAAGTTTTCACGGTCATTGACGGTGACAATTTCATGAGAACTGCACTTATCACGGCCTTGTCACAATCAATTACCGTGACACTGCCTTATCACGGTCAATGACCGTGATAATGCCTTGTCACGGACTTGTCACGATCATTGACCGTGACAAAAAATGTGTGTTTTTTTTATCACGGTCAATGACCGTGACAAGGCTCGCCGGCTCAAAGGTGACAATTTAGCCTTTTTGGTGTAGTGATCATTATGTTGATCATTGATGACTCCTTTCTAAATTTTTGACTGATTCTCATCTTTATTGCACCATGCACGAGCTTTATGAACATTATGCTTACTTTTCATTATTCAAACAAGATGTTCTCATCTTAATTCTTCTTAATAGTGAACCAAATGTAAAAAGAGATAAGTTGTGGATGTAAGAATCATTGCCCAGATTTTGTTTCTTGATAAATAATGTTAAATATTAAGCAATGGAAATTGGCTACGAAAGATAAAATTATTCTTTGCGTTAAAAGTCACCGTTTTCATAATAGAGCCTAAAAATATTAAAGACGTATAAAAATAGAAGTTCTAGGCCATTTTTTTTAGATTCACTGTGTCACACCCCAAACCAATATCAGTGCTAATCATTTCTTTCATGGTAATTGAATTGTAATTTTGAACCAATCAAAATATAATTTGTTTCAAGATTTCATGTATGATGTATACAATTAATGTAATTATGTTCTCTGTATAACAAGGTAATGAATATCATAGTCATAATTAAGCAAACCTACCATATTGTGATTAACTAGTACTCTCATCAAATTAAACTACTCTACCTCAGTATATCCAATGTATGAGTGTACTAAAAACATCAGTGTGAAAATAACAAAATTCTCATATTTAAATCCCACCTCTCTCTAATGGTGAAGCTCTCCTAATTACCGATCATAGGGTGTCCTAGTTGGCACTATACAAACCTGAAAATGTAAATATATAAAACCATGAGTAAAAAACACTCAGCGAATGTACTACATCTCTATGTAGTAAAAGTACTATATTAACATCTTAATTTTATTAACATCTCTTGGTTGTTGATAGGCCATAACATCTCTTGGCTTTTGAGAAGACATAACATCTTTTGTCTATAAATAAGCCATAACATCTCTTGGATGCTAATAAGCCATAACACCTCTTGGCTATAAATAAGCTATAACATCTCTTGGTTGTTGATATGCCATAACATCTCTTGGCTATAAATAATCCATAACATCTCTTGGTTGTTAATAAGCTATAACATCTCTTTCCTATTGATAAGACATAACATCTCTTGGTTATAAATAATCCATAACATCTCTTAAGAATACATACATATCATATCCATAATCAACTCAATAATTACACATATCATATCCATAATCAACTCAATAACTACCCATATCATATCCATATTCCACTCAGTAAGTACCACATATTATATCTATAATAAACTCAATAACCATATCCATGTCAAACTCAGTAACCACACATATCATATCCATATTCAAATCAGTAACCACACATATCATGTTATATTCAACTCAATAGTCACCCATATCATGTCCTTATTCAACTCAGTAAGTACCATATATCATATCTATAATCAACTCAGTAACCATATCCATATCTAACTCAATAACCACACATATCATATCCATATTCAAATCAGTAACCACACATATTATGTTTATATTCAACTAAATAGCCACCCATATTATATCCATATTCAACTCAGTAAGTACCACATATCATATCTATAATCAATTGAGTAACCATATCCATATCTAACCTAGTAACCACACATATCATATTCATATTCAACTCAATAACCACACATATCATGTCTATATTCAACTCAATATCCACCCATATCATATCCATATTCAACTCTGTAAGTACCACATATCATATTTATAATCAACTCAATAACCATATCGATATCTAACTCAGTAACCACATATATCATATCCATATTCAACTCTGTAACCACACATATCATATCTATATTCAACTCAACAACCAAGGATATCATATCCATATTAAACTCAGTAAGGACCACATATCATATCTATAATCAAATCAGTAACCATATCCATATCCAACTCAGCAACCACACATGTGATATCCATATTCAACTCAGTAACCACACATATCATATCCATATTCAACTCAGTAAGTACCACATATCATATCTATAATCCTCTCAGTAACCATATCCATATCTAACTTTGTAACCACACATATTGTATCTATATTCAACTCAGTAACCACGCATATCATATTTATATTCAACTCAATAACCACCCATATCATATCCATATTCAACTCAGTAAGTACCTCACCTTGGCAACTTAATGGGATTTTTCCTTTGCCTTTGCCTGGCACTTGTTCAACAAGTTATTCTTCCCTTTCTATCATTATTATGAAATTAATAACATCATAATAATATTAACAATCCAAAGAGTAAATTAAATGTAACTCAATTCATAAGCATCATATCATCCCATTCACATCACTTATCTTAGATGAAGTTCTATCTAAATTCATGTTAAGATAGTTAACATATCCAAATCATATACTGATCATGCTTTAATTTCTTATTGGTAATCCAATGATTATCATATTAGGTTTCCAATACAATAGACGAAACATCATTTGAGGTTCTTAGAGCAAGTTATGCCCATTTCTTCAATACATAGCAAATATGCCCTATAGGCTCATCCATCGTTCAATCAATTTCTAGGAATTTTCATAATTTCTCTACCTCATGACTTTCTATGATATTCTACCAAAACTCAATAAACATATTTAATAATACGAAATTAAAGTTTCGTAATTTTTAGAGTTCATTTGCTATGTCGGGAGAAACATGGAATGCATGTTATGCGTACTTACACTTTTGGGGTAAATTTTATACCCAAACCTCCAACTATCACCCAAGATTCATTTCATGATATTTTTACCTAATATTCGGATATGTTATACATATATGAGTATATTTTCATCTATAATTTGAATTACTCAATTTCAGTAAGTATACAAAAACATATAGAAGTTTGACTACACAAGGTCCTAACCGAAACAATTTTAAGGGTTTACACGTTCAATTTTTGCATAGACTTGCATCTATTCATACATATAAACCAAGGCATGAAAGTTATATAAAAAAATATATGATTTATACCATTTCAATCAATAACATAAGAAAAATAACAAGACTTACCTATAGAATTACCTTAAGGACGTTTTCGTAATTTCCCACAAATTTTTCTCCAATTTTTCTCCTCAATTCTTCCAGTTCGACTTCCCACACTTCTCTTCCTCTCAGGCCAAACTATTTAATGACTGAGTTTTGGATGAAGGAGGAGGTGATCTAAAGGGTGTAAAGTTGGGCATACTCACCTTCTTCTTTAACCAATCAAAACCCATCATTTCTTATACTAATAAAGCGAAATATCATTTAACGAATGGACAAATTTGCCCTGCTTGGTAGTTCCATCATAACATATTTCTTGGACCTCCGTTTAACATAACATTTATTGTGTTACAAACCTAACTCATATATCTAAAAATATGTAGTTTTCACTTCAAATCAATTATTATATTATAAGGGTCAAAACTAGTCTCCAAAATGAGCATTCCTACCGAAAACTTCAAAATTTTGTGTTTGTAACTGATTAGATATTTAGGATTAGACTAAACATAATAACCTAGTATAATATATTAATAAATTTTTCCATGTCCACAATTATATCCCGGTTGTTACACATTGATGCTTCGCTACATATAAGGATTATGATTTCTTCAAAATATTTGAGAGTGAATTCTTATATATGAGATATTTTGGGCGAATTATAAAATAGAAGTTCAATGAGTTTGAACAATGGACTTTCTTGAAATTATTAAATATCTTGACGTTGTTGGTGTGAGAATCATTTAATTTCATGGCATATTGATTAAGTTGAGCCAATTTCATACGAGTTCACTATTTTCAAATTTAAGGTATTCTTTGAGCTTTTCTTTTAGAAGTGTCTCGTGACTTTGTACACCTGTGTTATGAGTGTTTAAGTTGATTTTCCTAAGAAAAATGTTCAAATATTTTTACTATGTTTCAATGATTAGGATATTTTCGTGTTACTCCATGGAGACTATGTGTTTTGAACCTATATGTACTCTTTATACCTTTTACTTCAAAACATGAAAATTTTCAAAAATAGGGGCCTATGTTCTTCGAGATTCTTTCTTATTATGCTTTTCAGATTTTCATTACATGTGCATTAATTGATTATCTTTGTGACGATATCTTACTTCTTCATGTGATCTTTATTTGTTATGATTATTTTCTACTCCTTTGCCTACTACGGACAAAAAAGGGGATAAGAAATTGAGGGGGAGTTTTATTTATCTATTAAAACTCGTATGCGTCACAACATTTTTTTTTATCTCATGTGTTTAGGATGTTTCGACAAGATGATGATTTCTTGGACCCGCACAACATGGAGACAAAGTTTGACAAAGTGAAGTTCAATTTCAGTTGAATACTTATACAAGAATGAATTTTCATTTCTTGATTTGGGAGGATATTTATTGTATTAGTCTTAAGGAATAAATTTGGCTATGGTTTGTGTTTTGTACCGGAATAGCCAAAGGGGGAGATTTATAAGAGCAAGTTTTATAATTACTCAATTTATTTTTTATTTTAGCTTATCCTGCTACACCTACATTGCACCTTCATGACTTCTACATATTCAAAGACTAAGTTGAAGACTTCTGCTGATTGAAGAGCCGTATGTCTCAATATCTCTTAGAAGAAGTTATGTATGTATTTGGTAAAATCTTTATTGTTTAGGGGTTTTAGAATTTTCATGAGTTTGTTTTTCAAAATGGTTTTAAAATGTTTAAAGAAAACTTTGAAAAACTCACTATCTCCTTAGAATAAGAATAACTTGTCATTCGAATGAACTACACTATGTCGTTAGAACAAGTACTATTGGTTCGAATGAAATCTGGAACGTCGCCTTTTGGAAAACTCTAGAATCTTATTAGAAGCCATTCGAACAAGATTGGGTGGGTCATTAGAACAAGTCATTTAAACAATCGAACAAGGTATTTTTCATTAGTCTCTGAAATCTCGCCCAATATGTCGTTAGATACCCGATCAAATGAAAAATGGATGTGTCATTCAAACGAGCTACTTGTTGTTCGAACAAACATGTGAAGTTTTATTTTTTTATACTAAATCTAATCCAAATCTGTAGTATTTATCCCTTTGAAAGAAACTTAATTATAAAAGTAAAAAGGGATTAGAGTCACCACGAACTCATTTAAAAAAATTTCACACCCTTTTTGAGTTCTATTTTTGATCAAACTCTTTCAATATTATTCTAAACCCCTTGGAAACTTGAATATCACTTTATCAAATGAAGAAGAATCTTTCCAGTTCAAACAATTTTGTAGATATTAATCTCTACTTCTGATTTTTGGAGTAAAAGGCTCTATTACTGAAGAAGAAGAAGGTTGATCGGTGGATACCGAGGGAAGATTGCATCATGTGGGTAGTGATAGACTATGCCATTGATGAAGAAGATTTGAATAACTGCGCATCATACTTGGTTATTCTAAGTAGTTTGTAAATTGAGTGTGTCTATCAAATCTTGTATAGTGTTGAATACAAATTTTTCCCTTTTTAAAATTTTTAACTCACTTCTTCGTGTTTTTGGTGTGCGTGGTATGAGAAATTAAATTTGGACCACATCTTTTTATGCACATCTGATTTGATTAAAGAAAAAAATTGTTAAATTGTAATTTGTGTGTGGTTGACTAATATACGAATCATTCCATAGAATCCCAACATTCTCATACTCAAAATCTAACATATGGACCAAGGAAACACCAGAAAGATCTCGAGATTTCATCATGATCAAATTAAGCACTAAAAGCAATAATCACATTAATAAAATAATATGAAAAAAGTTATATGAAAGTGCACACGTAGTGTGAAATTGATACCAAAGGTTTAAGAAAATTTGTCAATCATGATTTACCAAATGCATTTTAACCTAACAATTAAATCAATCGACATTTTCAATAAAAAGGTTTAGAATTAACTTTTAATCATCATTAAAGTTAAATCAATCATTAAATCAATAAGAGTCAAATACTTAACCTTATATGACAAAAATAATAAATACAAAATCTTTTTGGATTTTTGAATAAGAATGATGCGTGTATTTACAAAATCAGGTTTAGTAGAGAAACGTAGCATATAAAGAAAATTCATGAAAAATGCACATATGCAAAAAGTTATCACCAAAATATGAAACATGATACCAATTGCAAATAACACACCCACAAAAATTTAGATCCCCCACAAATCCATATTGAAGTAGGAGTGGAAGCCTATAGGAACCTAGTCATCCTAGAAAATTACCTATCCATCACCCAGATATACATTTCTTTTCACAAAACTATTCACATTCCTTCTCACCTAAATTATCTAATGTGGAGCTTTCAAGACAACTTTTACAATTCTTTTTATTTTGAAACAAAAATTATAACTATTATTGACTTACAACAAAAAGTAAAGCCAAATCCTTTCTTAGCAAAATCTCCTTTTTTGAAGTATAGAACTTTGTACCTTACCCCCTTTTTGATTATTTGGAATTTAAACACTCAATTTTATTTTTCCATTCTTCTTCTCAGACTTTGAATCATTAAAACCAATGCCATGAGTATTAGGCTTCAATTGAGCATTACTCAATAAAATTCTATCAAGAAAATTTTACTAAGATATAATTTAATTATTAAATACTTTGCATGCTCAAGTTCAAGTTTCTAATTTTCAAAGTCAAATTTTAAAATTAAATTTTCAACCTCAAATTATTCTTTTTTCTTTTAAGATGATTGCATTTTGTGATTTCAAGTACTCACATTACTTTGACAAAACCTTAGGAAAAAAATCAAGATCAAAACACTTTGATTGAAATTTTTTTAAGTTTTATTCTTTCTCGTCAAGTTAATTTTGTAAAACTTTCTTCTTATCCAAAAGTTCAATGTTTGATTCTTTAAGAATTAAATATTTTTCATAAATATCATTAAAGACTTTAAGAATGACTTCCACGTCATCATCACTATCATCTTATTATCTTTGAGTAGAAGAGAGAGTATCATCACAAGTACATGATGATAAATCAATAAGTGATCTATTTCTATAAGCTTTGATCCTATTCTTCTTGACTACACTCTCTAAAGACATCCTATCCTATTTTTTCACTTTGAAAGAAAATTTTCTTCCATTTTCCATCAAAATCAAGGAAACGGTTTCCTTTGAATCATGTGATGAACATTCACTTAATGAGTCAATTTGAAAAGAAGGGGCCTTATTTTTCAAACTTTTGAATGATTTAAATTCATTTTTCAAACGCTCAAAAAATTTTCTCAAGTTAACTTTTGTAACTTTCACAAACAAGAAGTTCTTCCTTTACTTTTCTCAATTTCAAGAGTCAAATCATTTTTCTCTTGTTCCATGTAACACCCCACGATTTTTGGGACTGAGAAATAAAATTTTGGGAAAAATAAAATTTATTTAAATCGGAGAATTTTGGAAGTTGGAGATTGAAGTACAAAAATTGAGGATGTTTTAAACATTGTCGGATGAGGATTTTGAGTGTACCATTGGTTCCGGATGGGTCGAGATAATCGAAATGACTGTCATTGGGTTTTATTCGGTTTCGAATTATTTTAAAGTATGTTTGACTCGAATTGTAGTAAACGAGTCATTTAAAGTGTGTATTAACATTTAAAACTGGGTTTATTGTTTTAAGGGATTTAAGAGGCTTACGGATCAAGGCTTCGCATTTGAGAGAAAGAGATAAAGAGAAGGGAAGAAAGAAAGAAGAAGAAAGGAAGAGAGAGAGGAAGAAAATCTTGGACATTTTCGGCCCAACCGCGATCACGAGTACGATCCAACCTCTAAAAATCTGAGGCAAGTGTTTAATCTTGATAAATATTTCATTTGTGTATTTCATTTCATAATTTTTGGATAAGAAATTTGGATTTTGGGTATTAATAACAAAACCAAGATGTTGAAGATTTAATCTTGGAATTGATGTTTATATATGGGTTGCTGGTGTAGAAATGGTTGGGATCAACTTTGGGGTTGATTTATTGGTTTATAATTATGATATGATGAAGGTTTAGGCGTTGAAAGAGAAAATTTTAGGGTTTCGAATTCGTGGGTTTCATGAAGAAGATGAGACCTTTAGGGTTATACAGATCCGAATCGATTCTCCCCTTAAGTGAATCGATTCGGCTTAGGTATAACTGGAAGGTCTGCATGACCGAATCTATTCGGACCCAAGGCGAATCGATTCGGTTTGAGACAGAGTCCCAGGTCCTTTGGACCGAATCGATTCGCAGTTGGAGAAAATCGATTCGCCCTTGAGACCGAATCGATTCGGAAACAGGGTTGTTTTGTGGAATTTTTCTAGGATGATTTCTAACCCTTTTTGGTTGGGTTTATTGATTCGGGACCTTCTTCTATGATGTAAGAAATATGTTTTGGAGACGTATAAGGGGTTTCTCACAGGTTATGATTATGGGGACTTCTTGGAATAATTTGGGATAATATATATATATATATATATGCATTGGGGCTGTGTATAGAGACTGTGGGAAACCTCATTGGGGTTGGGAATCCTAATTATAGATTAAAAGTGAGTATAGATATCATGTGGAGTTAAGAACTCTTAAAGAGAGTGGCGAGGGTATGTTACGAAATTCTAGGCCGATATTTTTATCGGATCCTTATAGAGATAGGATACTATTAAGACACAATTTGGGGACCAATGAAGGAGAGTGGTCACATATCCTTAGTAATGATAAATTCAAGGAATAAATCAGAAAGGCGTTAGACTAGGGGATTCACAAGAGTGATTGAACCGTAGTCAAAACTGATAGCGATGGGATCATATTACCAACTAGAATAGCGTGTGTAAATCTAGTTGGGATAATTGTTATATATCAGTGTGTGATTTACAAAGGGTATTTTCCCTAAGATATGGGACCATGACATGAATTTAAGATTTAACTTGAGGTTTGTAGAATATTAGTTATGTGCGTACCAATAGTTGAAATTAGTACTAGAGATGTGGATGTACTTTCGGATATAGATGAGATGTATAGTGACGGTTTCCTACACAAAACTTTGGGTGATAACCTTAATGTGGAGATATATATATGTTGGAAGACTATTCATATCATGGGAGTAATGGATGAATAAGCTTCAACTGAGGGATCGTATTTATATAAGGCATTAAATTAAATACGTTTGAGATGACGGCTAGTATAAATAAGATTATATACACGTTTAGCAGAATTTATAAATCTCATACATACGCGCAAGGGGTGGTATATATATATATATATATATATATATATAGGTATAGGGACGAATATGTATATATGTATACACTCATGTGGTGAATATCTAAACCGTGTGTGATGGTTTAATTATATGATGGGATCTTATGATATAAATACATGTATATCTGTATGTGATGATATTTATGCATTTAGATTGGCTGCTTTCCATGGACTTTCCTTTGGTGTAGGATTGGAACAACTGCAGTTATATATTACTCCAGTGCGATCCAGGGAGGTTGCGCGATGTGGGTGAATCCCCTGGCTCGAGGAGCAGGGAGAGTATAGTCCGAAGGCCATTTTATGTCCCAAGTTCGAGTGCGATTTGTGAGATCTACCACTCTCAGGGGGAACTCGACCGCCTCCATCGTAGTGTATTTTACCAGGACTATTGAGGATTCCGGCTAGTACCGTGGTTATGTGAGAAAACTCAGATTTTTGGATCGGCACTATGAGACCGCATCCTTGAGTTATATCTCGGTGGGATGGTTTGTATGAATGTGTGCATGGTATATTACTTGTGTATGAGAACAATGTAATATAATTCTGTAATGACAATGACGAGATAAAACTGAATATATAATACACCTCATTCTGGGAGATAGATCCGGATGTGTATTATGAAGATGAATATAGAATACACCTCAGTCCGGGATATATTATCCGGATGTATATTGTAAGATGTATATCAGAATGAATACAATATGTATATTCGTATATCAGGATGTATTTATATATTAGGGTTGTAGTACGGGTCTAATGGATCTCTACCATTAACCCTGCCAAGTAGTAGTGTATTGGGGGTTTCCTTGTTTGGATTTCCCTTTGCGAGACACCCCACGCACGAAACGCAGTGCAAGGTTGAGGGTAGAGAGAAGTTTTGTCCTTATTAAATTATGCATGTTATTTAGAGTATAGACTCTTAATTTGGAGTTAAATGTTAAAATGTAAAGTACTAACATTGATAACTGTTTAGGTTATAAATTGGACTCAATAAAGCCTTGTATGGCATATATACGTATGAACATTTATGTTTAATTAGAATGGGAAGGATTCTTGGGTTATTTTAGGATGGTAGGTCTTGTGGGTATAGGCCGTGCCTATGGTAAGTTAGGTTGTCCTCATGGGTGGGGTAACTTAAGTAAGCTTCTAGGACGCGAATAGGTGCGCGCTATTAGATGAGAGGTGAGTTGGGGTTTCATGAGAGTGCGACACCACTTTAATTATGAAATAAGTGCATTTATGTTTATTATGCATGGTTAACACACTTGCTAAACATTTTTACACTCGGGCTCTGACCCGTTTATATTTTCTCTCATGCTATATATATATATATATATATATATATATATATATATATATATATATATATTACTACAGGTGTCCCACCGCATGGATGCCGGATGCCCTTCTATCCAGAGTCTTGGGAGCCGTGACAGGTGCGGACTGTTGCGGGATTTAGTTGTAGTCGCTTCTTATCTCTTTGTACATCTACTTAGGACTCATGTTGTATATCGGGTTTATACCCAAGGGATATCTATATATGTTTACATTTTTCAATTTTTGTCACTGTACTATCTGTGACTCGATAGCTTATTCGGGTGTATTCATTACATATACTCATTTCATTTTATTCTAGCATTTCATTTATCATGTACCCGTATATGTTTTACCTTCGTGAGTAGTTCTATAGTGTCGGTTTGTGGTATGTTTCATTAAACATTTTAACACCTCGCTTATATGATTTCGGGTAGTTAGTCTTATATTATTAAGTATTATCAGTTGATGTTGAGACTGAGCCATCTGAGATTCCTAATTTAAGTAGTACAGGGATGGCCACCCATTATTATTTTAAGTGAGTTGTTACAGATGGTATCAGAGCATCAGGTTCTAGAGTGTTTAAGATCTCCGTGGGTTTTCTGCATTCTTCCATTAGTCTTCTTGATATAGAGCCCTACTGTTAGGATTATTGTGTTCGCTACGTTTATCTTCTCCTGCGAAGTGTACTCACTTGATTTACGTTCTGATAACAGTTGCTCTCATTTCAGACGTCACCTAGAATAAGTCGATTAGGAAAGGGGCAAAATGAGAGATGCAATACCCATAACGGATTTTGGGTACGTTTTGATTGGAGGTATTTGTTTTCCCCGATCCAGGCGGAGATAAGGAGGAGATTTCTAGCGGTGATTCAAGGTGATCAATCGGTGGTTGAGTAAGAAAGGGAAAATTACCTGAATGGCGAATTTTGGACTTAATGAGATAAGTTCTGAGGAGAGGCATTAAGTGAAGTCCTTGAGAGGTTTAGATTGAGAAACTTGTCAACCTTTGTTTGGAAGCCTAGCGATGCTGACTTTTTCTGGTGGAAGGTAGGTGGCATTGTCCTATTGATGAGAGTATCGTCTTTATTTAAGGAGGAAGTAAGAAATTTGGAGACTCAGGTCGTTGAGTAGGACCGAAAGAGTTATCGAAAGTCGAAATAGCTCTTTGTCCTTAAAAATGATTAAGATGGATTCTCTGTAGGATGTCTCTTTGAGGAGAATTAGGCTTTAGGAAGGAAGATTGTCCTGGAAGAAGTAGAGGACCTTAAATTGAGATTCTTCGATAAGGTGAAATAAAAGGATTATGGAAATATAAGGTAGAATACCTTTCATTGGGTTTAAGTCATGATTTATGCGATATTGGGAACGTCGCGCGTACGGTATAACGAGTAGTAGCCACGACACCTTTAGGGTGTATAGAATTTACTTGGAGGAAGGAATGATCAGGAGTGGCCTTTGTATGGCATCTTTTTGTAACACCCCGCCCGCCCTGGGAGAGCGAACGGAGCGCTAATGCGATAAAATAAATCCAAATCCACAAGTGACAAGGTATAGAGCATCTAAATAAACCCATAATAATATAAATCCACTAATCTCAATCTCTATAATTACAACAAGTCTCTCGAATTACATACAACAACTAACTCGAAAATAAAATATAAATCTCCAAAGCTCAATACATCAAAATAATAAAATCTTTCCCAAACAATCCTCGCTAAAATCAATCTCCATAGCTCCCCAAAATCCGCGCAAGCCTGCCACTAAAAGAAAATATGGGGAAGTACACAATACGACCGGAAAGATGCTCAACAAATATATTAGAGATGAATAAATTGTAACAACACGAGTAGGAATATTCAAATCAAATGCAAATCTCAAAGAATTTACTAATAAATTTTTTAACAACACATCAATGGGTCACCAGGCCTCACCACATCCGTATATGCTTTATCAAGCCATAGGCCGGGAAACAGGAATTTTGGCGGGTGCCCAACATCCGTGCCATATTAAAATCTCATGACAACATGCTCATCAACAATATAAGGATACCACATGAATCAAAATCATTTCAACAATTATTTTCCAGATTTTAATAAATTTATCAATTCAATTATGAGTTCAATTAACAAGAATTTAAAGAGAATGACACTCACGAGATTTAAGGAGCATATTGTGTAAAACCCCATACCTCAAGCCATGATGAGAAACCAACGATCACATCCTCAATATTAACACAAAAGATCTAAAAAATCTCCTCCAATAGCTTCCAACAAAATAGCCCAAGAACACCTCTAATATAAGGTTGGAACTCACAAATCTCAAGGGCCAATATGTATATAAAAAGAAGAGGAGTATAAAATATATTTGCTGCCAAAATTTGTGCCAAAAGTAGGTTAAAAATCTTGCCCGTGACTTCCTTTTATAAGGCAAAGAAATGAAGAGTTGGAATCCAAAAGACTCCTTTAAATAAGGCAAAGAAATGAATAGTTGGAAGTCAAAACAACTCCAAGAGTTAAAAACATTTAAAAATAATTTTAAAATCCGTTTTAACTCCGATTTCGAAATCGTTTGAAATTCTCACCTCTAAAAATAATAACCAATATATTTGAGCAATAAAAATAATTTTATCAAAAACTTTATTTTCCTCCATTTTCCAGAAATTAATTAGAATAGCCCAAAATTTATGCGGGTTGTTAGACTTTTGTGATATTAAACCGTCTTATAATGAGATAGTAGAGAGTTTTGCTATTGATGTTCGGAAGTGGGGATTGTTTAGGTTGCTGGGTAGTGGTCATTATGTTATAGTCTTATTGATAGGCTAGGCCATATACTTGTGGTATTCCAATGGGAGGAGGATTTACCTTGTGGTAATTGCTTTGATGTAAAATATAGGAATTGTATAACTCAGAGGTTCAGAGTTTAGTAGATTCATCATCGAGCGGAGAATTTAGCTCATAGTTGTGCTAGTTTCGAGAACTAGGTATTGGTTAGAGTATTGTATTTGCTAGGGCCTTATGTCTTAAAAATAAGGTGTTTGTTTGGCGTGTCAAAAGACGTGGAATTATTTTATATTGTATTGTTATATGGGCCTTCGGGAAATATTTAAAAACTCAAAAATATTTTATAAAACCTTAACCCTGGTTCAACCAATCTCTATGCCCGACATAGCTATACAGTAGTGTATTGGGAGGGTTCCTTATTTGGATTTCGCTTGCGAGACCTCCCCCACATGAATGTAGCTAGTGTAAGGAATTTAGGAGAGTTCAACCATGGGGATATTTAAAACTTGTATATACTTAATATGTTGCTATAGATTATATTTCTAAGAGCCATATTACGATTTGAGGCTAATGGAGCCTGATTATAATTTGATGATTGGATCTCGGTTACGGGGTGTATGGGCGCCCTGGGTAGTTAGTTTGAATTTTTTAAATCTATATGGTTCAATGTGAGAACTAGGAAGGATCGGTATAGCGATCTAGAGGGTAGATGTGAGGACTAGATAAGATTGAAGTCCTAGGCATATCTTAAATTTCGCGGGAGAAATTCTTGTAAGGGGGAAGAATGTAACACCCCACAATTATTGGGACTGAGAAATAAAATTTTGGGAAAAATAAAATTTATTTAAATGGGAGAATTTTGGAAGTTCGAGATTGAAGTCCAAATATTGAGGACATTTTAAAGATTGTCGGATGAGGATTTTGAGTGTACCATTGGTTCCGGATGGGTCGAGATAGTTGAAATGACTGTCATCGGGTTTTATTTCGGTTCCGCATTATTTTTAAGTATGTTTGAATCGAATTGGAGTAAACGAGTCATTTAAAGTGTGTATTAACATTTGAAACTGGGTTTATTGTTTTAAGGGATTTAAGAGGCTTACGGATTAAGCCATCTCATTTGAGAGAAAGAGATAAAGAGAAGGGAAGAAAGAAAGAAGAAGAAAGGAAGAGCATGAGGAAGAAAAGCTTGGAGTTTTCGGCCCAACCACGATCACGAGGACGATCCAACCTCTAAAAATATGAGGCAAGTTCTTAATCTTGCTAAATATTTCATTTGTGTATTTCATTTCATAATTTGTGGATAAGAAATTTGGATTTTGGGTATTAATAATAAAATCTAGATTTGAAAGATTTAATCTTGGAATTGATGTTTATATATGGGTTGATGGTGTAGAAATGGTTGGGATCAACTTTGGGGTTGATTTATTGGTTTAGAATTATGATATGATGAAGGTTTAGGGGTTAGAAGAAAAAATTTAGGGTTTAGAATTCGTGGGTTTCATGAAGAAGAGGAGACCTTTAGGGTTCTGCATATCCGAATCGATTCGCCCCTTAAGAGAATCGATTCGGCTTAGATAAAAGTGGCAGGTCTGTACGACCGAATCGATTCGGACCCAAGGTAAATCGATTCGATTTGAGAGAGAGTCCCAGGTCCTTTTGACCGAATTGATTCGCAGTTGGAGCGAATCGATTCGCCCTGGAAACTGAATCGATTCGGGCTAGGGCGAATCGATTTGGAAGCAGGGCCGTTTTGTGGAATTTTTCTAGGATGGTTTCTAACCCTTTTTGGTTGGGTTTATTGATTAGGTACCTTCTTTTATGATGTAAGAAATATGTTTTGGAGACGTATAAGGGGTTTTTCACATGTCATGATTATGGGGACTTCTTGGAATAATTTGGGATAATATATATACATACATATATATATATATATATATATATATATATATATGCATTGGGGTTGTGTATAGTGATTGTTGGAAACCTCATTGGGGTTGGTAATCCTAATTATAGATTAAAAGTGAGTATAGATATGATGTGGGGTAAAGAACTCTTAAAGAGAGTGGAGAGGGTATGTTACAAAATTCTAGGCTGATATGTATATCGGATCCTTATAGAGATAGGATACTATTAAGATACCATTTGGGGACCAATGAAGGAGAGTGGTCGCATATACTTAGTAATGATAAATTGAAGGAATAAATCAGAAAGGCGTTAGACTAGGGGATTCACAAGAGTGATTGATCCGTAGTCAAAACTAAAAGCGATGGGATCATATTACCAACTATAATAGCGTGTGTAAATCTAGTCGGGATAATGGTTATATATCGTTGTGTGATTTTCAAAGGGTATTTTCCCTAAGAGATGGGACCATGAGATGATTTTAAGATTTAACTTGAGGTTTGTAGACTATTATTTATGTGCGTACCAATAGTCGAAATTAGTACTAGAGATGTGGATGTACTTTCGGATATAGATGAGATGTGTAGTGATGGTTTCCTACACAAAACTTTGGGTGATAACCTTAATGTGGACATATATATATATATATATATATATATATGTTGGAAGACTATTCATATCATGGGAGTAATGGATGAATAAGCTTCAAGTGAGAGATCATATTTATATAAGGAATTAAATTAAATATGTTTGAGATGACGGCTAATATAAATAGGATTATATACACGTATAGCCGAATTTATAAATCTCATACATACGCGCGAGGGGTGGTATATATATATATATATACACACTCATTGTAATACCCCGTATTTTTATGCTATATTTAATTTGGGGATTTATTAAATTTAATGTGATGATTTATTTAATAAAAATCCGGAAATTAATTATGTTATAATTATTAACGTGACTAGAGTTAGTAATTATAAGAAACTTGTTGAATATTACTAATGAGCATAGTAATATATTATATTGGTTATATTGAATGTCATAAGTGAATTAAATGACTATTTTGGAAATTTAAGTCTGGACGTGCCCGTGCAACGTCGGGACTAATTATGTTAATTAAAAAGTGAATATTTTATAAGTTGTCCGTATGGTCGTTTTGAGTGCTCCAACGCGTCCGAAAAGGTCGAGATAGTCAGAAAAGTGTACCCGGGGGTTTAGTTTGGATCTCGGGATGTTTTTAGGCTTAATTAGTGACCCGGGAGGGCATTTTGGTCATTTTACAAAATAGGGTAATTAAACCCACGAATTTTAGCCATCCTTAGCAGCCATTTAAGTCAGCCTTTTAGGGTTAAAACATTCAGAACCCTAGAACGGCCATTGGAGAAGAGAGGAGAGAGCTCTCAAGGTGATTCAAGGCCCAAAACACCACCGATTTCACCGCCGTCACCACCAACGCGTAGATCGCGAGGAGGAGAACGCAACCACACCAATATCAGCAGGAAAGCAAACCTCTGAAATCCTAGGCAAGTGTTTAACTTGCATATTTTTGTTAGTGCAATAATCATATTAGTGTAGGAATGATTAGGAGTATAATCAATGGAAGAAAACCCCAATTTTTGATAGGGATTTGCATGTAGAAATCGTTTTAACCATATTCTGAAAATAATATGTGAAGTAGATGATCAACCCACGAATTTGTGATGTTATGTTAGAAGGAAATTCTGTAGAAAACTAATTAGAACAAAAGTTAAGAAAACTTAGGGTTCTTGATGATTAGATGAGATTTTAGGTTGTTTAATCATGTTTAATGATGGTTATATTCATGCTTAACGTTAGAAACATCTGGAAATATATTACCATGATTGTAGTATAAGTTTTGGGACGATTAGTGTTGGAAATTATGGATTTGAATGAAGAATATTAGTCAAACCCGTAACTGCACTTCTGTAGAAATCGAAATACCTGTTTGATCGATCGATCGATCGAAGGTTCGATCGATCGAGCCCCAGACGTCGATCGATCGACCCCTCCTGGCAAACTCTTTTTCCCCTTGTTTAACTAGTTGAATTAATTTACCGTGGAATATTTCTTGGGCATTATAAATATAATGTTTTGGGATATAGAAGAGACCAGTAGGACATATGATTAAGTGTTGAGAACTTTATTATGACAAGATAATTGGGTTTAAGGGATAATTAATTAAGGAACGACGAACTACGTATTTCAAGTGAGAGGTTACAACGAATACCTACGATAGTGAATAGACGTCTACCTACTGAATTTGTTACTTGGATGGATAAAATCCACGAGCGTCACGTAGTTAGTGAGAAAACCCTTCGAGTTAAGGTTAGAGACGAAACCTTATACAAAATCTTAAAAATGTAAAATTAAGGATAAATGTTGTAATTATGGGTAATGAGAGTGACCTATATTAACATGATGAGATTGGTATATTTATATGATTGTGTATACATATATTATATACATGTAAAAAACGTACTCGCGCTACTTGTTATCCCTGAGGTTACCGCGCTGGGACGATCTTATGCTGTGTTGCTTTATGGGGGATATTGATTCGTACCCTATAAGATAGAGATCCTAGGTACGGGCTATCAGATTGATAGTCAGATGGTCCTAAGAGACGTGTGGGTATGTACTGACCTCTTGGACTTGGAATCTATGCTTCGCCTCAACGTTATTGGTATATGTTAATACGGTTCGAGAGTGACTCCGAACTTGTATTCCCTTTTGTGTGAGCGATACGGGGATTGGATAGCAGAGTATGCCCGCACCATAGTTTAGTTGGGGTGATGTTATATATATATATTATACGAGTGGTCAATATATATGAGGTTATAAACTTTAAACTGCCTACTGTGATTTGATAAGTAGAATATGGTAGTTGACTCAAATTATTAAATACTTGTTTTGTGAAAGTATGAGAAAACACTGGGAAGCTTATAATTTAATGAAGCTAAAACGAGAGGAGTGCTACATATTGAAAGTAACCTTTTTAAAACATTGTCATCGTTCGGTTTTGGAAACTTAGGAGTAAGTTAAGATAAACTAAAATTGTTGGGAAGGTTAGTACGATAGGCGTGCACATTAGAAGAGAGGTGAGAATTCCTCAAGAGAGTGTCGAACTAATATGAGTTGCATTGGCGTGTATCAATTTAAATACTTGCTTAACGTATTTTAAAATCAAACACACTTTCGGGCCCTGACCCGTTTCTTTTTCTCTCTCTCTCTCTTGTGTATATATATGTATATTTTCAGGTGCCCAGCCACAGGGGCGTCTTGCTTAGGATCCTTTGAGAAGAACGAGCTGCAGCGTAGGTGGGAGTTGCAGGTCACTTGAGTAGACGGTTTCTGTTATTGACTCCACTCCTATTACTCTCATTTATTGGGCACGAGTCGCCCTTTTTCATCATTTCATTTATTGTTGGGATTTTTATATTTCAGTTATTCCAGTATTGTTTTACGGGATTTATTCAGGATGGTTCATGATGTTTAGTTTTATTATGTTGACATTCGATTGACGAATGTATGGTTTTATTTTAGTTCTTCATGGTGTGGTTCCATATTGTAGAAATGTGTTTTGTATAAATAAATCTTTTCTTTAATTAAAATTTGGAAGTTTGTATGAAAAATGGTTTTGACACTTAGCTTAATTATTTACGGTGTTAAATTGGAAAAATTATTTTTTATCGACAGTGATGCTGAGAATGAACCAACTGTTTACCTTGATTTAATTTAATAAAGGAGTGATCGCCCGGTATTTAATTAGGCGGGGTGTCACAGGTGGTATCAGAGCATCAGGTTCTAGTGTCCATAGGATCTGTACGGCTTATTTTGCTTTCAGCTTAACGTTTTTTCTATAGAGCCCTATTTTTAGGATTTGTTGTATTCCTGCTTTTATGTTTAAGTCTTTAGTTAATTGAGATTCGATGATAATTGTGGACTAATAAACTCTTTCACGTTTCAGATGCCTCCGAGACGTGCTCCGAAAGATAGGCGTGCCCAAGCCGAGCAGCCAGCAGCTCCGGCACCAGGCACAATGAATGCGAATGAGGTAGCCGCCATCATTGCTCAGGAGGTAAATGCCGCGATAGCGGTGATTCAGCAGGCTCCACCCCAGGTCCAGGCAGTGGCGCCAGTACCAGCACAGCTTCCATCTGCATGGGAGAGGGTTCGGGATGCTTTTCAGAAAGCACATCCCCCTGAGTTCTCCGGTAGCTCCGACATTGTCACGGTTAGCCAATGGAAGAAAGACATCCAGCGGCATCTTCGCATGTATGAGTGCACCGAAGTACAAAAGCAGTTATTGGCTTCTTTCAAGCTGGTGGGAGCCGCATTACAGTGGTGGGAGTCCACTACTACTTTGGAGGAGAGGGACACGATCCCTATTCAGTTGTTCTGGGAGCGGTTTGACCGCAAGTATTTTCCACCCGCAGTGAAGACTGAGATGAGGCGGAAATTACTAAATCTGAAGCAAGATAACCTTACTGTAGCTGGGTATGAGGAGGAGTTCACGAGACTTCTCACCATTGTGCCAGATGAGGCACCTACTGAGGGCAAGAAGATTTTGTTGTTTGTCGACGGGTTGGCTTGGAGGATCCGTCAGCACCTTATTGGAAATCTATCCCTGAGTACTTTCACTGATGTACTCAATGCAGCGTTACTACATTGCCAGGATCACCGCTTCCACCTTCAGGGAAGCAAGAGAGCAGGAGAGTCCAGCCAGCAGGGCAGGACCGGGGGTAATTGTGCCGGTGGGGCACCAACTCATGGACAGACTCGTCAGCACGAGCAGAGTTCCCATCAGGGGGACCCTGCTAAGCGATTCCTTTCGAGTGATCCCAGGCAGGGAAATGGGGGTTATAGGCAGGGCCAGCCTAATCAGCAGGGTCAGCACCGACAGCAGGGTAAGCAGCAGGGCCAGTAAGGCCAACAGCGTACACATCAGGGCTAACAGGGCCAATGGCGTGGAGGTAACGGCTAGCAGGGCCCTGGTCAGCAGGGACAGAGGGGAGGTAATTTCAGAGGCCGGTGTTTTGTGTTCGGCAAGCACGACCATAAGGATCAGGATTGCCCAGAGGGCGATAGGGCCCCACAGCAGCAGGGAGCCCGTAATGAGCCGCAGAGACCACTCTTCCCACCTGCCCTTCCAGCCCCAGCCCAGGTGCCAGCCCTACCAGCCATTCCAGCAGCTCCAGTGCAGCAGCGGCAATTGCAGTATGGACGTGTCTATAACGTCCACTAGGCAGCAGCTCCACAGGCACCACCCGCGATTGAGGGTATGTTTCCTATCCATGGTACTATGGGTAAAGTTTTGTTTGATACGGGGGCAACGCATTGTTTTATAGCTATGCATTTTGTGAAGTCCTTAGGGTTATTAGCCACAGCAGAGAGCACCGTGACGTGTGTCAACTCACCACTGGGGAGTGGGTCACTTATATTCTTTATATGCCGGGAAGTAGGGGTAGAGATTGGTAGCTTGGTATTGCCTGCAGACATGCTAGTCTTAGACATGCACGAGCATGACGTGATTATTGGTATGGATTGGCTCGCATCTTATAGAGCCATGATTGATTGCTTCGGTGGAGCATTGTTTTTGCCATTCCGGGGCAAGAGATGTTTGTAGTAGCGATGCCTCGCCCAGAGGGAGGTTCGACCGCTCATTTATATTACATTGAGGAGGATACCTCTAAGGAGGTTGTGATTCCTTTGGATTCGATCCCAGTTGTTAGGGAGTATTCCGATGTGTTTCAGGAGATACCAGGCCTACCGCCCAGTCGTGAGATAGACTTCGTTATAGATTTATTGTCGGATACGAGACCTATAGCACGCGCACCGTACCGTATGGATCCAACAGAGATGCGAGAGCTACGAGATCAGATTGAGCAGCTATTAGGTCAGGGCTTCATTCGTAGGAGTACCTCACCTTGGGGCGCTCCAGTCTTATTTGTAAAGAAGAGAGATGGTTCACTGAGATTGTGCGTGGACTACCGGGAGTTGAATAAGGTCACGATACGGAATAAGTATCCGTTGCCTCAAATCGATGATCTATTCGACCAGTTGAGGGGAGCAACTTTCTTTTCGAAGATAGATCTGAGGTCGGGGTACCATCAGTTACGAATTAGAGAGTAGGATGTTTCAAAGACTGCCTTCTTGTCGAGATATGGGTCCTATGAGTTCAGGGTGATGTCGTTCGGACTCACAAATGCCCCAGCCGTTTTCATGGACTTGATGAACCGAGTATTCAGAGAGTTCTTGGATCAGTTCGTCATCGTCTTCATAGATGATATTTTGATATATTCACACTCCGAGGAGGAGCATGCCGAACACTTGAGGCAGGTTCTTCAGACTCTACGAGAGCATCAGTTGTATGCTAAGTACGAGAAGTGTGGATTCTTGTTGCGAGAGGTACAATTCTTGGGCCATGTTGTTTCTGAGCAAGGGATAGCAGTTGACCCGAGCAAAGTGTCAGTAGTGAGGGAGTGGGGGCAGCCCACGACATCGACGAAAGTGTGTAGTTTCTTGGGGTTAGCCGGATACTAAAGGAGGTTCATTCGGGGATTCTCTAAGATAGCGGGTCCATTGACGAATCTGACTCGCAAGGGGGTACCATATGTCTGGGATGACGCTTGTCAGTTGGCTTTCGACAAGCTGAAGGACAAGCTTACTTCGGCACCAGTCCTTGCTTTACCGAAGCCGGGTGTAGAGTACCTGGTTTACACAAATGCGTCCTTAAGAGGACTTGGGGGAGTACTTCAGCAGGAGGAGAAGGCTATAGCTTTTGCTTCCCGCAAGCTTAAGCCACATGAGAAGAATTACCCCACCCACGATCTGGAGTTAGCTGCGGTCATCTTTGCATCAAGAATTTGGAGGAACTATTTATTGGGCGAGAAATTCCGTTTGTTCACAGACCATAAGTCACTGCAGTACCTGTTCACTCAGCGAGAGCTGAATATGCGTCAGCGCAGATGGTTAGAGTTTGTGAAAGATTACCAGTTCGATATACAGTATCATCCGGGGAAAGCCAATATAGTTGCTGATGCATTGAGCCGTAGACCGGTAGACGATGTAGCAGACATCTGGAAAGCAAAGTGGAAAGAGCTGGGTCACCAGGACGCCGTAGCACGTTCTTTCATATCCGTGATGACAGTCACACCAGAGATTGTTACGAGGGTGATTCAGGCACAGACCACAGACCCATTTTGTCAGGAACAGATCGTACGACTTCTAGCCGAGGGTGCTGAGTCCTATTCGGTTAGTTCGGATGGAGGATTGTGGTTTAATGGGAGATTGGTGGTTCCGGAAGGGGCGGAGCTACGTCATGAAGTGATGACTCATTCTCATGAGTCCTGATTTGCAGTACATCCGAGAGGCGATAAGATGTACCAGGACATGAGACGACAGTACTGGTGGAGTGGGATGAAGAGGGACATCGCTGAATTTGTGTCCAAGTGTTCTACTTGCCAGCTGGTGAAGGTGGACCATCAGAAACCGTCGGGATTACTTCAGCCGTTGGAAGTACCCGCATGGAAGTGGGAAAGTATTTCCATGGACTTCATTACCGGGTTGCCTACATCACAGCGGGGCCACGATTCCATCTGGGTGATTGTAGACCGTTTTACCAAGGTGGCTCATTTTCTGCCAGTGAGGACAGATTATACCACGGGTCAGTATGCCCAGTTGTTCATCGCTGAGATTGTCAGATTGCATGGGGTGCCCCTGAATATTGTGTCAGATAGACACAAGATTTTTGTGTCACGTTTCTGGGAGAGCTTTCAGGAGGCTATGGGTACAGAGTTGAGACTGAGTTCAGCCTACCACCCACAGAAAGATGGACAGACAGAGCGTACTAATCAGATGTTGGAAGATATGCTAAGCGTGTGTGTTCTCGATTTCAGAGGGGGTTGGGAACCACACCTTCCACTGGTAGTGTTTGCTTATAATAACTCCTATCAGTTTACGATTGGCATGGCTCCATTTGAGGCTTTGTATGGCAGGCCTTGTCGTTCTCCAACTTGTTGGCTCGAGGTGGGGGACAACAAGTTATTAGGGCCAGAAGTGATTCAGGAGACCTCCGCGAGGATTGAGATAATCAGAAGTCGTATTCGGGTAGCCCAAGACAGGCAGAAGAGCTACGCCGATGCGAAACGGTTCTTCCGGGAGTGTAATGTGGGAGATCAAGTGTTGTTGCGTGTATCTCCTATGAAAGGAGTGATGAGGTTCGGGAAGAAGGGGAAGTTGGCTCCGAGGTACGTAGGACCATTTCCCATCATCGAGAAAATTGGGCCAGTAGCATACAGGTGTGGATTGCCAGAACATTTACATCGCATCCACGATGTATTCCACATCTCGTCGTTGAGACGATATCTTCGGGATGATATGGCCCATACTCACATTGCGATAGACGAGATAGACTTACAGTCTGATAGCTCTTACGAGGAGAGACCAGTGGCTATTCTAGACTATAGTGAGAGGAGATTGAGGTCGAAAGTAGTTCCACTTGTACGAGTCCAGTGGGAGCATCATAATGTGGAGGAATCCACTTGGGAGCGTGAGGCAGATATGCGCGAGAGATATCCGGAGTGGTTTGTACCAGGTATGCCTTATTTTCCGAATTTCGGGACGAAATTCCATTATTAGGGGGGAAGTATGTAATACCCCGTATTTTTATGCTATATTTAAGTTGGGGATTTATTAAATTTAATGTGATGATTTATTTAATAAAAATCCGGAAATTAATTATGTTATAATTATTAACGTGACTAGAGTTAGTAATTATAAGAAACTTGTTGAATATTACTAATGAGCATAGTAATATATTATATTGGTTATATTGAATGTCATAAGTGAATTAAATGACTATTTCGGAAATTTAAGTCGGGACGTGCCCGTGCCACGTCGGGAGTAATTATGTTAATTAAAAAGTGAATATTTTATAAGTTGTCTGTATGGTCGTTTTGAGTGCGCCAACGCGTCCGAAAAGGTCGAGATAGTCAGAAAAGTGTACCCGGGGGTTTAGTTTGGATCTCGGGATGTTTTTAGGCTTAATTAGTGACCCGGGAGGGCATTTTGGTCATTTTACAAAATAGGGTAATTAAACCCACGAATTTCAGCCATCCTTAGCAGCCATTTAAGTCAGCCTTTTAGGGTTAAAACATTCAGAACCCTAGAACGGCCATTGGAGAAGAGAGGAGAGAGCTCTCAAGGTGATTCAAGGCCCAAAACACCACCGATTTCACCACCGTCACCACCAACGCGTAGATCGCGAGGAGGAGAACGCAACCACACCAATATCAGCAGGAAAGCAAACCTCTGAAATCCCAGGCAAGTGTTTAACTTGCATATTTTTGTTAGTGCAACAATCATATTAGTGTAGGAATGATTAGGAGTATAATCAATGGAAGAAAACCCCAATTTTTGATAGGGATTTGCATGTAGAAATCGTTTTAACCATATTCTAAAAATAATATGTGAAGTAGATGATCAACCCACGAATTTGTGATGTTATGTTAGAAGGAAATTCTGGAAAAACTAATTAGAACAAAAGTTAAGAAAACTTAGGGTTCTTGATGATTAGATGAGATTTTAGGTTGTTTAATCATGTTTAATGATGGTTATATGCATGATTAACGTTAGAAACATCTGGAAATATATTACCATGATTGTAGTATAAGTTTTGGGACGATTAGTGTTGGAAATTATGGATTTGAATGAAGAATATTAGTCAAATCCGTAACTGAACTTCTGCAGAAATCGAAATACCTGTTTGATCGATCGATCGAACCTAGAGCGTCGATCGATCGAAGGTTCGATCGATCGAGCCCCAGACGTCGATCGATCGACCCCTCCTGGCAAACTCTTTTTCTCCTTGTTTAATTAGTTGAATTAATTTACCGTGGAATATTTCTTGGGCATTATAAATATAATGTTTTGGGATATAGAAGAGACCAGTAGGACATATGATTAAGTGTTGAGAACTTTATTATGACAAGATAATTGGGTTTAAGGGATAATTAATTAAGGAACGACGAACTACGTATTTCAAGTGAGAGGTTACAATGAATACCTACGATAGTGAATAGACGTCTACCTACTGAATTTGTTACTTGGATGGATAAAATCCACGAGCATCACGTAGTTAGTGAGAAAACCCTTCGAGTTAAGGTTAGAGACGAAACCTTATACGAAATCTTAAAAATGTAAAATTAAGGATAACTGTTGTAATTATGGGTAATGAGAGTGACCTATATTAACATGATGAGATTGGTATATTTATATGATTGTGTGTACATATATTATATACATGTGAAAAACGTACCCGCGCTACTTGCTATCCCTGAGGTTACCGCGCTGGGACGATCTTATCCTGTGTTGCTTTATGGGGGATATTGATTTGTACCCTAGAAGATAGAGATCCTAGGTACGGGCTATCAGATTGATAGTCGGACGGTCCTAAGAGACGTGTGGGTATGTACTGACCTCTTGGACTTGGAATCTATGCTTCGCCTCAACGTTATTGGTATATGTTAATACGGTTCGAGAGTGATTCCGAACTTGTATTCCCTTTTGTGTGAGCGATACGGGGATTGGATAGCAGAGTATGCCCGCACCATAGTTTAGTTGGGGTGCTGTTATATATATATATTATACGAGTGGTCAATATATATGAGGTTATAAACTTTAAACTGCCTACTGTGATTTGATAAGTAGAATGTGGTAGTTGACTCAAATTATTAAATACTTGTTTTGTGAAAGTATGAGAAAACACTGGGAAGCTTATAATTTAATGAAGCTAAAACGAGAGGAGTGCTACATATTGAAAGTAACCTTTTTAAAACATTGTCATCGTTCGGTTTTGGAAACTTAGGAGTAAGTTAAGATAAACTAAAATTGTTGGGAAGTTTAGTACGATAGGCGTGCACATTAGAAGAGAGGTGAGAATTCCTCAAGAGAGTGTCGAACTAATATGAGTTGCATTGGCCTGTATCAATTTAAACACTTGCTTAACGTATTTTAAAATCAAACACACTTTCGGGCCCTGACTCGTTTCTTTTTCTCTCTCTCTCTCTCTTGTGTATATATATGTATATTTTCAGGTGCCCAGCCACAGGGGCGTCTTGCTTAGGATCCTTTAAGAAGAACGAGCTGCAGCTTAGGTGGGAGTTACAGGTAACTTGAGTAGACGGTTTCTATTATTGACTCCACTCCTATTACTCTCATTTATTGGGCACCTGTCGCCCTTTTTCATCATTTCATTTATTGTTGGGATTTTTATATTTCAGTTATTCCAGTATTGTTTTACGGGATTTATTCAGGATGGTTCATGATGTTTAGTTTTATTATGTTGACATTCGATTGACGAATGTATGGTTTTATTTTAGTTCTTCGTGGTGTGGTTCCATATTGTAGAAATGTGTTTTGTATAAATAAATCTTTTCTTTAATTAAAATTTGGAAGTTTGTATGAAAAATGGTTTTGACACTTAGCTTAATTATTTAGGGTGTTAAATTGGAAAAATTATTTTTTATCGACAGTGATGCTGAGAATGAACCAACTGTTTACCTTGATTTAATTTAATAAAGGAGTGATCGCCCGGTATTTAATTAGGCGGGGTGTCACACTCATGTGGTGAATATCTAAACCATATGTGATGGTTTAATTATATGATGGGATCTTATTATAGTAATACTTGTATATATGTATGTGATGATATATATGCATTTAGATTGGCTGCTTTCCATAGCCTTTCCTTTGGTGTAGGGTTATATTACTCTAGTGCGATCCAGGAAGGTTGTGCGATGTGGGTGAATCCCCTGGCTCGAGGAGCAGGGAGATTATAGTCTCGAGGTCATTTTACGTCCCGCGTTCGAGTGCGATTTGGGAGATCTCCCACTCGCAGGGGGAACTTGACCGCCTCCATCGTTGTGTTTTTTACCAGGACTGTTGAGGATTTTAGCTGGTATCGTGGTTATATGAGCAAACCCGGATTTTTGGATCGGCACTAAGAGACCGCATCCTCGAGTTATAGCTCGGTGGGATGGTTTGTATGCATGTGTGCATGGTATATTACTTGTGTATGAGAACAATGTAATATAATTTTCTAATGAGAATAAAGAGATAAAACTGAATATAGAATACACCTCAGTCCGGGAGATAGATCCGGATGTGTATTATGAAGATGAATATAGAATACACCTCAGTCCGGGAGATATTATCCGGATGTATATTGTAAGATGTATATAATAATGAATAAAATATGTATATTCGTATATCAGGACGTATTTATATATTACTGTTGTACTACAGGCCTAATGGATCTCTACCATTAACCCTGCCAAGTAGTAGTGTATCGGGGGGGTTCCTTTTTTGGATTTCGCTTTGCGAGATGCCCCACGCACGAAACGCAGTGCAAGGTTTAGGGTGGAGATAAGTTTTGTCCTTATTAAATTATGCATGTTATTTAGAGTATAGACTCTTAATTTGAAGTTAAATATTAAAATGTAAAGTAATAACATTGATAATTGTTTAGGTTATAAATTGGACTCAATAAAGCCTGGTATGGCATATATACATATGAACATTTAAGTTTAATTAGAATGGGAAGGATTCTTGGGTTATTTTAGGATGGCAGGTCTTATCGGTATAGGTCGTGCCTATGGTAGGTTAGGTTGTCCTCATGGGTGGGGTAACTTAAGTAAGATTCCAGGACGTGAATAGGTGCACGCTATTAGATGAAAGGTGAGTTGGGGTTTCATGAGAGTGCGACACCACTTTAATTATGAAATAAGTGCATTTATATTTTTTATGCACGGTTAACACACTTGCTAAAAAATTTTACAGTCGGGCTATGACCCGTTTATATTTTCTCTCCTGCTATATATATATATATATATATATATATATATATATATATATATATATATTACTACAGGTGTCCCACCGTATGGATGTCGGATGCCCTTCTATCCAAAGTCTTGGGAGCCATGACAGGTGCGGACTGTTGCGGGATTTAGTTGTAGTCGCTTCCTATCTCTTTGTATATCTAGATAGGACTCATGTTGTATATCGGGTTTATACCCAAGGGATATCTATATATGTTTACATTTTTCCATTTCTGTCATTGTACTGTCTATGACCCAACGGCTTATTCGGGTGTATTCATTGTATATACTAATTTCATTTTATTCTAGCATTTCATTTATCATGTACTCGTATATGTTTTACCTTCATGAGCAGTTCTATAGTGTCAGTTTGTGGTCTTTGGTATGTTTCATTAAACATTTTAACACCTCGCTTATATGATTTTGGGTAGTTAGTCTTATATTATTATGTATTATCAGTTGATGTTGAGACTGATCCATCTGAGATTCCAGATTTAAGTAGCGTAGGGTTGGCCACCCGTTATTATTTTAAGCGAGTTGTTACATTCCAACACTCCGATTTTTTTAAACCAACATTTTTTGAACCTGTCAATCCTCTCAAATCAGAATTTTTCAACCACAAAACTTGGTTATCTTCTTTCAAATCGTAAATCAGTTCTAAAAATGCATCCTTATCTTTTTCAATTAATTCCGAATTTTCTTTTGTAAGTTAACTATTCATTTCAAACTATTTTAAAGATTATTCTTCTTGATCCTAGAGTTCGACTTTATTAGGCAAATTAACATTCATCTTTTTAATTTCGAGAAGATGAACATTCAACACTTCATTTTTTTGACTGAAGGATTTGAAAATTTTAATTTCATTACTTTCATCAAAATCAACATTAATAGATTTCGGTTTTGCCGAAGAATGAGAAGATTTCTTTTTCTTCTTTTCCATTTTGGAAATAAAATGTTATATCCTTTCTTTTTTACTCTAAATCATAGGACAATTCACGCTCGGACTAATACTAAAAGGTAGATCAAAATCTAGTGGCATAGCACCCATAGTCACACAATAAAAATAATAGCACAAGCAAACTAGGTTAATGAGAAAAAAACACATAAACACACAACAAGAGAAGATATAATCAAATGCATTAATGTTATCAAATGAGCACCTGGCTCTGATACCAATTGAAGAAGTGTGTATTGTACATGAGTAAAAAAACCTACACCAAACCTACGAAGTGAGGGGGTAGGGAGTGAATAGGTTTGAATACAACTTATGACCAATTTTTTTCATTTTAAACTATTTTACTTCCACATTCAAGTTACTCAACACAAGTTTCACCAAATTTATTTGATTAGCCAATACAACAATGTTACTAGGTGAATTTAGATGAACAAAACTAGATCTAGTACACCAAAGTCAATTTTCATTCAATTAACTAGATTCCAATTAGATCTAAGTACTGTGTGTGATCAACTTTGTTCATATGAGCATAAAATGTTCACAATCAACCACATGTCAAGGTTTATAAGAGAAAAACTCCATGTAGGGGTAAAAACCTTCAACGCACTTCAATTCTCATTTCTACTTGAAAATTAATTTTACAAAAGACAAGAAGGTACCTCTCACATAATCTTTATCGTGAAGTTACCTATGAACCTTTTAACTTCCCCCATAGTTAATAAGAATCTGCAACGAGCTCCATGTCGTGAATAAAGAAGTCTATTCTTTTCCATGGAAGTCGTTCCTCACTCTCATTTCTCTAATAAATTGTAGAGCCTCTTCTTTTATATCTAGGAGTAAATGATCATTTAATTCAAAGATAGATTGATTTTAATTGAATAGGCTACATGAAATCTGAACCAAAACACTATAAATTCTCTCTTAAAATCATAAATTAAGGATAGATCTAAGTTTTAACAATTTTGGAGGTAATGATTTAAATTGGAGATAGGAAATAAAAATATATCTCCACTTCGAAAATACTCTTAGAAATGTGTTTGAGTTATGAGGTTTTAAACTCTTAACAAATGGGAGGGAAATAGCCTATTTATAGAGATTTTCCAAAATATGTTGTCATTGTGTTCACAGTTAGCTCTGGTCATGTGTATACTTCCAAGCAATATAGAATTGAGGTCAATGGCGTGCACATGAGCTCAGTTTGTAGTCGTGCGAATGCCACAGTGCGCACGAGCTCAATATAGAGTCTTGCAAATGTTTAAGTAAAAATACTTTTTCCAAAAGCCTTTACAGGTTTTAAGCAAAAAGACAACTCCCAAAATCTTTTCAAAATAGTTTAAAAGATCCCTAAGACTATTTAAATCATTTTGAACACTTATTCCATCAATTTTAACATCCTCACACATTTAAAAAAACGTTTTATGCACATGTGTGTATGTGTGTGTTTAACCATAATTAATTCACAATCTACTAAAATGATATAATCTTCACTACAGTGTGAATGAACTTGCAAAATCTTTAACTTCAAAGGTTCATTCTATAAAAACATAAATTATATGGTCATGTACATAATTCCAGGCATATATGGCAATTTGATTTAACAGAAGGATTTTATTTAGCTCTTGATTAAAACATAAATTATAAAAACATTCAATTAAAATCTCAACCAACTCAACATACAAGGTGTAAAATTCTCATCAACTAATATTTTGCTTCTTTTTAATGTCAATTAAGGTAAGATTCACATGATAAATATGGATACAAAATCAACATGAATACACATAGTAAAATTATGTATTTATTACAAATAGCACTTAAAAAATAATCATTCCATCAATATCATTTGATCTCAAATAATAGTAGTTTGCAACAATTTTACTCCCTCAATCATATGTTGTTAAAATTCTTTTGAATGCCAACTAAATAAACTCTTTGTCAACATATATGGATTTTCAAATATTTAAAAGTTTTTAAGTTCATATGTGAGATTTTTAAGTGTTTCCTACTATGAAGGAGTTAAAAATGTATTGTTTTTAAAAGCATTGATAAGGGATACCAATAGAGTGATTACACCTATTTGAAAATTCAAATGTTTTTAGATAGATGTCATATAGATGTCCATTAGAGTGATTGCACCAATTTTGTCAACATCTAGATGACATCTATCTAAAAACATTTAAATTTTCAAATAGGTGTAATCACTCTAATGGTATCCCTTATTAATGCCTTTAAAAACAATATATTTTTAACTCCTTCATAGTATGAAACACTTAAAAATCTCACATATGAACTTAAAAACTTTTAAAACCAAAAAGATCTTGAAATTTTATCATGATCAAATTAAGCATGAAAAGCGATAATCACATAAGTGTAATCATATGAAATAAGTGATATGCATGTTCTCAGGTAGTATGAAATCAATACCATAGATTTCAACAAATTTGTCAATAATGATTTAGAAAATAAACTGCACCCCAATGATTAAAACAATTAACATTTTCAAACCAATAAATTAAAATTCACTTTAAATCATCGTTCAAGTTAAATCAATCATCAAATCAATAAGAATTAATGAGTTAACCACATCATCACAAAAAGAAATCAACATAAAATGTTTTTTGAATTTTTGAATAAAAATGATGCATGTAGTTAAAAAAGTCATGTTTAGTTGATAAAATAACATGGAAACCAAATGCATGAAAAATTCTATGAAAATGTCACAAAAACATGAAAAGATGATACCACTTGCGATTTTCTCACCCACAAATATTTGTTCCCCCATAAATCAAGAATGAAGTAGGAATGAAAACCTATGAGAACCTAGTCATCCCAGAAAACTATATATCTATATAGAAATGGGTGTTTCATCACCTAAATCAATGGGAGCAATAAACTTCTCCTCTTTCATCTCAACCTTTCTTTGGATACATCAATATCAACCTTCTTTGTAGGTGCATTCCTAGGAAAACCACTACCCACTCTAAGTATCCATCTTGCATACCTCCTAGGATTCATATGCCTAGTCCTTATAACTTGAGTGTAGTGTCTAGGTCTATGTCTAGGAAAATCACATCTAGCCTCACCCTTATTTTGCAGTAGAAAATTTATCATTCGTGTCAAGTCACTTAATTGGCTTCGAAGTTCATCAAAATTAACTTTTCAAAGCACTATTATCATATTGTCAATGGACCTATGGCTTACCTATCTCAAGCATCTATAAGCTTGATTTGTATGGACTTGGACCTTACAAAATGAACAATATAAAACTATTGAGTTTTCAAACCATTTCTTTCAATCTTATTCTTCTTAAAACAAAAATGAGCAACACGATTCATCTTACCACCAAATGGACATGCACTTCTATTATCGTGAGCTCTCCTCTTCACTTTTTTATTGTCAAATGAGGTAGCACGTAAGGAAAAGGTATTGGTTTATAATAGTGATGTCTATCAAACTTCTTTCTACCAAATACATCTTGAAAAACAAGATCATCTTCCCTTTTAGAACCCAAGAAACTAAAACACATTTTGTTTTAATGTTTTTTTCAATTTGTAACAAAAGGATTCAAGTGTCATCCTCCATGACAAAATGTGCAATATGATGATTTCAAATAATCCTTAAAACTTTTTTATCCTTTATTTTTCAAATCAACATTCTCTTTCACTTTTTGTTTCTTCTCATTTTTCGTTTAACTTAAGGAATCGATTTCCTTTAAATCATGTGATGAACATTCATTCGATGTGTTCTTAAGAAGAAGATAACCTTTTTTTTAAACTTCTGAATGAGTCAGATTCATTTTCCAAATACTTAAATCTCTTCTCAAGTTCACTTTTAAAACCTTCTCAAACAAAAAGTTATTCTTTCACTTTTTCAAATTCAAGAGTCAAGTTAATCTTCCCTTCATCAACAACCTTGAGTTTTTTAAAAAAATAAATCTTAAATAATTATTCAATTTTCTCAAATTAGATTTCTCTCTCTCAAGGCTAGGTTATCTTCTTTCAATTCAAAAGTGAATTATAAAGACTCACCCTTCTCGTTTTCAATTATTTTCGACTTTTAATTTATAAATTGACTCTTCAAACTTTTTAAAATCTTCTATTTATTTGTTCGTGGAGTTTGACTTGATTTGCCAATTTAATATCAACATTTTCATTTTGAATATTTAAGCATTCAACTTTTCATTATTTTATATGAAGGATTTGACATTTTAAATTTCATCACTTCTATCAAAATCAAAATCAATAAACTTTGTTTTCTCGGGATAATGAGAAGTTTTCTTATTTTCCTTTTTCAATTTCACTTGTTTTATCATATCACTAAGATTCACAAGAATATGACATTCATTCAACAAACTAGTATCATTAGAATACACAAAGTCTGACATCCAAGAACTCATAGTCATATCAATATAGTGATCAACAACTCACGGTAGAAAAAAAGCTAGCATAGCAAACTATGTTTATGAGCATCAATACAACAAACACACAACAAAACAAGGATCAACTAAAGCACGTTGATTCCAAAATAAGAATACATTGCTCTGATATCAATTGAGGAAATGTGTTATTCGTGCAAATATTTAACCTATAAAAAACCTAGAGGGGGGTGAATAGGTTTGATCACATCTCATGGACAATTTTTTAAATTCAAAGATTTTGCTTACAATTCCAAATCACATACTAATTGTTTGAAGGAAATGATTGAATTGTGCCTTGATTAACTCACACAATAAGATAACTAGGAAAATCTATATGAGAAAATGAGATCTAATACACCTAATTCAATTTAAGCTATTTCACCAGATTCAAGTGTGATCTTAATGATGTGTATGATCAAATTTGTGCCATTGAGTAGAAAACAATCATCAGCACCCAGTAAACAAATATAAAGAGGAACCCCCCACCCACCCCACCCAGGGGTTAAAAACTCGATGCACTCAAACTTATATTTTTAGTTGAAAAGATGTTTTACACAAGGCAAGAAGATACCTATCACATAATTTCTCTCATGTAGTTACCTCTGGACCTTGTAACTTTCCCTTATTGATGATAGAATTCCACATTAAGCACCACGATGTGAATAAGGAACTCTAATCTCCTCCTCGGAATTAACACCACACTTTAATTCCTCTAATGAATCAAAGTGCATGCACTTTTAGATCTAGGATTATGAGATAATAATAATAAATCAAAATTAGTTTATGAATTTGTAATAGTCTAATGAAGACCTTGTCAAAATTACTCTCAATTCATTCAAAACATGCCAAGATCAAAACACATATGAAAGTTTGAAATAGTTTTTAAGGAACAAGTGAATTTTATGTAAAAAAGGAGAAAAAAAAGCTCTCAATAATGAAAATACGCTCTAAGAGGTTTTTCAATTATGAATTTTTCAAATCATATGAAATTGGAGGAAAATTGAGCTATTTATACAAAATTTTCAAAAGTTTAGCTCCCCTGTGCACACGGTTGACTTTTGTTGTGCGCACGAAGTCAGACAAAAAGGAATTTGAGGAATGTCATGTTCATGGATCTAACTGATAGTTGTTCTGATGAATCCGTGATCACGAGTACAATTTAGGACCATGTAAATGATTAAAGTCATACAGTGCTGAAAACATCCTTTAATTATACCAACAAAAAATGGTCGACTCCCCCAAAAAAATTCACGAACTGTTTTGTCAATTTAACACTTGTCCATAAAAAATTTATAATCAAATCACATATTTTTAAAACATCGTTCACATGTTTGTTAACCATATAAAAATCACAATAACTACAAAAAGGATATAGTCTTCAATCCAAGTGTGCATAGTAACGAAAGTCTTCCGTTGAGCGGCTTGCACGATCTGTAATCTTCAATGATCCATCTAATACTAATAAATGCACGTCATTGAAACCTTATCAAGTATATATCAAATGTTTTGTCACGGAATGTATCAAGCTAATATATAAACAAACTTACATTTTCAAATGAATTTAGTGACCTTTGGATAATTAAAAGAATAAAATGGACATTTTTTTAATTAATTCGTAAGTTGGGGTTTGGGTGGAAGACTAGTGGCCTTTGAGCCTTCTTGGACATACTTGGTCTCCAAGTTAAATACCCTTAGTTAGCCCATGATTCTATGTAAATATGAGATTAATCGGTTAAAACTTTGAAACTAGGGTTCTTTAGTTTTAAATCTGAAATCAAACCTTCATTTCATGTTATAAATGATTGAAACATGTAAATATAGGTTAGTAATGCTCTTAGATAAATTATATTTAAAAGAGGATGTGTTTAGTGTTGCTTGGAGGCTTCTGAATTAGTTTTTTTCGTTGTTAATGGAAGACTTGGAGTTTTGGGGGAGATGAACTATGTGTATCTTATTCGAACAAGATTAGCATCTCATCAAAATCAGATTTGGGGGGTTCGTATGAATGATTTAGGAACTCATAAGAATGAGTTATTTTTTCTCATTCCAATGACTTTGTGATTTAGTTAGAATGATTTATAGGATCTCGTTTGAATGAGAAAGGATCTTGTTAGAATGAGTTTGAGAATGTTTCGGGAATTTAGATCTTAATTAAAAGAGGATAATTAATTAAGAATTTTGGAATAAGACTTAGTAATCTTTGATTAAATAGGATTTCTACTCGTTGAACTTATGTGCAAATCATACTATGTGTGGTTGCTTATGGGGTATGTAATAAGAGGGATTTTCTTATGGGTCTTGTTTGACATCGAACGCTCTTGTAACCTAACGATTGCAATAGGATTAACTCAATCATTTATACCCCGAATCCTAATACTGACATACCCATACCCCGAGGGGGAGTACATCACGGTTGTCTTCATATGATATTCTGTATGGAGGACTATATGAGTGATGGGAAGGAATAATGAGTTAACATCTTTGCTGATGCAATATGGTTATAGGGACGGAATGTAAGGACAAATTTATAATGGAGCCAATTTGTATGTATTGGTTTAATTCCATTTAGACACTACCGTTTAAGTCATAGGTTAGGAATTTCATTATTGTATCCTTCAAAGCCTATGATGTGTGTGATTAAAGACTATAGAGGCAAAGTTAAAGCATCTACATTATCATGTCATGTTTCGTGCCACATTTTATCTTCAACGTCAATCGATCTCCTAAGGTATGAATTCATATTATTTTTTCTACTTGGAATTTCATTAAATGTTTGAGCACATTTTTCACAAAAAGGTTTTTAAACAACAAACATATTTCTTTTTGAAAAGTCGTTCGAATGACCTATTATGTTCATTCGAATGAGTTTATCTATGTCATTCAAACTCCAACTTTTAAGTTCAAATGAATTGTTTCTTCTTAACAGTGGAACCTCGTTCGAAGTGTGTTCAAATGAGATAAGTAGTTCTGTTCGAATGGGCTTATTTTTTGTTCGAACAAGAATAGTATGGTCGTTCCAACGAGCCTATTATTTTCATTCGAACGAAATTGTGCCACGTCGAAATTAATATTTTATATGTAAAGGAGTGATAGAAACATATTTTCTGGAGAGGTTTTGCAAAAATTATTTTCCAAAGAAAAACCCAAGAGCTTCCAAACCCTTGTTTCACCAAAAGGTTTTGAGATCCAAGTTTTAACTAATATACTAGTTTGCACTTTTTTTTTAACCAAGTTTATTGACTCGTCATTCTTATTGAGTAAAGTTTTGTATGGTAGACTCTGTGCCTATTTGCTATTTACATATGGTGGACTCTGGGTGTGTGGAATTTTGAAGCTTGGACCCCATGCTCGATCCGTTAATGGTTACTGAACCTGGATAGGTGGATAACTAGGTGTGTTAGGATCACACATTGTGGCAGAACATAGGTGGACTCATACTTGTCACTATAAAGAGAAAGTTGAAAGAACAAAGATGTGTCAAGGCTTGTAGAAGTCGAGTCGGTTGTATAACTGACATGTCGTCTTTGTGTAATTCCTTATCATTGTGAATTTTCATGGATTGGTCGTTCGAGGTTTTTTCATTTTAAGTTTTCCTTGTACATCGGTGTTTTGTGGGTTATTGACTTTATTTTATTCTTATTATCACCTAGATGCACTTTGGTATAATAATATTTGTCTAATTAGTTTTATAACACTTTGTTTAATTGGTGCTACAATAACTATAACTAGTACACACAAGTGATCCCTAAAGGCGATAGGCATAGGCCTTCGTAATTATGTGTGGGATCGTTCAAAGCCCAATTACGTGTACGTGTCGAGGACCGGACTATTATGGCTGTTAGATGTAAATATTGTCTTTTGTTATTTAATATTATACTAGAGATGCATACACTGGAATTTATAATGGAACCATTTAATTATATTCAATTGAGATGAATAATAATTAATCATTGGGTTCACTTGGGCTTAGGTTTAGAGAGCATGCTATATTTAGGGTGGGTTAGGTTAACTTAAAAATAATAAAATATGAGAGGACGATGCGTAGTTATTATTCTATCCCAAATTTAGTTAATTTTTTTCTTTTTGTAGTCTTACTGTTATCGTTGTTATTGAAATATATTTTTATGTCCTAGGTCGCTGTTACAATCTCATCCCTGATTTCTACACTTGCATTCCTTTATAGTTATTGATCATATGGGATGTAGGTGTCGAACCCAAATGTTCATTCTCTAACTTTAATTTACATTCCACTCGAGTCAGATATTATAGTAGTTACAATTTTGGGGGGGATTTCGATTTATATTCGGGACAATCTATATATTCTAATATTATTTTATTTACTCATTGTTTATGGTTTTATTCCTATTATGAAAGTTGTTAACTCGTTAGTATATTTTTTTATTTTATTTCAGTCATGTTTACAATGGTATTCAATTATTTAGACTGCTTTATTGTTTATTTTTTACGTGATCAATTTAGCTATATATTTTACAGGGTATCATAGATGACATGATGAATTTTAAATGACTTAATTGTTGAAACTAAGCCACACTTAAAAACATATCCTTCACACATTACCACTGTAATGGTTAGTGGCCCTACACCCATAATAAAATCTCTAAGGGTCCATTATAGTGGCCCCGCTATACGGATTATTCCTTCCTCTCCCTTTTTTTTCTTTTGTTTTATTCCTCAATATAATAAATTATGCCCCTCGACATAAGAAGAAAATTATTCATAGCTACATATCCATTATTGATGCTTGAGGTTATAGGTATAGGACGACCATAGCCATACCGAGTACGCACGAGTTATCCCCAAAGGCGATAGCGATATGCCTTCACATTTATGTGTGGGCTCGTATGTATACCATTTACTCGTATGAGTTGGCAACCATACTTATTTAGAAATAGACTATGAGATTGTCTTTCCTTTATTGAGGTAATACTAGGGAGATATAGAGTGGAGTTAGTTATGGAACCTCTTAATTATATTCAACTGACAAGATTTATAATTAATCATTAGGTTCACTTGGGCTTGAGTTTAGAACTACATGATATATTTAGTGTTGGGTTATGAAAGGAAGATGAGTTTTTATTATAGTAACCCAAATTTGGTTAAATTCTTATTCTATATAGACTTTCTCTGTTTAATCATGTTATTGAAATGTATTATTATGTCCTAGGCCACTAGTGTAGCCACAACCCCGTTCTTACTTGCATTCCATTCAGTCCTAGCTCTTACAAAGGATGTAGGTGTCGAGGGTAGTTGCTCATTTGCTTTATGTTCTTTTACATTACTAGCAGGGTCGTATTACCATATGAGTTGTTATATATTTTGGAGATGGTTTATATTTGAAGCAATTTGCATCTTCATGTGATGGATTTTATTTACTATTGGTTTTTATGGTATTGAAGATTACATTGTCTTATTCACATTATTATTACCAGTCATTAGTATATTGCTTTAGTTTATTTTAGTCATGCTTAGAATGATACTTAATTATTTTAGGCTCCTATATTATTTAGTTTTGGACCTGATCAATCTATATATTAATTTTACAGTGTGTCACGGTTGGTATCAGAAATTCTAGGTGTCCTGGGGTCTTGAGTGCGTCCATCATTTTTTTACATAGAATTATTTGATACTTTATAGATTTGTTATTTAGACTGTTGTACTCTATTACCCATATGTTTACTAATACTCTTGTTCTTACTATGTTTCAAATGGTGAACACTAAGAGATGCATAACACAATCGAGATCGATCATGACAGTCGAGTCCGAGGCAACCTCACCTCAACAGTAGCAATAACCATAATAGACATATCAGGGGAAGGAATTAGCTATAGTCCTGACAGACTTGGATACTATTATAACATAGATCGAGGATGAAAATATGACAACCATGCTCCAGGAACATCCTTTACCCCCGCCACCAGCAACAGCCGTATCTGTATCTTCCCCTTACACTACTTTTACCTGGGGCAAGACTGGAATGCCTTCACAAAGGGCAACCTATCAGAGTTTATGGAATCTACCAATCCGGTCATCATATTATAGTGAAGGAGTGATATTGAGAAGAAATTAAATCTTGTTGAGTGAACTGATATTCAGCGGAAGATGTTAGCTAGTTTTAGTCTTGTTAGAGATAATCTTTAGTGTTGAGAGTTTGTTACCACTAAGAATGACCAATTGCAGTTAACCATTGTTGAGTTTGGGAAGAAGTTTGAGTGGAGGAATTTATCTCCATCAGAGAAAATATACCTTAGAGAATAGTTTAATAGAATCAATTCGGGGGACCATATTGTTATGAGTATGAGGGGCAGTTTACCTTCCTTGTACACTTCCCCCCCACTGTTATTAGTTCGAAGGTGAAGTGGATGTAAAATTTTATTATAGGGTTGACATGGAGGATATGATAGGGGCTGAAGGCTATTGAGGTTAATCAATCATCTCGAGGAAAGGAGGTTCATAACAACACGAGAGGCGTCAGATATAGGGGGAACAACCCCCCGAAGAAGTTTAAAGGAGGTGACCAATGCTACTAGGGTGTCCATGGACAGGGTCACCCGATCTAGGGATAGTGTTGACAATAGGTTTAGAAATATAAGGTCCATTAGGGCCAGATAAGAGAGGGGCAGAGGCAACAAGATATACCCTAGGGGGAGGGGTAACAGGACCACTCATTCTGATGGATTTTTTTATTTATGTGTTGAGTAGGGCCACTCTTTTTGGAGGTTCCCTAAGGTCTTTCAGGCCAAATCGATCTAGTTATAGAAGGGGAAGCCTCAAGGGGTAGCAGTAGTTTAGTCTAGCCCCATATTAGTACCAGGCATTATCGCCAGCGTCGTAGTACCCAACTTTGCCTCCACCTATAGATCAAGAACAGGTACCTCCATAGATTCATTACGGACATGTGTTCAATGTCTATCAGCTAATCAACTAGTGACACCTCAAGCTATCGAAGGTGTGTTTTATGTTTATGGTAGTTATGCACGAGTTCTTTTTGACACTGGAGCAGTACACTCATTTGCTAGTTGTACTTTTGCTTCTACCTCGGGTTTGTTAGACATTGATACCGGTGTATCTATACATGTGGATACCCCATTGGGTAGGGGTGACTCCTCACATTATGTTTCTAGGGATATGGCACTGGATATCGACTATTTATGCTTCTGTACTTAATTTTTACTTTTAGACATGTCAACATATGATGTCATTTTGGGGATGGATTGGTTAGTGACATACCATGAACAAAATTACTGCATCGATAAGGTGATCATGTTTGCCATTACTATGAAGGAAATGTTTCTAATAGTCGTGCCTAAGGTCGAGGGAGATTCTAGCATGCACTTGCACTATACATACACGAGTTTATCTGATGAGGTAACCATGTCTTTAGATTTGATACTAATTGTCCACGAGTTTGGGTATGTATTTGAGGAGTTATCGGGGTTAGAACCCACTAGGGTTATAGACTTTTGTATTGATTTTATGCCAAGAACCAGTCCCATATTGAGGGCACCGTATCGGATGGCTTAGTTAGAAATGCGAGAGATACATGAGAATATTCAACACTTGGTGGGCTAGGGGTTTATACAAAGGAGCAAGTCTTTGTGGGGAGAAAGTGTGTTTTTTATGAAAAAGAATGACATATCTATTTGATTGTGTGTGGATTATTGGGAGTTGAACAAGTTCACTATATCGAATAAGTATCCTATTACATATATTGATGACAAGTTCTATCAGTTGAGGAGTGCGTCATTTTTTTCCATGATTAACTTATGCTAGGGGTATCACCGGTTTCGTATTCAAAGGGAGGATATTTCAAAAATGGCATTTCTGATACCCTATGGATTGTAAGAGTTCTGGATTATGTCTTTTGGATTGACCAACATTCCAGTAGTATTCATAGACTTGATGAATTAGGTCTTTCACCCAATATTTGATATATTCATCATAGTTTCATTACTAACATATTAATGTATTACTGATCGGGGAAGGAGCATGTATAGCATTTGAGGATGATTTGACAGACACTACAGGAACACATGTCGTATACGTATACTAAGTTCTCTAAGTGCATATTTTGGATCGGAGAGGTGCAATTTCGATGACACATTGTGTATGAGGCCATGATTTCGGTGGATCCTAAAAATGTATTTGCAGTTAGGGATTGAGGAGATCCCATTATGCTTATGGAGGTTAGGAGTGTCTTAGTTTTTGTCGGGTACTATGGGAGGTCCATCTAGGGGTTATCAAAGATTACTGGGCCACTGACTTACCTCACTTGTAAGGGATATTGTTTGTAATAAGCATTGACTATTACAAAGCATTTGAGGAGCTCAAGGAGTGACTCACATACATACTTGTCCTTGCTTATGAAAAGCTTAAGCCTCATGGGGAAACTAACCCACCCATGATTTGGAGTTGGCGGCGGTAGTTTTTCTCTTCATATATAGAGACACTATCTATTGGGATCAAAGTATATAGCTAGAGTTTGTGAAGAATAACCACTTTTTGATTCAATACCATATTAGGAAAGAGAATGTGGTAGCCGATGTTTTGAGTCATATATTGACCATTACATTGGCATCCTTTTGGGAAGATCAAGGGAATAATTTACTCAATTTTTGGGTAGAGGGGTGGTGAACCTTGTGGTAAATGGATTTAGCACATGTTGTTCTAGTAGTTATGACTGTTACACCTGTTATCGTGTCGCGGGTGATTTATGTACAAGCTTCAGACTCATTTTATTGGGAGAAGGTTCTAGAACTTGTAGTTGTAGGGGTTCCCTTATTCCATATTATCTCACATAGATGATTTAGATTCCAGGGACGTCTGGTAGTTCAAGAGGATTCTTAGTTATAGAAGGAATTTTTGGTTGAGGTAAGCGATTTACAGTACACGGCACATCCTGGAGGTGATAAGATGTACCAAGATATAAAGAGATCATATTAGTGACTCGGGATGAATAAATATGTAGATGAGTTTGTGTTTAGGTGTACCACATGGCATCTAGTAAAGGTGGAGCACCAGAGATCAGCAGGAGAGTTGCACCCATTAGATATTTTCGAGTGAAAGTGGGAGGGCATATCTATGGATTTTATTGTGGGATTGCCGAGGTCCCAGAGGGACCATTATTCTATTTGGGTCATCTTAGATAGATTGACTCCTTCCAGTGCGGATGGATTACACCGCTGAGCAGTACATCAGACTTTTAGTTGCAGACATTGTACGAATTCTTAAGATAATACTGGATATTATGTCCGATAAGGAAAACACATTTGTATCTTGGTTCTCGATGGGTTTTCAAGATGACGTGGGAGTGAAACTAAACTTGAGTATGGAATTTCACCCTTAGTCAGACGATTAGATTGAGCAGGTGAACTAGACTCTAGAGGATATGCTTGGCATGCGTGTTGGATCTCAAGGGGAGATAAGATCATCACTTGCCACTCGTGGAGTTTGTGTATAACAATAGTCATTAACAAACTATTGGTATGGCACCCTATGAGGAATTGTAATGGAGACCCTGATGTTCATCGATTTTTTAGTTGGATTTAAGGGAGCATGGTATGATTAGGATTGAAATCATTCAGGACATCTCTGAGAAGGTAAAGCTCTTTCGATCATGGATGAAGACAATGCAGAATCAGTAGAAGAGTTATGCTGATAAGAGGAAGCATAAGCTAGAGTTTAAGGTGAGAGATCGGGTACTTTTAAGGGTCTGCTTGATGAAATGAGTGGTTAGATTCAGATCCAAGGAGAAGTTGGCCCCCCGATACATAGGTCATTATATAATATTAGATAGGGTGGTCCTGGTGACATATATTTTGACCTTACACGATCATGTTCATGAATACATGATGTCTTTCATGTGTCGATACTGGGGAAATTTTTCAGGGATGAGGGGCCCTATTAGCACATCGATACGAGGAGCAAACGCATTGTATTATTGATCGGAGAGATAAATCTCTATAATTGAAGGTCATTACTCTAGTTAGAGTCCACTAGACACCACAATGAGGCTGAGTCTACTTGGGAGAGAGAGGATGAAATGTGGGTGAGATATCCAAAGGTCTTTAAGTCAGGTATATAATTCAAATTTCGAAGATGAAATTCCTTTTTTAAGGGGATGGAAAGTAATTCCTTGTATTTTCTGTTCATTATTTTAAATTATAAAATTTATCTTGTTTTCCTTTTTTTCATTTATATTTTATATGTGTTATATAATTCATATATCAAATTGGACTTAATACCCGATAATGCATTAATTAGATATTTAGAAGTGACTCTGTATTATGGGCTACTATGTAATGGTCAGGGATTAGTTGTTGTTTTTTATATGAATTATTTACTCGATATTGGGTCCTACCAATCTAAAAGTAATTTTTTATAATATCACGTCACGCTAAATTAATTAATAATTAATGAATTGATATTTGAACTAGTACCGAATCAGTTAGTAGTTTGTGGAGATAATTAATTAATTGATTTATTTCATATATAGGATTGGCATTTGGGATGCGTAAAATGTTAGTTTTTTTACTTAAAATAGTGGAGTTTAATTATATTGGGTTAGTATATGACTTGGGTAGAGTTTTGGGACATTTGGGGGGGTATTTGGGCTCATTAGGTTGAGGCCATATTAGGCCTAAAGCTAATGTCATGGGAAGCAAACTTAAGGGGTCATTAGGCTAAACGTAAAACACATTAGCAACCTTTGATAGTAATTCCAATAATAAGAGAAAAGAGGCACTCATGAGAGAAAGAGCTTCGGAGGTTTATTAACTTGGATTCAACTTAATATCTTAAGGCAAGTTTACTTAGTGTAGGAATTTGATTGCCTTTGTGTGTGTGTATATATATATATATATATATACAGAGAGAGAGAGTGAGAGAGAGGAAGTCTTACCTACATCATGATGTATACATCATACCTAGTTCTAGGCCCTAAGAAATATTTTTCCCAATTTTTTTACTTTTCTCTTAAAATTAACCTTCCAGCCAACCCATATACAAAAAATAAGGTCAAAATACATTTTGTATCTATTTTTAAAAAATTTACAAATAATTGTTAGCGCAAACCTTTATAAATAAGGTATTTTGAGTAGTATTTGGTGGATTTTTTTTAAAAATAGCTACAAAATGTATTTTGACCTAATTATTTGAGCATGAGTTTATTAGAAGGTTAATTTCAAGGTAAAAAATAAAATTTTGAAAAAAGGTTTTGAATGGCCTACAACTAGGTGCGATGTATGAATGATGTATAGAGCATTATGTAGGTGAGAATTCTCCTATATATATATATATATATATATATATATATATATATATATATATATATATATATATATATATATGCCTTAAAAACTTTTCTATCGAATGAATCCTTATATCAAATAAATGTATATCATGAATATATATATACGGCCCTATCTTTACAAAGGCCTCGAGAAACACAAGATGAGTTAAATACCTCATATAACCTCAAGAAAATAAAATAATTACCCTAGTAACCCTCAAAATTTTGAAATTACCAAAATATCCCTATGGTCACCCTAGTTGGATGTCTCTCGCATGGGCCGACCCCAAAACTAAAGGGGAGAGAAAATTGGCCAAATCTCTCTCTCTCTCTCTTTCTCTCTCTCTCTCTTTCTCTCTCTCTCTCTCCGTGCATGTGGGGAAAAAGGATAACGGGAATCATTTTTTCACCACTCGAACTGATCTTGACAGGTTGCCTCAGATATTTAATCGGTCATCGTCAGAAGGGGAGAAAAATGTAGAAATGGAGTTGCATGCCTATTTTTCTCAAGATTTGCAAAATAATGTCTTCGTCCCGATGGAATGGCATCAAAAACAAACTGATGCATTCGAAACCAAATAAGTCGAGGGTCTCGAGACTATATTATGGAATGGGAAGGTGTTAGACACCCATTCTACCTTCTCTTATGGGCTATAATAATTTTATCTTTTTCTCTAAAATATGATATGTGTGTCAATAAGAAGAGAACAAAATCATCTTATTCATGTCATAAGAATGATGGAGTGGAATAATTATAAGTAGTATGTAAAGGAATAACATAAAAATATAATGTGAGTGTCCGTCAAATAACAGATCAGTATGAAGAAGTGAATGTGTACATCGATTCGGCACACAAATTTGTAGAAGTTCACATATTCACAATACTATTATATGGAAGAAAGCATAAATTGAATAAATGCGAAAATATTACTTAAATCCCAAAATTGGCTCGGTATGCCTACGTAACCTAAAAGACATCAAAGTCCACATTGTTTAAATAACACGCAAGGGTGGGTTTTAACGCATAAATGCTAAATTAGAACATCCTTTTGTTTGTTTTTTAGAAAATTAGCACAAGTGTAGGGCGTTTTGAAAATAAGGAAATTCTAATTTAGGGATTATAAGACAACCCACTTTTGGTATTTTTATATTTTATAAAGATAAGTTTTGTGTGTACTAAATAGTAAAAAGTGAGATTAGCCTGAAGTGAAGAAATCAAATAAAAGATGTATCAAAATTGGAAAGAAAAGTAAATAACTACTACTAATTAAATGATTTATAAATGGATAAGTGTATGCCTTCTATAGAACTTCAATCATGATTTTGTGGTAGTAGAGGATTATTTTTAGGTGGTTGGCTGATGATGAGGTAAGAGGAAAAAATGTGGCGGAAGATGGATGACATAAGAAAATGGAGAGAATGTTTGAAAAAAATTGAATTTTGGTGCATTGATTTCGAGGAATATGTTCCGACTTTAGAAAGGATAGTAAAATATTAAGTTTAGGGGAGTGTAGATCATCATGGAACCTGACCTACCTATCGGTATACCCTTTCCTTACTAGCGAAGAAAAGTACACCCTATTAATAGGCAGGGGATCTGGGGTGCCTATAAGTAATCCGGAACAGACTTTTTAGAAAAACACGCATAAAATGACAACCGCAAGTCCGAATCGTGCATGGTTGGGTGGAAAGGGTATTCAAACCCCTACAAGAATCCATTGAGCCACTCTTCGAGAGTTAACCAAAGTCAATTAGGTCCTGGAAGCACCCGACGATCTCTAGACGGCGGATTCTCGGAGTAAAAATTAAAGTTCACATGAATCGTGAGGCCAATTTGCACACGGTATGGATCGTTGTAAAGGGGATACAGAGCCCTATGAGGTTTCAATAAGCTTCACTCGGTTTAGAGGGTTGATCAGGGTTAAGAGGGTCTTATCATGGTAGGAGGAGTGTTATGCACCTAAGGAGTTATTCAAGGGGTAACGAGATGAGGTGTTTACAGATCCTATGAATGTGTGATCTTAGAATATGGGGAGGTCATCGAAAAATAGACACCTCGTCAATGTTTTAAGGGTTGAGGACCCTGTTAGGGGTCTGAAGATGGTTGTTTAAAGGGTTGAGATCGATTCTGCGGACCTAAAAAGTCAAGGTGACCGATTCAAAGGGTCTAGGTCGATTATGCAAAACTACATCAATTATGTTGACCTAAAGAGTAGAGATTATAGATTCATGGGGTCAATGTTGATTTTGGATATTTGAAGAGTTGAGATGACCAATTCAGAGGGTCGAACTAGATTCGGCGGACCTAGGTCTATTCTGTGAACATAAATGGTTTAAATGATCGATTTAGAAGGTCGAGGCCGATTATGTAGTAGTTGAGGTGACCCATTTAGAGGGTCAAGGTCAATTATGAGAACCTAAAGAGTTGATATGACCGATTCAGAGGGTCGAGGTCAGTTTTATGGACCTAAAAATTTGAGACGGCCAATTGAGCAGGTCGAGGTCAATTCTGCAAACATAGGTCTATTTTGTGGAGATAAAATATTGAAATGACTGATTTAAAGATTCAAAGTCAATTAGGTGGACTTAAAGAGTTTATATGGCCGACTCAGAGGGTTGAGGTCCGTTCTATGAACCTAAGTCTATTTTGAAGACCTAAATGATTGAAATAATCAATTGTGAACTAAAGAATTGAGATAACCAATTTAGAGGGTCAATGTGAGTTTTGCAGACGTAGGTCTATTCTATGGACCTAAAGATTTTCTCCTTGGGAGCGTTCTTCATTTCTGACTCCATGAGGGAGGGTGGTGGTGTTGCGATTGTAGGCGCACTTGGCTTTTGGTTTCCGTTCAGGAGTAGGACTTTTTAAGTGTTAAAATTATATACTTCTAATCCCGTTGGGGATTGTACTAGTGATGAGAGATCTTCAAGTGGTTTAGTGGTTCTTAGTGAGTTAATCGGAACTGTGATGCATTTGGCCTTACACGGACTTTTTAGATATTTTTAATGAATTTTTCGAAGGATTTTTCTATTTTTCTAGAATTTTTATAACAAAATTTAGAGGGGACTATCGATAGGCATAGGCACGGGTGCGTATCAGCATATGACATAGACTCTTGGGCTTCTTGGGGCGAGATGAAAGGCCACTACCAATAGGTAGGCCTAGATGACTATCCATCGATATACCTGATTAGGCATAAATTCTTCAGAATTTATCCCCTTTATTTGGGAATTTTTATAATCTCGAATAATGTAAAATTTTTTAATTTATCTCATTTCCTTGATAATGACTCCTTCTAACAATTACATCTAGTTTCGTGCATTTCTCATTAATTTTGCAGGCATTTAAAGTATCGAGAAAGAAAGAAATTGGAGAAACATTGAAAGAAAGCAAAGGAGGAAAGTCAAAAAGGGAATTTTCATAACTTTGCAGCCTCAGTTCGGAGGTGGGGCCAAATGGAAAGTTGAAGATCTTTAGATTATGAGAACACTAAAAAAACATCACCTCAATCCAAGCTATGGTGAAGAAGTTATGATGAGTTAAAGATAAGAGAAGTCAAAGAAAAAAGTTCTGGATGAAAAACAAGGGCGATCCGGACCTATTAAATTAAATGGTCCAGACTGGTTCACAATAAAAGTTCTGAATGAAAAACTAGGGCGATCCGAACCTATTAAACTTAAAGGATCTGGACCACCCCTGTGCAGATGCCTGACTCAAATAAGGGGAGGATCCAGACCGCTTGGGATTTTCTCAGAATTTCATTTTTTAAAGAGTTTTATGTTGGCTAAATATCTTGTAAATTTTGGACACTATTTATTCAAGTTGTTACACAATATTAGGGGTTCGAAAAAATTAGGTTTCTAGCAGCAGTAGGAGGGTTTTGTAACCAAAAAACCTAGTTTTGTCAAAGAATGAAGATTGAAGTTTTATTTCTGGGATTTCTTTAATACAAGTAATATTTTTCCTTTAATCCTTCAGTGTTTACTTAGATTAGTTTTTTTTACTCATCACGTTCTCATTCTCCATTCTCTATAGAGTATGATGTTTTGTTTTTCAAAAATTGTGTTTTTATTTAATTTAGTTATGTTCGGATAAGTTTCTAATGGTTGGGATGCAGTAATCCAACTCGTTGTTCTTTACATATGTATAAAATTAAGTTTTTGAATTAAATATTTGGTCAAATCGTGTTTCGTGGTGATCATAACCGTTGTAGGACTTTTGATCTCGTTTTCCCTCGGTAATTGGGATGCTTAAGAATGCAACGCGCGTGTAGCTATCTGGACACCACTTTATTCTTACTCTTAACTATATGTAATGCAGGCTTGAACCTCATATATATAATGCTTGAGATTAATAAAGAGTATATTTAATCGCTTATTTCAATTCTAGAGTTGATTTTAACATTGGTAAATGCACTAGGCTTGGAGGATTATGTCCTAACCTATTGTTCTCATTCATAGTTAAGTCTTTCATACATTTGTTATCTGCTCTTAGATTAATTAGCGTAGCTGCATTTCATTAGTATTTAGTTCAGTTAGTTGTTAATATTGCATTTAGTTCATAATTAATCTCCCATTCAAAGCATATTTTCACTTCTTTTAAATTCAAGTTAGGATTCTCCGTCTCTCCAAACGTCGTCGTGATTTTCTCATCCTATTTCCCTGAGGATCGATACCCGACTTACCCGGATTATTACTTGAGTGAAAGGCTTATACTTGAGCCCAGATAAGCACGGACCCCTTAGTCCCTTATAAAAAATGGGCGTCCCTCCTCATTTTTTCGCATCTTCATTTGAATGAATATCTTGTTTTTTCTCTCTAGCAATTAGTTTTGAGATTAATTTCTTAAAAGAACTCATGGAGAGCACTTCAGACAACATCTCGTTGGTGATAGATGACTAAGAGGGATTGGATTAGTGTGCTATTGCGCCACTAGTTTTGGGGGATGTGAATGTCTATGATATCTTCAAACCCGTTTTTGATGAGAGGGTTATGCTGCGAGAGTCAGCACATTACAATTCCATTAGAGTTAATAATCCGAATGGATATATAAGTGTTCTCTCTTTTATCCATTTTTCCTTCTTTTCTTTCCTCTTATCCTTAGGATATTGAGGGGCCTTCTTGGTTTTTATATAGGTTGACATAGCTTCCTTGATCATCCCTCTCATGGGTTGACTGGGATAAAGGAAGTGCGAGAACACCTACATGCGGTTATTTTGTTGATGGCAGAGCCTATTAGATTAAGCCCATTAGTTGGGGATTTGGATGAGACATCGCGTTCCACAATGGTAATGTGATCCTTAGGTGAGAGGTTATGGGACACGACCCACACATTCCATTTGGGCATTGGAAAGAAGATGAACACTTCTTCAGACGTTCATCAGTTGATGGCGCTGGAGTGGGAGGGCTAGAAGATGCATATTTATGCCAAAGGATACATTGTTGTCTCGGAAGATTGATGACTGATTAGGAAGTAATTCTTTCAATATTACTCCCTAATTTAGTGTCTTTTAACATCCGAAATAAGGAAATTGCTATTGAGTTATCTCGTTTCCATGCTACTGACCATTCTTCATAGTATTGCGAGTTTTGCACTTTTTCGAGGGATTTTACAGGTATTTATTGCTAAGGAAAGAAAGGAGAAACTCAAAGCAAAAGAGTAAGTCGAAGAAGAAAAGTCAGAAGGGCAAAATCATAATTTCAATTTGAAATTCGGAAGAAGACCCAACATGATAGTTGAATATCTCAATTCAACGAATGCATAGGAAGAAACGACGCCCAATTCTGAGTTCCAGTGAAGAAGTTATGGGATTATAAAGATGAGAAAAATTGAAGAGAAATTAAGGAGATATTGAAGAGAATTTAAAGATCAAAAGTGGACCCCTCCTTTTTCCAAATTAAAAGGACCGGTACGACCCTTCTAAACCTTCTGGTAAAAATTACAAAGCGGACCGACCCTTTTTCCAAAATAAAAGGACCGGTCCGTCTTCCTAGAACTCACTGGAAAAATTTCCATGGCGGACCGATCCCTTTTCTAAATTAAAAGGATCAATCCGAATTGGGAGGAGGACCGATCCTCCACTGAAGACCCGGACCGGTCCGCCGAGGATAAACTTGATTTTTCTGTTCCAATTTTAGTGTTTGATTTAGATACAACTCTGGATTTTTCGTGATGTATTTAATCTCTAATCATTCTTAGACAACTTGAGTTCGATTTTTAGGTTCGCTAAGTAGGAGTAGACAGTTATTGTAGTAAAAAAACCTAGTTTTCAATAAGAAGCATTGATGTAAGGATTCAAGCATTCGATTTTTGCAATTCAAGTAACATCTTTTCCTTTAATTTCAATGGCTCATTAGGTTTAATTACTAGTTCAGGATATGAAAATTTCTTTCCAATTAGTTGCTTTAGATTTATTGTTTTCTTCCTTAAAAACCATGTTTTTCTCTAAGTTCATTATGTCTAGCTAATTTTCTAAGGTTGGGGTGCATGAACCCCATCAGATGTAATTCACGATAGTGGAAATAGAATTTTGAATTAAAATCTTAGGTGAATCGTGTCGTATAACTGGTATGACCATTGTAAGCCTTTTGATCTCATTTGCCCTAGGTCACCGAGATGCTTAAGAATGCGACGCGAGTATTGATTAATGTGATACTACTTTAATTCTTGCTTTGCCTACATACTGTGCGGGCTACGATCCCTCATATATGTAATACTTAGGAGTACTGAAGACCGAGTTTGAATTCGTCCTTTTCTTACATACTTTGTGGGTTATGATCCCTCATATATGTAATACTTAGGAGTATTAAAGACCGGGTTCATTTAAAGTTTTAATTCCGAATCTAGTATCCTATGAAGTGAATTACTAGGGTGTGGGGGATTGTAACCCGACCTATCGTTATCATTTCGTAGTCAATTTTTTAGTCAAAATTGTCGTCAGCTTTTCGTTTAATTAGAATAATTTCATTTCATTTAGTCGTAATTTCATCAGTAATCATTTTCACCTTTGCATTTAGTTATAGTTATTTCATAACCCAAATCACCTTTTCCTTCTTTTTGGAGTCAAAGCTAGGATTTCTCAATCTTTCCATCGTCCTCACGACTCTGTTCGTCCTTTTTCCCTGAGGATTGATACCCGACTTATTGGATTATTACTTTAACGATAGGCTCGCACTTGAGCCTAAATAGCACGCACACTAGACACATTTGTGGTCGCGTCAATGAGACCGATGAGCAGCAAGTGAGGTAGGCGATCTGCTTATTTATTTTTCTTTTATTTGGAGGGTTTATGGTGGTGATGAGCGATGGTGTCATCCACCTATTGTTTCTTCTGTTCCTAAGGATCATCTTAGAGATCCATATATTTGAATAGGGAAGCTTTAAGCTGGTGTCCCTCTATGCTTATATTGATTATTTCATTTGGTGTTGCCGACAGATTTTCACGAGGCCCACGTATTTTTTGGAGGTAATATTTAGATTCAATTGCCTCTTAATTTCTTGTTGTCTTTCCATTTTCATTCTTTTTTACATCTTCATTATCTTTTGCAGATGTGGTTTTATGAAGTGATCAGGCATAACATCGGGTTGATATCCCTAAAAGCGAGCGAGTTCGGGAATTTCTCCAACATGTATAGGTGGAGGGAGTCGAACATAAAATCAAACCAGTCTGTGTCTTTAAAGGATGTGTGGGCAGTGCTGAATGACTTGACGAGCAATCAGGTTAGGCTTCGATCCTTTCTATGGTTTTAATACTTTATTTTTCACTTGGTAGATTATTGAATCTTACTCGGGAAACAGGTATCCTTCTACCCCTGCCATTTATCTTTGAGGTCCTTGGGGTTCACGGGCATGCATCCCCAAATGAGGAGGCTACTGTGCATAACCTGGGAGAGAGGATTGTGAGGTAGGTGATGGAGGGTGAGGTGAAGGTTCCCCCACCAGTGACCTCAGAGTATATCAGGCAAGTGAAGGATATGTTTGACGAGACGAGGGTGGCGACGATGGAGGGTGAGCTTTACACGCACTATACTGATATGATGGCAAGCTATGGCTAGGTAGAATTAATGACCAACTTGTTGATGTTGTCATGTATCTACAACATATAGAATATTCCTCCACCTGTAGTATGATCTGGGATGAGTAATAGTGCACTGCGGTCCCATAGCACGGGTGGGGGAGGGGGGTACGATGAAAGCACCGGGGGAGGTTCCTTTCCACCACATTTTTACCCCTTCTTATCATATTCGGGTATGCAGTGGGGCTATGGTCTTGGTGCCTCATAACCCTTATACAGAGATAGATGAATTCATTGGTCTTTCTTGACTTATCTTCTTCTTATCATATTTATGTGTTTTGATTTTATCCTTCTCATTACTAATTCTCTTACCTTTGGTGATTTGGTTATTTTACAGATTATCCACGTGTCAACAACCTGGCAGCAGAACATTCGAAACTGGATGGTGTCAATGCCTGACTATGCGATAAAGTTCTCTAAATCCTACCTAGTGCCACAGGCTACATCTGAGGAGAGATTCGGTTCTGAGAGTAGGGGGTCTATCGCACACTATCGAGGGAAGCATGTTCGTCGGGATGACTAACATGGAAGTTTTATTCAGGTTTTGAAGGGTTTGGATTGCGTCCCGATTTATCTTTTCTTTTTCCTTTTTCTTTTTTTTGTACCTGGAGAAGAAATGAAATTTCTTTTTGCAAGTACATAAAAAATTCTTTTTTGTTTGATTATCGTGATTTAATGAATTAAGCTACGTGCACTTTAATTTTCTACCGAGGTTTAATTTATTACAAAGATAAGATATAATAGAATAAATTGAAGAAAGACTCGAAGAGGGTTTTTTACCAAAAGGTTAATGTTTTTCAAATAGAAGTCTTTATTTTTGAAATGATATATACAAAAAAGAAAAGTAAATAATTTCCAAAAATAAGGGGTGAAATCGGCATATCCCTTGGCATGACTATCAGTATATGGGTCTAGTCCAAATAACTTTCCTAGATTTGATTGCACTTCCTGTGTACTTATGTGTACTAAGGAATGGATTTCCTGGCAGCAGCTCGAGCTTCATGTTGTTTATGAGTGCTTGTGGGTATAAAAGGGTGTCTTGATTGGGGTGGGGTTCATCACCATAATTTATGCTTCTTTCTTTTGCAATCTTTCTTCTTATTCTTCTGAAATGGCGCTTCCAATGTCTAAAAATTTAACTACTTATCTCGAAGTCTTAGAGACCATGTGTCCCTACAAATTTAATTATGAAGCTTTCAGCTTGCGCCTTGTCTCCTTATGGCGTAACTACCCTATAGAGTGGAATCTTCTAGAAGCGGTAGTGAAATTTTAATATCCTGAAAAACATGTATTTTGATTCGGCCGGGATGAAGTGTGCCATAACTATGTAGATTTTTTTGCTATCGTGGGTATTAATTCAAGTATAGTGGCATCTATGTCGGATTTTTTTCGTTCGCCTCAGGTATTATTAGTTGAGTTACTCCATGTCTCTCCTACAGTTGCCCAACCATTAGTGCACGGAGGAAGTATAATCATCTCGACAGTATTGAACTTTATGTAACAGACATAATACACTGATGACGACTTACTAATATCGTAGCCATGTAATTGACTACATGCTGTGTTTGGTGACAGGCGATGTGATTGTTGATCCTCAGGTAGCCCTGATAGTGTTGTGGATGTCTTACCACTATAGTTTAATTGTTTTAATATTGACGGGGACCCTTAATGGACTGGATGCCTAGAAGGAGGGTCGTGTTAATTTCTTATGGGGGAGCCATGTCATGCTGTTCATGTGGTTGTCAGAGAGACTGCCCCTGGCATCCCCTCCTAAGAACCCTCTATCGAGCATTCCTAATATGTTTTCCTACACTTTCTTTAGTTTTATCTCGACGATGGAGGACTAGGTGAATTGTTTTGTAGAGCATGGGGTCAGGAGGCTTCACTGGTCTGTACCATGGTGGGGCAATCTACATCATGTCTTGTAATTGGGTGATTACCAGCAAGTGCGATTGGTGGGCCTTCATTAAACCTCCTTATATCTTCCATGGAGGCTTCCGTTCCTAGTGGGATGGCAGAAAATCGTTCCTTTGCATATAACCAACTTATTTCCTGTGGTGGACTTGATTAAGTTACTGAGAATGATATTGGGGCCTTGTGGTGGCTTCGTCGACTGTCTACTCATTTGTCTCAGTCTATTGGGGAGGCCTGGCTCTTGTCCGACTGTTATCTGAAGTGGCTGTAGAAGTGAGTGGTTTTGAAGATTCTAGATGAAGAGATTGGTTAGAAAGGGTTTGTGATGTTTGACACTTTGGTCGAAGGTGTTGCAGTCGTATCCAAGATAATTAAGCCCTATCGCTGCATGGAGAGGATTCAGAGTCACAATTGAGGTTCTTGGGGATTTTCGGGGACAGGCAACAATAAAGCAGGTTCGTCTATCCGTTGAAGATAGGTCATGGGTATAAAGGGTGTGGTGTGGTAATATGAATCTTGTGAGAATATTGTGTGTATTAGAGGTGTTTTGGTTTTGGTGAATCTTGTAATGGTGTGAGTTATTTGGGTTTTGATGATTTTGTGGGGCTTTTAAGGGAGTGGGTTTTTTTCCAATTTCACTATTGATATCTTATGTAATAGTTGTACCCCTATTTTCTAATAAAAGAATAATGATTTCAACTTATTTTGTTGTTTCTTTGATTAATTCTTTTACTTTAACTATTTATACTGATCGCTAAGGCATACATAAATATTTTGTTTGTTTAATAGATAATGGAGACCATTATTTTCGGGAGGGAGAGAATATCATTTTGTTATAGAGAAAGGACCACGCCAATGTGTCTCTTATGGGCTGCCAATGTACCTCCATCGGGTTTAAAAATTATGAGCTTATGTTTTTTAAAAGGGTTAATTTTATAAAGGATCAGGTCCTACGTAGTTCTGGGTAGAGAGTGGAAGAATTTTTTTTAAGAATATAAGGGGGTGAGAAGAGTCAGAGTGCGACGACAATTTCTACTAGGGGTAAAATTCATTTAGATGGTCCAATTTAACTTGACGCACCATTTTTTCTTAATCAAGGTCTGCGAGCATAGCAGCAACACTAGATCAGATCTTCTTCAAAATGTCGGGGCCAATACAATTGGGCTTGAATTTTCCTCTCGTATCCCAGACATGTTTCATAATTTCTTTGAGGACAAGATTCCTGTCTTGGACACCGTAATCCTTGACCTTTTTGTTGAATGATTATGCAATAAGTGATGGTACCCTTGTATATGATATTAGGCTTTCATCCTCCTTTCATATAAGAGGACAAATTAATCGTAAAGATTTTGATGCCAATACTCCTCATTGACATGACTTTCGAGCATAACCCTTAGAGAAGGTACTTCAAGTTCGATAGGGAGAACTCCCTCCATGTCGTATACCATAGAATAGGGATCAATCTCATTGGATGTTCTGATAGAGGTCTAGTAGACCCAGAGGGCATATGGGATTCGGTTGCCCTAGTCTCTACAAATTTATGTCATCTTTCCAATGATGGTCTTCGAGTTTTGTTGGCCACTTTGACAATGCTATTGGTTTATGGATAGTAAGGAAAGAACTTTTACCTTTGGATTTCGTACTTGTCAACTAATTTTATGACCTCAACCTTTATTTAGCGTCCATTGTCTAAAACCAATTATGGGGGAACCCCGTAGTAGCAAATAATGTTATTTCTAATGAATTTGGTTACTTTCTTCACATTCAATAATGCGTATGACTCGGCTTTGACCTATTTTGTGAAGTAGTCAATGACGACCAGTATGAATTCATGCTTATTTGAGGCATTAGGAGTGACCTTCCCTATGATGTCTATGCCCAAGGTCGATAAGGGTGATAGAGAAGTCATGTTGTACAATTCCCGGGGAGGCAAGTGTTGGAGGTTGGCTAACTATTGGTATTTAAGGCATCTTTGAACATAGTCTATGCATTCTTGAACTATGGTGATCCAATAGTAGCCTTGATAGATGCTTTTCTTAGTGAACATGTGACCATTCATGTGGTGCTCGTATCCCCCGCTGTGAATTTTTTGCATCATTCTTTCAATATCAACCCCTTCTATGCAATGCAAATGGGTTCCATCAAAAATTCTCTTGATAAGCGTTTTATCATAGACAATGTATTGAGTACCCAGCTTGCGAAGGGTCGCCCAATCTTTCTTATTAGCATCTTGGGGATACCTAATTTCATAATTCCACAATCCTTCCATGTCTGAATCTTCTTCTATAACGAGATCAATGTGGTAGCAGTGAGTGGGTGCATGTTTTTTTGTACTATAAAGGGGGCCATTGTTATGCCCTCAGCCATATTGACCATAAATGTTAAGGTCCCCAGTGCATCGACAAGGATATTCCTCAAGAGAGGAATATAATGGGAAGTTTTATCTTTGAATTGGGAGGTGAGCTCTTCTACTTGAGCGTGGAAGGGTAAGAACTTCTCGTCTTTGACATTCCATTTATTGAGGATTTTCCCCACGATGAAGGGTGAGTCTCCAAAGTTATCCATGCATTTGATTCTTTTTTCAAGGGATATCTTAAGTCCTACAGTGCCTGCCTCATACTCTATCATGTTATTGGTGCAAAGAAAATCTAGTTTGATGTCAATTAAAGTGTGAGAATAATCAGGGGTGATCAGGACTATCCAAATACCATACCCTTTCTTTTTTACAGCTCTATCGAAAAACATCTTCCATCTGAGGTCCTCATGAGAAGTGTAAACCATGTCTTCATCTGGGAATTCAAAAATCCAAACTTCATCTCCCTCCATGGGATTGTCGATAAGGTAACTTGAGATGGCTCTCCCTTTTATTGCCTTTTGTGTGACATAAGTGATATCAAATTCATCCAGTAACATTAGACGGCAGGCCATGTGGATAGACAAGAAGAGCTTCTTAAACATGTATTTCATTGGATCCATTTGGTACACGAGTTTGATAGGAAATGTGAGCATACAATGCCGGAGCTTCTACATAACCCAAAACAAGGAGACACACGACTTTTTTAATACCATGTAGTTTACCTCGTACCCAACTAGCTTTCGACTAACTTAGTAGTTTAGTATTTCTTTATGAGTTTTCTCAATGTATCGAGCCAGTATAGACCTCACTGTAGTTTCGATGACAATCAATTATAGGGAGAGGGGGAGACCTTGCTGCGAAGGTATGAGTACTAAAGGTCATGTGAGGTATTGTTTGATCTGATCGAAGGCTTCCTAACATGAATTGTTCCAAACTTTAGTTGCGTCCTTTTGGATAAGATTGAAAAATGGCTCATAAATAGCGGCCAGTTGGCGAATGAACCGACTGATGTATTGGAGCTTACCTTGGAATTTATGCACTTCTTTTTCCATCTGGGGTGGTGGAATTTTTAGTATTTCATTTAGTTTAGCGAGTACCTTTTTCGCTGACCATGAATCTGAGTACTTTGTCCTTGGTGACATCGAAAATGCATTTGTGCAGGTTAAGTCGCATATAATATTGTCATAGCCACTCGAAGAATTTCCTTATCACGGGAATATAACATTCTTGAGTCTTGGATTCGATAATCATGTTCTCAATAAAGACTTTGACTTCCTTATGGATAAGATCGTGCAAGATGGTTATAGCAACACTTTTATAGATAGCCCAGACATTCTTAAAACCGAATGGCATGACTGTGTAACAAAAGCTCTTCTATGGAGTGACGAAGGCAGTATTTTCCTGATGGTGAGGATGCATTTTAATATGGTTATATCTAGTGAAACCATCGACAAATGTCTTGAGGTATGACTAGCAGTGTAATCTATGATCATGTCGATGTTAGGAAGAGGATAAACATCCTTTGGGGATGCCTTAATTAGATCTCGATGTCAACGCACATCTGGACCTTTCCTTTCGATTTCGGCACGGGGACTATGTTTGCAATCCATGTAGGATATTAGACCACATGAATGAAACCCACGTTTAGATATTTTACAACTTTATCTTTGCCATTGAGGACCATTCTATCCAAAGTTTTCTCAATTTATGAGTTACAGGTTTTCTCTCTAAAAGTATAAGGATATCATACTGTATTATTTCTGGGTCAATTCCAGGCAGTCATCATAGGACCATGCAAAGACGTCCATGAACTCTTTTTAAATCTCTTCAAACTGCGATCGATCATGCTCATTGGGGTCGAACCCTATCCTAATCTAGCATGGATGGCTACTAGAATTGAGATTAATAACAATAGTCTCGTTATCATTAGTTTGAACACAGTTATGTTGTTTAACTTTTTCCCTATTGAGATCAGTTAAGATTTGTTCATTTATTAAATCATCTTCATCAAAAGTTAATTGTAATCAAGACAATTAATGTAAGGCACAACAAGATACTCAAAATCATCATTTATTTCATTGAAATTTTTTCTAGGGAATATTGTAGTGAGGACCTCATCGAAGGAGGCCTCATTCACAATTACATCAAAAATAGGAGAAAAATAATAGACTCAGGTATTTCTTAGAGAGTATGAACAACGGGGTTTAGGTTGACTGTCTTAGGCTAAATATAAATGGCATGGTAATTAAGAGGGGTGCACCATAAGAGGTGATCTTCTTGGATGGGTTAGATAATTTATCTTTCAGGTGGATCATGCAGAGATCTATCCCTAGTGTATGCAGGTCGAATGATTCATTAGTGGAACTTCCTTAGAATTCTTAGTTCTTTCCATGAATTTTTCTATTAGAGCCTCTACCTTAGGCCTCTACCCTTTATCCCAAGTGACTTCATCTTTGAAGAAGATCTCCAACCTTAATTTTATCTTTTTCTCTGCAGGGTCATACCACGGTTTAAGGAATGTCAAAAGGGGCAACCCTCACCTTCCTTTGGAAACCACCCGTTTAGGCAGTCTTCTTTTTATGCTTATTTTTCTGTAGGACCGATGAAGTGCCTTGAGTTTAGTTAGTGATGATTGGTAGACCAAGCAACAGGGAAAATGATTACTTCAGGACTATTGGCTCGAGAATTCCCTGTTGGCATCAACCCAGCTCCATTCCAGGCATGAAGTGCATATTTTTGAACATATAAATTACACTAGCATTCCCATGAGGGATGTGTTATGGACACACTCAGTCTTTGATTGTCCCCAACTCGAACATGAAGTGGGTCGATCTTGAAATTTAAGAGAAACATGTCATTTGCCCCATGTTAAATATCCAGTATTGGATTTTTGGTTCTAGTAACATTTGAATTATTTTCATCCCCGAGAATTATGATGACTTCACCATTGGCAAAGAACTTCAATTTTTGGTGGAGAGAAGAAGATACCCTCATATAATGTGGATCCATTAATGACGAAAGAGCATGTTGAAGCAAAAGGGTATGCCGATGACTTAGAATACTGTCTAATTGTAAATAGCGCCACGCCCTAGTGTAAGCTTTATGGAACCCATAACTTCTCGACGAGTATTATCATAAGCACTCACAACGACGGATGTTGGAGTGAGGTCACTAACCTTCATCCCTAGGAAATTAAGGGTTCTAAATGGGTAAACATTGAGGGTAGACCCATTATCTACTAGTGTTAATAGAACTATCTTCCTCGTCACTTTAATGGAGATATTAAGGGCCTAGCTGTGATCAAGATCGATCTTTGGAATTTCTTCTTCGGAGAAGGAGGTGAGTTTTGTAGAAATTAAGGATCCAACCATATGCACTTCTTTTTCATAAGTAGTAGTGGGAGGAATTATAGGTCCCATGAGGATCATTATCAAGGCATTCATGTGTAACTAGGAGGACATGAAAAGACCCCACAAGGAACGTCTGAGTCTTTTTGAGCTGGTCAAGGACCCTTCTTTCTTTAACTGTCATTTCTGGCATCGGGAGTTCCTCAGCGACCCATTTTCTCTTATTTTTTCTAAATGACGAAGGAATTAGATCTTTATAATATCATCGGGATCGATTCATGTGTTTAACGGAGGTAAGGAAGAACAAAAACCATGTATCTTCATCTAGTTCAAGTGTTATGGATACCTTATTAACCCCCTATAAATTGTTCAAAAATGATCATCCCACACAAAGAAGTGACTGAGTTGGCTTCCCTACAGTTTGATCCATCATCTGAACTATCAAAATCACCCCCCATCCTATGTCAATGATATCATATTTCCATGAAAAATCAATACACTCAATAACCTCTACGGTTTCATCATAGAAATCTTCCAATTCAACGAGAATGTGATGAAATGAAGGCACCAAGGGCCTTTAAAGTTTCAGAATCGGGAGAAACTCAGAGATAGTGCATATTTCACGCTTCTAGAGGAACATATCTTATATGACCTATATAATGTAGTCTATATTGAACTCTTTTGCGGGAAAAACCCATTAATTAGATTATCGAGCCCAACTTCAGGATTCCATAAACATATCACTGATCTTTTCACAACTAATGGTCATTTTTAACGGAAATTTTAACCTAAACTTTCAAAGTTGATCTAGAACTGTAAGAAGTTCCATGCCTCCCCCTTCTTAGCGGGTACAAATGGCAGTATATGCTCAGTTAAGGAGTGAGGGCTTAATTGATATGGTTTTACGATTGAGGAGAAAGTAAGGACGGATTTTTAGGGGTTTAGATGATATGGGAAGTGGATTGGGTGTTTCAATGGGCTTAATTATGGTGAAGGGGTTAAATTCTGGATATTATTCTAAAATGATGGCATTCACTCAAGTTCTGTGTGCTGTGAGAGGCTTTTGGGTGCTGGTTGGCCTAGTATTAGTTAGTGGGGAAATGATCCCACATTCTATGAGAATCTGGACAACATTATTGAGGTGGAAGTATTGAACAGTGGCATGCCTTTTGATTAGGTGGAAGTCGCAACGGGAATTATGTTTGAAGTTTTTAGAAAGAGGATCTGGCAACGATCGGGGTTCTAATAATTTATTCAGTTTTTTAGTAAGAAGGGCTTGATACACTTTTGATAGAGGAGCATGAAGTTCAGTATACTATTTTTTTGACAGGGTTAAGATGACTTTTACGTGTCTAAGAATTAGTAAGTTGGGATATGTTATTGATGGTTGAGACTAAGGTGATAGCTGACTTGTCATACATTTGTAGCAAAAACTTCTCGATTAGCCACTTTGGTTTAGATTCTTCTTTATGACTTAAAATGCTCTTTAATTCCTTACCTCACCTCCTGGAGGCCTTTGAAGTGAGGATAGTAACAACCTCCCATTGAAGCTCGAATATGGGGCAATAAGTTCTTCGTCACTATGCTTACTTATTCCTCCTCTAACGATCGATTTGTCACGGAAGATGCTTTCTCTTTCCAACTTTCAATGAAGCTACTGAATGATTCCACTAGATTTAGTTTAAGTAGTTCTAAGTCCTAACAAGTGACTTCTAACTCTTCATTATACTTATACGATGTCATGAACTCTTTGCCAACACCTTCCCAACTATGGATTCTAGACTGTTCGAGGGATAAGAACCACTTGAGGGCACCTTGCATGAGGGTTTGGTAGATTATTTGGATCATTACCTCCTTTGACGCCCCAAGGAGCGTCATGGCATGATGATAGATGTGTAAGCGTATAATTGGAGGCCCGTTGCCTCCGAACTTCACAATGTTTCACATTTTAAATTTCTCCACTAATAGGGGTTTAGGATAGGGAGATATGTGGGTGTAGTCCATGTAGTTCTCGAGATCTTAACCTAGTTGAACCTTTTAGACAATAATCTAAGGTCTTCTTTGACCTTTTTTAGTTATTCCTCCTTAGAATCAACTGATATGGGTACGTTAGCCCTTGGATGGGTAAGATTCGGAATTAGTAACTGGGCTGGCATCGGCCCATTAGTAGGTGGGGATCATGGGGCATGCTGATACTCTTCTGAAACCTATACGAGTTTAGGAGAATGTGGACACATGGAATTAGGAATGAAGATTTAGGGATTGGGATCCACGAGATTCTAGACCAGATGTCATTACATATCCTGTACTTCTGCTTGGAAGTTATCAATCTTAGTATTGGGGTTGGCAAGGACAGTCATTAGATTTGGTTAGCATTCACAATTTGGTTAGTGTTATCCAGGAATAATCTTTGGAGGGATATCTGAAACTCTATAGAAGTAATAGAGGAAGAAGTGGAGTTTTGAGAGATTTTGACGAAAGACTAGAGCTCATAGGAAGCCAAGTAAAAAATCAGGGTATGCGATCATACTTGAGAGGAAAAAATGATTTTTGTGCTTATTTTAAGGGAAAGAGGAATATTTTTTGTATTTTATTTTTCTTTTTAAAAAGGGAGAAAATATTTTTAGTATATATTTTTTTTAAAAGGTGGAAAAGGAAAATCCTCAGCAAAGTTATTATTATTAGGTTCCACTTGTATTATGTTTTGCCTAAGATGCAAGAAAAATGTAGAATAAGACTCGAGTCTAGGGAGAAGATATGGTACATGATGCAAGACATGATTTGACTTGCCTCCAGACTCATGGGCAGGGTCTTGTTTCAAAAATGGGCGAAATAGCGTGAAAATTCGAGTGGTAAGGAAAACAAGAGTTTTCATAAAGTTTTGCATTGGAACCTACAAACTAGGTATGAGTGTCCTATGGTAGACGCCTATATGAGGTTGATGCAATTGGGGGGATAATGGAAAGGTTACCCCCTTTGGTATGACTTCCATAATATACCTGTTGTCTATAAAGGAAATCATCCATCATTATGTGTGGACAAGCCATTCGATATACCCGAGTGTACGTGAATTTCCTCATTTTATACCTCGTGGGGATGGTACGTGTGAGAGAGAACTCATTATACTTGACTTACGTGAATGAGTTCCCTATTATATACCTCCCGTCATGAGTTCATTCGAGCGGTACGATGCGGGGGGGAACCATTCATTATACGTCAAAGGTACGAGTCTTATGGAAGGTGGGAATCATATCTCTTAGGTTAACCGCTCCCCAGGGTCGCGTAACCCCCCTGTATGGGAGAAACTTTTTGTTAATATTACAATGCTCAGGTGATATAATGTGCAAGAATTCATTAGTCTTAATTAGTATTTTATGGAGTAGTTTATGTATGATAAATACGATAAATACCACCACTATCAGGGAGAGCATAAAATTTACAAGCGATATGGGATAAGGGGAGTAAAAATGGAGAATAAAACTAGCATGTATGTACATGGAGCAAGGAGAATATGTCAGATGTGGGTGCAGATTTGGGAAAGCACCTCGTTGAGAGTGTTTTAGACTTGAGAAACATTGTTACGGCTACGTATCCGTATTGTTGCGAAATTAAAGTTTGCGTAGTTCATGGGTCCATACGATTCACCGAAAAACTTGGTTTTTGGTGGTTTTAGTGTGAGAGGGGTGCCAAATTTCGCTAATCGCCTCTAAACACCCATACACCATAATGAAACTATGAAAATCCGCTCATCACTACAAAATCCGTGATGGATCTCAAGAGATGAGTGGGGGAGAAGAGTTATACTTCCTCTCCTTACTTTGGTCCCAAAACCATCATTCATCAAATGAGGGGGAAAACCTTCTTTTATAGCAAAAGTGGCTCAAGTGGGCTTGACACATGTAATGTAATCTGTGGAACCAAATGTCCAATATTTATGGTGCCATTTGTCATAATATATGTGGTGGAATATTTAAATGAACAAATTAAATCATTACTGGAGTATTGACTAGTGTAATTTATCGAACGCGGAGTATACACAATATATTAAATTGCACGTAATAATATCTCATCCCATGTAGCATCTGGATTGTAGTAAAATTTGATAAATCATAAACCAATATTTGATCAAATCTGTTGGGTGAATTTATTAGAGTGTTGGTGGTTAATTTATTTAACCCCACTCTACATTTTCCCCCTCTCGTACGCATAGTTTGTGTGTTGATGCTTCGGCTGAGACATATCAACTACGTGTTTAAAATAATCATTTAGCGTGTTTCAACTAGAGAATCATCATATGACCATGGTTGGTTTGTTTATCGTACATGTATATGCATATATCATCTGTATGTAGTTTTGAGGGTTATCTTTGTTGCCTCTGCTTTTCATTTTGGGGGAGCATTTTCGGCATTATCCCTTTTCCTCTCAAATGATGGTGGAATCTGTAATCCTGACTTTGAACTAGTTCAAAAATGGGAGAACTCAAGCTCTTAGTTTAAGTAACCTAGATGCATAAGTTAATATGGTTAATAGCAACCTTTAATACCCTAAATCAAAGCTTGTATTTTAAGGAGCAAGAAATTTCAGAAATCAAATCCAAGATTTATAGTAAACCATAATCCATAAAACCAAAGTTGTTCGATTCATTCTTTATACTTGAACACAAATAAAATCATTTACGTGTTCGAAATTTAGCTAAACTCCACGAATGTTAAAGTCAAACTTTCATCATTTTTCCAGAAAATCAATAGCTCAATCTAGTAAACCTCAATGTTTGAAGCTAACATGGTTGGATTCCTTTAAAAAAGGGAAAATTTCATTAAGGAATCAAATAAAATGATATTTTATGTCTTAACGAAACAGTGGTTAAAATTTTCAAAATTTTGAGCCAAACAGTCGAAGGTTTAATATAATGTTGACTACACGCGTGAGTGTGAGGTAAAAATCGAACTCGTGTAGGCTTTGACCCTGTGAGTGAGGGAGAATCTCCAATTAGATAATTCATATTCTTTTTCCCAGAATTATTATTTTATTTTTCGGTCAAAATAGTATATTACATTTGGTTACCCAAAAAGCATTTTTCAAGGAAACCGTTTCTGAAAGTTAAAACCCAAAACTTTTAATTTACATATAAGCCCCTGGATTTTTAAACTCTTAAATATCAATCCCAAAATATAAATCCCATCCCTTCTCAAAAAAAGTAACCTAAATGTTTGTTATCACCAATCTAAAAAATTAATGTAACTTAGTAAAATAACTAAACTATTAATAATTATATAATTAACTCTATATAAATTCTAAATTTTAAATAAGTTGGATACAAACCCCAACTTTACTTAAATTATTATTGATCTATCATACCCTAAACATTTACTATATAAATTAATTCAAAATCCCCAATTTTACCTCCTTGAATAAGAAGATCAGCACATCAAGCCCGAAATTAAATAGTAGGTGATTTCTATTTCAATATTATTTCGTTCTTATAACTTGAATTATTGCAACTATTTATATCACTATGTGATAGCCCCTGAACTCTTGTTCTCATATATGAACTCTTTTATGAGTTCATTAATTCCATTGAATATTGATTCATTCATTATCTGAATATGCCATAACCTTGTGATTTCATGCATCTCATGATTTTAGTAAACCAATGATTTCATAAACACTAGATTATTTCATTAAAACCTAGTAGCATACATTATAATTCAGGGAATAGAACTTTGATATACCCACAGGAGTGTTATTTTGCATGTAGGACTCAGGGTTTAAGTGCCAAGTTTTCCTTACAATATGGATGCCACTCTTTGAAAATAGGCTCAGCAGTGTTACTTTATCTCTAAAGATTTCAGATTGATTAGTTTCCAAAGGTTTTTGATGAATGTTATTATAAGGGTATTGCTATGCGTTTGAAGCCTCTATAGCTGAAAATTATAGGTTATCCAGTTATAGAAAACCTTCGACCCTTATTTTTATGACTCGATAACATTTATCTTGTTATAAATCACCATATTCTCTATACAAGTATCAACAGATTCCATTGTGACATTGTTCATCATTATTTATATTTCATATTATTACTAACTGGTTTAAATTGTGATATATATTATATGTTCTTCATTCCATTTATTCTATCTAAACTCTGAAATATAAACTTCGTAGAAAAATAGAATTATCTACATAGAAAAGTTTTGCCCATTCATTTCCCTTCCATATGGAAAGTGATCTCGAAGAAGGAGAAACACCCATGCCCCAATGGACTTTTATTCTACTTTACTAAGCAAAACCTTTTCAGTTATGTACATATGAGTATTAACTAGCAATGACGGCATCATAAATTAGAATACTTCCATTACTACTTATCATCGTATGTAACCCTATTAGTCCCCGTTATTTATATTATATGAGACCTCGAATAATGTAATAAGGTGCACTTGCATCTTGTTTAAATAAAGTTTCATTTTTTTCCTCCTGAAACTTCATTTTTTATTACAATTATAATTCTATTATATTTATTACCATATACTATACATCGGTTGTGATAACATGGTATCAGAGCGAGAGCCAAGTTTATTATGCCTATGTGGGACTTAGGATAGTCTATTAGTTATTTTTCATAAACTTCCTTATTACATTATGTAACTGATTTTGTCTTGTAGACATGTCTCGTGAAAAATTTAAGCAAGCTATCATAAAAGGATACACTAAGTTCTTCAAATTATAGACCGTGAGTGAGTTTATTAATTAATTGGTTGATGGGACAGGAACAAGCAACAAAAACAGTATGAAGGTATTCTGAGGAATCAAAAGTACTCCAACAATATATTCATTTGGCGTAAGATGTAGCTTCAGTAGAAGAACATGTTGTTACTCCACCATTGTCTACAATAGACTGTGAATATGTTTCATCGACCTTAACTTGTGTCACTTCCACTTCCTCTTTGTCAAGTTCCACCTCGGGTGACTCTGAGCCCAAACCTGAGACTAATGGATTCATTCCCAATCTAGTTTAAAGTAACATAGGCAAGGAATACGGTTGTATATAAATAATGGCACAAGGGATCGAGTTATCTTTAGTTTTATGTGTATTTGGTTGAAAGAAGTTAGTTACCATACTCCAAGTAGAAGTTAGTAGGTATAACTGACAGTTATGTATTGTTTCTTTAATGTTCCTAAACGTTATGACTATATGCTACCTCGATACAATGTAAAACAACATTTGGTACTAATATAAAAGTATGTTTGGTTTACTCCCATTTGCTTTATATCTTTAGTATTTTTTATATATATAATGGTAAACCCGAGCATCTGGTAATGGATCTCAGCCTCAAATAGAGAACTAGAATGCTTCGAATCTACAAAATTTACTTATAACTACAGAAGGTATAATGCGTTGTTAACAAGAATTAACTTTATTGACTAGATTGTAACAAAATGTATCACCATAGCACCCGACTAATAATGGAATCATCGAAGAAACACGAAGAATGAATTCACTTAAAGAATTTCTTTGGTAAAGACCACTTGTATTTTATGAAAAACTCGGATTGAGGATGAAAAATGGGTACATAAGACACTTAAAGTCCTCAATGGAGCATGTATAATCCCTAGGGTAAAATTAGCAACCTATCTTTTTAAAGGAGAAGCCGATTTTTGGTGCTAGTCTGTTACTCGACGTCGTAATGTTGAAGAATTAACTTGGGATCAGTTTGAATAAATTCTCTTAAGAAATTACTTTTCTAAATCAGTAAGAGATCATATTATAGTGGAATTTCTAGGTTTGTAATCATAATAAATGACAATAGCACAAAACGAGGCTAAGTTTACAAAATTTCCTCAGTATGCCCAAAAGCATGTAGGCATGGAAGCCAAAAAGTGTAAGCACTCTGAACATGGGTTACGAACCAATGTTAAAACTTCTATCATTCCATTTCAACTTTTTGATTTTAATCAAATTATAGAAGTAGCCTCTCTCATCGAACTAAATCCAGAATCTGGAGGAGTTACCCAAATTACAACCCCACCTCCTAGGAACTCATATGTAGCAAGAAACCAACATATTCAGAGGGACCACCCTTAAACCAAACTACTGGATGGTCGGAATTCCAGTAAAATCAATCAAAATAACAATAGATCCCAGATGCGATGTCATGAGTGTGACACATTAGGGCACATAAGGTTGCAATGCTCAAGGTTGCAAAACTCTTATCCTAGGAATTTTACTTCTTCACTGACAACTAAACCCACCAATTTTATCAAATCCATGTTTATTCTAACAACTGGTAACCTTGACAATCATCCATCCCATAAAAAGTATCATAGGAAGAGAAAGTAATAGATGAATTGGTCTCGAGGCTAAAACTTTGCTAATATATTTGCCTAAACATTGTGGAATAATATATTACCTTCCACCACGTCGGATATAACATGGGACGTTGTGGAATAATATATTACCTTCCACCATATCAGATATAACAAGAATGTTTTATTACCTAGGATATAACATGAATAAATCTGAATTTTATATCCTTTTCCTAGGATATAACACGAATAAATAGAAATATCCTTTGCCTAGGATATAACTGTACCAAAGGATATTAAGAAAGATGGAATGTTTTGTTTGTGTATTGGCTATCGAAAACTAAATCAAATAAGTATCAAGAATAAATATCAATTCCTTAGGATAGGAAATCTGTTTGACCCATTGCGAGGATCCAAGATATTCTCAAAAATTTAATGTATGGTTCGGATATCATCAACTCTGTGTTAAGGAAGAGGACATAACCAAAATGACCTTTTGAACTTGGTATGGTCATTTAGAATTTATGGTAATGTCGTTTTCATTAACAAATGCACCTAAAGCTTCCATGGATTTAATGCCTAGAGTGTTTCAACCTTTCTTAGATCAGTTTGTAATTTTTTTACAGACGATATTCTAATATACTCTATGACTAGAGAATATCACGAAAAAGGTATTATAAACTTTATGACAGAACCAACTTTATGAAATGAAAAGAAAATGTGCTTTTATTATGAGAGAAGTGAAGTTTTTAGGGTATATGATCACCGATATAGGTATACAAGTAGATCCGACAAAAATCACGATATTGACAGAATGGCAGCAACCCACATATCTTACAAAAATTTTGATTTTTCTTAGAATTGTAGTTTATTATCGACTCTTTATAGAAGGATTTTCAAAAATTATATTACCTTTAGTGATGTTGGCCCGAAAGGATGTTCAATTTACTTAGAGCCATTAGTGTGAACAAACGTTCCATACATTAAAAGAAAAAAAACACTACCCAGTCATTTCTATTCTCTTTATTAATATTAGCTATGATGTATATATTGATGCCTCGTTATAACGATTAGGATGTCTACTTATGCAATGAGAAAAGATGATCGAATATGGATCGTAACAATTAAAAGTTCATGAGCATAACTACCCAGTACATTATTTAGAATTAGCCGTAGTAGTTTTCTCACTGAAAATTTGGAGATTTTATTTTTATCGGGTATTCTCAGATCATAAAAGTCTTTAGTATATATTCACCCAGAAAGATTTAAATCTTTGACAATGACACTGGATTGAATTTTTTGAGGACTATAAATTTAACTTACAATACCACCCAAGGAAAGGTAATGTAATTATCGACGCATTAAGCCATAAATCGAGATGAAAATTTAATAGTATGTTTATTATCTCTTTTCATGGATGGTGAGGGGTGGTATAAGGTTGATAGGTTTCAGGCGACCATCTAACCTCAAGGAGATAAAGACCCAATTGAGGGGGATTGGATATTCATTAGGTTCCTTTATTGGGATTGAAACTCTTTGGGGGGTACTTCGTGATTGTTCTTTAGAGGGGGTCTTGAATGGAACGGTGCAGTGATGGCTACCATGGCTTGGGCGTGTTAGTAGCTTTGCATGATTCCAGTTACAGGCTAACCACAAGGGTAGTGATGTGATATGTAGAAGATCCATGTGAGTTCTTACTGACTAAGAACAGATTTATAGGTTACGCATGTACTACACCGTATTTTTATAATAAATTAAATCGATAGAAATTAAATTAATTTGGTAAAATTTAATTAAATAAATTCATGAATAAACTACTCAGTTGTAATTGAATGTTTATTTGATTCATTATGCATGTTATGTTTACTTGTGGAAAATAAAGTGCATGTTAATTACATTATTGGTATGTCGTGTTCAACATTATAAAAGTGTGTAAATTTGGTAGACATAGTTTAGGCACGCTTCAGGATGATTTCGGGACTCGTTTAGGCAATTTAGACATCTAAAATTAGTCCCGGGGTATATATATATATATTTGGTGGAGTCATGGCTCATACCAAACATAAATAAGCCCGTCCATGCCATGTCACATTGTCTTGGAAATAATGAAATAGAAACATTTTCCCCTTAAATTTGTAAAATTAATGTGTTCATAAGCTATTTTCATCACCTTAGTGGCCAAAATTGTCCAAATAGTCGGGTTGATCAAATTAAATCTATTTTATTAGTTTGAGAGACAATTTGCAACAATAAATAATTTAGGAACCAAAAGTTTATATTATTTATTATTTGGTTTTTTCTTAGTTGATAATGGCACATTTAAAGATACTTCTAAAATTTTAGAAATTAGACTTACCCCCTAAATTTTTAATTCAAAGCAATGTTTAAATGTCATATTATGACCTGAAAATTAAAAAAATAAATAAATAAAATAAAATTTAACCCCCCCCCCCCCCCCCCTTTCTTAAAGAGAGAAAGTAGAATCAGTGTTTTCCCCTTGGCCTGATTAAGGTCTCTCTATTTCCTTCTCAATGAATGTTGCTACCCCTCGGTCTAAAAAAAGTTACGTTTTGTTTTATATATGTCAGTTTAATTGGTTTGAGTATAGTTGTGTACATGTTCTTATGTTCTTATTATTTTGTGCTTATATTGTTTGATTTAATAACGAAAGGTAACTCTTCATCTCAATCAATTTGTAATCTTCAGGGAAATATTAATATTTGACTCATGCTCAATTATCTCAATTATTATTCCTCGCATAAAAGTTAGCTCAATAGCACTCCCAACTCTAAAACTTTAATTCGTGAGTCTACTTTAGACAATCTCTTTCCTCTACCAAAACAGTCTAATGCATTTTAATGCACCAAAAAAGGAGTAAACTAACCACCACATATCTGGTCTTCCCGCGGCCGGTGGAATGCGTTGTCAACAGCAACCCTTCACTATGACTAGTTTTTTTCTTAACGACTAATTTTTTAAATTCTATAAAAAATCCTTTTCAAATTCTATATGAATAACGTCATTTTCACTAATAATCTACATCTTGGATTTTTAAATATTTATTAGTGAAATTTTTGATATTTTCTTGCCAAATAATTTTTTTTCTCTCATCATTAATATTCTTATCGCATAGTTGAGTACACCTGCGACCAGGGATGTCAAGTGGAAAATTGTTGTAAGCATTCTAGTGGAAAATTGTTTGGTGGGGCTAACCTCATATTCAACTTCGGCTAAGAACCCGAAATTATACAGTGAGAAGTATAATAGTTACATCTTCTCTCTCTTCTCTCATGGAGGCGTCACCACAACCCAAACCACTTGATCGTAAGTCTTTCAAATGCTTTGCTTCCATACTTTATGTTCAATCTCTCCAAACTGACCATTCCGCCAAACCTAAAACTTCATTCAAAGGTGAACCTTCTGTTGAGTTTTCTATTGATGAAATAGTCAACCTCTCTTCTCCTTATAGATTCTCGCTTATTGGCAGATTCACTCATGGTCGGCCTTCCATGGAGTCCATTCTAAGGCTTTCCATGGGTTCTCTTTAAAAGCATCTTTTTTCATAGGCTTATTGGATGAGCAGCATATTTTAATTAAACTATTCTGTGAGGAAGACTTTATGCATCTGTGGCTATGCAATCAACTATTTATTTTCAAATCCTCGTTGAAGGTTATTGTGACACCCCTCCTAATTAAATACGGGGCGATCACTCGTTTATTAAATTAAATCAAGGTGAACAGTTGGTTCATTCTCAGCATCACTGTCGAAAAATAACTTTTCCAATTTAAACACCCTAATTAATTAAGCTAAGTGTGAAAACCATTTTTAAACATTACTTTCCAAATTTTATTAAAAAAAATAAAGATTTAATTATTAACAACATTTTAATATTAAAGAATCACACCACAATAATCCTGGAACATAATCCAATTAATTTAAACATTCAACAACCAAATCCCATCATATAAACTTAAAGTAAAACATCCAGACTGAATAAATCCCAAAGTAACAATACTAGAAATAACCGAATCACAATGTCCAAATAAACAACTAAATAATGGAAACGGGCGACACATGCCCTACCGAGTAAATAAACTAAGAGTGAAATCAAATGAATGAAGTCGTCTAAGCAAGAGGCATGTAACTCCCACCTAAGCTGCAGCGCGTTCCTTCCAAAAGATCCTATGCAAGATGCCCCTATGGATGGGAACCTGTAATATATACATATATATACAAGATAAAAAGAGAAATAGAAACGTGTCAGAGCCCGATAGTGTATATGATTTAAAATTCGTTTAGCAAGTATTTAAATTGTTTATAGGCCAATGCAACAACATATTAGTGCGACACTCTCTTGAGAAATTCTCACTTCTCTTCTAATGTGCACACCTATCGTACTAACCTTCCCAAGGGATTATCTTATCTTATACCGCACTAAACTTCCTAATGGTTTAACTTATCTTAGGTTACTCGTAAGATTTTAAAACTGAACAATATAATTGATTAAAAGGAAATTTCATTTAATAGGGAAGCTCTCATTATAACTTTATTTATTAATAAAGTTCCTCAGTGTCATATTATACTTTTCAAAACAAGTATTTCCAATTTGAGACATTATACCAGTCTTACTTACCATACCACAGTAGGTAGTTCCAAAATTTCAGAATTTCTTATATATATTAAATACTCGAATAATATATATATTCTAACAGCACTCCACATAAGAACTATGGTGCGGGCATACTCTGCTATCCAATCCCCGTATCACTCATACTAAGGGAAATACAAGTTCGGAATCACTCTCGAACTGTATTAACACATAAACAAACAATATTGAGGCGAAGCATAGATTCCAAGTCTCTAAGAGGTCAGTACATACCCTCACGTCTCTTAGGACTATCTGAACTATCGATTTGATAGCCTGTACCAAGGATATCTATCTTCTAGGGTACGAGTCAATATCCCCCATAAAGCACATCGAGATAAAATCGTCCCAGCGTGGTAACCTCAGGGATAGCAAGTAGCGCGGGCATGATTTTCACATGTATATAATATATGCATACATAATCATATAAATATACCACTTTTATCATATCAATTTAGGTTCATACCATAACCCATAATCATAAAATTTATCCTTATTTTCCCATTATTAGTTATCACGTATAACGGTTCGTCTCTAACTTTAATTCGAAGGATTTTTCCAACTTACTACATAACCCTCCTGGACTCTATCCTTCCAAGTGTACAATTCATTAGGTATTCTTTTATGTTCCAACGTAACTCTCTTACGCATCTCTCCCTTTAATACATAATTTCATCGTCCCTTATGTAATTATCCCAAAAATACAATTCTCGTCTTACATTAAAGGTCCCAAAATTATTCATATGTCCTACTGGTCTTCCATATATCCCAAAATCTTTTATTAAGGGTGTCCAAGAATTATTTCACATTAAGTCGAATTCAACTAATTTAAAAAGGGGAAAATATGAGTCTGCCAGAAGGGGTCAATCGATCGGGGTCTGGGGCTCGATCGATCGAAACTTCGATCAATCGAAGCTCTGGGTTCGATCAATCGATCAAGTAGGTATGGCGAATTCTGCAGTTACCAGTTACGGGTTTGTCTCAAATAACTCCGTCCAAATCCTAACTTTTCATTCCCAATCGTCCAGAAATTGGTACTACTAATAGTGTAAATCCATTCCATACATCTTTTACGTAAACCATGCAAATTTCCATTAATAATCATGGATTAACAAGCCAAAATTCATGAAAAACTCAAGAACCCTAGAATTCCTTAAACATGGTTCAAATCAATCCTTTTTCCAGAATTTTCTTCTTCTAAAACATCAAAATTTCACGGTTTAATCCTCTACATGTGAAATGGTTTCCAGAATATCATTTAAATCATCACTACATGCAATTTCCTATCTCAAATTTGAGTTTTACTTCCATAAAACTCATCCTAATCATTCCTAGACTAACATGAGTGATGCATCAACGAAATAAGCAAGATAAACAATTGCCTGGGATTTTCGACGTTCTGGTTTGCGGACGATTTTGGTGTGGTTGCGTTTCCCGTCGCGCGATCTATGCGTTGGTGGTGGTGGCGGTGCAAACGGATGGATTTTGGGCCTTGGATTACTTTGGGAGCTCTCTCCTTTCCTCTCCTATGGCCGTCACTTGTCTTTGGTTGTTCTAACCCTAGAAGGCAACCTTAGACATCTGATATATCCCTTGAAGTTTTGTGGGTTTAATTACCCAAAAATGCGAAATGTCCAAAATGCCCTCTCGGGGTATTAAATAGGCCTAAAAACGCCCCGAGACCCAAACTAAACCCCTAGGTACATTTTTCTAACTATCTCGACCCTTTCTTACGCGTTGGCGCGCTCAAAACGACCATACGAGCAACTTATAATATATTCACTTTTATTTATCATTATTTAGTCTCGACGCGACACGGGCGCGTCCCGACTCAAACTTCCAAAATTTTCATTTTATTCGCTCGTGACATTTAATATAACCAATATTATATATTACTTTGATCATTAGTAATATTCAACAAGTTTCCCATAATTACTAACTCTCGTCACGTCAATAATTATAACATAATTAATTTTCCGGATTTTTATTAAATAATTAATTCACATTAAATTTAATAAATCCCCAAATTAAAATATCATAAAAATACGGGGTACTACAGTAATGAAGTGGACTCCTAATTTTATTCCAGGATATCATTGTCCTATTTTTCCAGTTTGGGTTAACTTGCCTCATCTTCCAGTCGATCTGTTTGCAAAAACTGCTCTTTTTGCTATTTGTCAGAGGATTAGTAATCCTTTGAAATTGGATGAGTCGACTCCTATTATTACGTATCCTAGTCAGGATCATATATGTGTTGAGGTTGGTGTTCTCAAATCTCTCCCACGTCAAATCTGGATTGTTAATGGTAATAAAGGATTTTTACAACGTATTGTGTATGAAAACCTACCAAAATTTTGTGGTTAGTGTATGAAAACTAGTCACTCTTCAGTGGAATGCATAGATAAAGAATTAGGGTTCGTGACTAATCATAATAATGCTCAGAAAAACTCTGGCATCTCGTCGGCCGTTAATATTTTCCATCACCCCATAAGTGTTCAGCCAGCTGTACAGTCCAAGAAAGTAGAAACGACTTGGCAAAAAAATGCTCCTCTCAGCGAGGTGTAGTTATCAAAGAAGCAGTTCCAAATAATACTCCTTCAATTAAGGAGCTTCCAAAAACTGGAAACACCAATATTGCAATGTGTCAACTGGGAGTTAAAGAGTCATCCCATATTCAAGGAAATAATATTGGGGTTCAAGAAATCCCTCCACATGGCCTAGCCTCTACATCGGATACAGGTACTCTTATTTATGCTGCTGTGAAAGCAAAAGAAAAGGTTCCTACAATTGAAAAGGACTGTTTTAAACATAATTCCGATGAGGAAATCCCAACCCACAACCCATTTTCTATTTTGGAGGCTTCTGATTCAGATGAAGGTGAAGTCATTCCAAATGGCAAACTATTTTTTGATGACATACATCCTCATTCTCCTACTAAGTCTAATTCTTCACTTCAACCTAAACCTTCCACAGATTCCGAACAGTGCCTACTTCCAGCTTGGAACTCTACTAATGACATTCCCACCATTTATAATCAGTCGTTATCTACTGAAGAGCTTCATGAATTTTCCATGCAACTAAGGAAAAAAATTTCTTGGATTGATAAAAGTCCCATCCAGCCAATATATTCTGATGCACCCTCTCAAGTTCCTGCGAAAGGGAGGAAAAAAAAAGAAGGCAAGAAATATTTCTTCTTCCGCTATTGTAACCAGGTCTCACTCTAAATCCTCTCAAGATCAATCCCTTAATCATCTAAATGTTTATCATCCTCTTTTGGAATATAAGAGGTGTGGGTAATAACTCATCTGTTAGAAGGCTCAAAATAATCATCAATAAATATAATAGCTGGATGATAGCTATTCAGGAACCTAAAATTGATGAAGTGAACATTCAATATCTAGCTAGAAGAATTGGATGTGTTGATGGGTTTACCAATTATTCCAATAAAATCTGGATTCTTTGGAAAATGAACTGTTTTGTTAATGTTATTAGAGATATGGATCAAATTTTAACAATATCTGTTCATATTCCTAATTCTCCTATCCCATATATTGTCTCATGTGTGTATGATAAATGAAACATAGATGATAGAAGAAGTCTTTGGGGGGAAATTAACACTCTTTCTACCTTGGGGTTTCAATCTTGGATTATTGGGGGAGATTTTAACATTGTTTCTAAGTAAGATGATAAATTGGGAGGTAATTTTATTGATAGAAAGGCCATTTTAGGATTCAATTCTTCCATGATTACTGCAAATCTTCATGAAGTGGAGCTAATTTTACTTGGTGCAATAATAGAGATGAGGATTCTAGAATTTGGGCACGTCTTGATAGGGTGTTTGGTAACGAAGGGTGGTTTAACAACCACTTTTCTTCGTCTGTTGAACATTTGCACCGCACTAATTCTGACCATGCTCCAATAGTGCTTAAATTAATTTCTAAAAATGCTTTGGTTCCAAAACCATTCCATTTTCAGAATATGTGGATTTCCCACCATACTTTTCTGGACACGGTAGAAAAAGCTTGGAATATTGAAGTTATGGGGTCTCCTATGGCTAGTTTTGCTCAAAAACTAAAAAATGTGAAACATTCTGTTAAAGTTTGGAATACAAATGTTTTCACTAACATTTTTTCTAGAGTTTAGAAAGCCGAAGATGATGTGATTCTCAAGGAAACGATGTTTGATGATGATCCTTCTTCCCCTAATAGGGAAGCCTTGCACTTAGCCCAAGCAAAGTTTAAAAGAGAGCTCGAAATTGAAGAAATTTTTTGGAAGAAAAATGCTAGGCACAAATGGGTTAAAAAAGGTGACCTCAATTCTAAATTTTTCCATTCGGTGATTAAAAAGAAACAAAATAAACTTTTTATTCACCATATCCAAAATTCAGCTAGAGATAAATTATCTACTCCTTTAGAAGTGGAGAACGAAATTATATCGCACTTTCAAACCTTACTTGGGACTTAATAGACTTGTGTTAATGACTACTCAATGTTGGATAATATTCCTAAATTAATTGATGTGGAGGACAATCTCTTATTATCCAAAGTCTCCAAAGAAGTTGAAATCAAAGAAGTTATTTTCTCCATGGATCGAGATAGTGCAGCGGGCCCTGATGGATTTAATGGTTTTTTCTACCAAACTTGTTGGAACATCATTTCCAAAGACATTATTAGAGTAGCTCAATACTTTTTTATATGGTAATGATATTCCAAAAAGTTAGTCCTCTACTAATATTGTTCTAATTCCTAAGGTTGAAAATACTAAAAATTGTTCCTATAAGTTTGTGCAATTTTTCGAATAAAATCATATCCAAAATTTTATCTAATCGTGTTGGTGTTGTGCTTCCTAAGTTAATTTTAGATTCACAAGAAGGTTTTATAAAAGGAAGAGCAATCTCGGATAATATCCTTCTTGCGTAATAGATGACGACCCAGCTCAACAAAAAAGCTAGAGGCTATAATATTATCATCAAACTGAATATGGAAAAAGCATATGATAGGATTTCATGGATATTCATAACTAAAGTGCTCTGGGCTTTTGGTTTCTCTGAAAATTGGATCGACCTGGTTCGGAGAGTCCTCTCAAATTATTGGTACTCAATTATTTTTAATGGTAAAACCTGCAGATATTTAATTCTAGTAGAGGGGTACATCAAGGGGACCCTTTGTCACCTGCCCTCTTTGTTCTTGCTACTAAAGTTTTGAACTGTGGTATACATAATCATATGATGCAAGGGAAAATTAACCATTATTCTATTCCCAGTGGTTCCCTCTGGTATCATCACTGTCGTTCGCAGACGATATCATGTTTTTTTAAATGGTAACGCAAAATTCGTTGCATCATTCTCTCGGTTCATCTCAGCCTATGAAAGAAGCTCTGGCCAACTGGTCAATTTTTCTAAAAGTGGGATCATTTTCTTAAGTTTTTGCTCCACAAAAAGACGGTATGCTATGCTTGAGCAAACAGGTTTCCAGCTGGTCAACCTCCCAATTCATTATTTTGGAGTTCCGCTATTTACAGGTAGGAAAAGAAACCACCTTTCAACTCTATTTTGAATAGAGAAGTGGACAGAATTAAACTTTGTAATCAGGCAGCCATATCTCAAGCAGGTAGACTGACACTCATTAAAGCAGTTCTCCAGTCGTGGGGGTGCATATGATCGTTGTTGTAATACCCCGTATTTCTGAATATTCCAGTTAATTAGATTGGGGAATTAAATGAGAAAATGTCGGTTTAATTTAAATTACGTAAGAGTAGTAATTTAAAGAGTTTTATTTAAAATTGTAATTATGGTATATATATTGCATCATTTTATTTACTTAGTGCGAGTGGTAAATAGTTACTTAACGCGTATAGACCACGTTGGGGTGAGAACGAGTAATATTTTTTAAGTGACTCAATTGATAATTTAGAGGTCACCAAAGAGTCCGGAAGGGTCAAATTAGTCAAAATAGTATACCCGGGGGTACTAGTTGAGTCACAGGGTAATTTTGGGCTAAACCGAGACCGTTCAAGGGCATTTTAGTCTTTTAACATAAGAGGGTATGGAGACCTACGAAATTGAGAGTTTTATATCAGCCGTATGATAGATGAATTAGGGTTAGAACACCCATGACAACACCAATACCATTACAGAGAAGAGAGGCACAACTTTCTAAAGTAAAAAGAAGATGTGGGAAGGATTCAAAGGAATTCCTACCATCAACTTGTTGGGGAAGAAGGATTGAAGGATGAAGATCATCAATCATCAACAAGAACCACGAAATCAGACCCTACTGATCATAAGGCAAGTTATTTATTTCAAATTATAAAGTTATAATACCCATGTGTAGGGTTTTTGAATAGTTTTGTTTAAATCAATATTTTGATTGGAGAAAGATGATATTTATGCATGTTGGGATAGGAATCGCATGTGGAATGATTTAAACTATGTAGAGAATTAATATTCAGATTAGACTTGATGATTTTCGGAATAAAAATCTGGATTTTGAATGATAATATGGGAAGAACACCATAACTAGGGTTTCAAGAAATTTTGGGTTTTAATTCATTAATTCTTTAAAGGAATTGGAGTTTTGATGTATTTGATACGTTAAAAACTATCCTAGTATATGTGGAAACATGTTAGGATCATTGGGTCGAAGTTTGGTGAACAATAATGGAGTTTGGAAATTTGTTAATGGAGGAGAAGATCAACAAAGAAGACAGACTGCGTCTGTCCCTGTTCGATCGATCGATCGATCTTGAACTATCGATCGATCGACTATGTCGATCGATCGAACCCAGCCGTCGATCGATCGACGCAAGCTGTTTCTCGAAAATTTTGTGTTTTATCCTTCGTTGAGTTCGGGAATGAATGAGTATTCTAGGATTTACATTATACTTATATGGGAGAAAGAATAAGACCAGTAGGTATATTGTTGAGGTCCAATAAGGCCATTGGGTGTAGGGCTTGGATTACGGACCGAGGAGAATAATCCGATTTAGAAGAGTATCGGGGACTTTGGAAATTGAGTTACTGGGCGAAGTAAATTCAATTTAAGTAATAGACCAGTAGGGTAAGAAATAACTACTGAAATTATATGTAAGGGGTAACTAGGACCCTTAGAGTTGTGTGAATACTCAAATAAATACGATTAATGAGATAAATCGTAAAGCGAATATTGTACGGTAGATATATGAGATTAAAATATTACGTACGTATATGATTGATAGGTCGGGCGTGTACCTACTAAATTATGTGATCTTTTAGGTAGGGAGATTATACCTAAATTAATTATTTTAGGGTCGATGAGACATTCCGAACTAACATAAAGTTATTATGTGTTTGGGGTCGATGAGAAATGCCGAACCAAACTTTGAACTGGGGTCGCGATGAGAGAGTCCCGAACCAGAATATGAGTATATATATATATTTTTCAAAATAATTGGGGTCGATGGATCATTCCTAACCAATTCTTACCTGGGGTCGATGAATCATTCCGAACCAAGAGTCCTTTATTTGTATAAAAAGGGCAAAATAGTAATGACTGATATTTAGTATATATTATGTGTGAAATATATATACTTGGCGATATTCTACTTTCGTGTACTAGTAGATTGATATATAGTATGTATTTAAAGATACATACTGAAATGGTAAGTTAAGTAGTGAAACTTAATTACGAAATGCACCTTTAGATAGAGAAAATCTATTTAGTAATTCAAGTAGTGAAACTTAATTACATAAGTGGGAAAGTTAAAAATTGTGAGAACTGTAGTAATTTTAGTAGTGAAACTAAATGAGAAGTCTTGAGAAATAACATAGATTAAATGTTACTTGGGAATTATTTAACATACGCGAGATGTTAGTACAACGGTTGTACTGTATGGGCGGTACTGGAACTTGGGTACAGATGAGTTCAGTTCACTACTTTGGTTTTAGTTAGCTTGAGAAGTATGGCTAGATAAACTAAGTGTAGAACGTTAGGTGTGCACAAAAGATGAGGGGTGAGTTAACTCAAGAGAGTGTACGAGAACCTAACATGTGTAATCAATAACCGCATTATATATTGTGATAAACGCTTGCTAAATATTTTCAAAATGTTTTGAGTACTAACTCTTGCTATAAAATATTTTTAAAACCATTTAGGTGTCCAGCCACAGGGACGCCATGTGTGATGATTCCATTCCAGACTCGGAGCTGTAGTACTGTGGATGCTTACAGGATTTGACTAGACGATATCTCTCATTCAGATCTAGCACAGGACCTCGCACTCTTCTATGTATGGACTTGTTGTCCGGTATTAGTTTCATATGTTAGATTCAGACTAGTGGTTATTCTATTGATTGTTTGGGATTTTTTGCCGATGGTTTATTCGGTAATACTTTTGTTATGTTGTACTTTTACTTTGTTGTTTGAATTATAGTACATGATTATTTGTACTTTGTTCCGCATGTTTGATTTATCTGTTTTATGAAAGATAAAATTTGGCACCGGTTTAATTTTACTTAGGGGATTAGTAATTAAAAAGTTTTCGACAGTGATGATAAGAATGAACCATTTGAGAAACCTGTTTTAATTTAATGAAGGCCTGATCACCCGATGTTTAATTAGGCGGGGTGTCACAGATGGTATCAGAGCATCAGGTTCTAGTGTCCATAGGATCTGTACGGCCTACTACGTTTTCAGCGTATCGTTTGATTGATATAGAGCCCTATCTTAGGATGATTGTACTCCTCTACGTACGTAGTTTACGCTCTCCTGCTATTTTGTAGACGTAGTGTTATATATACGAGTCTGATTGGGCACGGTACGTCGTATATGGTGGTAGGACCGGCATTGGCGTTAGAAGGACTACAGGAGGGAGGAGCTCGGCATAAAGCATGGGGTGTTCGAAGATGGCAATCATAGGAGAGATGACCGTGGTCGAGGTCACTCCTAGCGTGTAATGGATGTAAATGCTGCAAGGGTTGTTGAGGCATAGCAGGAATTTTCCAAGTGTCGCGACGGCAAGAGAGATGCTAGTCTAGACCGCCCAATTCAGTGATAGTGGGAGTAGGTCTGAAGAAAATTTGATGAGAACGTGCCGTAAATGAGATAAAACGGCGACTGTTCATGTTAACCAATGGAAGTAGTATGTCCAGAGGTTTTGGCATTTTGGACTGACTAGAAACACTCAGAAGTGAAAATTTGAGTAAATTTCCAGGCAGCGTGGCGGGGATACCAGTCACTACATTCGGACCGAGGGTCCGTATATATAAATAGAATAACTTTTCGTATAGTTTAACCGCAAAGTTCTCAAATGATGATTCAGAAGGGTAGTGAATGGGAATATATGAACCCCTCACGTGAAAGCCTGGTGGAGGCCAATCGTGAGAAAGAAATTTATCCTGTGAAGTGAACTTGTACCGGTGAGATAGGTATAAGGGAAAAGAGCCCTTAAGAAAATGGACTCCCGAGTCATAGCTCGCAATTTTTGGTAAAAATCTTCTTTAACGACTTATGTATATGAAGACAATATGGTACTTCCTACAAGGTGGAGGTTAATGCTCCTGGGTGGGCGGAGCTAAGGGAGTTTAGAGATTTAGTCAAAGAGTAAGACTGAATGTAATGGGGCTGGTGAAAGCTATAAGTGGAAACCCACTAGAGGATTTAATGATTAGATCCTAAGTCTGAACTGTTAAGCCCCATAGTGCGTTCCTCTTGGTCGCAGAACTAAGGGAACCAGGATGTTAGTGCGCAGAATCGAGGCTACCAAGTCCGAGAAGAGGGAGACCCCAAAACGGTCAGGGTGGCCTGGAGTAAGGGGATTTTTGGAAAGATGTCTAGTGTGGATGGTAGAGCCACGCCTTCTAATTTAGCTTGAAGTTATTTGAAGAAATAATAAATCCAATAAGTTTTGCATTCTGGAGAGGACAAGCGTGTTATGTCCGGAAACCATCTAAATCACTTGAGCGATGGTTAAGGAAGTATATGAGTTTTAGCCTCGAGTGAATGGGGTATATGACGACTCCTCACCTGAAAAAGGGTCGAGTTGTCATTATTCATCATAATGTGAGAGACTTCGGAGATTATGAACATCTCTTAGTAATTGATTTCGGTGTGTGGGAACCTAAATGATGTGAGTCAATGTTTGTCATATGACTGCTGAGCGGAGAGATTGAGCTCACTGTTGTAGTTAGTGCTATAGACTTAGTGATAGTATAAGCGCGGTGCCACTTGACTCCGTTAGAAATATTGGAGTATGGTTGCACATATTGTCGAGGAATCGAATTTGAGTATCTTGACTATGTGTTGTTTCGACAATGCTCAGTAAGAATACATAGGGAGAAGTCCCTTGTTTAAGTTCGGTTACGAAAGGGAATACGACTGAATTTTTGCACGTCAGGAGAAGTGGCATTGTTAGATGCTAGGGCATCAGTGGAGCCGGTAGTGTTGAGGAGAAACACTGAAAGGCTTACCTCACCACGAAGGGATAAGTGGGACTTTGTGGGCAAGGATTTGATTTTTAACCTATAGGGTATTGAGAATACCCACAATATTGTGATCACGTCATGTAGACTAGGTAAGAGTTGAAGAAAAGTATGTTACGGGTGCGACATTTGCAATGATTTTGCAAATGTACCCGGAGAAAAGGGTGTATGGGCGCCCTAATCAATAGGATTTCTTAGACATCCAAGATAGAGGGATGTGGGAAAATTACTTTGTACACCGGTGGGGAAATTAGAAGACAAGTCGTATCGATGAAATGGGTTGAACGTTATGAGAGATAGACGATGATCCAAGATTTTATGTGCTGAAAGATCCAGCACACCCTATGGGATGAAAGTCGGTGGGAACCCGTTCAAAGGTTATCTCTTGATATGGGAGAACTAACTGTGGGGAAGAAGTAGCGCAAGGTGCTACTTGACTGAGTGTTGTGAGTGACTTACGTGTTACTAAAATGTTGATTCTTATAAAGTAACCAACCCAAAAAGTGCGCCGATTGCAAAGATTGCACGGATTGTAAAGTATAATAAACCTGGAGAGAAAGGGGAATAGAGTACCACTTCGGGAAAGATGACGTAAGTGGGAAGCGATGTTGAGGAGAGACGTAGTGAGATTGTCTCCCGATACCCCTCTAGTTAATAGACAAGATAGACTCGAAATGAACAACCGGAATGTGGTAGTGAACCCACATTCCCAATGATGGAATGAGGAGACAGACTTATAAATTATTGATGGGTTGTGAACATCAGAATTAAGCCAACATTTCGTTGGGGGTAGCGAAATGGGGTGACCGGGATGGATTAGTATGTAGTTGATAAGGGAGAGTGCACAGTGCCGCTCTACATGATTGTGAATCAGGATGAAATCCTAAAATTCCACCTTGTGAGAGAAGGTCAGGAAGGAATAGAGATAAAGTTTTATTTTGAGTACGTTGTGCTACCTACGACTCAATGTTAGTGAGAAAGAATGATGATACACCCTTATGATAGTGGAATTTTGGAGAAGTCCACTGATCAATTCATAGGTTGAATGTATGCCTATAAGAGCATATTTATAGGTAGAGTGAGTGCCTATATGGACTGTACATGAGAATTGGGTTCGTGGGTACCGATTACGAACAATACATGTACTTTGGGTGTGGTTCGAGGAGACATTTTGAACTTTTAGTCCTTAACGCGTGATATGAGGACATTCTATTGGAGTGTGACATTTTAAGGTATATGAAATGTGAAATATATGGCTCACAAATTGTCTACTCATGTGCAATGAGATATATATACATATATTGGTGCTCGAGATGTGATCCCGAGACAAGTAATTAATAACTATTGGTGATCGAGGTGGAATTCCGAGCCAATAACCCCAAAAGTGTTATAGAAGGGGGGGTGATTATAAAATAAGTGTTGGTAGTATATGTTATGTGTACGATATATATACCTATTGATTTTCCTACTTATGTGCGACAGTAAGTGTGCTTAATCACTGTATTGGGGTCGATGATGTTCCGGACCAATACATGAGGGAACGATTTGGGGTCGATGATTTTCCGAACCAAATCGATGAAAAATATTGGTATCGACGGAAAGTCTGAACCAACATGTGCATTACATTTACCTTGGGGTCGATGGATTCCCGGACCAATGTAAATGATAGGATTATTGGGGCCGATGATTTTGCCCGGACCAATTTTCCTTAAAGTATATATTGTATGTGAAATATATACCTTAAAATATTATACTTATGAGTGATAGTAGACACTTAGATGTTATATAGAGATATACATCAAATGGGTAAATTAAATAGGGAGAAATTTAATTTCAAGAATCAACGTTGGATTGGGAAAATCTATGGAGAAATTAAGTAGTGAGACTTAATTATGATATATGCGGCATGGGTAACGTGCGATAAGTATTTTATAATGAAAAGGTCATGTACTTGGGGAGACCGTTATGATGTTATGATTTGGTATTGGGTATTAAAGGATGCAATTATATTTAAGGTCCTTAGCCTTAATACCAGCCTTATCCTAATTTCGAGGACGAAATTCCTTTGCAAGGGGGGAAGTATGTAATACCCCGTATTTCTGAATATTCCATTTAATTAGATTGGGGAATTAAATGAGAAAATGCCGGTTTAATTTAAATTACGTAAGAGTTGTAATTTAAAGAGTTTTATTTAAAATTGTAATTATGGTATATATATTGCATCATTTTATTTACTTAGTGCGAGTGGTAAATAGTTACTTAACGCGTATAGACCGCGGTGGGGTGAGAACGAGTAATATTTTTTAAGTGACTCAAATGATAATTTAGAGGTCACCAAAGAGTCCGGAAGGGTCAAATTAGTCAAAATAGTATACCCGGGGGTACTAGTTGAGTCCCGGGGTAATTTTGGGCTAAACCGAGACCGTTCGGGGGCATTTTAGTCTTTTAACATAAGAGGGTATGGAGACCTACGAAATTGAGAGTTTTATATCAGCCGTATGATAGATGAATTAGGGTTAGAACACCCATGACAACACCAATACCATTAGAGAGAAGAGAGGCACAACTTTCTAAAGCAAAAAGAAGATTTGGGAAAGATTCAAAGGAATTCCTACCATCAACTTGTTGGGGAAGAAGGATTGAAGGATGAAGATCAGCAATCATCAACAAGAACCACGAAATCAGACCCTACGTATATGATTAATAGGTCGGGCGTGTACCTACTGAATTATGTGATCTTTTAGGTAGGGAGATTATACCTAAATTAATTATGTTAGGGTCGATGAGACATTCCGAACTAACATAAAGTTATTATGTGTTTGGGGTCGATGAGAAAAGCCGAACCAAACTTTGAACTGGGGTCACGATGAGAGAGTCCCGAACCAGAATATGTGTATATATATATATTTTTAAAAATAATTGGGGTCGATGGATCATTCCTAACCAATTCTTACTTTGGGTCGATGAATCATTCTGAACCAAGAGTCCATTACGTGTATAAAAAGGGCAAAATAGTAATGACTGATATTTAGTATATATTATGTGTGAAATATATATACTTGACGATATTCTACTTCCGTGTATTAGTAGATTGATATATAGTATGTATTTAAAGATACATACTGAAATGGTAAGTTAAGTAGTGAAACTTAATTACGAAATGCACCTTTAGATAGAGAAAATCTATTTAGTAATTCAAGTAGTGAAACTTAATTACATAAGTGGGAAAGTTAAAAATTGTGAGAATTGTAGTAATTTTAGTAGTGAAACTAAATGAGAAGTCTTGAGAAATAACATAGATTAAATGTTACTTGGGAATTATTTAACATACGCGAGATGTTAGTAAAACGGTTGTACTGTATGGGCGGTACTAGAACTTGGGTACAGATGAGTTCAGTACACTACTTTGGTTTTAGTTAGCTTGAGAAGTATGGCTAGATAAACTAAGTGTAGAACGTTAGGTGTGCACAAAAGATGAGGGGTGAGTTAACTCAAGAGAGTGTACGAGAACCTAACATGTGTAATCAATAACCGCATTTTATATTGTGATAAACGCTTGCTAAATATTTTCAAAATGTTTTGAGTACTAACTCTTGCTATAAAATATTTTTAAAACCTTTTAGGTGTCCAGCCACAGGGACGCCATGTGTGATGATTCCATTCCAGACTCAGAGCTGTAGGACTGTGGATGCTTACAGGATTTGACTAGACGATATCTCTCATTCAGATCTAGCACAGGACCTCGCACTCTTCTATGTATGGACTTGTTGTCCGGTATTAGTTTCATATGTTAGATTCAGTCTAGTGGTTATTCTATTGATTGTTTGGGATTTTTTGCCGATGGTTTATTCGGTAATACTTTTGTTATGTTGTACTTTTACTTTGTTGTTTGAATTATAGTACATGATTATTTGTACTTTGTTCCGCATGTTTGATTTATCTGTTTTAAGAAAGGTAAAATTTGGCACCGGTCTAATTTTACTTAGGGGATTAGTAATTAAAAAAGTTTTCGATAGTGATGATAAGAATGAACCATTTGAGAAACCTATTTTAATTTAATGAAGGCCTGATCACCCGATGTTTAATTAGGCGGGGTGTCACAGCTGCTCTACAGCTGACCAAATTTTTTTTCAAGGGTTTTAATTCGCTTTGTTCAAACCTCTTCTGGGGATCTACGGATGATATCCGTAAATATCATTGGGTGGCTTGGGATATTATATTGCATCCGAAATCAGAAAGAGGCCTTATCTTAAGAGGTCTTAATGACATTTGCGATGCTTTTTTCTTGTAAATTTTGGGTTCATTTTTTTCTGAATAATTCTTTATGGGCTCGATTCATGCACTGCAAATACAAAAAAATTGTTTCGCTAAATTTCAGAGGGCTACCGTCATTTGCTAGTGTTACATGGAAGCGGATGCAAGTGGTAGGTGATATTTTTTAGGATAATGAGGCGTCATCTAATCAAAGCTAGATCATACATGGCTTCTCCATTTCGAAAGCGTGGGATGTTATTAGGGAAAAGCATTGCAATCAATTCTCTTTCTCCATGATATGGGATGCTAGATTTCTACCTAAAATCTCTAGTTTTATGTGGTGTATTTTGCATAAAGCTCTCCCTCTTGATTCTAATATCAAAAGTATATTTATACCATTGGCTTCTAAATGTAGATGTTGTGCCTTATCCCGAGAAGAAAATGATGATCATTTATTTCTGTCCAGTGAGATTGAACGGAAGGTTTGGAATCACTTCGATAATTTGATGGGCGTCAGAAATCAGAGTTTTTCTCTTAGATAAAAAATTATGAGTTGGTGGTTTAAGTGTCGCGGCAAGAACATTCGATCCATTCTTTGCAAGATTATCCCCTCCTATATTTGTTGGAGAATTTGGTGCTCAAGATGTCATGCTACTTTTGACAATTGAGTTATGAATGCTAAGATTATCATCCGGGACATTTTTATGATTTTCAAAGCTTTTCCTTTTAAGGATCCCATTTCTAGATTTTTTTCAATTTTATATTGATGATTTTGAGATCTCTCATATTTGATTATTAGCCACCGGAGGAAGGCTTTTTCCCCCTTTTCATCAATAAATTGTCACACCCCGCCTAATTCTGGCGTTGGCCGCCACCAAAACTAAGCCGGGCGTGAGTAAATAAAATACCATTCATAGCATGAGACAGATGTGAGACATCAAATTTTAATCCACCATATAATTTTTTTTAATCAAACCCAAATATGAAATAAAAGATCCATCACATGCTAACTCCAAAACAAATCCATACTCCAATAATGATATAAATCAATCCAACTGAAACTTAAAACAACTTTGGAACCAAAAAGGCCCAATAACTCCAAAATAGTCTCATAAATAAAATGACTGAATGGAAAGAGAAAATCCAACTACTAAAGCAGTAACATAAATCCAGCTGTACCTCCAAAAGATCTCCAATGAATCCTATGCAGCAACTCCCAAAAATCCTGAAAAAGATTAGTCAACGCATGTGTCAGAGCTAAAGCCCCGAGCATGTAAACCGGCTACTCTCCTCAAATAACACCTAAAAGGTTTTGAAAATAGTTTTATAGCAAGGGTTAGAACCCAAAACATTTTGAAAATATTTAGCAAGTGAATTAACTACAGTAATTTAAAATGCATGAATGCGCTTCATATTTAAGTTAGTGTCGCACTCCCTTGTGGACATTCTCACCCCTCCACTATTGTGCACACCTACCGGTTACCTTAACCGCTCCTAGTTGTGCTACCCCGTCCAACTAGTCTTGGTATAACCTTCCCTTGCCATACAACTCTAACCCGAGTATAATGATTCTTGAATTTTAAGTTATTTCACCATTAACTTAATTAATTCCTCTTAAATAATAACATATAACCGTGTCACAAGTTATATAAAGTACATACATCAAACACTGTATTATTTCCACCAATAATTAACTTAATTAATTTCTCATTAATTAACAACATATAACTGTAACCCGAGTTATATAAGGTAAATACATCACGCACTGTATTATCACCTACATATAATATTTACTACTATATTATACGTACCTTTACTAACATCCACACATATATCATACGCGTATCCATCCTTCCGAGTATACCCTCATCGGATGATTCCCTCTAAAATGCTATCTCACTAGGTGTGCTCGCAAAACCTAGTTTCCCCAAGTTAGAATCGCTCACCAACTTGGACTAAAATATAACGGAGTGGAGGCGATCATATTCCTTACCTGAAAGTGAGATAAATCTCTCACCCATATATACCGGACGCTATGACCTGGGGATATACTCGCCCTACTCCTCAAGCTAGGGGATTCACCCACATCGCGCAACCTCCCTTGATAGCATTAGAGTATTTAAATTGAATAAATATCTAGTCACTGATATTTACTATCACATTGAACCCAGATAATAGTGCTATATATATCGACTATAACAATAGAATCTTTTAGTTGCGAGATTATTAATCACCATAAATAAATTCACAATTACCCGCAAGGTTTTCATAAAAGCCACACCAATATGATTTTAATTAACCCACCTTCCCAAAATGTTAAATTTAATTAATTTAAGAGTGAAGAATATTACCAATACCCGTACCCTTGTCAAGTCCGCCGTCTGATCCATTTTTATCCTGCGATCCTCGCGATATGACAAGGTTCCACACACGAACCCATCCCATTGTCAAGTCCGCCGTCTGGTCCGTTTTTATCCTGCGACCTTCGCGATATGACAAGGTTCCAGACACGACACGACATAACTCGTCCTCTGACCCGTTTAAATTGTCGGCCCTAGATACATTATGTCGCCAATAAATTTTTAATATCCGTTTTAGTCCTGCGATATTAAATTCCACACTCCTTGTTTTCGTTAATCACATTAATTTACCCCACCCTTAAAAGCGATGTGAAAATCCTCAAAATAACCTTCGTCCCAACTAAGGGTTCCCAAAACACAATATCATCGTATCCAAAGCAAAGAATGATTACAAAATTTCACTCCACCTAGATATAAATCCTAGGCTATCACAACAAAAGTATAATATAGAAAATCAGCCCCACCCAAAATTATATAACCCGCATAGACTTACACTAACTAGTCCCATACCTAATTAGCATAAATAGTAATTAAGGCCCACTTACTAGTCCCATACCTAACAAGTGTACTATAACAAGGGTGAAAACCAATTATCTACAATACCCAACCTTTCCAAAATATTATCATATTTCCATAAAGTAACACAATTCAAAATTATAACAACATTCATAATAACACTAAATTCACATTTAAATAATTTAATTTAAAAGGTGGAAATCAAAGACACCTAAATATTATGATTTTCAGAATAATCGCTACATGCAAGTCCTATCATGATCCTTATTTTCCAACACAAGAAATTAAATTAAACTACGGTTTTCACATGAAATATCAAAATTTACTTTTAAAAGGGCTCCTCTACATGCACATGCCCATAGCAAAATCGAATACACCAACACAACCCAAAGAATACACAGTTATAGGTATTCGGTATCATTAACTTTTTTCATGTAAAACAGCCCCGAAATTTATCTCTTCAATCTTTATATTCATATCTTATTTTAGAAAACATGAGTTTAATGGAGGCTACAATCAAGACACATAATACTAAGGGAAAAGAATAGGGTAAAATGTCTGGGATTAGTTCGACATAAAAATCTGATTACGTGACTATGTTCCCTCGAAAAATGGGTCAAAATCCCTTCTTACACCGTCTCGGGATAGATTAGTCTTGGCCCTCAAAACTGAGCTTGAAAAGTTATTTTAATGATGGCTAGGGTTTTGAGGTAGAAGAAGATGGAGAAAATAGAGTTTTCTGCTCTTAGGGTTTTCACAAATGAGTGTTTAAAAATCTAGCCCCGCCCCTTTAAATATATATAAGTGGAAGAGTTTTAAAACCAACCAAATTCGTCAAAATAGGACTGTTGCGCACGTTTCCTGAAGGCATCGATCGATCGATGCCCAGGCGTCGATCGATCTATCACCCCGAAAAAATGACAGTTTTGCTTAAAAATGCCATAAGGCAAAAATATAAAAAAATCATATAAAATCCGTTTTAAATCCGATTTCAATTCCGCTTGAAGTTTATTCTTCTAAAATCATAACTAACATATTTAACCAATAAAAATTATAGAATTCAAAAATTTATTTTTTTCTCGAAAACCCCAATTAATTAATTAAATAATAAATAAAAACACGGGGTGTTACATAAATTTATCTCTTTGTTAAAAAAATCTTCGGCTAAGTATACATGGAAACAAGAGTACTATGTTGTGGAAACCTAGGACAACATCAACAACCATTGCGAGTGTATAGGCCAGAGATGCTATGGAGATGTAAAAACCAAACTAATCCACACCATTGGTGCCTTTAATGTTCTTTGTAATGACTCACGTGTTGGAATATTTTTATAATATTCTAATGTGGGATGACATATTAAATAGCAATTGTATTTGGACTTCTATTCTAATTCGGATAGTTAAGTGATTAAATTATTAGAGCCCGATAAAACATCTAAAATGAGTATAGGCTTTGTAATATGTGATTTCCCAAGAGTCACCTATTGATTACTCAAGAGTCACCTAATTAGAATTTATGGGCTTCTAATTAGATGCCTATATAAAGAAGGGTTATGGTCCCCAAGGCTAATGGACTCAAAAATATTTTCCTCCTCATTGTCGATGATTGAAAGAGAACTCATAGAGTGTGTGTGAGTTATTAGTCCGCAGAAGACCTCTAACCCCAAGTCTCATGTAACAACCCGCCTAATAAGATACCGGGCGATCACTCCAATATTAAATTAAAACAGGAGTCTCATATGGATCATTCTTAGCATCACTGTCGAAAAATCCATTTAATTACTAATATCCTATTAGGTGGCTGTTAAAAACTTTTACTTAACTACTCTTTTTAACGAATAAATTAAAACATCCACAATTAAATGCGTAATGAACTGAAATGAAAATGAAAGGAATTAAAATAACCGAACACTCGGTCCAAATATACAACCATATCGAATGCTGTACCGAAAGAATAAATAAATGCAATTGATCCTTTGGCTCGAGTGTTTATACAATATCTCATATCTAGAGTACAAGGAAAGAAACGTCTACCGATAACCTGCAAGCATCCACAGCTGCTGCAGCAGACGTCTGACTCGAAAGAGTTTCCATCCAGGCGTCCCTGTGTCTGGACACCTATATATATACAATATAGAGAAAGAAAGGAGAGTAGACAAACGGGTCAGAGCCCGAATGTTTAGAAAATATTTTGCAAGTGCATAAATGCTTTATTTTTAGAAAAATAGTTTTATCTCATATTTAAATTGGTATCGCACTCTCGTGAGATACCCCTCACCTCTCCTCTAACAGTGCACACCTAGCGCATCCCTTAAACTTTCTAGTCAAGCTACCCTACTAAACTAATCTAATACCCAACCACTATCTAACCTAGATAGTCAAACAAATGTACTAAGGGCCAAACTTCACTTTAATCTCGACGCTATGCCATGTTCGTGCGTGGGGTGTCTCGCGAAGCGAAATCCAAACAAGGAACCCCCCCGATACACTACTATGCAGCAAGGTCGATCTTTGAGATCCGCCAGTCCCTCAGTACAGAAAGTTATATAATATATATACCATAACATATAATAATATAAGAGCACTAAGGATTAAACTTCTCCCCAGTCTCAACACAGTGCCATATTCGTGCGTGGGGTGTCTCGCAAAGCGAAATCCAAACAAGGAACCCCCCCGATACACTACTATGCGGCACGGTCGATCGTCGGGATTCATTAGACCCTCGGCACCCAATTTATACATATACATACATCTACAATATACTTCCGGATAATATAAATATCTCCCGGACTGAGGATTACTTGATACATAAAGTATTTATAAATACTTATCCTTTTCATTTCAAAAACTTCCATTTCCCTTCTCATATCCAGGAAATGTATTTATAAAAGCCAATTCATTATCATGAATTGCTTTAACAAACCATATACTTTTTGAAAGCCGATTTAATTAACATAAAAATGCTTTTCCTTTTCAAAATATCCCATTTCCCTTTTTATATTCAGGAAATGTATTCAAAGCCATTTTCATTATCATAAAAATGCTTTGATCATAACATATGCTTCCACATCCCTTCTTCCATCCGGGAAGTGTTACCGAAGCCAATTTATATATAACCCATTTCCCTTCCTATATCCAGGAAATGTAATTAAAGCAAACCCATTAATATGAACTGCTTTAATAAACGCGTTCTAAGACCGCACGTCCGGATTTCTTCACTGTGCGCGCCCCTAAATGGCTATCATCTTCCAGGGCCTCCAAGACAACCTGGGATCCTATATCGAAACACGTCGGGAAGCGGCCATGAGCCTGCGTGGTAGCCAAGACCACACCCGGAATCTCCCTACCCCCGCAGAAAATATACAACCATAAGCGCTCCCATGGCCTAGGACTATATCCACCCTGCATCATTAGCCAGGGGGCTTCACCATACGAACGCAACTTCCCTTATGATAGCGATTTAGAGAGGTGTGTAATCCATATTTTATTAATTATGAAAAACATTTATTTTTCCATTTTGAAAATATTCATTTATATATTTTCAAAATCATTTCCATCATCATATATATATATATACCTAAAACACACAGTATATATATATCCTACATATTCTTCCTAGAATATATATATAAACGGCCATAGTGGCCTATAGCATCTAGCGATGACCAAATATCCCAAAGATTCTCTCAAAGAATCATGATCATGCATTCATATATGCATGATACTAAACTCAAAGTATATTCTTACTTTAATAAATAAAACATACTTAAATCCTATCTACGGATTCGTTTGGATATCTCCAATTATACTAATTCACTCTAAGTGAATATACACATATATAGACTCCCAATTCCTCAAGTCCTTTAGGACATAACCCTCCATAAATTTCTAATTTGGTAGGCCTTTAAACGAAAACTCAAAAAGGAGAAAAAATCATAATCTCCAAAATCTTGGGCTGAAAACAGGGCACCGGTTGACCGGTCCTAGACCCCCGGTCGACCACGGGTTGTAAATAAGCCTACGAAACAAAGCAGTAGGCCCTTTCTCCTTGACGCGGTCGACCGGCCATAGGGGCGCGGTCGACCGGTCACACCAGGTCCTCAAAAGTTTAATTCCTCAAATCCTTAATCTAACAACCCAAATTCATTTTCGGGGTTTCTAAACTACCCCAAAAATTATCCCGAACATCTACGACATTAATTCTAGCCGTAATTTTTCCAATTCCCGATTTGATTTCCGAGTTGGAAAATCCAACCCGGAGCTGCCATCTTGTAAAAATCAAAATCAAATCGTAGAAAAATCAAAAAAATACGCGGTCGGTGCCCACGCGACCGTATCGAAAAGATCTACAACTTTCGTGTTTTGGCCGAAAGCTAAATCAATTCTTTTCCTGGCCAAAAATGCCCCCAAAGGTGACGAGTTACTATTCATCGTCACCTCCGAGATGATTTCCGCCATTAAAGCTTCTCCCAAGCTTTTGTCGCCTCACCCAACGTCCTACAACCTCAACCAACTACAAATACACTTATAACACGGGTTCTAAACATCCTAGAACCCGGAATCACCAATTAATTTGGATTAAAACCCTAGTTCCACAAAATTGAAATATTATTGGGGTTTAATTGTTTTAACTCCCAAAAACCCGTTTTATCCACGAATACCCAACCCAAAATCATTAGGGTTTGTTATACCAACAATGATATGAGATATTTATGCATAAAAACAAATAAAGCAAGTAAACACTTGCCTCGTGGATAAAATCCGACGACCTCGAGTCGAATCCGGCGGAGTTTGGCCCAAATCTCCCTTTTCTCCCCTCTTTTCTCCTTCCTCTCTCTCTTCCCTCTCTTTCCTTTCTTTCTTTCTCTTTTCTTTCCCTCTCTCCCTCTTTTTATAAGAGAAAAGGGTTTTAAACCCTTAAAACCCAAAAACGACTCGTTTACCCAATTACGAGGTACTTTTACCTCTAAAATTACCCGAAACTCATTTTCGTCCATCGGACACTCTTTTCCGACTATCTCGGACATTCTGAGAATTATGGCGCAGTCGAAATTCCCATCCGAGGTACTTGACCGCAAATCACTATTCCAACCCAAAATAAATAAATGCGGGTTTTCCCATTAAAAATCTTACCTCGTGTCGCTATACTCCACGGCGACATATAATTAAATTACTTCGACCTATATAGTCCCAAAATAATTTATAACATCCTTCGAAAATTATTAAATCCTCGAAAATCCCAAAAATCACTATTTCGAGAAATTCTCCAAATTGCCAATTTATATTTAATTAGGGAATTTAATGGTCTCCAAAAAGGACGGGTTGTTACATCTCATTCACCACTATGGATTCATGTACACAGTTCCAACATGCTTATGTAATCTTGATAATTTAATATCCTGAAATTAAGAATTTTGTTCTAACAAGTTGTATGAGAGCCTCTTCATATTAGATTATTGGGATTGATATTGTGATTATGATTTAGGAATAAATTTTATTTTATTTCTCATACATACAATCTTGTGAAAACCCATATAGCTTTTAGGATTCTGTATAGAATTTTATGTATGATTTCTGATAATCATAATCCCCAAATTGATTAAAAGATGATTTGAGATTGTAATCTTGTATGATTAATATGAGAATTGTTGGAATCTTGATTTAGAATTAAGGTAGTGAATAATTCTTAATGAACTTTTGTAAACACCATGAATTTATTTGATTTCTGATAAATTTAGACGTAAAATATACTCTGCTACGTTTAGGATTGTTAGGTAGGTTTAATTTGGGTTTGAATAATATTGGGTTTTCATATGGTTGATGGGAGGAATGAGAAATCCGCAAATTTTTGGCTCACTGGGGAACCGTACTAGTTCGTTGAACCAGGGCAAACCGATTCGCCTACCGAACTGGTACGGGCATCCTTACGAACTAATTCGCTGGGCAGGGCTGTCACAATTTTTTTTTCCCCCTCAAAAGTGTTTGATTCATTTTGCATTCATATGAATTAATAAAATAAGAACATATTTTTTCTAATGATTTGGATTTAGGATTTTTTTATGGAACAAATCCATGCTCCCATTTGTGGTATTTAATTAATATCGTTTTGTCCTATGTATTAAAACAAATTAATTGATGTAATATATTGCCAAAGTAACCCATATTGCGTAGATTAATCAATTTTGAGTTATTAAGATGCATGTGTTTATTATTTAGGCGATTAGTGATCGTCCCAAAGGAAGGTTCTTAATTAGCCAAATAATAAACATACACGAGGAAATAAATTTGTGATGATTATAAAGCTTCCATGTGGACGCTATACCGTCCTAAAGGAAGATGGTTGTTTGAAAGCATTTATCATAAATGTTTGATTTCTGCACTAAGATTACCACTTACAAGTTGATATGTCTGTCCAAACACTAAACGTTAATGTTGTGCTATGTATCTTAAAAAAGGTCCCACCATTACAGTTGCATTAAATTTATATCTTGCATTTATATATTTAATTTTTTTTAAATATATCCTAACATGAATTTTAATTTCAGCTTATGTTATTTATTTGTTCTCTGGATTCAGTTACTACTTCTGCTACTAAAATCACTACCAACATCAACTCAATTCCTATGCTTAACGGTACAAACTTCAAGAACTGGAAAGAGAACATTCTGATAGTTCTTGGCTGCATGGATTTAGACTATGCTCAAAGGAAAGAACAACCCTCTCCTCTTATGGAGAAAAGTCCCATTAAGGATAAATCGAACTTTAAGAAGTGGGATCGTTCTAATCGCTTAAGTCTAATGATGTTAAAGCGCAGCATTCCAGAAGCATTCAGGGACGGTATATCCGATGAGGTATTCCTAATTGATACAAAAAAGGAAGAGGGATGGTTTATAACCATCACAATTAATAAAATAAATAGCATAAAATTATATTATTGTATGTGTATGCTGAAAGGATAAATAACATGCAATTTGTATTATAAAGCAAGTCTTCCAACAACAAATTCAATATATCAACTTCATTCAATCAAACATGTATCCAACAACGAATTATTTCATTAAACTACATCCAACAGCCCCAAATAAACCTTTAAATCGATAAGTACAAAAAATCACATCCAAGTCAAAATACTTATATGCTTGCAAAACCATACTAATTAACAAGAAATCAAACTGTAAAAAAACTCATCCTTAAATTAAGATGACAAATATAGTAGCAACGCTAAAAAAACTTCTCTCAATCTCATACATATGATAGAAACACTCTAAAACTTGTCTCTTTAACTGCTTGTACCTAACTTATCATAAATAAATAATCATTTATCAAAATAATATTATAAAATAAAATAATATAGTAAAATAAAATATCTAAATATATTAGTTAATTATATCGATAACTCTTTACAATTTTTTAAAAATTTCGGCAGAATAACCTTTGTTTATACATGAAAATCAATATGTTTAATCATAAAAAATTCTTGCATGACCATAAAAAATAAAAAACAACAATCTCAAATGTGAACAAAAATAATAAATAAACGATTAACCTAGTATAAACCCTTGACTTTTTCATGTGTTCCACGTGGATAAAAGCTAATGCTAAAATGATATCCTGGAAAAAAGATAAGATACAAAACAGTTAAGATATCAATAATCAAATAATGTTCCACATGTATGCTCAAATAAAAATATGGATAAAGAAAATAAATTAAATAAGTGAAATGACGATATTACCTGTGAACTTCACTTTGCAACCACATCCAAAGTAATAAGTGTATGTTAACAAACAAAAAAAAAAGAAAAAAACTACAGTAATAATATACAAACCCGTGAAAATTACCATCATCACCATAAATTAATAATCGAAACAGTTGTGGGTCATTCAAATTAATAAACTTTATAGCACAAAGTTCCAAAACATCATAAATTTAAGAGCATAACCACACAACATAAATTTGAACCATAAATCAATGGTCATAATGGTGTTCACCAACATCATCAATAATAAACACAGTTGAATCACACGAATCATATGTCGATGCATCACATGAATGTAGCAAATTACAATAAGGATCCAAATATTTATTATCCCTTTTTCGAAAATAGTCACATAAAATTGGGGATGCATACTCCACTCCTAAATGTGGGACATTACGAAAAACCCGAGAAGAAAAGGTATCGTGGGACGATAAACTTTATTCATCAAAAATGGGAGCACCATAATAAATAATTGAAGTATCACTAAAATCGAATAATGAATCCTTAAATAAATTTTCCCACGTATAAGAAGAATCAACGTTTTTTTCAATTAAATTAGGAGAAAAATCTGGACATAAATTAACATCAAAATCATCACAAGTATTACAAGTGTCAAGATTGACAATTTTTTTCTCCTCACAAAAGTGAGTATCCCCGTTTAATTCATGATTATTTTTCGAAATAGCATCATTATATCGTTTGTTTACCCCTTTCCGATGATATATATTGGTGGACAAATAGTAGTTACAGGGGTTGAATTCTCATCCATACCTTCTTTAATTTTTAAAATGACTACTCACCCATCTGACTCAAATTGAAAAACGTAGTCATCTAAATTTTCAGTATTTTGAAAAAACATGTCCACATGATCAATTGAGGAATATGAGAAAGATGACGGAATAATAATATTAGGATCACCATTGTAATTTACAACGCACGAAACTTTTTTTTTAATAATTTTTTATTTAGAATGCAAAAGAAATTATAATTGATTCAAAATCTAATTAGACAACCAATACTCTTTGACAAGGGAGAATTTAAAAGACGACCAACTACCGTTATCGCCTCAAATCCCTATTTTTCCTCTAGGTAGGTGGTCGGAACGAAGACTCATTAAAAACCACCAATCCTAGAGAAGGTAAAACGGAATCGATTTGAGAAGTTCGCGTTGGAGTAACTTTAAATTCTTGCCTTGTTAAGAGTGTTTCCCTTAAGTCAATTTATGCAACGTGCTAAATTAAGTGGGAAATTAAACCACGTGGTAGCACATAAAAACATACCTCCAGGGTTGACTTTTTATGGTCACTTGCTTACGCTGAGCCGAAATTTAAGTTGACGCCGAGCTGAAATTTAAGTTGACGTCGATCAGAGGAAAAACTCGTCTATGTTTCAGTTGTCTCCAAGAGTTCCTTGTGCTTGTGGCAAGAGGGCACAAGTTTTCTTCAGGTTCGATTACTGTTGCACACCTTTTTTTCCTTCACTTTTGCTTTTTTTTTTTTGAATGTGCTTCTGAAAAAAAAACACAAAAGAAACTACACCAAACGTAAAGCGCGATACACAAAAAAATAAGGAAAAGGAAGAAAAAAATTTAACACGACACGCGCACTAATGGTTTATTCAACACACAAACAAAAATGACAAAGCACACTTATGAAACAATTTTTTTTTTATTTCTTTTATTCTGGAAATTATTACTAGGAAAAAAATATTTTTTTGAATTTTCGGAATAATTTTTTTTATACACTACTAGCTAAAAAAACGAATCTGGAAGTTTCCAAGAAATTTTTTTTTCAAGTTTTTTTGTATTTTAGGATAAACTAGTGAAAAAAGTATAAAAAACAAGTCCGGAAGTCACAATTCTAAAACAAAAATACAGCAAATTCCTGGCAACATCGCCGAAAACTTGTTTGTCATTTTATAAAATACCGCAAGTGCACGGGCTATTATAGAATAGTGAGTGTAAGTACGGGTCAAACCCATAGAGATTTATAAATTTTTAGTTCAAAATAATTATGACTGTCCAACTAGACTAAATGGGATAGAGAATGATTATGAACTACACTAAATAAAAGCAATTACGATAAATAAAGGTATCACAAGATATTTATAAACAATTATGAAATAAGTAGGATTCCGGGTCCATTTATCACGTAAATAATATTGCACACTAATTTGATATTGTCATTCACTTTTAAAACTCAAATTAAATTGACTCTCGCTTCGTTTAATTTGGAAAATATAACGGTTATAATCAAAATATTTTTAACGTCTCCAATAGACGACTAAAATCCATATTCCCTTTGAAAATAAAAGTTTTAAAGTTCGCAAATGTATTTAAGCATGGACTATCAAAACAATCAAAGTGCAAGCATAATCAATAAAAAAATACTACTTTTAAATCTGAAAACATGATTTGACAAAGTAATTTTGAAGGTTTAAAACACACTCTTGGGTCGTTTTAAAATGAATACCGATTCTTTGATAACAATTAAAACAAGTAAGGAATAAAAAATATGTAACAACCCGCCTAATGGGATACCGGGCGATCACTCCTATATCAAATTATAACAGGAGTTACATATGGATCATTCTTAGCATCACTATCGAAAATCCATTTAATTACTAATATCATATTAGGCGAGCGTTAAAATTTTAACTTAACTACTCTTTTAATCAATTAAAATAAAACATCCACAATTTAGTGCGTAAATAAAACTGAAATGAAAATGAAATAAATTAAAATAACCGAACACTCGGTCCAAATTATACAACCATATCGAATATCGTGTAAAGAATAAATAAAATCAGTTGGACCATTGGCCCGAATGTTTGTACAATACCTCCTATCTAGAGTACAAGGAAAGAAGCGTCTACCGAGAAACCGCAAGCATCCACAGCTGCTGCAGCAGACGTCTGACTCGAAAGAGTTTCCATCCAGGCGTCCCTGTGTCTGGACACCTATATATATATATATATATATATATATATATATATATATATATATATAATATATAGAAAGAAAGGAAAGTAGATAAACGGGTCAGAGCCCGAATTTTGAAAATATTTTGCACGTGCATAAATGCTTTATTTTTAGAAAAATAGTTTTATCTCATATTTAAATTTGTATCGCACTCCCATGAGATACACCTCACCTCTCCTCTAATAGTGCACACCTAACGCACCCTAACAACATACCCTAGTCAAGCTATCCCTGCCTAACTAGTCTATCCCCCAACTACTATCTACCCCAGATAGTCCAAGTGCTAAGGGATAAACTTCCCTCCATTCTCAACACTGCACTAAGTTCGTGCGTGGGGTGTCTCGCAAAGCGAAATCCAAACAAGGAACTCCCCCGATACACTACTACTTGGGAGGGTTAATGGTAGAGATCCATTAGGCCCGTAGCACGCACAAATGTATAAATACATATATATATATACATCAACAATATACGTCCGGATAATATCTCCCGGACTGAGGTTTACTTATCATCATCTTTATAATACTCATCCGGATCTACCTCCCGGACTGAGGTGTATTCGATACACAAAGTATTTATCATTTTTATTTTAAAACTTTCCATTTCACTTCTCATATCGAGGAAATGTATTTAAAAGCCAATTCATTAACATGAATTACTTTTACCAAACATATATCTTTTTAAAAGCCAATTTTATTAACATAAAAATGCTTTTCCTTTTTAAAATATCCCATTTCCCTTTTTATACTCAGGAAATGTAATTAAAAGCCATTTTTATTATCATAAAAATGCTTTTACCATATCATATGCTTCCACATCCCTTCTTCCATCCGGGAGTGTTACCGAAGCCAAACATATAACCCATTTCCCTTCCTATATCCAGGAAATGTAATTAAAGCCAATCCATTATCATGAATTGCTTTAATATAAAGCGTTCTAAGACCGCCCGTACGGGTTTCCCCACTGTGCACGCCCTTAAATGGCTATCATCTTCTAGGGCCTATCATCAAGACAACCTGGGATCCTACATCGCAAGACGTCGGGAAGCGGCCATGTGCCTACGGGATAGTCAAGACCACACCCGGAATCTCCTAACCAGCGCATAAAAATATATATCAACAAATGCTCACATGGCCTATAGGACTATATCCACCCCGCATTCATTAGCCAGGGGGCTTCACCATACGTACGCAACTTCCGTTATGATAGCGATTTAGAGAGGTGTGTAATCCATATTTTATCAATTATGAAAATCATTTATTTACCATTTTGAAAATATTCATTTTTATATTTTCAAAATCATTTCCATCATAACATATATATATACCTAAATCACACAGTATATACATATCCTATATATTCTTCCTAGAATATATATAAACGGCCATAGTGGCCTATAGCATCTAGCGATGACCAATAATCCCAAAGATCCACTCTAGGAATCATAATCATGCATTCATATTAGCATGATTATAAATCCAAAGTATTTCCTTACTTCGACAAATAATAATTACCTTAATCATATCTTAAGGATTTATTGGATATCTCCAACTATACTAATTCACTTTAAGTGAATATACATATATATATGTTCACAAATCCACAAGTCCCTTAGGACATAACCCTCTAATATACTTTAATTTAGAAGGCCCTTAAACTTTAATCTCAAAGAGGAGAAATAATAATAATCTCCAAAATCTTGGGCTGAAAACAGGGCACCGGTCGACCGGTCCTAGACCCCCGATCGACCGCGGGTTGTAAATAAGCCTATGAAACAAAGCAGTAGGCCCTTCCTCCTTGACGCGGTCGACCGGCCTCAGGGGCGCGGTCGACCGGTCACACCAGGTCCTCAAAACTTTAATTCCTCAAATCCTTAATCCAACAACCCGAATTCATTTTCGGGGTTTCTAAACTACCCTAAAAATCATCCAAAACATCTACACGACTAATCCTAACCTGTATTTGTCCAATTCCCGATTTGATTTCCGAGTTGATGATTTCAACCCGGAGCTGCCATCTTGTAAAAATCATATCAAATCAAAGAAAAATAAAAAAAACACGCGATTGGTGCCCACACGAACGTATTGAAAAGATCTACAACTTTCGTGTTTTGTCCGAAAGCTAAATAAATTCTTTTCCTGGCCAAAATGGCCCCCTAAAGTGATGGGTTACTATTCATCGTCTTCTCCGAGACGATTTCGGACATTAAAGCTTCTCCCAAGCTTTTGTCGCCTCACCCAACGTCCTACAACCTCAACCAACTACAAATACACTTATAATATGGGTTCTAAACATCCTAGAACCTGGAATCACCAATTAGTTTCAATTAAAACCTAAGTTTCTCCAATTTACCATTTTTAGGGATTTATTCGTTTTAACTCCCAAAAACCCGTTTTATCCACGAATACCCAACCCAAAATCATTAGGGTTTGTTATACCAACAATGATATGAGATATTTATGCCTAAAAATAAATAAAGCAAGTGAACACTTGCCTCGTGGATAAAATCCGACGACCTCGAGTCGAATCCGGCGGAGTTTGGCCCGAATCTCCATTTCTCTCCTCTTTTCTTTCCTCCTCTCTCTCTTCTCTCTCTTTTCTTTCTTTTCTTTCTATTATCTTCCCCTCTCCCTCTTTAAATAGGAAGAAAAGGGTTTTACCCCTTAATACCCCCAAAACGACTCGTTTACTCAATTACGAGCATATTTAACTCCAAAATTACCCGGAAATCAATTTCGACAATCGGACACTCTTTTTCGACTATCTCGGATATTCCGAGACTCATGGAGCAGTCGAAATTTCCATCCGAGGTACTTGACCGCAAATCACTATTCTAACCCAAAATAATTAAATGTGGTCTTCTACTTAAAATCTTACCTCTTTTGTCGATATACTCCACGGCGACATATAATTAAATTACTTCGACCTATATAGTCCCAAAATAATTTATAACACCCTTCGAAAATTATTAAATCCTCGAAAATCCCAAAAATTACTATTTCGAGAAATTCTCCAAATTCCAAATTATACCTAATTTACATGATTTAATCATCTCCAAAAGGGCGGGTTATTACACAACAATCAAATTAACGTGACAATATTAGCTACCTATGATAAACTTCACCCTAATCCTAATAAAATAATCAAGCTATCATAATGAAAGAGAAATTACAAGAATGAATAGAGATTTTTATTAATAAATCAAACTTACAAATAGTTCTCTCAAAACAATCTTCAATCCTCTAAAAAATGATAAAGACTTGGCCCTCGAATTGAATAAAATCCCTAAAAAATTACTCTCTCTAAAATTCTCCTTCAAAATAATTAACCAAAGGATCTTATTTATAGGGTTAGGAATGAGGTATTTGAGTTGGAGTGAAACTCTCTTTGATTGGTTGTATTTGAGCTGATAATTATTCCATGGGGTCTTGAGAAGAGTTGAAGATAATTGATAAGTATTTTAACTTTAAATAATTATCCGCAATTTCGTCACTATTTATGTCACTATTCACAGCAGCAGTTTAATCGCATTTTTGACCCCCAAAACTTTAGAATCCCATTTTCGTCCGAATTTCAAAGTTGTGAGTCTAGTTAAGACCTTTTCAAAAAGGTGGCATAGCCTCAACGGACACTCGATCGATTTTATAAAAAATATTTAGTACATTTGTGTCAATCGTGTCATGTCGTGTCGTATCGCGACGTATCGTAACAATGTTTGCACATCGAACCCTGTGTTCTCCAAACTTTTGGGGTACCTGTAAAAATACAAAATAAAATAATTAATTCAAATTAAGAAGCATAAATATTTTAAAAATTATAAAATTACCCCTCTTTGCATTTTAGCCCCCGAATTTAATAACTTTTTCGTTCTAGTTCCGAATTCAACCAAATTTTAGGGAGTACTTTATTTTTCCTAGATAAGAATTTAAAATTTATTTTTAGGCCAATAAAGTTTTTGAAATTATGATTTCACCCCCGGAGTTACTAAAATTGTATTTTTAACTCAAATTTTATCCAAACTTGCATTTTTATTTTGTTTTATGAAAATGATTCTTAAAGCTCATTATTTATAATACAATAGGCCTAACAAGGTCTAGATTTGGGCATAATTTATACAAAATAATGCACTCATCATTTGTACTAGAATTTTTTTGGTTGGGTTCCTAAGTAGTGAACATTGGTTTCACCTCAGCGCAGGTACCGTGATTTTGTTAGAAAAATTATTTGGTTTGGTTTGGTGCATGGCCAGTGAAGGTTGGTCTTCTCTCCAGCGATGAGGTCACGACAACAGTGATTTTTGTCGCTTCTGCAAATGTTCGACAGGTTTGACTCATTTTTGTGTTTTGATTGATCTCGCCAAAGTGGAAATTTGTAGAGATCGACTCGATATGGACGTTGGGCGAGAGAGTTTTAGTTTAACTCAAAAAAATTCTTTGGTTTATCTTATTTTATTCGGTAAGAATTTTGTATCCAAGTCAGCTAGTAGCCTTTGGTGAGATTAATATTTGTGAGTCTTCCAATACACATGTGAGGATTATTCTATTTGTGAGAGGAGAAATTATTTGTGTATGAGGATGGAACAAAAAGTCCTTACATTTATAATCATTTTCTATTAAGTGATACAGATCGCTGTGGATGTATCCAATTTGGTGAACCACGTAAATATTGCGTTCTTTCATCTCTTCTTTGTTTTCTTTATATGAATTACCATATTCTAATGTTATTGATTTGTTGATTATGTAGCCTTAGTTGATAAACCGCCACACTTTCGCATAATAAACCACCACCACCTCTCTCTTGTCCCTCTCTCTCTAGAAGACTCTTGACCCATCTGTTCATTTCATTAGTTTTTCAGCTTGTTCTTTATCTATAACATTCATCAATCGACTTTATTTTGTGGCTAAATTCTTCAGCCTATCGAAAATAGGACACATCTTCCATTTTGTGAATTAAGAAAAAGTGAGAGAAAGTAAAATCAAGCGAGTGTCCAAGGAAATAGTGAGTATCTTTAGAGTGAGTGAGATGTGTTTTTGAGTAATAAAATTGTGTCCTAAACAATAAGTGAGTTTTGTAATACTAGTGGGTCATTTGGAGTTAATAATTCTACTAAAATTTGTACAATAATTTTTTGTGCAATAAAATAGTCTGGTATTAGAGCCAAACGGCTAGGGACCAGTTTGGAGTTAATAATTTTTTTTACTCAACAATTTGGTATTAGAGCCAAACGGCCAGGGACCGTTGTAGGGGTACTATTAAAATGAAGTACTATCAACGGATTGAAAATAGTCTGGGATCGTGTTAGCATAATTGCTCAGGGACCAGTTTAAGGACGTGATTATGACAGACTTGGTTAACGCATTGGGTGGCAAGTTTGGAAAATTAAACCACACCAATTACGAAATTTGGAGCATCTTGATGAGTGCATTATTTTGTATTAATTACACCCAAATCTAGGCCTTGTTAGTTCCATTGCACCATCAAAAAAATATTTTTAGAGCCATTTTTATTATTTTAAAGAAAAATACATATTTAAGAATAAATGGGGTTAATAATGCAATTTTGCAAACTTTATGCTCAAATATTTAATTCATGACCTTAAATATTTATATCTAATCTCTTGTGCAAGGTTATTTTGAGTATTAACAGGATTAAAAGGCAAGCGACGATGACAAGACATCATTCGGGCATGAAATGGGCACCTATGAAACTTCATGGGCTAAATTGTAAATTCAAATGGCTTATTTTGGACTCGGACCAACCATGGAAATTGAAGGCCTTGAATAAAGGGATGCCTGGGTTCAAACGAAGTGATGATCGGAGTTGAAACGATGAAGTTATGGTTGTGCAAAGTTCGACTTCAAATGAAAGTCAAAGCACCGAGTCAACTCCCGAAGTCAACCTCAAGACCCAAACACTATTGAAATTTTGTTGGTCCCGAAATGAGGGTCACGTCGATTCAAATGACAAGTCAATCGGACTCCGAATGAAGAAGTTCTGGTGATTTGGGATATTGTGCAGATTATGAGATATGGGTTTTAATATGGTGTTAAATATAATTGGGTGTATATTTATAATAGAAAGAGATGTTGGGTGAGCTGGTTGGGAGAAGGAGAGAGCTGTGTGAGGTTGTGTTCAAATCATGCCTCCCCCATTTCTTTTTTTTTGGCGAAAATCCACTTGCCCACCTTCCCACTAGCCCACTAAACCCACTACCCCACCTGCCCCACGATTTATACCCCCGCTTTGCCCTATTTTGTTGTTTTGTTTTTTGGTATAAATTATGGGTAATATAGAGACTTTGGGGGACACTTTACTTTTCGATAGAAAAAAAAGACACACTTTGAGAGATAAAAAAAATGTGTGTTGAGAGTATTTTTTAGGCACACTTTGGAGGAGCATATTGTGTATTGTAATTCAAGTCTTGGACTCGAAATTTTGTAAGTTGACATTTATTAATGAAAATTATTTTTTTCATCTTGCAATATTTGTGTGTCAGATATGTTGTGTGAGTAGTTTAATTACTAGGACTTAGGTGATATTTTTCATTACTAATTAAACCACGCATGTTAATTTAATTTCATACATATTCCGACGTGTTCTAATTTGAAATAAAAAAAAATCAGTATTCGCTTAAAATTACACGAGAGTGTATTTTTAAACCTCAACAAATTAATTATAAATTGATGTTTTAAAAAAATTTAAAGTTGTCATTTTTGATGGGTTATTCTTGCACTTAGATGTTTTGATACCTCATGCTTAAATACACGTTAAAAATTTAAAACATGATATTTTCGAGGGAATAGGGATTTATGGTGTCTAATTCAAGAGACGTTAAAATATTTTGAGCACATATAATGTTTTATTCTCCGAAATCTAAGCGACGAGAGTCGGTATATTTTTTGTTATAAATTCGGAACTACGAAATTAAATTTGATATGTTAATTTAATTAAAATTGACAAACGAAACTGGCATCCTAGTTTCTTCCACATTTAATATTATCTCTTGTACTTGTTCGTTTATTCCATCTTTATTTTTAGTTTAGAAACTTAATCACTTTTATGCACTCATATGTCTAGTTGGACAACCAATATTTTACAAAAATCAACGAAATCTCTGTGGGTTCGACCCGTACTTACACCCGCTATATTTCAGTAGCCCGTGCACTTGCAGTATTTTAAAATTTGACAACACATCTGCATGATGTACTACTTGGAAGGACAAGATCTTTGGGAGACGGTTGGTGGTAGCGACACTACACCACCATCTCAGGAAAATTCTGAGGCTTTAAGAAAAAGAAAAATAAAAGCGGGTAACACTATGTACGTACTCAAAATATCAGTAGACCAATAATTATTGGGGCATATCAAGGAAGCAAGGACACCGAAGGACGCGTGGGATACTCTTGCCTCTCTCTTCTCAAAGGCGAATAATGCACGCTTGTAGATGTTGGAGAACAAATTGATGACTATCACTCAGGAAAGTATGACTATTAGCCAATATTTTAAGAAAATTAAAGATTTGTGTCAAGAAATTTCTTTACTTGATCCCGACTCTAAAATTAGTGAACCACGTATGAGGAGAATAATTATTCTTGGTCTAAATCCCGAATATAATGAATTTATTATGGAAATACATGGTTGGCCAACTCAACCCACCCTAGTTGAGTTGGAAAATTTATTGGCTAATCAAGAGACATTATTGAAACAAATGAGTGGGGTCTCAATAAATAGTAGCGATGAGGCACTTTTCAGCAATGTAAGAAGGAGATCTAGAAGTCAGAATGTTGCAAGAGGATCGTAACACGAGAAAATATTGAGGAAGCATGACTCAGCCTCACGACAACAAGAAAGGAGCTCAAGTATATAGGGAACTCAACCAAACAAAGTAAGGGACTATGATCACTCACAAAACTTAGGCAACGTAACAATGAATGTTATAACTGCGGCAAGAAGGGACACTATGCTAGAGATTGTTGGCACAAGAAAAATACATCTGTAGAAGGTAATGTTGCAACATTAAACATATAAGAGACTCACGATGAAGAAGAATGGGCTTTTGAAGCATCATTCTCAGTATTTGAGTCCACCGCGGATGACACTCAAAAAAATGAGACTAAAAAAAATGAGACTGCGGATTTATGGCATGCAAGGCCAGGTCATGTTAGCTACCATAAGCTGAAGATGATCATGAATAAGGATATGCTCAAGGCCTTCCTTGGTTGGATATCCGCTAAGATACTGTCTGTGTAGGTTGCTAATATGGAAAGGCACACCAACTACCTTATGAGGAGTTTAATTTCAGGGATAAAGAACCTTTGGAGCTTGTCCACTCAGATATGTTTGGACCGATAAAGAAATTTACAGCTAATGGAATGCGTTACATGGTAATGTTCATCGATGACTTATCAAGGTATGTGTGGGTTTATTTCCTAAAAGAGAAAGGGCAATTATTAATAAAGTTTAAGGAATTTAAAGAAAAGATTGACGAAAAATCAAGGAATAAGATACGGTGTCTACTCATAGACAATAGGGGAGAATATACATCAATAGAATTCTCTGACTTCCTTAAAGATTGTAAGCTTTGGAGACAACTAACCTGTCCAGGAACCCAACAAAAAAATGGGGTTACAGAAAGGAAGAACCTCCATCTTGTAGAAACCTGTCAGAGTATGCTCTATGCCAAGAATGTTCCAGGTCGATTTTTGGCTGAGTCCATAAAGACAGCAGTACATGTTATCAACAGACTCCCACAGGCAAGGCTCGAAAATTTATCACCATTAAAAAATTAATGGAACATCAGACCTATTGTAAGTGATTTCAGAGTTTTTGGATGTGTGTGCTATGTGTTTGTACCAGATCATCTACGTGCTAAATTTGATAAGAAAGCAATATGGTGCATCTTTATGGGGTACGACAGTGAGAGAAAAGGGTGGAAATGTTGTGACTCGATAACTAATCGATGCTACACATACATAAACATGGTGTTCTATGAAGCTTCGTCTTGGTGGTACTCACACTCGATGGTGCTACCGGATACTAAAGACTCAGAAGACAAAATGCAAGCAAAAATAAGCGAACTACCAAAAGAACGATTTCCTATTATAGTATTTACCAATGAAGAAGAAAAGTATGAGCATGGTTTACCAAGGTCTCTAAGTCCTTGGAGAATAGGAGTCCGTTAGAGAGCTTTGGAGGAGGGTCAACCAAATCTGCAAGAAGAAATAGAATATAATGGGCCACAACTAAGGAGGTCTTCGAGGACATAAAAGCCTAATCCAAAATACCAAAATCCTGCCCTTACAGAAGACACTAAAAGAGAGACTGTAACGTTTGAAGAAGACTCACATATCACGGACTGGATAAAGGCGATGAAGGAGGAGTTTCAGGCAATCAAGCAAAATGAAACATGGGATTTGGTACGAAAGCCTAAGGATGTGAAACCCATCACCTGTAAGTGGGTATATAATGTAAAGGCTCGTCTAGTGGGATCAATTGAAAGATACAAGTCTCAATTGGTTGCTAAAGTATTATTGCAGCAATATGGACTAGACTACGATGAAACATTTAGTCCAGTATCAAAAATCACAACAATTAGAGTCTTAATAACACTTGCAGCCAGTAAGTCTTGGAAGATGTGGAAGATAGACATAAAGAATGATTTTCTACATGGAGAGCTTGATAAAGAAATAAACATTGAGCAACTAAAAGTTTTTAGAGTAAAACCCAACCAGACTTTGTCTGCAAGCTGAGGAAGGCCCTTTACGGGCTCAAATAAGCTCCAAGAGCCTGATAAGGAAAGATAGTAGAGATCCTAGTCAAAAGTGGATATTTTGTAGTAGATTCAGACTCAAGCCTATTCATGAAGACACAAGGTGGAAAACTCTCAATAGTACTGGTGTATGTAGATTATTTAATCATCACAAGAGATAATAATGAGGAGATCCAAAGGGTAAAAGAGATGGGTCAAGAGTCTTCTAGAGAGGGAGGAAGAAGAGAGAGGCGGTGGTGCCTTTGGTTTTCTTTAACACTCCTCCTCAACACTGACTCTCTCTTTCAAACGCATCTCTAGAGGTCATGCCAAGTTGCCCTCGGAGTTCTCCAAACTTTATAGTGTTAGGTCCTTTGGTGAACAAGTCCACAACTTGATCATCTATTTTGATTCTTGCATCTCTATTTCTCCTTTAAGCACATTATCTCTGATGAAGTGGTGGTGTACTTCCACATGCTTGGTTCTTTCATGAAACATCATATTCTCAGCCAAATATATAGCTGATTGATTATCACAGTGTAACAGTACTACATAATCAATTAGTTATTGCAAATCTTTCATTAATAGCATTAACCATGTAGCCTCTTCAGCTGCTGTTGTCGACGAGGACACAATAGGTTACCTTTTACTACACCATGAGATTGGACCTGAGCCAATATTGAATACGTAACCTATAGTTGATCGACCTGTATCATGATCTCCCGCATAATCATCATTGCAAAAGCCAATCACCTTGCACATAACACCCTTCTTGTATATTATACTGAAGTTAAGTGTACTCCTTATATACCTCAATATTGTTCGATCGCTTCTAGGTGAGGTTTCTTGGTACTTTGCATGAATTGACTAACTACACCGATTGCAAATACTATGTCAGGTCGTGTGAGTGTTAGATAGTCGATTCATGCAAAGTCCCAAGAAACCTCACTTATAAGCGGTCGAAAGAATATTGAGGTCATAAGGAGTACACTTAACTTTGGCATAATATAAAAGAAAGGAGTTGCGTGCAAGGTGATTGGCTTCTGAGATGCTGATTATGCTGGAGATCATGATACACATCGATCAACTACAGGGTACGTGTTCAGTATTGGCTCAGGAGAAATCTCATGGTGTAGTAAAAGGCAGCCTATTGTGTCCTTGTCGACTACAGAAGCCGAGTATAGGGCATCGATAACATTGGCTCAAGAGGCTACATGGTTAATACAATTAATGAAAGATTTGTAATAAACAGTTGATTATGCAGTACTGTTACACTATGATAATCAATCAACTATACGTTTGGCTTAGAATTTGGTATTTCATGCAAGAACCAAGCATGTGGAAGTACACCACCACTTCATCATAGAGAAGTTGCTTAAAGGAGAAATAGAGATGCAAGCAATCAAGATAGATGATCAAGTTGCAAAATTGTTCACCAAAGGACTTAACACTACAAAGTTTGGAGAACTGCGAGGGCAACATGGCATGAACTTTAGATATGCGTTTGAAAGAGAGAGTCAGTATTGAGGGGGAGTGTTAAAGAAAACCAGAGGCACCACCACCTCTCTCTTCTCCCTCTCTATCTAGAAGACTCTTGACCCATGCCTTCATTTCATTAGTTTTCCAGATCGTTCTTTATCAAGAACATTCATCAACTGACTTTATTTTGTGGCTAAAATGCTTCAGCGCACCAACTTTGGTGAGTATAAATAGGAGACCCAGCTTCCATTTCATGAATTAGGCAAAAGTGAGAGAAAGTAAAATCAAGTGAGTGTCCAAATAAATAATGATTATCTTTAGAGTGAGTGAGATGTGTTTTTGAGTAATAAAATTGTATCCTAAATAATAAGTGAGTTTTGTAATACTAGTGGGCCATTTTAGTGTGTATTTTATGAGTTAATAATTGTACTAAAATTTATAATATAATTTTTGTGCAATAAAATAGTTTTATTTGTGGTTCTTCTCCTGGGAAATTTTTTTTACTCAACAGCGACAGCCACACTTGATAAAATTGTTCGAAACTACTCGTTATGATTGTTGATATATGGGTGCTTGCCTCACTAACTTGCCACGTGCAATACAATAAAGTGCTATTGTAATGCCTTTGAAAAGAGTGAAGTTTCCAAGAAGCAACTCGACTTCATGGTGAAACTGAAAAAATTCTAATAATCCTTCAACACTGGGAACTTCTTAGCATGGACATTGATGAAGCTGTATATATTGATTGGTAGTATGCCATAATAAAACTGAAGCATCTATTAGGGAATCAATTCCTCAAGATTTTGTATAAGAGCTATAAATAATCATTGTGTCCTAAATTATATTAGTTGGTTGAAATTAATACCCTTTGAAGGTTATGACATATTGAAATTTATTTGAATTACTAGCGTTTTATTATTGTTCACGCATTAAAAAATTTGGAAAACATCATGTAACACCCCGTAATTTTGAGGATTAAATATTTAATTATTTTTGGGAGTTATAAAAATATTTAAATTTGGAGAAACTTAAATTCATGAGTTGGAGAATTTAATTGAGTGAGCCGAATTATTTATAATTGGCGACTTTTAAGTTAATGGTTCAAAATCTTGTGTGTCACATTTTGAGGTCGAAATTTTAAAATTTTGAAAAGTATTTCAAATGGCAATTCCAAGTGCGTGGTTGATTCCGGATCGGTCGAGATAGTCAGAAAGGAGTACCCGGGGGTAGTAATTGGGTATCGGGGTATTTTTGGACATAGCCGGGCACACACGGGGTGATTTCGGCTATTTTAATTAGGCTCATTAGGCTAAAAACGGAATTTAGTGATTTTAACCTAATTGAGAGATTAGGGAACAGCAGTCAACACAACTCTAAGACTTGGTCTTGAGAGGAAATTGGGGGAAAGCAAATCTAAAGAATTTGGGCGTCTTTTGGAGCCAAATTAAAGGGTTAATTTGGGGTGTTCTTCATCAACCAATCTCTACACAAACGGAATCAGACCCTACGAACAATTCTAGGTAAGTGGTTAACTGTTGTGATTTCTAAATTGATGATAATCAATTCATATCATAGTGATGTGTGAATCAAATTCGTTTTGGGTGTGTCACCAAAATTTAAATTGGGTTTTTGGAAATTTATATACCTTAATGGGATTAAGGGGAAGATTGATTGTGTTTATGATTCTAGAATGTAGAGAACTGAATCGTATGTTAAAACCAGTAAGAGTAGATGGTTAATTGTTGTAAATATGAATGAAATTATGGGGGCTCGATCGATCGATGATGGCGAAATCTGGGCAGTTCGGCCAGTTTGTTATATAAAGGGAAATTTAGTAAAAGTTAAGTTTCATACATTAATAAGTGATAAATAATTATGAAACAAATATTCCTAGAAATTATGGGAGAAAGTAATTGGGACAAGGATGAATTTATGTGGGGCACTTAATGAATGAATTTGTGAAATTTTATTCCAAAATAGTGAGATACGGATCAAGTGAGCGAATCCGGGTATATTGGTCAAGCGACCCCAAGGTAGTGAATTAAGTTTGGACATAAACTAATTAATTTAGAGTCGAGATACAGACTCGAGAAATATTTAATTTCGGGTCAAGTGATCGAGTCCGGGTATGTTGGTAATTATAGGTAAATATAATTGGGGAATTTGTGAAGATAAATGCGTGACATATTGTGGGCGAAAAATGTGGGAATGAAATTACGAGATGTAAAAATGGATCGAGTGAGTGAGTCCGGGTATGTTGGTTTTATGACAACAAAGTATTAAATTAATTATTGGGAGAGAGTAATTAAGTTGGAGTCGGAACATAGAATCGGGAAATATTAAGTTACGGGCCAAGTAAGTGAGTCCGGGGAAAATGGTTGGGTGACACCAAGTTATTAAATTAATGAATTCGTTAATTAATTTAATTAGAGTCGGATGGTAGACTCGGGTAGGTATTAAATTAATGGGTTTGATAATTAATTTAATCTGAGTCGGATTATAGACTCGGGAAGGTATTGAATTAATAAGTGTGTTAACTAATTTTTTTAGAGTCGGACCACGGACTCGGATTGGTGTAAATTAATTAATGTGTAAATTAATTATATTAGAGTCGGACCACAGACTCGGATTGGTATTGATTAATCAATGTGTAAATTAATTAAATAAAGAGTCGGATTGTAGACTCGGGTAGGTATTAAATTAATGGGTGTGTTAATTAATTTAATTAGAGTCGGGTGATAGACTCGGGGAGGTATTAAGTTAATAAGGGTGTTAATTAATTTAATTAGAGTCGGGCGATAGACTCGGGGAGGTAATAAATTAATGGGTGTGTTAATTAATTTAATTAGAGTCGGACCATAGACTCGGGGAAAGTATTATATTATTTGAGGAGTGAATTAATTATATTAGAGTCAGACCATAGACTCGGGAAGACGATAAATTATATAGTGAGAAAATTAATTACGTTGAGTCGGGCCATGGACTCAGGAAATTACAGGCAGTGTACGGGATTTTAATACACGGTAAAGCCGGAGTTTATAATATATATATACGGTATAGCGATAGTATATATATATATATATATATATATATATATATATATATATATATATATATATATATATATATATATATATTGTGTGTGTGATATTAAATTACATGCACTGTACGGGATTTTGAGTACACAATCAAGTTGGGGTTTATATTATATATATACGGTGTAGTGATAGTATATATATACGTGTATATATTGTGTGTGTTATTAATTATTGGTGACTAGATATTTATTCAATTTATATACTCTAATGCTATCAAGGGAGGTTGTGCGATCTGGGTGAATCCCCTAGCTTGAGGAGTAGGGTGAGTATATCCCCAGGTCATAGCGTCCAGTATATATGGGTGAGGAATTTATCTCACTTTCAGGGAAGGAATATGACCGCCTCCACTACGTTTATATTTTTAGGCCAAGCTGGTGAGAGTTTCAAACTTGGGGAACTAGGTTTTGTGAGCACACCTAGTGAGATAGCATTTTAGAGGGAATAATCCGGGGAGGGTATACTCGAAGGGATGGATATACGTATGTTATATGTATGGATGTTGTGGTAAAGGTACGTATATAATGATAGTAAGTTTTATATGCGGGGAATAATATAATGTGTGATGTATCTACTTTATATAACTTATGACACGGTTATATGCTACTATTTAAGAGGAATTAATTAAGTTAATTGTGAGATAACTTATAATTCAAGAAATTTTTATACTCGGGTTAGAGTAGTATGGCAAGGGAAGGTTATACCAGGACTAGTTGGACGGGGTAGTACAACTAGGTGGGGTTAAGGTAACCGGTAGGTGTGCACAATAGTGGAGGGGTGAGAATGTCCATAAGGTAGTACGACACTAACTTAAATATGTAGCGCATTCATGCATTTTAAATTACTGGAGTTAATTCACTTGCTAAATATTCTCAAAATGTTTTGGGTTCTAACCCTTGCTATAAAACTATTTTCAAAACCTTTTAGGTGTCCAGCCACAGGGACACCACGATTGATATTCTATTCTAGGGGCACGGAGCTGCGGCATATGTGGATGCTAGTAGGAGTTTGGATTAGACGCATCATTCATTCATTCCTAGAGTAGGAATCTTGTATCAGTTTCAGTTTTATTTAGGGCATGTCGCCCAGACTTTCAGTTCAGTTTCAGATTTGTTTTATTCCTGGGTTGGACATTTGTCTTGGATTAATTCACTTTGGTAGCCGATGGTTTATTCGGAAAATTGTTTAATTAATTATTCAGTTGAGTTTTATTCAATTGTGTGAATGGTTTATATTTATTTCCGCATGTACTATTTTGTGTAATTAAAAAGTTAAAATTTGGCGCCAGCTTTTGGAATACTAGGTGGTTAGTATGTCTTAAAAAAATTTCGACAGTGATGCTAAGGATGAACCAACTGGGATTCCTGTTTTAATTTGGTATAGGATTGATCACCCGGTATTTTATTAGGCGGGGTGTCACAGATGGTATCAGAGCATTAGGTTCTAGTGTCCTTAGGATCTGTGAGGCTTTTCACGTTTCAGCTTAGCAATCTTTGACATAGAGCCCTATTATAGGATTGTTGTATTCTCATACATATGCGCATATACATTCTTCAATGAAATTTATATTTGAGAGTGAACTCATACCAATTCGATTCTCATTCCAGATGACGCCCAGGAGAGAGCAGCTAGGGCAGCAGGGGGAGATGAGATGATGGAGGCTCGTTAGGATCAAAAGTTACCGCAGCAATGGCCAGAGATGATTTGACAGCATAGTTAACTGAAATAGTGGCACAGGCAGTTGAAGCGATGGGGGTCGCAATGGCAGGGTACTTTCCATGAGATCCGCCACAAGTGTTGGTGGCGCCGGATGTTCAAACTCACGCGGGGTCAGCGGGTGGAAGTAAGAAAGAGAGGTTATTTTAGTGGGAACCTACCAGAGTTGCGAGGGGTTTCAGATGTAGTGCTAGCATGTCATGGAAGAGAGATATCCAGTGTCACTTACGCATAGGAGATTGCGATAAGGTGCGGAAGCAAATGCTAATCACTTTTAGTTTTAGTGGGAGAAGCGCTACAGTGGTGGGAGTCGATCACCACAGTGAGGAAAGGGACACACTATCTATTGCAGAGTTTTGGGTGTGGTTTGACCGCAAGTATTTTTCCTCCAGCGGTTGAGACCGAAATGAGGAGAAAAATGTAGAAAGGTGACTTGGGGAGACCATTAAGTGGCCGATTACGAGGAAGAATTGACTCGTTGGCAAAATTTTGTACCGGATGAGGTAAGTAAGGAAAATAGAAAGAAAAGTTTATGGATGGGTTAGTCTGGAGAATCAGACAACATTTAATTGCTAATTTCGCATTAGTAGATTATACAGATGTCGTTAACGCAGCACTCTGGCACTGTCGGGAATATCGCTTCCACGCGAAAGGAAGCGGGAGGGAAGTGGGAACTAGCCAGTCGGATAAGGCGGGAGGGAACAATACCAGTGGGGTATCCCAACAGAAGACTGGGGGAGATAAAGGGAAGGATTTCCGGTAGGGAAATCATGCCAAACGATTTAGAACTAGAGGCTATCGGCAGGATGGCCAGGAATTTCAACAAGGTCGACATGGAAGGGACCAGTGGCAGGGTGAGTGTATTAGAAGGTGTTTAGTTTATGGGGAAAGCGAGACACATGAAGAGATATTGCCTTAAGCAAGGCAGGGGTCAACTACAGGACGAGGTCCTGGATGTGCAACCACTGAAGCAAGTCATGGGCGCGTTCGGGAAGGGAGAAAATGTTCCAGAACCCGAGGATCCGTCGTGCAGATGGATTATGGGGCTAATTATTTTTACCCTAGGGTCAATGGGTAAATTTTTGAGTGACAAGGAGGATGCCACAATATAAAACTTATTTTCACTAGAGTTCACGGGTGAGTCGAATTTAGTGAGTGCGTTGGCGGTAGTAGCCACAGTATGTGGATAAAATTTCCGTGGGGTAGCGGAGTCTTTGTTGGGTTCTTCATGGGAGAGTGGAGGTGTACACTGAGTGAAGGTTTGAATTATGCGAAGAGTTACTACTTTCAAGAATTATGGGAGTAGGGTTGATAATACTTTCTAAACATCGATTGCATGGCGATGGAATTTAACTATTGTGGATAGTGGTGTTAAATTTTGGTGTTCGTGACACCAGGGTATGGTTGGTACTAGGTATCACCGGAGAGGGAGTATAGCCTATATATATGTGAAAATGTATGTTATATTGTGAGGTGCGATAGACACAAAGTGAGGTTTTCTGTTCTCACATTTTATCCTGGAAAATAGGGGTGGTTACTAAAGTGAATCAGGGTGGTTAGAATTATGTTCGAGCAAAAAGATAGCTCGGGGTTTATTTTGCGCAAAGACTAGTGATAGTAAGGGCGCGGTATTTTATTTTGTCTTTGGTAACATGAGAGTAAGCATATATACTTTTGTGTTGAGAGACAAGTATTTTATGGGGCGATGTTTGGATGTTAGTGCATGGGTTGGGTACCCGGGCAGTAGATATATGTGTGTATATATATATGTGATATGACTACCGGTTCAAAGTTATATTACGAGTTACGACTACCATAGTCGGGTAACTTTCGTGCGGTAGAGCGCGGGGATAGGGTGTGTGAGCACCCGGGTTAATTAAGGTAAATTTTGTGCGGTTAAGCAAGGGTATATGGTGTATGGGCGCCCTGGTTTATTTAAATACATACTTGTGTAACGTATGGTTGGAAGCGGATGGGATACATATAGAGGGCTTGGAGACACATGACTAGAGAGTAATATGTCAAGCTTAGAACATTACGCTCATCTTAATTTCGAGGACGAAATTCCTTTATAAGGGGGGAGTATGTAACACCCCGTAATTTTGGGGATTAAATTTTTAATTATTATTGGGAGCTACAAAAATATTTAAATTTGGAGAAACTTAAATTCATGGGTTGGAGAATTTAATTGATTGAGCCTAATTATTTATAATTGGCGACTTTTAAGTTAATGGTTCAAAATCTCGTGTGTCACATTTTGAGGTCGAAATTTGGAAATTTTGAAAAGTATTTTGGATGGTAATTTTGAGTGCGCGGTTGCGTTTGGATGGGTCGAGATAGTCAGAAAAGAGTACCCGGGGGTAGTAATTGGGTCTCGGGGTATTTTAGGACATAGTCGGGCCCACACGGGGTGATTTGGGCTATTTCAATTAGGCCCATTAGGCTAAAAACGGGATTTAGTGTTTTTAACCTAATTGAAAGATTAGGGAACAATAGTCAACACAACTCTAAGCCTAGGGATTGAGAGGAAATTGGGGGAAAGCAAATCAAGAGCAATTGGGAGTCTTTTGGAGCCAAATTAAAGGGTTAATTTGGGGTGTTCTTCATCAAGCAATCTCTACACCAACGAAATCAGACCCTACAAACAATTCCAGGAAAGTGGTTAACTATTGTGATTTCTAAATTGATGATAATCAATTCATATCATAGTGATGTGTGAATCAAATTCGTTTTGGGTGTGTCACCAAAATTTAAATTGGGTTTTTGGAAATTTATATACCTTAATGGGATTAAGGGGAAGATTGATCGTGTTTATGATTCTAGAATGTAGAGAACTGAATCGTATGTTAAAACCAGTAAGATTATATGGTTAATTGCTATAAATATGAATGAAATTCGTATTGGAGATTTGAAACCCGGATAATACCCAAATCGGGAAAACCTTGGAATGAATGGATATTGATGATTAATTTATGTCTATGGGATGTTTAAACCCTTTCCTCATATGGAAGATGTGTTATTTGTATTTGGGTAAGGGATTAGGTTGAGAATTTCAGCCTTAAGTTTCGTCCATGGCTGACAGAGATTGGAGAGGACGAATACTGGAACGATCGATCAATCGGCCAAGGGGGCTCGATCGATCGATGATGGCGAAATCTGGGCAGTTCGGCTAGTTTGTTATATAAAGGGAAATTTAGTAAAAGTTAAGTTTCATACATTAATAAGTGATAAATAATTATGAAACAAATATTCCTAGCAATTATGGGAGAAATTAATTGGGACTAGGATGAATTTATGTGGGGCACTTAATGGATGAATTTGAAAAAATTTATTCCAAAATAGTGAGATACGGATCAAGTGAGAGAATTCGGGTATATTGGTCAAGCGACCCCAAGGTAGTGAATTAAGTTTGGACATAAACTAATTAATTTAGAGTCGAGATATAGACTCGGGAAATATTTCATTTCGGGCCAAGTGATCGAGTCCGGGTATGTTGGTAATTATAGGTAAATATAATTGGGGAATTTATGAAGATAAATGCATGACATATTGTGGGCGGAAAATGCGGGAATGAAATTATGAGATGTGAAAATGGACTGAGTGAGTGAGTTCGAGTATGTTGGTTATGTGACACCAAAGTATTAAATTAATTATTGAGAGAAAGTAATTAAGTTGGAGTCGGAACATAAACTCGAGAAATATTAAGTTACGGGCCAAGTAAGTGAGTCCAGGGAAAATGGTTGGGTGACACCAAGTTATTAAATTAATGAATGCGTTAATTAATTTAATTAGAGTCGGATGGTCGACTCGGGTTGGTATTAAATTAATGGGTGTGATAATTAATTTAATCAGAGTCGGATTATAGACTCAGGAAGGTATTGAATTAATAAGTTGTAACAACCCTCGATTCTGGGAGGCTCATTTTATACTAATTTTACCGCATAAGGTAATTATATAAAATGTGGGGACTGGAGTAAATATTAATTGAATAAATCGAAAGTTAATATTTACGAGATTGATGCATATTTACTATATGTGAAAGTAAATATCATCACGTTGTATGTTTTTTGTGTCACGATTTAAATGACTTTATGGTTTAAATAGAAATTGGAACTCAAAATAATTTATAAAATTTCCGAATTCCAGTTTAGAGGGTGTAGTTAGTCTTGGAAGGTGCGAGACAGTCAAAATAAGTGCCATACTGTATTTTTGTATTTCGGGCACTTTTACCTGGTTTTAACTTAAATGCGTATTTGGGAGTCATTTTAATGTGATGTTAACCATTTAAGTTGGGAGTTTTTAACCTAAGCCACGATTTTAGTTTTCTAAAATCCCTTATTTCTCCCCATTTTATGTCTTGAACATAGAGAGAAAAAGAGAGAAAGAAAGAAGAAGAGAAAAGAGAGAAAATGAAGATTGAAGATGGGAGATTGCTTCTACCACCAAGAAATCTGAATTTGCAACCCTAAGGCAAGTTTTCTACTTGCTAATATGTGATTTAAGATGAATAATTTGTATGATAGTTGTGTATTTGCATTTATGGATCAAAAGATGGAATTTATGGGATTTAAACCCTAATCTTAGTTTTGAAGATAAAATTGTGAGTTTTAATAGTTATAAATCATGTAGGATAATCTTTGGGTAGATAAAAGTTGTTGGTTGTGTTCAAAATGAAAGAGATTTGAGATTTGGGTTTAGTTTTTGTAAGAAGGAAGAACCCTAGGTCTGCTATGACCGGTCGACCGCAGTCCCCTGACCAGTCGACCGGGCCTTCGGGGGCAGGCTTACTGCTTTCCCACAAAGGCATAAAATTCTTGCGCGGTCGACCGCGGTCCTTCGACCGGTCGACCGGCTATACCATTTTGAGCTTTCTGCTTTCCTTCGTAGGCAAAAACTTGAGACGCGGTCGACCGCGGTCTTGGGACCAGTCGACCGGTCCCTTGTTTTTCATCTTTAAAACTTTATTTTTGTTTCCTAGTTTTATTCTTTTTAATAGGAACTAGGAACCATTTTTGTAGGAAGGAAACTTAGAGTCCTAGAGTTCTTGACGAGTTGAGATACTACCCTAGATTAGAAATGTTTTAGGCAGGATTTTCCGGGGTTATGCCTATTGATATTAGGGCATTATTTCTTCTAGTTCATTTCTTTCAAAACTAGGGGATGCATTATTATGCTTGGGAGACCTTAGAAGCTCATTGGAGCTATGTTATCCTTGATGGTTTATTATATCTATCAACGAATCTTGGGAGAATAATTGAAAGTCTATTTATTCTTTGAGGTCAAACTGACAATGTAAATATGTACGGCTCCGGATTTAAAAAGGCAAAATATTTACATAATGTAAATGAATATGGCTTCGGATAAATGGGATATACATTTGCTAAAATGTGAATGGAATTGAGTATAAAGTATACATTTGTTCAAATGAAATTTGATATGGAGATGATGGTAAATGATAATTTACTTAATCATTAACATGATAAATGGTAATATGGTTAAACACACCTCTCTAAATGACATCATAAGGGAAGTTCGCGCGCTTGGTGATGCCCCCTGGCTAATGAATGCAGGGTGGATATAGTCCTAGGCCATATGCGCGATTATGTTATGTTTTCTGCGCTGGTGAGGGGATTCTGGGTGTGGTCCTGACTCCCCCGCAGGCATATGTCCACTTCCCGACATTTGCGTTGTGAGCCCAGGTTGTCTTGTATAGATAGGCCCTGGAAGATGATGGTCATTTAGGGGCGCGCCCAGTGGGTAAACTCAGAGGGGCGGTCTTAGAATCGTTGTATGCATACGAATATAACCATTCTAAATCAAGTGGGACTTGATGTATGATAAATGCCATAAAGAGCATTTAATGTTGATTATGTTCCTGATAAGTAATGGTAATGCCAGGATGGGCATGTAATTAAAATAAAAGCCACAAAGAGCTTAAAATTGAGATAAAAGCCATAAAGAGCTTATAGTTATAGATATATTTTCCTGTTGAGGAATAAACTATGAAATGAATCGAGGTATATGATAGAAGTCTTAATTATGTTAATCTTTCCTTTCTCCTGCTTAGTTAAATTAAACTCATGCTTTTCTTCATTTCGTTAGCTTATGCTGTAGAATTGTGTAGATAGATTTGTTTTCTTTTTGTCTTTTCTAGCATGATGATATTCATAACTGTCATACTCTTTATTCATATGGTAATCATATAGAACTGGGCCCTGACCCATTTACATTTTTGTTGCATATGCATCTTGTCTCCGCTCAGGTACTCCTCTACAGGGATGCCTGATTTGAATTCCTATTCCGATGTCCTCGGCGAGCCGTGATGCATTGCGGGTATTACGGGACACAATTGGTATAGACGTTTTCATTTTTCATTCTAGTTAAGATCAAGTCTTTTATTTGAGCGAGGGGCCCAAACTTTTGTAAATGCCTAATGAAATGTAATATGTAACTTATGGAACTTGTGTATTATTGGTGTATCAGTTTGGTGACCGGTAACATATTCGGTCTTTTTATTGTATTCTTGTTGTACTAATTATATATGTCTTGGGGTTTCCCTTATATTTCAGGAATTGGGTTGTTTGTTTTCATTTATTTACTTTAAGTTCAAAATTTTTGGCAACCCGTTTTATGAAATATTGGGTGGTTATCCTGGATACTCTATATTTTTATTGTGATGCTGAGAATGATTCCATCCAGGACTCCTGTTATATTTGAGTATTGGGCTGGTCACCCCTTATTTTGGTGAGCGGGTTGTCACAGAAGTGTGTTAACAAATTTTATTAGAGTCGGACCACAGACTCGGATTGGTGTAAATTAATTAATGGGTAAATTAATTATATTAGAGTCGGACCACATACTCGGATTTGTGTTGATTAATTAATGTGTAAATTAACTAAATAAAGAGTCGGATTGTAGACTCGGATAGGTATTAAATTAATGGGTGTGTTAATTAATTTAATTAGAGTCGGACGATAGACTCGGGGTGGTATTAAGTTAATAATTGTGTTAATTAATTTAATTAGAGTCGGGCGATAGACTCGGGGAGGTATTAAATTAATGGGTGTGTTAATTAATTTAATTAGAGTCAGACCATAGACTCGGGGAAAGAATTATATTATTTGAGGCGTGAATTAATTATATTAGAGTCGGACCATAGACTTGGGAAGACGATAAATTATTCAGTGAGAAAAGTAATTACATTGAGTCGGGCCATAGACTCAGGAAATTACAGGCAATGTACGGGATTTTAGTACATGGTAAAGCCGGGGTTTATCATATATATATATATACGGTGTAGTGATACTATATATATATATATATATATATATATATATATATATATATATATATATATATATATATATATATATATATATATATATATATATATATATATATTGTGTGTGATATTAAATTACAGGCAGTGTACGGGATTTTGAGTACACGGTAAAGGCGGGGTTTATATTATATATATATGGTGTAGTGATAGTATATATATACGTGTATATATTGTGTGTGTTATTAAATATCGGTGACTAGATATTTATTCAATTTATATACTCTAACGCTATCAAGGGAGGTTGCGCGATGTGGGTGAATCCCCTAGCTTGAGGAGTTGGGCGAGTATATCCCCAGGTCATAGCGTCCGGTATATATGGGTGAGGAATTTATCTCACTTTCTGGGAAGGAATATGACCGCCTACACTACGTTTATATTTTTGGGCCAAGTTGGTGAGCGATTCCAACTTGGGGAACTAGGATATGTGAGCACATCTAGTGAGATATCATTTTAGAGGGAATCATCCGGCGAGGGTATACTCGAAGGGATGGATATACGTATGTTATATGTATGGATGTTGTGGTAAAGGTACGTATATAATGATAGTAAGTTTTATATGCGGGGAATAATATAATGTGTGATGTATCTACTTTATATAACTTATGACACGGTTATATGCTACTATTTAAGAGGAATTAATTAAGTTAATTGTGAGATAACTTATAATTCAAGAAATTTTTATACTCGGGTTAGAGTAGTATGGCAAGGGAAGGTTATACCAGGACTAGTTGGACGGGGTAGTACAACTAGGTGGGGTTAAGGTAACCGGTAGGTGTGCACAATAGTGGAGGGGTGAGAATGTCTATAAGGGAGTACGACACTAACTTAAATATGTAGCGCATTCATGCATTTTAAATTACTGGAGTTAATTCACTTGCTAAATATTTTCAAAATGTTTTGGGTTCTAACCCTTGCTATAAAACTATTTTCAAAACCTTTTAGGTGTCCAGCCACAGGGACGCCACGATTGATATTCTATTCTAGGGGCACGGAGTTGCGGCATATGTGGATGCTAGCAGGAGTTTGGATTAGACGCATCATTCATTCATTCCTAGAGTAGGAATCTTGTATCAGTTTCAGTTTTATTTAGGGCATGTCGCCCAGACTTTCAGTTCAGTTTCAGATTTGTTTTATTCCTGAGTTGGATAGTTGTCTTGGATTAATTCACTTTGGTAGCCAATGGTTTATTCGGCAAATTGTTTAATTAATTATTCGGTTGAGTTTTATTCAATTGTGTGAATGGTTTATATTTATTTCCGCATGTACTATTCAATTGTGTGAATGGTTTATTCGACAGTGATGCTAAGGATGAACAAACTGGGATTCCTATTTTAATTTGGTATAGGACTGATCACCCGGTATTTTATTAGGCGGGGTGTCACACTTCAACATGTGGTTTTTAGACTAGTGTCCTTGTAAACATTTATCAAATTAATACGCAAACTTTAACACCCTTAACGAGTTGCTTTATATTCAAACGAACTGGATAGCTAAATATTACCTTGGTGAATTCCATGCGATATTATTCTAAAATATTATCTCAATCCGATCTGAATTAATTTTGACATTGTTCCATTTCTTCTATTGTCTCATAAGGGAGTTAACAAAATATAGTTTTAGTTGGCATAACCAAAAACGATTGGGCAAGTGGGAGTGAATGAGATCTCTTTTGATGTGAGCAATAGCAAGTGAGATGATTGGGCATGTGTGGACATTATCCTGAAGAATACTAATTGCTTTGGATAAATCAAGACAACGTAAATATTACCACGAAGCGTTCCCCTTCGAACATTATCAAAATGCAATTGCAGTTAACCTTTAATGTTGTTATCATTGAATATATATTTATATATACACTACTATTCGAATAAATTCAGTTCACGAGGTTCTCACTTACCCATTCATATAGGGAGAGACTATTTTTTTGACTTGATCAGTGACCTCCAAGTCACAATGGGCAACCTTACTGTTGCTCCAGTCAAAAAATTAATATGTATCTAATAAGAGTGGCAGAGCTAGTCCACCCTAGCTTAAATTTGGGGGAAGAATGATGAGGTGATCGTTCAATTTGAAACAATACAAGGATATGTTTGGAAACCCCAGTTCCATGTCATGGAATGGGAGTTGAATGAAATTTTTTCCAATTCCTTTCCAAGTAATGGGTTTGGATTTCCCAAACACACCCTAGATGCAATCATTTCCAGTGAAAAAAACTTTAGGGGCATGATACCGTTTGAGCTGAAATAGACTTGTTAGGAATATTTTATCCATTTATTAATTTTGAAATTATGAAATTTGGAATTTAATAATGGGTTAAATAAATAAGTCTTACTTTATGTGGTCCAACTAAGAAATCATATTTGGTTAGAAGACTTTAGATAAGTCACCAAGATTTTTAAGAGATAAAGTGGGTTAGTCTCCTAATGCAAGTCTAACTATGATGGATGGTAGAATTATAGTTTACATAGGAGATTCAGATGCTCTCTCACCCTATATATAGTAGGTTATTCTCCCTCAAATAATTTGCATAAACACACAATATATTGGGCTAGAGAGAAAATTCCGAAAGTCCATTTAATTGTAATTTTTCCAAGAAGTGGGATTAATGGACCAATTAATCAAGATGATTAAATGATATTTCTACAACAAAATTAATCGATGCATTGGATCAAAGTAAGTCTTATTTTCTATCGGTTAGACATATTTGTCAAAGCATTAATATCCAAGATCCTTTTATTAATAACAACTGTATGGTAAAGTTTAATCATATTAATGTGTTCGTAATTAATAATACGGTGTTCTTAAGAATGATTTTATATGTGGTATTAGAGCTAAAGTTTAAGATCTCATGATTTTCCTTATTGATGTTTGTCTATAACGAAATCTACATTAAATTGCTTTTGTGTGCCTAAGACTTTCTGCGACGTTTTTGTTTGTCATTAAATCTGCTTATGCCTGAGACTTTCTCTGACGTTTTAATTTATGTTAATAAATTTGCTCTTAAAGTATGTTTGAGACTTTTTATGACGTTTTTTCTTCTGTCGCCAAAACTCACTAGTTGGAATGAAAGATTAAAACTTGCTCGGAATTTTACGAAACTGACATGGTCGACTGAAAACATCGAAATAAACAAAACCCATTGTAAACAATGGGCATTACCTTAATTTTACGTTTTGACGTCGTTTAGACCCTTAAAATTACGTTTTTGCCATTTTTGGTAATAATGTTGACGTCAATATCTCACTACAAAAAATTGATTTTTGAATTTCGAAAATTGTTTTGAGATCATAGAGTAATTATCTTCATCCTTGTAATGCTAACTCAAAATTTCTAGCTTTGGCAAAAATTACGATTTTCCCAAATATTATGTATTTTTCAACCATGGGACTATTTTTTATGTTCATGGTTGTTCTAATATTCATGTTATGTATTATTTGCTATTGAGAAAAATGTTCAATATTAAATTTTGAATATTAGATGTTTGATTATGTATTTGACAATAACATTTCGATAAATTAGGTTATTATGCATAATCTATATTTTGTAGCCCAATGGTCCTAATGTAATTATGAATTGATGTTTCGACAATAATATTTATATGATGTTGGACGGGGAAGACATGAAAGTGTCTTAATCTATAATTTTAAATATTAGATTATTGTGTATACACCTATATTTAGACCTTTAATTATACCTTAAGATTTGAGTATAATATTTTTTGGGGTATTGATTTTACATAAATAGTGTTTATGACTTCCATAAAAATTATTTTTGAATTCCGTCGAATGTTTTGAGATTTTGGAGTAATTTTCTGCAGTCCCATGATGCTAACTCATGTTTTTTTTTTTTGGAAAAATTTAAGTTTTCCCATATTTCATGTATGTTTTATCCAGAACTGTGATAAAACCTTGTTCTAATGATTCTATTTTAGGAGAATACTCATGCCAAATACAAGCCAACATATTTTATATGGTATGATATTAGACTTGCGTTATGGTGAATATTCATATTTTGATGAGTCTCGTGCCAAACACAGGCCAATGATTCATATTATTGAATATTATGATATTCGTGTTTTAATGAGTCTCGTGCCAAACATAGGCCAACGATTCATTTAGTTGAAAAATCAGAATTATTATTTATTCTAATGCTAGTACTCCCATTAAGTTGAATTAAATTCCAAACATAGGCTACAATTCATATGTGCATATACTAGATTTATGATTTCGTTGCATGTTGCAAACTTTGAAACTCATAAGTAGGTATTCATTCAGTTCAATCAAATGCCAAATACAGGCCAAGATTACATGTGAAGGTATTATACTTGTAGTCATTTCAGATTATCCTAATATTTCTTATAAGGTTAAATTGAAGCGCAACATATGCTGAAATTTGAATCAAGTAAAAATTGGAATTTTTGTAAATATTAAAGAATTGACATCAATGTTATATAGTTATATTTACATATGCCACTAGTATGATAATTGTGATTATAACCGTATTGTACGTTAGTATGACCATGAATGATTTGAATCAATATTTCTGATTTATTACTCATATATTAATGATGAAGTGAAAGTAAATGATTCATGTTTTTCATTTACTATTATATGTGTAATATCTCATGCAAACTCTTCGTCTATTTGATTTTCACATATGTTTAGTTTTTCGTGAATTTCAAATTAAGGAATTGACAATAATATAATTTATTCATGTATTACGGTATTTTGCTCATGTATGCGTATCACTAATGTTTATATAATATAAGGTTTGGTGTTCATTAAAGTGCTCCATTCTAGAAGATATAAATATTGGACTAATACATTAATATCATGCATATTTTGGTTGCCTACGGGTCCATGTATGATATTGAATGCTAGGATGTTGATACTTAATGATGTTGCATACATATTGTGTTTATTCAATCGTTGTGATTCTGAAGCCTACGGGTCCAGTTACAATAATTGAGCAAAATATAAGTGGTGATATATATTTTGGGGAGGTAGTAATGGTCGTCAAGCATAGATGCCATAGTTTCTTTCATTATGATATCACCAATTAAGTTTATGAAAAACATAAACCTGAATAATTTAGTTCATTGCTCATGCGATATTAACTAAACATAAGTGAAAAATTTATTGACTTGTATATGTAAGTCTTTACTTAATGTAATATTCATATTATGAAATGTTTGGTAGTCACAACAGTGACCCGACTAGAATGATAATAAATATTAAATGTAAAGATAATGGTAGTAGTAACTCATGATGCTTATAATTATAAATATATTAATGGGGTATATTGAGTCTATTTCTTTAAGTAAGGTTATTCCTTATAGGGAATTAATTTTGACTGATTGAATGAACATCAAAGATCACGTAAATTATTATAGTATGTAAAAATAAGTTGTTCACAAATATCATGTACATGTGATGAAATAACATTATATACAATAAAGTAATCTTTTTATGTAGTGGATTGCTAGTGCTTATTTTTTACAATACATACTGATATCACTAAAGTGTTTTCGAATTTTATATTTATGGCTTTATTGTATACATGCATATGAATGTATGAATGTGACAAAAAAAGTCTTTTTATAAACAAATTATGGGACCATTATTGATAATCCACATTTAGCTTTAATTGATTATGACATTAATGGCGTAGTACATAGAAGGAACTATGTTCTTATATTAGTGTGGAACCTCCATGACTCACATTTAGTGGAGTATATAATTAAGGTGAATAATTGTTAATGACTTTTCTAAAGATTATTGCACGCCTTATGTTCATTTAATCAAATCATTATGTTAATTGTTATTAGGACCAAGTGGGATGCTGTTATGAATATTTCATCCATTTATTAATTTCAAAATTATGAAATTCGGAATTAAATAATGTGTTAAATAAAAGAGTCATACTTGATGTGGTCAACTAAGAAATCAGATTTGGTTAGAAGACCTTTAGAGAAGTCACCAAGATTTTTAAGAGATAAAGTGGTTTAGTATCCTAATGCAAGTCTAACTATGATGGATGGTAGAATTATAGTTTATAGAGGAGAATCAGGTATTCTCTCACCCTATATATAGTAGGTTATTCTCCATCAAATAATTTGCATAAATAAACAGTATAATGGGCTAGAGAGAAAATTCCGAAATTCCATTTAAGTGTGATTTTTCCAAGAAGGGGGATTAATGGAGAAATTAATCAAGATGATTAAAATATATTTCTACAGCAAGATTGATCGATGCATTGGATCAAGGTAAGTCTTATTTTCTATCGTTTAAGCATATTTGTGAAAACATGAAGATCTAGGATCCTTTTATTAAGAACAACTGTATGCTAAATTTTAATCATATTAATGTGTTCGTGATTAATATTAGGGTGCTCTTAAGAATGATTTTATGTGACACCCCGCCTAATTAAATACGGAGTGATCAGTCCTTTATTCAATTTAAAACATAGTATCAAATTGTATCAGAATTTGCATCACTGTCGAAAAACTTTTTATTAATTACTAACCACTTAGTATTTAAAAAGTCAGATGTCAAATTTTATCTTTAATTAACAGCTAACCAAATTAAAAAAATAAACATTCATCATCCAATACAATCTCATAGGAAATTAATTGTTATAAAGAATTAACTGAGTCTGGAGTAAACACTTCCAGAATAACATCCCTTTGCAATAGTCTGATATGAAATAAATCTTAACAACTGAAATAAAAACAAATGACTGAAGTAACAATCTCTTAAACAAGAATAGGCAACATGCCATGACTGATATAAAGTTCTCCGAATGAGTCAAGGATAAGTGGAGGCGTCTAATACCAAGGTCCTGTAACTTCCTCAGTAGCTATAACACGTCAACTTATGGGAACTCTAAGCTTGGTATCTATGTGGCTATGTATATATATATATATATATATATATATATATATATATATATATATATATAGAGAGAGAGAGAGAGAGAGAGAGAGAGAGAGAGAGAGAGAGAGAGAAAAGGAAGAGATTTGCCAGAAACGGTTCAGAGCCTGAGTTGAAAATAGTTTTAAAATAGCAAGTGTTTAAATTGCATTAAACAATGAATATTATATACATGTTAGTCACGTGCTCTCACTTGAGATTATCACCTCTCAACTATTGTGCATGCCTAACGCATTCTCCTAACCCATCTAGTTACGCTATCCCACTTAACTAGTTTGAATCAAGTTTCTTACTATGATGCCTAAGTCATTGTGCGCACCCGTATTACCAATAATACATTCTTGCATTTCTAATATTTATTAATCAATTCAAGTATTTCTTTACTCGTATAAGTTCCCACAATAATAACATATTTTATATGTCATACTCTTTCTTATCTACTAAGCAACATAGTAGAATAATCACCAGTGTATATGTATACATCACTATCATAATATATGTATACTCATAAGGCACCCCGAGACTAAGCTATGGTGCATGCATAATCTATTATTAAGTCCCAGTATATCACATACTATATGATGGAATATAGGTTCATAATCACTCTAGAACCATATAAAAACACAAGTCACACATAATGGAGGCGAATCATAGTTCAAAGTCACAAGGGAGACGCACATACCCACTCACCCCTTATGACCGTCTGCACTATCATTCACAGATAGGTTGTACCAGGTCCTATGGTTCTGAGGTACAAGTCTATATTCCCCCGATGGGCTTGTCCAAATAAGACAATCCTAGTGCAAAAACCTCCATGATAGCAAGTAGTGCGGTATAATGCATTACACGTAATAATCCATACTATAGGTAATCACACAACCTAAGTATATATAAAATCCACATGGGTATACGCACGTCCCATTTTACAAGTCTCATACATAGTATATTTATATCTCGAATATCCTACATAATATTTTATTGAACGCGGTAACTCTCATCGCATAACTTCAAGTGCCTTTCCCTATCCCAGAAAGGTTACTAAGCTTTCATTTATTCCTTGGGTTATTTCAGTATCTATAATGTACCCCCACTACAAGTACTAACCTTGAATATTCAGTTATCTGATTTAAACACCAATTTATATAATTTCCAACCGTAACTCATTAGAAAAACACTCGTAAACCTCCCCATTAAATCCCATACATAATTATATTTTTCGGGCCTTAACTATAACCCTATTGACCTTCCCTAAGTCCCATTGCATGAAATTAATCAACATTAAGGGTTCTTAAAAGTTGGGGTTGAATCGAAACTAAAGAGAAAAATAAGTCACAAATTTTAGGGGAGTCGATTGATCGAAGAAATAGGTCAATCGATTGATTGACGTTCTTGGGTCGATCGATCCATCCATCAGGTTATTGACCTACGATTTCTACATAATTTTTTCTACGGGTTTCATCAATTTTAAACCTCAAATCAACCATCACAGTGTCCCAAACTCCCTAATCATTAAACTAATGTAACAACCCGCCCTTTTGGAGACACTTAAAATCCATAATTGGATATAAATTGGAGATTTGAGGAATTTCTCTAAATAGTGATTTCGGGGATTCTCGAGGATTTAATGATTTTCGAGGAATGTTGTAATTATTTCTGGGACTACATAGGTCGAAATAATTTAATTATATGTCGCCGTGGAGTATAGCGACAAAAGAGGTAAGATTTTGAGTAGAAAACCCGCATTTACTTTTATCGGTTAGAATAGTGATTTGCGGTCAAGTACCTCGGATGGAAATTTCGACTGCGCCATGAGTCTCAGAATGTTTGAGATAGTCAGAAAAGAGTGTTCGATTGTCGAAATTGAGCTTCGGGGAAGTTTAGAGGTAAAAGTAACTCGTAATTGGGTAAACGAATCGTTTTTGGGTTTTAAGGGGTTAAAACCCTTTTCTCTCTATATAAAGAGGAAGAGAGGGAGAAAAAGAGAAAGAAAAGAAGAGAAAGAGAGATAAGAGAGAAAGGAGGAAGAAAAGGGGAAAAAGGGGGAGATTCCGGCCAGCCTCCGCGGGATTCGGCTCGAGGACGTCGAATTTTATCCACCAAGCAAGTGTTTACTTGCTTTATTTTCCTTTTTGCATAAATATCTCATACCGTAGTTTGGTATAATCAAACCCTAAAGATTTTGGGTTGGGGTTTCGTGGATAAAACGAGTTTTTGGGAGTTAAAACGAATAAACCCCTAAAAATGGTAAATTGGAGAAACTTAGGTTTTAACTTAAATTAATTGGTGATTCCGGGTTCTAGGATGTTTAGAACCCTTAATATATGTGTATTTGGAGTTGGTTGAGGTTGTAGGATGTTGGGTGAGGCGACAAAAGCTTGGGAGAAGCTTTAATGGCCGAAACCTTCTCGAAGAAGGTGATGAATAGTAACCCAAAAGCTTGGGGTTATTTTGACTAGGAAGAGAATTGATTTAGCTTTCGGTCAAAGCACGAAAGTTGTAGATATTTTTTATACAGTTGCGTGGGCTCCAACCGCGTATTTTTCTGATTTTTCTACGATTTGATATGATTTTTACAAGATGGAAACTCCGGGTTGGAATTTCCAACTCGGAAATCAAATCGAAAATTGGAAAAATAACGGCTAGAATTAATCGTGTATATGTTTGCGATTATTTTTGGTGTAGTTTAGAAACCTCGATAATGAAATTGGGTTGTTGGATGGAGGATTTGGAGAATTTAGTTTTGAGGACCTGGTGTGACCGATCGATCGCGCCCCTAAGGCCGGTCGACCGCGTCAAGGAAATAGGGCCTACTGCTTTGTTTCGTAGGCTTATTTGCAACCCGCGGTCGATCGGGGGTCCAGGACCGGTCGACCGGTGCCCTGTTTTCAGCCCAAGATTTTGGAGATTATTATTATTTCTCCTCTTTGAGATTGAAGTTTAAGGGCCTTCTAAATTAAAGTATATTAGAGGGTTATGTCCTAAAGGACTTGTGGATTTGGGAATATATATCTATATGTATGTATGTATATTCACTTAGAGTGAATTAGAATAGTTTGGGATATCCAATAAATCCTTAAGAGATGATTAAGGTAATTATTATTTGTCGAAGTAACAAAATACTTTGGGTTTAGTATCATGCTTATATGAAAGCATGATTATGATTCTTTGAGAGAATCCTTGGGATTAATGGTCATCACTATATGTAATTGGAAAATAGGGCCATTATATATATATTCTAGGAGGAATATATGGTATATGTATATACTATGTGATTAAAGTATATATATATATATATGATATGATGTAAATGATTTTGAAAATATAAAAATCATTTTTTTCAAAATGGAAAGATAAATGATTTTCATAATTAATGAAATATGGATACACACCTCTCTAAATCGCTATCATAAGGGAAGTTGCGTACATATGGTGAAGCCCCCTGGCTAATGAATGCAGGATGGATATAGTCCTATAGGCCATATGAGCGTTTGTTGTATTTTTCTGCGCTGGTTAGGAGATTCCAGGTGTGGTCTTGACTATCCCGCAGGCATATGGCCGCTTCCCGACGTCTTGCGTTATAGGATCCGAGGGTGTCTTGATGATAGGCCCTGGAAGATGATAGCCATTTAGGGGCGCGCACAGTGGGGAAACCCGGACGGGCGGTCTTAGAACGCGTTATATTAAAGCAGTTCATGATAATGGATTGGCTTTAATTACATTTCCTGGATATAGGAAGGGAAATGGGTTATATGTTTGGCTTCGGTAACACTCCCGGATGGAAGAAGGGATGTGGAAGCATATGATATGGTAAAAGCATTTTTATGATAATAAAAATGGCTTTTAAATACATTTCCTGAATATAAAAAAGGAAATGGGATATTTTAAAACGGAAAAGCATTTTTATGTTAATAAAATGGGCTTTTAAAAAGATATATGTTTTGGTAAAAGCAATTCATGCTAATGAATTGGCTTTTAAATACATTTCCTGGATATGAGAAGGGAAATGGAAAGTTTTGAAATAAAAATGATAAATACTTTGTATATAAATCCTCAGTCCAGGAGGTAGATCCGGATGTGTATTATATAGATGAAATTCAATTGGAAAACCTCAGTCCGGGAGATATTATCCGGATGTGTATTGTAGATGTATATATATATATATATATATATATATTATACATTTGTGTGTGCTACGGGCCTAATGGATCTCTACCATTAACCATGCCAACTAGTAGTGTATCGGGGGGTTCCTTGTTTGGATTTCTCTTTGCGAGACACCCCACACACGAACTTAGTGCAGTGTTGAGAATGGAGGGAAGTTTGGCCCTTAGCACTTGGACTATCTAGGGTAGATAGTAGATGGGTAAATTAGACTAGTTAGGCAGGGATAACTTGACTAGGGTATGTTGTTAGGATGCGTTAGGTGTACACTACTAGAGGAGAGGTGAGGGTTATCCCATGGGAGTGCGATACCAATTTAAATATGAGATAAAACTATTTTTCTAAAAATAAAGCATTTATGCACTTGCAAAATATTTTGAAAATTCGGGCTATGACCCGTTTATCTACTTTTCCTCTCTTGCAATATACTATATATATATATGTGTGTGTGTGTGTGTGTGTGTGTGTGTGTCCAGACACAGGGATGCTTGGATTATACTTCCTTCGAGTCAGACGTCTGCTGCAGCAGCTGTGGATGCTTGCGGGTTCTTGGTAGACACTTCTTCTCTTGTACTCTAGATAGGAGGTATTGTATAAACATTCGAGCCAATGGTTCAATTGCATTTATTTATTCTATTAGTACATCATTCGATATGGTTGTATTATTTGAACCGGGTGTTCGGTTATTTTAATTTATTTCAGTTTCATTTCAGTTTCATTTACGCATTAACTTGTGGATGTTTTATTTTAATCGTTAAAAAGAGTAGTTAAGTAAAAGTTTTTAACGCTCGCCTAATAGGATATTAGTAATTAAATGGATTTTCGACAGTGATGCTAAGAATGATCCATATGTGACTCCTGTCATAATTTGATATAGGAGTGATCACCCAGTATCCTGTTAGGTGGGTTGTTACAGATGGTATCAAAGCATCAGGTTCTAGTGTCCTTAGGAATCTGTGCGGACGTACTACGCTTTCAGCGTTGCTCTCGATTTGTTATAGAGCCCCAGGATTAGGATTATTGATTTCTCTAGTGAGATTTCGTTCTCCTGCCAAGTTAGAAGATTTTTGTAATCCTTTGCGTGCTCGTTCTAGGATCGTGTGTACCGATCGAAGAGGGACAACCAAGGAGGGCCTCGGGGAGGACAGCAGGAAGCAAGGCTTAGCTGGGGCAGCTGATAGAAGTTGGGGACGAGGACCTTAGTAGAGGCCACTCTCCTTGTGGCAAATGCTAAGGATTGTTGCAACGACTACTAAAGTATAGTAGTTATGAGCATCCAAGTACTGCTATGGTAGAAAGTGGTACTCAAATTGAACTACCCCATGGAGATAAGGGTTCAAACAGGGTCTTTTGGAAGGACCATATATTAACGTTGGGGTTGTGTAAAGTGATCATGGCACTACCTAGTTGACGCAGATAGCTCGGGAGCTTTGGCTTAGAGCAGGGTATGGAAATACCCAGATGTGAAAATTTAAGGAAGATTTTCACTTGTAGGGAGAATGTGGGTGTGTTCAGGTGCCCCTGAGTGGACCTCCACATGAGAGAGGATTGTGAACCGGTGGTGGAATTTCCTTTTAACGAAGGAGTTAAGAGGATTAGTAAGGTGATTGTAAGGAGTGAGGTTGTAGAGTCATATGGCGTTGACAACTTTATCATGGTTAGGAAGGCCAGTGATGGAAATAATGATGTGGAGTGCGGAGCCACACGGTTAGTCCTTTCCCGGTAGGAATAAAGGACAAGGTTAGGGTGCCCAGATGGGGTTTAGAGTAAGAAATTCTAGTAAGAGGTGTGGCTAGAAGAAGCTGTGGTGTTCGATAGCCCTAGACTCGTATGTGTAATTTGAGCTTTGTTTCGATCTCGATAACATAATAATGTAGGCCTATTTGTTTTCCGCGATAGCGAAATTTTGTTTTCTTTCACTCGCCATAGAGGTGGGTGATTATATTTTGTATATATATGTATAATGTATTTGGCTGATCAGAGCGATAGCAGGCTAATGATGGTAGGACTATCGTGTCCATGGTTCCTGGAGGGAATAGATTGTGGTTGCGGTGTCTCACCTGGATACAGGTCGAGTACACCTTTATTATTATGGATTGATGGAACCTCGATGATCAGAGGCTTCATTATTTTGATGTGAATGTGTGGCAACCTTATAAATATAATTTAAGGCCCACAGGATTCTTGTTGAGCTGTAAGATTAAGCTCAGGGTTGGTGTGCGCGAAGACTGAACTTTGGTGCGAGCACTAGGTGGTGTGACTCTTAGTTAGAGATAGGAGCTCAGATCACCTTTTGTTGATAAGGGATAGGATTATCCCGGTTACATGTCTAAAATAACGAGACTCCGTGATCGACGAAGTCAAGTGTTAATGTATGGAGAGGTTCCTTGTTTGGATTTCACTTTGCGAGACACTCCACGCATGATTCTTAACGGCGTCGGACGTGGAGAGTTGCTATAGGATGCAAGGTTTTGGGTTAGTCTTATAGTGTGGATGAACCAGTATAAACTATGAGCCCTATGATGATGGTATGTTTATGGAAATATTGTGCTATGGAAAAGCACTAAAGTGGTCCTCTCACCACAAGTAATTGGGTGGAGTAGGACTTAGAGAAATTAAATTGAGGATAACAGTCAGGCCTTAATGAAAAGGAAAACTTTGATGAATTTGGGTGTGATGTTCGTAGTGCTTTACAGAAAGTTGGCACTTCGGTTAGTTAGGTTTGCTTTCGTATGGGCAGAAGGATAGAATAATATAAACGCGTTCGTAGGTTAGCGTAGGTAGGATTTAGGATATCCCGCTGGTGTGCCTTAGGTCGCTATATCTCGATGACCGACGATGCGAGGGAGTAGTGTAACGGGAGGGTTCCTTGTTTGGATTTTGCCTTGGCGAGATGTCCCACGCACAAAACTAAGCAAATGTTGGAAGTCGAGAGAGGCCTTGGACACTAGGGATATATTTACGATACTCGTTTCGCTTAGGTAGGGTAACGCATAGATCGTAGCATTTGTAGGATGTAGGTTCGATAGAGTTATTGGCTATAAGGTTAGGCGAATGAAGTTCGCAGGTCGGGAGGACCCATAGATGAGTATTACACCGAGGGAAGGAGATCCTTATTGGGAGAGAGTGTACCGTGTCGAATGTTCGCTATGGTTGTGCAGATGTGCACAAGTTAGAGAGGTGCATGGGCACCTTGGTAAGATAGTTTTATGTACCGCTCGAAATAGGATGGGCGTAGTATATAAGGTTGAAATTCATGCCGATAGTCATTATAGATGATGGGTATTATACGACGTATTAGAGTCACCTTACGATCGTGGTAGTCGTGTAGACTATGGTTAGGAACCACGAGGTTAGTATCTTTCCCTTGAGGTTTTAGGATTTGTAGTGATCCTAGTTAGATGGTGTAGGTTATATATGAATTTCGAGGATGAAATTCCGTTGTAAGGGGGGGAGTATGTAACAACCCGCCCTTTTGGAGACACTTAAAATCCATAATTGGATATAAATTGGAGATTTGAGGAATTTCTCTAAATAGTGATTTTGGGGATTCTCGAGGATTTAATTATTTTCGAGGAATGTTGTAATTATTTCTGGGACTATATAGGTCGAAATAATTTAATTATATGTTGTCGTGGAGTATAATGACAAAAGAGGTAAGATTTTGAGTAGAAAACTCGCATTTACTTTTATGGGTTAGAATAGTGATTTGCGGTCAAGTATCTCGGATGGAAATTTCGACTATGCCATGAGTCTCAGAATGTTTGAGATAGTCGGAAAAGAGTGTCCGGTTGTCGAAATTGAGCTTCGGAGAATTTTAGAGGTAAAAGTAACTCGTAATTGGGTAAACGAGTCGTTTTTGGGTTTTAAGGGGTTAAAACCCTTTTCTCTCTATATAAAGAGGAATAGAGGGAGAAAAAGAGAAAGAAAAGAAGAGAAAGAGAGAGAAGAGAGAGAGGAGGAAGAAAAGGGGAAAAAGGGGGAGATTCCGGCCAGCCTCCGCGGGATTCTGCTCGAGGACGTCGGATTTTATCCACCAGGCAAGTGTTTACCTGCTTTATTTTCCTTTTTGCATAAATATCTCATACTGTAGTTTGGTATAATCAAACCCTAAAGATTTTGGGTTGGGGTTTCGTGGATAAAACGGGTTTTTGGGAGTTAAAACGAATAAACCCCTAAAAATGGTAAATTGGAGAAACTTAGGTTTTAACTGAAATTAATTGGTGATTCCGGGTTCTAGGATGTTTAGAACCATTAATATATGTGTATTTGTAGTTGGTTGAGGTTGTAGGATGTTGGGTGAGGCGACAAAAGCTTGGAAGAAGCTTTAATGGCCGAAACCTTCTCGAAAAAGGTGATGAATAGTAACCCGTAAGCTTGTGGGGTTATTTTGACTAGGAAGAGAATTGATTTAGCTTTCGGTCAAAACACGAAAGTTGTATATCTTTTTGATACGGTCGCGTGGACCCCAACCGCGTATTTTTTTGATTTTTCTACGATTTGATATGATTTTTACAAGATGGCAGCTCCGGGTTTGAATTTCCAACTCGGAAATCAAATCGGAAATTGGAAGAATAACGGCTAGAATTAATCGTGTAGATGTTTGCGATTATTTTTGGTGTATTTTAGAAACCCCGATAATGAAATTGGGTTGTTGGATGGAGGATTTGGAGAATTTAGTTTTGAGGACCTGGTGTGACCGGTCGATCACGCCCCTAAGGCCGGTCGACCGGGTCAAGAAAATAGGGCATACTGCTTTGTTTCATAGGCTTATTTGCAACCCGCGATCGACCGGGGGTCCAGGGCCGGTCGACCGGTGCCCTGTTTTTAGCCCAAGATTTTGGAGATTATTATTATTTCTCCTCTTTGAGATTGAAGTTTAAGGGCCTTCTAAATTAAAGTATATTAGAGAGTTATGTCCTAAGGGACTTATGGATTTGGGAATATATATATATATGTCTTTGATATCTTGTTTAATTATGTTGACTTCTCGTCGGAGATCTTATAATGTAACTTCCTTGTGAGTTTTAAATCGTTTTAAAATATTACCAAGACTTATCTTGTTTTGTGTATTTATACCACTTTCTTCTTTGGATAATATTTTTTAAAATTTTGAAAGGTATTATGATTTTAATTCTCTATTTTCTATTTTTCCAATTAAATCAATTAGTAATTCTTCCTGTTCTTCTTGTTTAGTGAGAACATTGATAGTTTTACAGCAGTTGTCTTTGCATCCTAATTTTATATCTGGAGAACTAGAGTTTGTACCTGATTCATAGTAACTTGATGATTCATAATCAGTGTTTTGTTCACCTTCACTAGAAGAATTTTTTAGTTCAAAATTTTTGTATATTTCTTGTGTTACTTCAGATGATAGTTGTAACTGGTTAATTTTGGATTTATATATATATATATATATATGCGTGTGTGTGTGTGTGTGTGTGTGTGTGTGTGTGTGTGTGTGTGTGTATTCACTTAGGGTGAATTAGTATAGTTGGGGATATCCAATAAATCCTTAAGAGATGATTTAGGTAATTATTATTTGTCTAAGTAAGAAAATACTTTGGGTTTAGTATCATGCTTATATGAAAGCATGATTATGATTCTTTGAGAGAATCCTTGGGATTAATGGTCATCGCTATATGTAATTGGAAAATAGGGCCATTACATATATATATTCTAGGAGGAATATATGGTATATGTATATACTATGTGATTAAAGTATATATATATGATATGATGTAAATGATTTTGAAAATATAAAAATCATTTTTTTCAAAATGGAAAGATAAATGATTTTCATAATTAATGAAATATGGATACACACCTCTCTAAATCGCTATCATAAGGGAAGTTGCGTACGTATGGTGAAGCCCCCTGGCTAATGAATGCAGGGTGGATATAGTCCTATAGGCCATATGAGCGTTTGTTGTATTTTTCTGCGCTGGTTAGGAGATTCCAGGTGTGGTCTTGACTATCCCGCAGGCATATGGATGCTTCCCGACGTCTTGTGTTATAGGATCCAAGGTTGTCTTGATGATAGGCCCTGGAAGATGATAGCCATTTAGGGGCGCGCACAGTGGGGAAACCTGGACGGGCGGTCTTAGAACGCGTTATATTAAAGCAGTTCATGATAATGGATTGGCATTAATTACATTTCCTGGATATAGGAAGGGAAATGGGTTATATGTTTGGCTTCGGTAACACTCCCGGATGGAAGAAGGGATGTGGAAGCATATGATATGGTAAAAGCATTTTTATGATAATAAAAATGGCTTTTAAATACATTTCCTGAATATAAAAAAGGAAATGGGATATTTTAAAACGGAAAAGCATTTTTATGTTAATAAAATGGGCTTTTAAAAAGATATATGTTTTGGTAAAAGCAATTCATGCTAATGAATTGGCTTTTAAATACATTTCCTGGATATGAGAAGGGAAATGGAAAGTTTTGAAATAAAAATGATAAATACTTTGTATATAAATCCTCAGTCCAGGAGGTAGATCCGGATGTGTATTATATAGATGAAATTCAATTGGAAAACCTCAGTCCGGGAGATATTATCCGGATGTGTATTGTAGATATATATATATATATATATATATATATATATGTATTTATACATTTATGTGTGCTACGGGCCTAATGGATCTCTACCATTAACCCTGCCAAGTAGTAGTGTATCGGGGGATTCCTTGTTTGGATTTCGCTTTGCGAGACACCCCACGCACGATCTTAGTGCAATGTTGAGAATGGAGGGAAGTTTGGCCCTTAGCACTTGGACTATCTAGGGTAGATAGTAGATGGGTAAATTATACTAGTTAGGCAGGGATAACTTGACTAGAGTATGTTGTTAGGATGCGTTAGGTGTACACTACTAGAGGAGAGGTGAGGGGTATCCCATGGGAGTGCGATACCAATTTAAATATGAGATAAAACTATTTTTCTAAAAATAAAGCATTTATGCACTTGGAAAATATTTTCAAAATTCGGGCTCTGACCCGTTTATCTACTTTTCCTCTCTTGCTGTATACTATATATATATATATAGGTGTCCAGACACAGGGACGCCTGAATGATACTTCCTTCGAGTCAGACGTCTACTGCAACAGCTGTGGATGCTTGCGGGTTCTAGGTAGACGCTTCTTCTCTTGTACTCTAGATAGGAGGTATTGTATAAACATTCGAGCCAATGGCTCAATTGCATTTATTTATTCTTTCAGTACAACATTCGATATGGTTGTATTATTTGAACCGAGTGTTCGGTTATTTTAATTTATTTCATTTTCATTTCAGTTTCATTTACGCATTAACTTGTGGATGTTTTATTTTAATCGTTAAAAAGAGTAGCTAAGTAAAAGTTTTTAACGCTCGCCTAATAGGATATTAGTAATTAAATGGATTTTTGACCGTGATGCTAAGAATGATCCATATGTGACTCCTGTCGTAATTTGATATAGGAGTGATCGCCGGTATCCCGTTAGGCGAGTTGTTACAACTGAAAGTTACACCAACGTAAATACATAAGTTCTAATGTATTAGAATCATCAAATCATCATGGGGGATAATTTTCTTGGATTCAATCATGAATATTTCTTAAAAACCCCAGTTCATCAATATTTATTCAAGAACACCACAAATCCCAGATTTCATTCGAAATTTCCAACATTTAGATTATGATTTCATTTTTCTATTAATCCCAGATATTCATCTACATGCAAAACTTACCCAATTTCAAGATTAAATTCTCCATAGTCATCAATTATCCAATATTCAAGGATTTTCTTCAATTTTAAACTACCATGGACAATATATGCACTTAATCTTTGCAAGATAAATCACTTTCCTTTAATGGAAGTTCTGATCCTTTGAAGATGATGGTATTGGGGACAATCCTCTCTCTCTGATCTACACGTGGGTTGTAACGGTGGTACAAATGGTGTACCGGTGGTGGCTCTAGGCTTGAAAACCTCTTATTCTTCATCCTCTCATGGCCTTCTTAGCTTTCGTGAATTCTAACCCTGGAAGACAACTCCTTCCCTCATATATAACCCTTGAATTTTGGTAGGTTTATTTACTCTAAAAATTAAAATGATCGAAATACCCTTCTGATGTGCCGGTTTGGCCTAAAACTACCCCGAGGCCCAAAATAAACCCCAGGGTAGACTTTTTTTAACTATCTAGACCCTTCTGGACACTTCAACGCCCTCAAAATGACCATTTGAGTGACTTATACATAACATACTTTTATTCCATTAAATTTATCCCCGACACGGCTGACACACGCGTTCCAACTTAATTTTCATAATTGTCATATTATTCACGAGCCACAATTTTAATAAATTCATAATTGCATATTACTTTACTCACTAAGTAATATTCAACATAATTCAGGTAAATAAATACTAACTCTCGTCACAGTAGTAATTATCTATTTAAATCCGGATTAATTATAAATAAATTTCACATTATTTAATTTAATTAAGCCCATAATTAAAATCATTAAAATTTACGGGGTATTACATTTTATAAGACTTACTTGAACCCGACAAAGTTTTGATGAGTGAGATAATCATTTAGGAGAGTTAGTTTTGGTCATAGAAATTGTTATTAGATAGGCAGTATGGGAGTGAGATCTACTTGCAATAGTGTGGTTATTCCCTTATTCCGTTTCATGTATATATGCAGTTATAACCATTTGTTGTCATCATCGATTAAATGAAATTGATCTAATATTGGATTAAATATGCAAATACACCGAAATTTTAAAATACTATCCCATGTCTCCAAAAAAATATTTTTTTATTTAATAATTTTATTAGTACAATTTTTTAAAAATAATTTATATTATTGTAAGTGTTTGGGTAGCTCTTTAACAACCTTTATTTTTGTCAGGCCTGCTTAGTGAATTTTCTGTTCCATAACAATGTTACCTTCTAAGAGCATCCGTACTGGGGAAAGTTAAAGAAATATAAGTTTACAGACCCAAAAGTGAATATTGCCTTTCATCAGTGTATAACATCACAGTGCTGGACGATCACACATTTGGAAAATCAGTTCCTACGAACAAATGTTGTTCGTAGGAAATAAAAAGTTATTTCTTGCAAACAACATTTGTTCATAGGAAATGATACGGACAAATATTGTTCCTAAGAACTCATATATATAATAAAAACAATTATTTATATTTTGTATGAACTTCTGAAGTTCGTACGAATTCCTACGAACAAATGAAGTTCGCAGGAAGTATTTACTGATTCTGCATCTGTTTGGTAAATTTAGAGAACTCGTACCTTCTCTCTTACAGATTTTGTTGGTTTCGAACCACCACTGCAAACGTTGTGATTTATAAAGTTAACTTTTTTCTGTCTTTTAGCTCCACCATTTTTAATGCTCTAAACAACTTCTTATCGGTAAGAGTAAGATGTGATGATTTTTCACACAACAGGAAATTAGAAGGTTAGGGTTGGTAATTTCTTGACATGAATCCAAATTTAATACAACCATAAAACACATATAATAATCGGGTCGAATTAGTGTCATTCACTAATGACCCGAAAAAATAACACAATTAAACTTTAAATAGTTTTGTGTGAACAAGCATTGAATTTATCTATTGATTTGCTATTGTAAAAGTTCATGTAAAATGAGATGATATCTTACTTGTTTCTAATATTTAGATTTAACGAACTTTCAAGGTGATATGGTTGGTTGAGAACTTGAGAGAGAAATGATCCTAGACTTATGTTCTAGTGCATGGCATACGGTTACGCATGAGGTTGGTACGATTAAGAAATAATTTAGTGTGAAACTTATTTGACATAATTGGTTAAATGTGTTGGGCTATAATTGATTTATAATTACGGTCTTTCTACAATGACGCACAAATTCGATTCATTTTGTGCGACGCACTAACGTATTGTCTTTGTATTGGTAAATTTTTTTAGATTCTGATAGAACCCACATCATAGGCACAATAAAATGAATCAATACAAAAATATCATATCAATAAATCATAAAAAATAAATCAAATTCGTGAATCAATCTAAAATTATATATAATTAACACGACTCCAAAAAATATTTACCCCCTGTATGCAGGTTTGACTAACTCACTTTCTTCTTTTTCTCACATTTTCATGATATCCTACAGTAAAATCAAACCAGGATTCTTAGCAGCTTCTTTGAGCTTTAAGTGATTTAATTCTTTGGGTCTCCTCTAGGCATGATGTCAAACACTGCTTCCCATAAGCAAATACCGAACACACACACCTTAGCATCACTCTCGTTAAACCCATCATTTCACCCCCAATTAAACATAAATATGACAGCCTTGAAAATAGCCTAGACTTTATAGCATGATTCATTTACGTCTATAGTACGCAACTCTGTGACATCAAAACAGTCTATAAAATATGTCAATGTCAACCAATACTGACTCAGCAGCTATTCTACCTCATAAAGACAATGTGCAGACTCAAAATTTAGTTAAGACTGTTGTATCTAAACCACGTGTTAGTTAAGAAGTTGTAACTGTTTTATGTATGTTGCCTTTCTTAGCTTTCTATATATAGCCATATCATCTCTGTAACATATTAATACAATCAATACAATATCAAAACATTTCATGGTATCAGAGCCTGCTATCTTTCTCTTTCTAAAATAATAAATTCTGCTCCAAGAAACCTTCATCAACACAACAACCATGGTTGAATCTTCGGAAGAACAATCCCAAAATACCTCTCAAACACCATTTTAACAAAACTTTCATCTTCCATCTCTTCCAATCTCCAACATAAATAATTTCGTTTCTGTAAAACATGATGAATCCAATTATCTTATTTGGAAAGATCAATTTGACACCATTCTCATCAGCACTGATCTACTTGATTATGTTGAAGGGCTGATTGAAGAACCTATAAATCATATTGAAATAAATGGAATTCTAAAACCTGACCCTGAATATCTCAAATGGAGGAAAATCGATCGATTTGTTATGAGTTGTCTTAAGGCTACACCGTCTGATTCAATCGGCACTGCTGTTCTTGGTTGCAAATCTTTGCCAGAAATTTGGAGTACTCTACAGATCCTATGCTAAGAAGAGCATGATGAAGAATCAATTAAAAAAGATCACAAAAGGTAATGATTCAATGTCCACTTATCTTCACAAGATCAAAGTTCTCATTAATTCATTGAATGCAATTAATGTAAATATTGATGAAGATGACATGATCATGTACACATTGAATGGTTTATCTAAAGAGTATGAAAGTTTTTCAGCTTTAATTGAGAATCGAAGCACAAAAATCCCATATGCAAAGATCAAATCTTGGCTACTCAACCATGAACAAAAACTAATTCGTCAAAATTCAGAAAATTCTGTGTCACTTGATCCAAATTCCACCTCTGTTTTCTACACCTAAGGTGTTCGATCTTATGACAAAACCAAACCAAAGATCTTCTATTCAAATGCTCCAAACAATCAGAACTACAAAAAACCATTTTCTTCTAATTTTGGAAAGGGGTCTAATCCACTAATATCACATGCATCTCCACAACATGGCCAATTTGCTCAAGAGTTTGGGTTCAAATGTCAAATTTGTAAGAAGTATGGTCACACGGCTAAGAGATGCTACTTCAGATACAAACCATCTAGAAATAGTGTTCCAAATCCTACATTTACTCCCAATGCTCCACCACCCAATTCTTTGGTGCCAAACTTTACTGGTTTACACATTGATCCTACTGTATTTGAATCACGTCATCAAGACCTAATTGAATTTTTAGCAGATTCAGGTGCTGATGCTCACTTAACTATTGATCCATTTGTTCTTTATCAACCCCAACAACTTCAAGGTACTATAAATGTAATGGTTGGTAATGGCAACATGATTCCTGCTTCCCACAAAGGCAACACCATAATTCTTGTTTCAGATTCCACTCTTAACTTGAATAATGTGCTTTGTGTTCCGAAAATCAAACGAAATCTGATTTCAGTAGGAAAATTTACAAAAGACAATAACTATTCTATTGAATTTTTTCCTTGGGGCTATGAAATAAAGAAGATAAACAACCGGGAACCTATTCTCAAAGGAAGAATTGAGGGCAATCTTTACCCCATCCGCTTCCATCATATTCGACAATCAGACACAATAAGTGCTCAACCATCTTCATTTTTCATAACAAAAGCTTCTACAGATCATTGGCATCAATGATTGGGGCATCCAGCAAAATCAATCGCAAACTACCTCAATTCTAGAAGTCTCATTCAGATTACAAGAAATAAATCTTCTCAATGTCCCACTGTATGTTCCTCTTTTCAACTCGGTAAAAGTAAACGACTGCCCTTCCTAAGCTGTAGCAGAGAAACAACTCAACCACTTACAATGATCCACTGTGATATTTGGGGACCATCCCCTGTACAATCTGTCTCTGGTTTCAAATATTACCTTCTGTTTGTTGATGATTTCTCTAGATATCATTGGATATATCGTATGAAAAATCGTAGTGATGCTATTACATGTTTCATACACTTTAAAGCATTGAATGAAAATTTGTTTGGTGCTTCCATTAAATTCCTTCAGTGTTATGGTTCAAGAAAATTAATCTTTGGCCCTTTTGGTCAATTTCTTAATACTTGTGGTATTCAATTAAGAGTCAGTTGCCCTCATACTCAAGCTCAAAACGTTCTTATCGAAAGAAAACATAGAGATATAACTGAAAAATGCCTTAGTCTAATGTTTGAATCTTTTGTTCCCAAAGAATTTTGGGTTGAGGCCTTTCTAACAGCCACCTACCTCATCAATAGGATTCCTACCAAAGTATTAAACATGTCCTCTCCCTATGAAGTCCTATTCAAAAAGCCACCTGATTAATCATTCCTTAAAGTATTTGGCTACCAGTGCTACCCTTATCTTGTTCCCTACAGAAAAGACAAACTCTCTGCCAAAACAACTCCCTGTGTATTTTTAGGATATATTCCTCTACATAAAGGATATAGATTCTATGATCCCACTTCACAGAAAACCTACATTTCTAGACATGTCATATTTGATGAAAATTATTTTCCATTCAAAACCAAACTCACTGACCATCCACCAAATTCTCCTACAACACCCATTAACACTGTTGTTTTGCCAATACAATTTTCTTAATCCATTTCTCCAAACCTAACCTATAGTCCAGTCCCATCTCTACCGAGTAAACCATTGCTAAATCAAGCATTACACCCTACCCACCAAATTGAACCCATGACAAATACTGAACTTTCTACCTCACCTCTCATCCTAAATTTACCAACTTCATCCTAAGAACAACCTACTTAACCATTTACATCTTGTATCCCTCCACCACCTGCTCATCCAATGACTACATGACTGAAATCTGGTCTAACCAAACCCAAATCTTTTGACAACTTCATCACCTACTATACCCACCAAATCTCATAACCCAAGTCCTATAAACAAGCTCTGAAGGACCCACACTGGCTTAAAGAAATAACAGAGGAATATTATGCTCTAGAGAAGAACCACACATGGACATTGGTTCCATCCAACAACTCCATGAATATATTGGGCTGCAAATGGGTCTTTAAAGTCAAATGCAAATCTGATGGTTCAGTTGAAAGATTTAAGGCACGACTAGTTGCGAAGGGCTATCTCTAACAAGATGGAGTAGATTACCATGAGACATTTAGTCCCGTGGTAAAGATTGCAACAATTAGAACAGTCCTCACAGTTGCAGTTACTTGTAAATGGCATGTGCGACAATCGGATGTCTCCAATGCTTTCCCTCATGGAGATTTAAATGAAGAAGTTTACATGGCACAACCACCTTGTTTTGAAGACAAATACAAGCCTAATCATGTGTGTTTTTTACAGAAATATTTATATGGTTTAAAGCAAGCCCCTAGGGCATGGTTTGAGAAGTTCAGTAAGTTTTCACTCACATGTGGCTTCAAGAGAAGTATTGCTTACAATTCGATGTTTATTTCGAAGACGAATAAAGACACTTTGGTTCTTTTGTTATATGTAGATGATATCATCTTGACTAGGACTAGTTCAAAATTAATTCAGCTGCTTATACAGAGACTACAAACTCAGTTTGCAGTGAATGATCTTGGACCCTTACACTACTTTCTAGGCATTGAATCTCAATCCAATCCCTTTAATGTCTCCATTGTACTTACCCAACACAAATACACAATAGACCTGCTAAAAAAGACCAACATGTTGAACTGCACACCCATCGACACTCTAGTTTCTTATGGCCCATATCTTTCTGACCATCAAGGCACTCCCTTGTCTGATCGAAAAGAATTTAGAAGTACAGTGGGAGCCTTATAATATCTCACCATTACCAGACCAGATATTACCTTTGCTGTCAACTACACTTGTCAGTTCATGCAAAAGCCCACTGATTTACACTGGAATCTAGTCAAATGAATTCTCCTCTACCTTCGAGGCTCTCTTGGTATGGGTACTTCTATTAACCCTGGTCACTTGAACACAATTTCCTCTTTAGCTACCTTCTCGGATGCCGATTGGGGTGGGTGTCCTGACACTAGACGATCCACTACGGGTTATTGTACATTGCTTGGTCCTAATCTGATCTCCTGGAATTCAAAGAAACAAGTTACAGTCTCCCGATCAATAGCGGAAGCATAATATCGGGCTATGGTTGTCGCAGTTGCAGAACTACTTTGGCTGTCTTATGTTCTTCAAGAACTTGGCCTGCCCAGTTCCAATCTTAGACTTTATTCTGACAATATCAGTGCTCAATGTTTAGTTCGCAACCCAGTCTTCCATACCAGAACAAAGCACATCGAACTTGATTATCATTTTATCACAGAATTATTTAAAAGAGGACAACTTGACTTATCATTTGTTCAGTCCAATCACCAACTGGCAGATATCTTCACAAAGGGACTGTGCTATCCTCACTTCCTTAAGCTTAGGTCCAATCTGCTATGTTCTTCCAATAGTACACATCAGCTTGTGGGGGGAATGTTAACCAATACTGACTCAGCAGCTGTTCCACCTCATAAAGACAACGTGCAGACTCAAAATTTAGTTAAGACTGTTGTAGCAAAACCACGTGTTAGTTAAGAAGTTGTAACTATTTTATGTATGTTTCCTTTCTTATCTTTCTATATATAGCCATATCATCTCTGTAACAGATTAATACAATCAATACAATATCAAAACATTTCAGTCAATTCTTTCTCAAAGTTGAAAAAGTCAGCAATGGAATACCTTCACTTTAGGGTGTGGTTCAAAATCTTTTCAGCACATAGTACATGTAAAGAAATATTTTTGTTTGGTTAATATATATTGTACAATTTACAATTAGGTTTCTTGATAATAATTTTTAAAAATTTAAGAACAATTTATTATTAGATTTATTTGTTATGTCACTAACGCGAATTTGAAATTTGTCAAAATTCTTTTAATATTTAAAATTTATTTGTGAGTGATCCAAGAGTAATTTCCCCATATATATATATATATATATATATATACACCAAAGTTTTTTGGGTTCCCCAGGAACATAACTGTTTCTCCAAAACAAAATAAAAGCAAAACATGTCTTGTTGCTCTTTCTCCAACTGTTCACTACTGAGAGATTTATAAAGCAATTACTCCTCCCTCCAGTATAATTACTTGGTATGCGAACATGCCTGGATAAATAATCTAAAAGTATCCGACGATTTGCTAGCCGAAGATAAAAAGTTTAATGAACCGCTATTGTGGATCGACATATATGTAGCAGTAGCCTCTCTAATCTGCACCCTCACAATGGCCGCTGATGTGATCCGAGGTTTCCACCTTAGAAAGCTCTAGTTCCCATGAAAATTCATCACCCTCAATGCTACTTCTCTCACATTGGTAGCCGTATCAATGAAGCTGCCTGTGGATCTAACTACCGCTATGCCACGTACCAAGGAGCAGTTTGCAAAACTTAGCAACATGATTTTTATGTGTACTGTAATGGGTAATTTCATGCCATCTCTAGGACCCATGCGAAGAAATGAAATTCTCAAGATCATAATGGCCTTGGGTATTATGGTAATCACCTTGATTGTGAATGTATGCATCTAATTAAAAACGGGCGTAATTTGTTTTTTCCAGATTTAGCATGTTATAGTTATGGTTCTCCTGCTTCTTTTGCTTGTAGTTCTATGTTTCTCAGCTTTAACAGTTCCAGTATATAAGAAAATCCTGGAGGTCCAGTATGAGGATAAGCATAGAATGGTTTCGAATGAAGAATCCCAGCAAACTGAAAAGTTCATAGTTGAGAAAATGAAAGAGATTGTGAAAAAATATTGGGTGATGGCGGAGAGTGGCAATCCTCAGTTTCTGATGGCAAGTTTTGCGACTGGCTCTGCTTCAGGGGTGATCTCTTGTCTATCAGCTCTCACTTTAGCTGTAGCAGAGGTCACATACCTTCGGGGTCAAGTGGAATAAAATCATTCCGATTATCAGGGATCAACTATGCTTATTTTCTGGATACAGTGTATTGGGGTGGTTGTGGGTACTGTTGCCGCAGCATTTAGATGGCTCACAGCCATAAGCTTCAAGTTCTCAAAGAAGGGAGCCATAAGTACCGTATATTTAAAGTAGAGCATTACTGGATCCAATGTCTAGTCGAGTGGAAACAGAGACCCATAGCGTCGCGAATTGTGACCCGGAAATGTCGAAAACTTGTTCAGGATACAAAAGACCTAATTCTAAAAATCTGCATAAGAATTCAATTAGTCATTGCCATAGCAAGAAAAACAATTAGCTTCATTCCCATTTTCTTCATAAGTGTGGCCTTGTCGTATTGCTCGTGCTGCAAGCCGTTGAAGGAAAAATTCATGCCTGAACCTAGGCCCTTAAGAGATCATGAGGGATCAGAATCAGAAGCTAGTAACGAGTTGGAACCTAGCCGTTATGTTTTGAAACTTGAAGTTGAGGAAAAACTTCCTAAACAAATGTTGAAGAACATTTCTAATTGTGTAAACCAATTCATTTAGAGAGCTTCAAAACAGCAGCCCAAAAATCTAATGAAACTTCTTGAGAAATCTACGGGTTTCAAGGGAGTATTCGAGTTTGACAACGACCAAGTTCCACATTTACATTCTGATGAACCACCTAATTGCTGGAGTTTGACAGTAGAAACCCTGACAAGCATTGCCATTTCACTTCCCAATGTTAAAAATGATAGTGTTGATCAATTATTATGCAGTGTGAGTGAAGGCATTTTCTACGTCAGAATAATAGAGAAAGCCCTTGACAAAAAAGGAGACTTATTGAATGTCGTTTGGTTGGGGGTGGAACTTTATCGTACGTGACTAGACAAGAATCTCCAAAAAATGTCTCTCAGAGGAAAACCCCCCGAAGAGAATGTTGGTGATTTTTAAAATAAGCGAGTAAGAGTTTTTGGGTGTAAAAGCTTAAAGAGCTTTTCCCACATTGGAAGTGTGAGGAGGATGTGGGAAGCTAACCCAAATATAAAAAGGGATAGTGTCCCACATTGGAAAATGTACAAAGGTAAGTGTCACCACTAAGCTATAAAAGGAGTGGGCAACCTTTGAATCCCACATTAGAAAACTATTAAGAATTTGTGCACTTAATAAGTACAAATGGAAGATGAAGAGTTAATTTATCTAGCATTTAAGAGGCTATTCAAGAGACCTCAATACGGTGCGAAGCATCGTACGCACACGCACACGCGCGCGTGCGGTTGCGGGGCAGTGGGCTGTAGAGGCGCTAGTGGCGCACTTTACACTTCGCACGCCGCGCAATCATGACTCTTGAAGACAAAGCTTTTCATTATCTATAAATATAGGCTGCCTAAAACGAAATTGGATAATAACAAAAAACCCAGTTTCAGATTTTCAAACCCTCCTATTACTCTCTTACAATTTTTAGGAGATACAAATTCTCTTATTCTATTTTGTGCACAGAAACAGAATAAGAACTTGATTGATTATTCTTCGCTGCTGCATCTAAGGGCTGTCTTCAAACATACAATTTGCAGACAGTGCAATTGCTTCATTGTATCTTGAGTACGAATTTGTTGATTCCCATTTGTAGACCGAAATTGTTCGTGTGGGGCAAATACTGTATTTAGGAAAATGACATCACGCCTTGAAGTTTTCTATTATATTCAGAAGTTATATTATTGTATTGAAGTTGACATTACTGTGATATATAAAGAGCTACATTTCTGTATTTGCATTCATATTATCCAACAATCTAAATACAGTAATTTCATAAATGGCCGACTCTTCCAAATCACTTCGACAAATAACATAAGGCTTTGTCAAGTTGGACCGTTTTGATGGTGGTAATTTTCTGCGTTGGCAGAAAAAGGTTCATTTTCATCTAACAACATTGAAGATTGTATATGTCTTGTCACAACCGAAAGCAAATAAAGATGAAGATGAAACCGTGGAACAGACTAGGCAACGCACAAAATGGGAGACCGGTGATTACTTGTGTCGTGGTCACATTCTCGATGCACTTGCTGACAATTTGTTAAACTTGTACCAAAACGTTGGGACTGCAAAAACTTTATGGGAAACATTGGAGACCAAATATCTTACGGAAGACGCTACAAGTAAGAAGTTCCTTATCGGTCAGTTTTTAAGCTTTAAAATGAATGATAATAGGCCTGTGCTAGAACAATTTCATGACATCCAATGCATCATAAATCATTGCAAACTGAAAAAATTAAATATGGATGATAATGTAATTATTCCTGCCATAATTGAAAAACTTCCTCCTTCTTGGAAAGATTATAAGAAAGAACTCAAACACAAAAAGGAGGATCTTTCACTAGAGACTCATTTAAGAATTAAACAAGAGTCTCGAATTCGAGATGGTAAAGAGGAACAAGAAAATTCTATTTCTAAGGTCCATGTGGTGGAGGAAGGAAAGGAGCAAAAATATGTCAATCATGGAAAAAATAACAAGCGGAAGAATTTTTCAAATAATTATAAAGCAAACAAAAAGAAGAAAGGAAATTGTTTTCATTGCAACATACTAGGTCACTTCAAGAAGGATTGTCGTGAGTTCAAGAAACTAAAGGAAAAAGTAGGGACATCAGACACAAAGAAAAAATTTGCTGCTATGATATCCGAGGCTAATATGCTTGGAGAAGACAACTCTTGGTGGGTTGATTCTGGTGCGACAAGGCATGTTTGTAAGGACAAGAACTTGTTCTCTGTCTATGAAACAGTGGAAGGAGATGTTCTCTACATGGGAAATTCATCTACTGCTGCGGTTAAAGGCAAAGGGACAGTGGATCTCGAATTCACTTATGGAAAAAATCCTTAGCCTCACTAATGTTTTTCATGTTCCTGATGTTAGGAAAAATTTAGTTTCTAGAAGTCCTCTTAACAAATTTGGCTTTAAGCTTGTATTTGAGTCAGACAAATTTATTCTGACTAAGAATGGTACCTTTGTAGGCAAAGGATATTTGTATGAGGGCATGTTTAAGCTCAATATCAATGAAAAAGATTCTTCTGCTTATATCTTTGATTGTCTTTCATTATGGCATAGTCGTTTATGACATGTTAATACAAAGAAAATGCATTTCCTGGTTAATTTAAATTTAATTCCTAAATATGAGAATGATATGAATGAAAAGTGTAAAATATGCATGCAAACAAAAATAACAAGATTGCCTTTTCCAAAAATAGAAAAAACTACATCTTTGTTGCAATTAGTACATAGTGATGTTTGTGATTTGCATGGAACACCTACTAGAGGTGGTAGTAAATATTTTGCTACATTTATTGATGACTTTTCAAAATATTGTTACCTATATCTTTTAAACTCTAAGGATGATGTGCTTAATAGATTTAAGACATATAAAAATGAAGTTGAAAATCAATGTGATACTAAAATAAAATGTCTTAGATCTGATAGAGGTGGTGAATATCACTTTCCTCAATTTTGTGAAGATATGGGAATTATAGATGAAGTTACTGCACCATATACACCACAACAAAATGGAGTAGAATAAAGAAAAAATAGAACACTAACTGAATGGTTAACGCTATGCTTTCTTATTCTGGTTTAAGTAAAGGGTTTTGGGGAGAAGCACTTTTAACTTCATGTGATATTCTGAATAGGATACCTGTTAAAGATAATAATGAAAAATAAGTAAGCACTCCTTCACAGTTACCTGAAACTCCACTAGTAGAACAAGAAGATATTAAAAAAAGTAAAAGACCTAGGAAAGAAAAAATCTTTCGCCCTGACTTTGTAGTCTATCTTGTTGAAGGAACTAGAGACACATCTTGTAATCAATATGCTTTGACTCTTAGCGTTAAAACGGACCCACAAACTTATAGTGAGGCAATTAAGTCTATAGATTCAGCAATTTGGAAAGAAGCTATAAATGATGAAATGGATTCAATCTTGGGAAATAAAACTTGGAAATTAGTAGACTTACCTCCAAGATCTAAACCCATTAAGTGTAGATGGATTTTTAAAAAGAAAATGGAAATAGATGGAACAATTGATAAATTCAAGGCTAGATTGGTTGCTTAAGGTTTTACACAAAAAGAAGGAATTGATTATTTTGATACCTATGCACCTATTGCTAGAACCGCCACTATTAGAATTTTAATTGCATTAGCATCTATATATAATTTTGAGATTCATCAAATGGATGTGAAACTGCCTTTTTAAATGGTGACGTAGAAGAAGAAATTTACATGGAATAACCTGAAGAGTTTGTTATGCCTGGTCAAGAAAATAAAGTATGTAAACTTATTAAGTCCTTATATGGCCTAAAACAAGCATCTAAACAATGGCATGAAAAATTTGATAAAGTCATCATTTCTTATGGTTTTAAAATTCATGAATCTGATAAGTGTGTTTATAGTAAATTTGCTAATGGTAAAGGTGTGATCATTTGATTATATGTAAATGACATGTTAATTCTTGGTACTGATTTAGAAAGCATTAATAATACAAAGAGTTTTTTATCTTCTAAATTTGATATGAAAGATATGGGTGTAGCTGATCTCATATTAGGAATTAGAATAATAAGGAAAGATAAAAATATAATTCTCACTCAATCTCATAATGTTGAGAAAATTTTAAAGAAATTTAATCAGTTTGATTACACACCTCTTAGTACACCTTTTGAACCACCGCTAAAGATGATCCCTAATAATGGTAGAGCTATTTCACAATTGGAATATGAAATGGTAATTGGTAGTTTAATGTATGCCATGACACGTACTGGACCTGATATTGCTTATGTTGTTGGTAAATTAAGTAGATATACTAGTAATCCAAGTTTATTGCATTGGCATGCTGTCAATAGAATATTAAATTATTTGAAAGGAACTATGGACTATGGTATATACTATAGTGGATATCCTTCAGTATTAGAAGGGTTTTCTGATGCCAGTTGGATAACTGAACGGAAGGATCATTCCTCAACAAGTGGATGGATTTTCACTCTTAGTGGAGGAGCTGTTTCTTGGGGATCAATGAAACAAACTTGTAAAGCTGACTCTACTATGACAGCTGAGTTTGTAGCATTTGCTGCAACTAGTAAAGAGGCAGAATGGTTAAGGAATTAATTAATTGAAATTCCAGTTTAGCCAAAACCAATGCCTCCAATATCTATACATTGTGATAGTGAGTCTACACTTTCCAGGACTTATAGTAAAGTGTACAATGGAAAATCTAGACATATTGGCCTGGGATATATTATGTCAGACAAATGATTACAGATATTGTAATCACAGTGGATTATGTAAAATCAAGTCAAAATTTAGCTGAACCTTTTACAAAAGGTCTTGCAAGAGGACTGGTGTCTACGACATCAATAGGGATGGGACTAAAGCACATTAATAATAATCACTCTTGATGGAAACTCAACTTGAAACTTGATATATTCAAGTCTCAAGTTCAATGATTAAAGTACATCATACGACGTGATTGCAAGCACTATAAAATTTAACATCCCAAGGATAAGTGCTTAGAACATGTAATGAATAATGAAAGAAGATGAGTTTAGCCTTAATAGATTTATGGTGTTTTAAGTTACATGGACACCTATGATAATCTACCTATATGAGTGTTGAAGTGGTGCCGCTTCCTATGAGAACTGGGCTTGAGTCTAAAGCACTCATGAAATCAAGGTACAGACACAAGGCCTAATACATTTGTCGGCTTATATGGATAATAAGTGACTAAAAGATTTGTGTGTGAAGACAATGAAAAGCGTTGCTAATCCCATTTAATACAATGATTAAACTGTATAAGCAACTCCGAGATGTTTATTGAAGAAACGCTTTTCTTTTGAAAATAAAAATGATAAACAACAAGATATGCTTACAAAAACTTATGTACGAGAATAACTAAGACTTTGTAATCAGTTTTAAACCTAAGATAGTTTCAAAATATCAGCACACTATAGAATGAGATGAGGAGATGAAGATAATCAGAACACACTATTTTTAACGTGGTAAAACCTCTCCCAATAGAGGAAACATCCACAGTGACTTCTAAGTCACGAAAGTAAAAAATCCACTAAAAACAAATAGCAGTTACAAACAATACAACATACATACACACAACTCAGCCTATTCTAAGTTTAGGAATATACCCCACTTGGTGTCCTTCTAACTTCTTGTAGATCTGATTGTTGATGATGTTCTTCCAGTTCGATAACTTCCCCTTTGCTTTAGCTTTCCTTGCGTCGACTCAATAATCTTTGATCTTATACCCAACACTTTCAGTGTGGTAGTGTGTCAAGTGTTTGTGATGTGATTTCTAAACACATGCATGAACTCACACACACTTAGTTTGTACAGACAGTCCTAGAAAATTACATATAAAGACTATATGCTATGATTTTCTTTTCTTTCTTTCTTACAGAACTTGAAACCTTTTTGACCTTTTAATCTATCCCAGATTCCACGGATATCTTGCTTCAAAATCGGTCAAGATCTTAATCAATATCAGTTTTTAAAAATATTTTCGAGATCGAAAATCTCCAAGTGAGAATCCAACTAGGTCAAGGTTTAGTTTCATAAGAACAGAAAACATAAAATATTTACAGATTTAAATCAGCAAAGATTTTCTTAAAATGAGAAACAAATATGCAGATCTAGTGATATGTGACATGCAAAGTGTAGATCTAAGATTTCTATGATAAAGAAATACAGATCTCACCAAAAATGTCTAAGTTGGTAACAAGATCACAGATCAAGAGGTTACAGCTACAAACGATCAAACCAGTAACACCAATCTCTCTCTCTCAAACACTCAAGGTTGTGTTTGGGGTTTTGAATATACGAAGGTTTGAAGATGGTTTGAAGTTGTTTAGGGTTAGGGTTAGGGTTTCTCTAACACAATTTCCCTTTCTCTCTCTTCTCTCTTTTCTTTTCTCTCTTTTCTCTCACTTCTCTCTTCTCTCGTTTTTTCTCTCAATTTGGACGACTGCCAAAAGTCTCTAAATGCTGAGAATAAGAGGGTTTATATAGGAGCCAAGGACAGTTCTGGATCGCTGATAGAAATCAACGGTTGAGATTCAGTCTTCCTTATATTGACTTGATCCAAGGGTGGTAAAATAGCGGTGGTTAAAATAAAGGTGATTGGTCCATAGTGATAGCACATGGATAAGCTTAAAACACATGCAGGCCATAGATAGCGTTTGATCTAACAATCCACAATACACCAGGAAGTTCTCTCACAAAACAAACACAAATGAGATAACAGGAACATGACAAGTGTTGGCATTCCATTGGCTGGCAAACACGCGTCCTAAAATAATTACATGCAACAACCTAAAGTCTCTGGCGCATTGATATTCTACCCAATCAAACATTTTAATGAAAAACTGATTTTTCATAATAGCATTTTAACCCCACAAAGTTTATAAACACACTTTTATTAAAGAAAACATTATTTTAAAAATGTTTAAAAATTCCCAAAAAATTATTAAAACAACATTTTAAGGGGGATTTAACACACAATCAATTATGAGCAATATATACACATGTATGCACTTCTAATGTGTGTAGTGTGATTCAATTTATACCTTGTTTGGATCATTGAAGAGGATTAGAGAGTTAATAATTCTGAGGTTCTTTGGATTCTATGTTAGACAACAAATTTTGTCATTATTTTCAAATTAGTTGAACACTTATACAATATAGACTTAAGTAAGTCAAAGGTATAAGGTGCTTCAATCTCCCCCTTTGGAAATATGAGACAAAATCTCCTTTGAGTTAGCTTAAACTCTTAGGGAACCATAAATAAAACCTAGTCCTATACAAAAGATAATATCTACCCATTTCCTAGAAAGTCAACAATTACATAACTCAACTATTTACAAAATTGTACACTAGAGAGAAATGGTAGGAAACCAGTAGAAGAGGTTCCTGCAAATATGAACACTAAGATCAAGCAGTTTAGATGAAATGTGAACAAAACATTGAACCCGTAAGACTCAAATTTCTCCCCCATTTTGTCTCAAATGGACAAAGGGTAAAAATTAAGGTCTTAAGAGATTAATCAGCACATACCATACCTATTGAATTATGCAAATACAGAAATCTGTTATAGTCTAGAGGTTTAGTGAACATGTCTGCGAGTTGTAAATCAGTAGGTAGGCAATGAATTTCTAACTCCTTAGTCTCAACAAGTTCGCGTATAAAGTGATGTCTTATTTTAATATGCTTAGTTCGCGAGTGTTGAACCGGGTTTTTAGAGATGTTAATGGCGCTTTGATTGTCACAATACAATTGTAACTGATCTTCTTTAATCCCATAGTCACTTAACATTTGTTTTATCCATAACAATTGAGCACATCAACTTCCTGCTGCTATATATTCGTACTCAGCCGTAGATAAAGATGTGCAATTCTATTTTTTGCTACTCCAACCTACTAAATTATTGCCGACATAATAACAGGCACCTGATGTACTTTTACTATCATCAGTACAACCGGCCCAATCAGCATCAGCATACCCTATGATGGTGCTGCAGGTATCATTAGTGTACCCAAGTCCAAGATTAAGAGTGCCCTTTATGTACTTTATTATACGTTTTACACAAGATAAATGGCTCTCTTTAGGGTTATTCTGGTAACGAGCACACAGACATACAGCATACATTATATCTGGTCGTGAGGCAGTTAGATAGAGTAGGCTACCAATCATACTACGATAAAGTGTGGAATCAACTGACTTCCCATTTTCATCTTTACATAATTTAACAGTAGTACTCATTGGCGTTTTGGCAACTTTAGCATTATCTAAACCAAATTTCTTAACAAGATCTAAGGCATACTTAGTTTGAGAGACAAATAATCCATCAGAATTCTGTTTTACTTGAAATCCTAAGAAAAGCTATAGCTCCCCCATAAGGGACATGTGAAACTCCTTATGCATAATAGCAGAAAAAGATTTAACTTCAGATGTTGAAGTAGACCCAAAGATGATGTCGTCTACATAGACTTGGGCTATAATAATGTTTTTTGTCAAAATGTTTGACAAAGAGGGTCTGGTCATTTCCTCCTCTCTTAAAACCCTTATCCAACAAAAAGTTGAATAGGCGTTCATACCAAGCTCTAGGAGCTTGTTTTAAGCCATACAAAGCCTTTTTTAGACGAAAGCCATGGTCTGGGTATTTTGGGTCAATGAACCCTTTAGGTTGTTCTACATACATTTCTTCGGACAGAATTCCATTGAGGAAGGAAGACTTGACATCCATTTGATAAAGTGTAAATTTTAAGTGACACGCTATGGCGAAAAGAAGTCGAACAGATTCAAGACGAGTGACTGGGTTAAATGTCTCGCTAAAATCTATCCCTTATATTTGTGAGTAACCTAAGAAGATGGCTTTATCTCCACGCATCTCGAATTTAGACAAATGTTCTCTGTCTTTACAGACATAACACTGACTTCCGAAAGTTCTTAGATATTTCAGATTAGGCTTCTTACCGTACAATAATTCATAAGAGGTTTGCTTTGTGTTTTTCCTAAGGTAAACCCAATTAATGATATGACATGCAGTTCTAATAGATTCTACCCAGAAGTACTTAAGGTAGAGATTTGGCATGCATCATGACACGTGACATCTCTTGAAGAGTTCGGTTTTTCCTTTCGGTAACACCGTTCTGCTGAGGAGTCTTAGGGGCACTGAATTCGTGTTTGTAACCGTTATAGTCACAATATTCAACTATTCCCGTGTCTATGAACTCTCCCCCTCTATCGCTACGAATGCGATTGACTTGTGTGTCCTTCTCATTTTCAATTCTTAGTAAAATTTTCAAAAATTTCTGAAACGTGTCATATTTATGTTTCAAGAAGGCAACCCAAGTGAATCGTGTGAAATCATCAACCATTACAAGGATATAACTGTGTCCACAAAGACTAACAGTTCTAGAGGGACCAATAAGGTCCATATGGATGAGATCTAAAGGTCTAGAGGTGAGAATGTCTTTAACTTTTTTATGCGAAGTCTTAACTATTTTTCCTTCCTGGCAATGACCACAAACAACACTGGAAATAGGTTTAATTTTAGAAATTCCTCTAACAATCTCTTGACTAGAAAATCTACCAAGGATATCATAACTTAGGTGACCAATACGATTATGCCAGATTTCATTGTCATCCATTCTGACAATGTTACAGGTTTCAGAACTAGTCTTGACAGTATAGCAGTTGTCAGGTGTTCTAAATCCGGTAATAATGCATTCACCTTTATCATTTAGAATTTTGCAATTGTTCTTTGAAAAGGTAATTGTATGGTCTGAGTCACAAAATTGTGATATACTTAGGAGGTTGGCTTTAAGGCCTTTAACTAAAAGTACATTTTCCAAAACAGGCATTCCCTCTTCTTTTAGGATTCCTTTACCTATGATCTGGGATGAAACTCCATCGCCAAAAACTACTTTCCCTCCAGAAAATCTGGTTTTGTTTAAGAGTTTGGTTTCATCTCCTGTCATATGTTTGGAGCATCCTGAATCTAAATACCAACCAGATGAAGTGTGTTCAGCCTTTAAGGCAGCGATGACAATGTTACACTTCATTTGGGGTAAAAGATCATCTTTTCTAACCCAAATAGCTCTAGTTTTATTTTTGCGCAAGCTTGCTCTCATTTAAAATTTTCGAGAAGCTGCTTTTATCGAAAAATATTTAGAGCAACAAACTGATTTTTGTGGAAAAGTTGAGCTTTTGGTTTAGGAAAGTTTCTGGGAGCCTTTCTCTTAAATGAACTCTTAGTTTTGGTCCTTCTATTTCTGTAGTTAGAGTTCTTGTCAAGTTGTCTTGGAAGGACATAATGGTTACAATTTTGCCTAGAATAGTTAAAGTTCCTGTAAACAGAAGGGTTGTACACAGGGGTATTTAGATGCCTAGCATAACAACCTTCAAAAGAATGACCATAAACGTCACAGTAGGAGCAATATTGATTGCTTGAGGGATGTACTTCCTTAGGGAAACTTCTAAAGATGGGTTTAACAGGATTCTGTTCAGAAGTCTTATTCCTAGGAGGTATGGTTTTAAAGATAGATTCAGCCTTTCGGATCAAAGGACAGACGTATTTAGTCTCAAGTGTACTGTCAGCCTTAGAGTTACTAGACTCTCCAATGTCTTTTTGTTGTTGCTTTTGATCATATTCCTTTTTAATAAAATGAAAGTCTGGACATGTTTCGATTGCTCTTTTGCCCCCAGACACAAACTTGATAGGTTCAAAATTTTTATTTTGTGGTTTATTCCTAGGGCAGAAACCAATACCGGTTCTATCATCAGAATTGGTCTTAGAGTCAACAACAAAGTCAGTGAAACAATTTGAATTGTTTTCAAACTTAGAATTTTTTTTGAAAACAGTTGCTGTCTTTGTTTTTGCTTCTTCCAGTTCTAATAATGTTCCCTTGTACTTCATTTCCAGGGTTTCATTAGTTTTGATCAACTCTTTTAATTTTTGATCAAAAGTTTCAATTTCTGATTGATGTGTCAGACACTGGTTAGTGTACTCTTCGACATTCAGCTTCACAATAAGACTTAGATCATCTAATTTCTTAGTCAGGTCTCTAACAGTCTTCTCCAGTCTAGTGCCTTTTTTAAGAGTTTTAGCATACAAAGTATGAATATCTGGGAGGTCATCTGTGTCTGAGTCGCTAAGTGAAGTGTGTGCAGTGACCCCTAACGATTCAGTTTTAGTACTCACGCACCCATTTACATCGTCGTTATCGAGATCACTTTGACTCACACACACGAAACTAGAGCTAGCAATATTTTCAGATAACAAGGCATCTAGGCTAGTCAAAGAAGTATTCACAAAAGCAGGAGTAGAAGTATCATTATCACACAGAGGCATATCATCATTATAAATGATCTTAGCAAAAAAGGACATGCAAGGGTCATGTACATCTGATGACTCAAGTTCCTCTTCATCAGAGTCACATGAATCATCCCAAGTTTTACATACATTAGCTCTATTGTGTGTGTTGGTTTTATTCAGATTAACTCTGCAATCGTGAGCAATGTGACCTAGTTTCCCACATCTAAAACATTCAATCTTTTTAAGGTCTCTGTTCGATCTGAAGTTGTTTTCCTTAGGATGTTTGTCAAGACGTCTCTCATGAGGTTTGGGATTAGACACAGTTGGATAATTAGGCTTTCCTTGTTTAGATGCATGTTTGTTTCTAAATTTAACAATTTTCTTAAATTGTTTGGACATTAAGGCAATCTGATTATCTAGTTTGTCTATATCACACTCCTCATCAGAGTTAGAGTTGGTCAAATTAGTCTCATGTTTAGATATCTTGGAGGAAAAACTCAAGTTAGAGTTGGGCTGTTTTCTTTGAGACTGATTTAATTGTTTCTTAAAGTCTAATTCCATTTCCACAGTCCTAAGTTTTCTACTGAGTAACTCAGGGGTGAGGTTTTGATCACTCATCTCCTCAATAGCATACCTTTTGTTGTCAAACTTTTGTGGTAATGATCTTAGGATTTTAGAAACAATCACATTCATATCATATGTTATACCATTAGCATGCAACTTAGTAACTATATCAGTTAGGTTCATGTAAAAGTCATCGAAAGACTCAGAGTCAGACATAATTAAAGAGTTGTACTGCTGGGTAAGCATTTGAGTTTTAGCAGCTTTAACTCTTGAGTCTCCTTCATGGGCAGTGATTAATGTGTCCCAAGCTTCCTTAGAAGTGGCACAAGATGAGATTCTCTTGAACTCATACTCATTAATAGACATAAAGATGGCATTCTCGCCTTTATTGTTATTACGAGAAATTGTTTTCTCTTCTTGGGTAAACTCACTTAAGATTTTCTTTACCCTCTCATCACCTCCTTCAGTGGCTGGTTTAGTAGGATAAGTATATCCATTTTCAATAATGTCCCAGACATCATCTCCTAAAGTCCCTTGGATGAAGGCAACCATTCTTACTTTCCAGTAAGAAAAGTTGTTTCCATCAAAGAGTGGAGGTCTGGACAGATTACCAAACCTTTCATTATTCTCGTCCATAGTTAAGATTTTTAGAAAACGATTTCAAAAACACAAGATCATTTTTGGAAATAAAAGTTCACAGGGCTCTGATACCAATTGAAAAACGTTGCTAATGTCGTTTAATACAATGATTAAACTGTATAAGCAACTCCGAGATGTTTGTTGAAGAAACCCTTTTCTTTTGAAAATAAAAATGATAAACAACAAGATGTGTTTACAAAAACTTATGTACGAGAATAACCAAGACTTTGTAATCAGTTTTAAAACTAAGATAGTTTCAAAATATCAGCACACTATAGAATGAGATGAGGAGATGAAGATAATCAGAACACATTATTTTTAACGTGGTAAAACCTCTCCCAATAGAGGAAACATCCACGGTGACTTCTAAGTCAGTAAAGTAAAAAATCCACTAAAAACAAATAGTAGTTACAAACAATACAACATACATACACACAACTCAGCCTATTCTAAGTTTAGGAATATACCCCACTTGGTGTCCTTCTAACTTCTTGTAGATTTGATTGTTGATGATGTTCTTCCAGTTTGATAACTTCCCCTTTGCTTTAGCTTTCCTTGCGTCGACTCAATCATCTTTGATCTTATACCCAACACTTTTAGTGTGGTAGTGTGTCAAGTGTTTGTGATGTGATTTCTAAGAACATGCATGAACTCACACAGACTTAGTTTGTACAGACAGTCCTAGAAAATTTCATATAAAGACTATATGTTGTGATTTTCTTTTCTTTCTTTCTTACAGAACTTGAAACCTTTTTGACCTTTTAACCTATCCCAGATTCCACGGATATCTTGCTTCAAAATCGGTCAAGATCTTAATCAATCTCAGTTTTTAAAAATATTTTCGAGATCGAAAATCTCCAAGTGAGAATCCAACTAGGTCAAGGTTTAGTTTCATAAGAATAGAAAACATAAAATATTTACAGATCTAAATCAGCAAAGTTTTTCTTAAAATGAGAAACAAATATGCAGATCTAGTGATATGTGACATGCAAAGTGTAGATCTAAGATTTCTATGATAAAGAAATACAGATCTCACCAAAAATGTCTAAGTTGGTAACAAGATCACAGATCAAGAGGTTACCGCTACAAACGATCAAACCAGTAACACCAATCTCTCTCTCTCAAACACTCAAGGTTGTGTTTGGGGTTTTGAATATACGAAGGTTTGAAGATGGTTTGAAGTTGTTTAGGGTTAGGGTTAGGGTTTCTCTAACACAATTTCCCTTTCTCTCTCTTCTCTCTTTTCTTTTCTCTCTTTTCTCTCACGTCTCTCTTCTCTCTTTTTTTTCTCTAAATTTGGACGACTGCCAAAAGTCTCTAAAGGCTGAGAATAAGAGGGTTTATATTGGAGCCAAGGAAGGTTCTGGATCGCTGATAGAAATCAACGGTTGAGATTCAGTCTTCCTTATATTGACTTGATCCAAGGGTGGTAAAATAGGAGTGGTTAAAATGAAGGTGATTGGTCCATAGTGATAGCACATGGATAAGCATAAACACATACAGGCCATAGATAGCGTTTGATCTAACGATCCACAATACACCAGGCAGTTCTATCACAAAACAAACACAAATGAGATAACAGGAACATGACAAGTGTTGGCATTCCATTGGCTGGCAAACGCGCGTCCTAAAATAATTACATGCAACACCCTAAAGTCTCTGACGCATTGATATTCTACCCAATCAAACATTTTAATGAAAAATTGATTTTTCATAATAGCATTTTAACCCCACAAAGTTTATAAACACACTTTTATTAAAGAAAACATTATTTTAAAAATGTTTAAAAAATTCCCAAAAAATTATTAAAACAACATTTTAAGGGGAATTTAACACACAATCTATTATGAGCAATATATACACATGTATGCACTTCTAATGTGTGTAGTGTGATTCAATTTATACCTTGTTTGGATCATTGAAGAGGATTAGAGAGTGAATAATTCTGAGGTTATTTGGATTCTATGTTAGACAACAAATTTTGTCATTATTTCCAAATTAGTTGAACACTTATACAATATAGACTTAAGTAAGTCAAAGGTATAAGGTGCTTCAGACAAATCCGACTGATCAATATGGATTGATAGTTCAAAGACAATTCTACTATACTTTCATGGTTAGCCTTGACGAACCTTCACAGGGTATTGTGAAAGTTCAAAGACACCAATGCTTATACACATTCTTACTGACAATCAAAGATTTACAAAACTTATTTTGAAAATGGTGGAGGAATGTTGGAGATTTTATAAAACATGTGAGTAAAAGTTTTGGCTGTAAAAGCTTAAAAAGGTTATCCCACATTGGAAGTTTGTGGAAGAGGTGGGAAGCTAACCCAAATATAAAAGGGGATAGTGTCCCACATTGGAAAATGTTCAAAGCTAAGTGTCAACACTAAGCTATAAAAGGAGTGGGCAACCTTTGAGTCCCACATTGGAAAACTATTAAGAATTTGTGCACTTAATAAGTACAAATGGAATATGAAGAGTTAATTCATCTAGCATTTAAGAGGCTATTCAAGAGATCTCAATACGGTGCGAAGCACCATACGCACACGTGCGCGCGTGCGCGCCTGCGGGTGCGGGGTAGTGGGCTGTAGAGGCTCCAGTGACGCACTTTCCCCTTCGCACGCCGCGTGTCCGCAGTGGTAGTGGGTTTCCAGGATTCATCCGGGTCGGATCACGGTAGCTCGGGCGTGGTCACTTTTTGGTCGACCCGTGCAAAACCGATTCGGTATTATCATACCTGTTAGGAAATGACTTAAAACTGTTGGTAATTAACAGTCATACCTGTACAAAACTGACTTAAGACTGCTAATTCAATGGTCATGACTCTTAAAGACAAAACTTTTCATTATCTATAAATAAAGGCTGCCTAAAACGAAATCAGATTGATAACAAAAACCAGTTTCAAATTTCCAAACCCTGCTATTACTCTCTTACAATTTTCAGGAGATACAAATTCTCTTATTCTGTTTTGTGCACATAAATAGAATAAGAACTTGATTGACTGTTCTTCACTGTTGCATCCAAGGGCTGTCTTCAAATATACAAGTCACAGGCAGTGCAAGTTGCTTCATTGTATCCTGAGTACGGATTTGCGAATTCCCGTTTGTATACCAAAGTTATTCGTGTGGGGAAAATACTGTATTTAGGAAAGTGACACCATGCCTTGAAGATTCATACAGTTACATTGTTGTATTAAAGTTGACATTGTTGTGAAATAATAAAGAGTTCTATTTCTGTATTTGCTACATAATTTCCAACTAAGAATATCCAAATGCTGGGAAAAATTGCTAAAAAAGTGTCATAGAATTTAAGAGTAACATGGATGGAGGTGCGGATGGGAACCCTGCAAGGTGGCCAATCAATGTCATAGCTGCTAATTCAATGTACAGAATCAACCAAACTAAACTGATGGGATATCGAGGCAGTTACAATGATGCTAGTGAGAAATTGTTCGAGCAATTATCTGTTATGATTGCAGATATATTGAGTGCCTGCCTCACTAACTTACCACATGTCATAACAACAAAGTTCTATTGTAGTGACATCGAAAAGAGGAAGGTGAGTTTCCAAGAAGTAGCTCGGCTTGTTGGTGAAGCTGAAATTTTTTTGAAAACCTTTCAACATGAAATTCCTAGCATGGGCTCTGATTAAGCAACATATATTGACGAGTGGCGTGCTATAACTAGGCCAAGGACTCCCCCAACTTCAGTTTCATCACCCAATAACAATTTTTATGAGTTGCATATAGCTGTTGAGTAGGATAACATCTATATATTATGTGTGTATCTCTACAATGCTATTTTTGTATGTTCTAAATTAGTATTTGATACAGGGGCATAGCCTGTTGGGGCCTATTTGCTTCTGTCATGTCTTTCCTTTATGCTTCATTAAGTTTTTTAGCAAGAAGGGGTATTGGTGGCATTTGATTCACCCTTATTTATTTCCTAATGATCATCGCACTTCTGAGAGTGAGAAGTTAAGAGACAATGGATTGACAATTTTAATGTGTTTTTTATGTCGTTGTTTGTGCAACTATGCTTTACTTTACATCAAAATTGGTGTCAGGGCATCATTTTCTCTAGGTTTAGAACGATTGGGATGTGCGCTGGTATAAGCCATCAAATCCTCAGTACTCTTTATGTGTAGTGGTTGCAATAGCACCTCACATTCCAAAAAACCAAATCATGAACAAATTCAGAATTGCAACCAAAATTAACTATATAAACCACAGAGAGTAAGATCGTGATCTTCGGGGGGGGGGGGGGGGGATAGAAATTTGATGTCTTTGAGACATCAAACTATTTGATGTCTTGGATTTTTATTGGTCAATACCGCTTGCGCGGACCCATTTTCATAAATTAATTGAGTCCCAACCAATAGTATTAACCAATCAGAATCAAAGACATCAAACTTTTTCCGGGGGGTGGGTGGTGGTGAGAGGTTGGGTCGGTGGGTTTTTATTAGCTCCTGGTACTTGGGAATTGACAGACAATATTTCATCAACTCAATGCCCATAAAAAAATTGGCATGACTATTGGTATTCCCTCAATTCTTCTAGCACTCCACTTTCAATTATAATTATATTAAATGACAATATTACCACTTTTGACAATTACTAATTTTCAAACATCTCCTCATTCTTTTATTTCGGTCAACTAATCTACATATGAACAAAGGTCCACTTACGAGTTAAAAAGAAGTCTAATAATTATTACTTTTTTTCACTATTTTTACTTTAAATAATAAAACATAATTGTTTAATTAAATAATACAATTTACACTTTAAACCTATTGGTCCTATTTGGTTGCGCAAATTATTTGATTATGTAAATTGGTTCATTGTGAATTAGTGAATTGTAAATGAGTGGATTTTAAATGAGTTTAAATCCAATTTAAGTGTTGTTTGGTAAATGAAAATTGAAATACAATAATTACGAATTGACAAATTTTAAGGTGTTTGGTTGCACAAATAATTGAACCCAGTGAATTTGCAAATTTTTCAAAAAATGCAAAATAACTAAAAAGTGAAATAATTTTTTTTTAAATTGCAAAAATTATTGAAAATGACATAAAGCATATGACTAGAAGTTCATACAAAATGTCATATAATCCACAAAATAACAATGAAATATAGTCGTCGTGTGATGACACAAAGCGTATGAGTAAAAGTTCATCCAAAATACCATATAATCCACAAAATAACAATAAAATATAGTCACTGATATTTGTCACAACTAACGCAACATAGAAATATCACACAACACGTCCCCTCCTCCTTAATTCGTTGAGATGATCACACCACATATCCATCGTTGTTTTGTCTCGCAATACTTTGTCTTCTCGAAGTTGTCCGCTCGTGGAATTGTTTCTTTGCATCAATCTTCGTGAAAGATTCTCTGATTGTTCCTCAATGCCCATATCATTGATTAAACGATCATACTCCTCCTAAGCCCAATCTTCACCTCCACATTCGATGCGTATGTGATTATGCAAAACACACAATTCTACTATTATTTTGGCTTGAGAAGTTAATGGATATGAATGTGGCATTCTTAAAATAGGAAATCATTGCTTAAGAACCCCAAATATTCTCTCAATTGCATTTTGTAAAGATGAATGTCGATGGTTGAACAAATCCTTTGCATTTTTAGGTGCTCGAAGTCCAGAATTATATTATTTTAGATGATATATAACACCCCTATATGGTGTAATAAAATTCGACAAATTTGTGTAACCGTCATCCACGAGGTAAAATTTACCTGTTAACATAAATAAGACATATGAGAAAGTAACATTGAACTGTGCATAAAATAATCTCCATTTATAAAATCATAATCTTAAATATGTTTAAACTAAAAGGAATAATATCTTCAGGAACAATGAAATCTTTTTCTCGTGCTGCAAGAAAAACACGAATATATGCTACAAATCCCTCCTAGCGTGATAAAACATGAGTAAATCTCAAATCAAAAGAACATTCTGCCATGACACTATGGGATAAGTTTCCCCACCAATCATGAAATGAAGCTTGTTCATCCATCCCAATAATAACAGAGACGTGGGTCCCATCAATCCCTCAAATACAGTCCTTTGAAAAATACATTCAAGCCAATAAAGTTCGAATTTTAAGACATATAAACAAAGTCATGAATCTAAAAATGAAGTACCTTGAAATATAGATAAAATCTAGGATCAGTTAAAATCTCCTTTGGTGTGTTATTTGAAGGATCTCAGATGAAATCACTTGAGAGTTGGGTGAGGGCATTCAATACCTTATGAAAATACCTACTTACGGTTTCACCTGAATGTTGAAAACGTTCTTGAACTAGTCGATTCCCAATACTATGACCAACGGTGAAAAGAAACATAGGCAATTGTTCTTCTATGTTAACACGCGACATGTCATTCAAAATACCTTGCTCTCTCACAATATTACAAAGCTTTTGAAAAATGGACAAATCCATTCGACAAACCTCACAACATCATGTTTTATTTCCCTTAAGTATTTTATCAACATACGCTGCACCACTAAGGGCGAAGTTACGACATGACTTTTTTTTTGAATTCTACTCGTGTAATAAAGGGCAGCAATTGCAGCGGCCATGTCATCCATTTCTCGATACTCTTCATCAGATTCGACCATCGCTAGAATAAAAGTAATCCAAAGACAAAACGAGTTGGTTAGAGAACATATGCAAGTGGGACTCATTGTTTGTAAAGTATACTTGCAGCATTAGTAAAGTATACTTGCAGACTTATTGAAATATAACTTTATTGAAATAAAATTGCATTTGAAATATAATCTTCTTGTAAAGTATACTTGCAGCATTAGTAATACTTAAGTATACAACATTATTAAAAACTATATTTCAAATGCAAGTCCCACTTTTGTAAAGTGATAAGCACCCAAAAGTATATATTTTATACCCCGATTAGACGTATTTTAGTTGATAATTCTCGAACAATTGGGTCTTATGTGAGAAATTATTTATTATACAGGCTTGATTGCAGTTGTGGTGTCAAAAGTTATATTTAGAGGCAAATTTGCAGTTCAAATAGAGCTTATTACCAATCCCATAACCATAGCTTAGCCTAAACCTAGCCTAAACTGACCCCGAACCACGTGTGTGTGTTGAGTTCGTGCTTTTATTATTTTTTTTTGTGCCATTTTATTTTTAGGATTTATTTTAGATTTATTTAGAATTTTCTAGGATTTATTTTCTATTTTTATATTTCTTCATTTTAATTTTGATTTTTATTAGTTTTTAGTTTTTATTTTATTTTGTTTTATTTTTTTAGGAATTAATTTATTTTTAGTTTTATTGGATTTTACATTTTTTTAGGATTTTAGTTTTTAGTTTTAATAGATTTTTATTTTCATTTTTTAATTTGTGTCTTTTATTTACAAATTAGGATTTTATTTTTTAGTAGATTTTAATTTGTACTTTTATTAATTTATTTTTTTAGTTAGTTAGTTTTAATTTTATTTGGTACAAATTAAATACACACACATACACCACACTATCCTATACTCATATGAACACAACCCACTCACACCTTAATACCCTACACCTTATTCACACCATAACACACACTCACCCTCACCATATCCTCCTACACCTCACTACACCCTATCTATCCCACTCCATCTTCAATTTCACCAACCAAACTCTCTCACCTCCCTCCATAATGAAAACCCAAATAATACCACCACCCCCATCATCCTTAAACCTCTTGACCCATCAACCCGCAAAACACCACCAGCAAGTGGTGGCTTGCCCAAAACCAACCTCTGAAACCCGACCTACCCGAGCCCTTACCCAGTGACCAACCCATCACCAACCTATGCAAACCCAGAAACTGAGACCTCCCCTGCCTCTGGCCGAGTTAACACGGCTATACACCAACTCCGAATTCGGTCCACCAACTACTGCTCTTAACCTGAGCGACCCGACGAGAACAACCCGGAACCCCCAAAGCAAAACATGCAGTCAGTCCCAACCACCAAGCTCAAGTCCGACCGAAAGCCCACCTCCATCTGACCCTAGCTTCAAACCCGAGTTTGCTATATCCGTTTACACCAAAAGCCTTTAAACCCATTTCTAATCCAAGCTTGCTTGATTTCTCATTCTGCACAAAACCAAAAATAAAAACCAACTAAATGCCCACATGTCTTTAAAAACCTTTCACCCTCATTTTTTCAAAACCACCCCAAACAATCACTTCCCACATGTACCTTCTTTTATCCTAAAATTGTCTTTACTCAAATCAAATTTTTGTGACCTCACACCTCTCATGCCTCATGTAGACACACCCCATGATCACCCACATTTTATTCTTACCCAATTTACCCTTAGCTCCATGCCTACTATTTAAAGAAGATGAAGACCATTCAAGAGAGGATAATTTGGTAGAGAGACAATTCTAGAGAGAGTTAGAGAGATATGTTAGAGTAGAAAATAAATTAGGGAAAGATTTTGTAAATAATTTTTATTTTTATTTTTAGAGATTTATGAGGATAAATTGTGAGTAATTTTGTTCAGTATTATATTAAATTGATTATTGTTGGATGCTCATATTCGATGGATGGTGCTTGATTTCAAAGAAATTAGAATTCAATTTCACTTCAAGAGATTGGGTTTGATTGTTCTTTTCTCTTCTTTTTTTTATTAGCCTTTGATTATTTGTTCATCATGTTTAATATCATGTTAGGCTAAAACCCCTTTCAAGGGGTGGGGTGACCCATTATTTGATGTTAATCATAATTTAGTTAGTTAATTTAAATTAAATGTCCTTTTGATGATTAATCTTGCACTCTTACATTTTAATTTATGCCTCGAGAGAGGGTAAATGATTTTCGAGACAAAATCAAAATTCTAGTTATAATACCCATTTTAGATTCGAACTAGAGATAGGGGTTTCTCAAGTGTGGTATTATTCCTTTAATTTCAATTCTAGACTTACTTTTATGATTTAAACTAGTTTAATCGATCGATCTTAGTGGGTGATTTGTTAGATGATGTTCGGATCTACATTTCAAGAGCTGTAGGAGTGTTAAAATTAATTTTCTAAAATGTTATTATTAAAATTATATTTGCAACGACAGTTGATTTGTGATTTTGATAATAACTTGGGATAATTAATTTTAATGAATTAATTAATTCTAATTAACTAGAATATATGGTGTCATCCTATCCCTTGTTAATCTTCACTTTTATTTCCTCACCCATCTCATATTTTAGATTTTATTTAGTTAGATTTACTTAGTTTCTTCACTTATGTTTAGTTAGTTATTTACATCTTTGACTTAGTGTTATTTCATATCCTCACCCAAATTGTTTTAATATTGAAAAAGCTAAAAAAATAGAACAAGTTAAAATCCCAAAAAGAAAATAAAAGTGAATTACAATTGTTTTCCCCTCGCTTTACCCCCTTGATGTGGACTGATACCCTTACTTACCTCAACACTTTAGTTTGTTATATTGTTCAGGTATTTGAGGATTTTGATTAACTTGGCTTCAAACAATGACTACACAGAAAAAGTTAATGCTATTTGATAGAAAAAAAATTGATCTCTTATGTGTTTTTGTGTCGTTGTTGCAACTTCTTTTCCATCAAAATTCCCTTGAACCTACAAATAAACTCAAAATATGTATAGGGGTAAGTAATGGAGTATCAATACAACTCAAAGGATGAAACACAAAACACGATAAGACAAAACTGAAAATTCATTTGCATTTTATTATATTTTTCTATTTTTTTATGGATTTTTCAAGGGATTATTAATTAGCTAATTATATACTAATATTTAAAGTACTAACTAAGATGTAAAAGCTAATAAAAAATGAAGTAAACAAAATTGTGCTAAAAAGAAAACTAACTAAATTTGACTCATGAGGGCTTCAAAATGCATCCCATGATAAACAGTTGAAAGCGTGTGATGATTAAAATAAAAGTAATAAGCGAGAAATATATCAAGCCCATTTAAGCCTTTAATGGGAATGAAATCTTCAATTACATCAACAATCTCTCTATTACAATCACCCACAAATGTATTTATTGAATCTAAAATAAAAACTACAAAATAAAAATAGATAATGGATGAATTCATAATGGACAATCCAATAATAAAAGATATTTGCTAAAAATGCAAATCCTAACATTATAAAATTGTACATTAGAACTCATCCAAAGAAATAAATTCTAGATCATTACTTTATATTGAGATAATTGCTAAAAATGCAAAATCTTAACATACATGAATGGATTAGAATTTACCTCCCATAAGAGATGAATTCAACTACATCAATTTATTTTGAAATAATTGCTAAAAATGCAAAAATTCATTATAGAGGGGTGGAGTGGAATTCATCCTACAGATAAATTTCACTACACACTTCTACATTGAGATATTTGCTAAAAATGCAAATATTCTCTATAGAATAGTGTAGAGAAATTTATCACACAAGAGTTTTTAAAACTAAATTTGAGATATTTTTTCAATGGCACCAAGTCTTGCATTTATAGGTGGAAGAAGCTAGGAATATTTTTGGACATTGCACATATGTGTGCATGTGTGTTGAGTGAGGTAACAATCTGATTTGGGTGAGGGAATGCACATGTGAGAAGTGGGGGAATGTGAGGGTATTTTTGGGTATTGGGTTAAAAGTGGTAGTTGGGGGTAATAAGGAAAAAGGGGTTAAATAGGTTTAAAACATGTGGGTTTTGTAATTTGGTCTTTGGTTTTGTTAACATGTAGAAAGTTGTGGCTTGGAAACAAAAGGAAACGGGTTTAGGTGAAATGGGTCTTGGCCTCAAATCGGGTTCGGGTAGGAGGTTAGCTTGGTTTGGATGAGTTGAGAGGTTGGGGGTTTTAAGGGCTATCCAGGTTTGGTTATGCTATGGGGGATGTCTCCGGTTTCGAACCGGGATGGTGAAGGAGACTGGCCGCCGACGGTGTTAATCCGGAGGTGGGATCGACAGGTTTGGGACTCACCGTCGTCGGGTTAGGTCTGGAGTTTCCAGGTCGCAGGTTTCGGGTTGTCTCAAGGGTATAAGGGTTGGCGGTTTTGGCATCAGAGCAGGTGGGTTAGGCCACCGGAGTGGGGTAGGTTTTGGTAGGGTGTTAACGATTCCAGCGGGTTGAAGATGGGTATAGGAGTGGTTTACTAGTGGTGGTTTAATGGGTGAATATAGGTTTAATGGTTGAAAGTGAGAGAAGAGAGAAGGTTAGAGGTTGAAGAAGAAGTGGGTTTGGTTTGGTTTCGCAAGGTGTAGAGTGAGGGTGAGTGGTGTGTAGTTTAGGTATGTGTGTGATGTATGGTAAGCTAGGGTGTTAAGGTGTGAGTGTGTTTAATTTGCACCTTAAAAACAAATAACACTAAAAAAAATAAAATCCTACTCTAAAAATAAAATAAAGACTCGAATAAAAAATCAAACTAAAAATAAATGTAAATAAAAATAAAAATTTATTAAAACTAGAACTCAAATCCTAAAAAGAAAATGTAAAATCTAATAAAACTAAAAACAAATGAATTCCTAAAAAAAGCTAATCCTAATAAAATAAGACTAAAAACTAAAAAATAATAAAAATCAAAATCAAAATAAAACTACACTAAATAAAAAGAAATTGAAAAATATGCAAATAAATTCTAAAAATCCTAAATAAATCGAAAAAAAATAAAAAGGCATAAACTAAACACACACGGGCTTCAAGGTAGGTTTAGGGACTGGTTTAGGCTCGAGTAAGGTTACGGGACAGGGTATTACCTTCATTCTTGATGCAATTTGTCTTTAAATAACACTTTTGATACCGCAACTGCAATTAAGCATGCACATTAAATATTTACGCTCTTATGACCCAAATTATCGAGACCTATCAACTAAAATACGTCGATTCGGTGTATAAAATGCACACTTTTTATTTCTTATCTTTCTCTTTCTTTCTATCTTATTGCTCGAGGACTAGCAATGCTCTGTTTGGGGTGGTGTGATAAGTACCCAAAAGTGTACATTTTATACCCCGAATAGACGTATTTTAGTTGCTAATTCATTACATTTTATACCCACGTAAGCATGCTGCTTCAATGATTTCTCAAAATGCATTACCTGTAGAATTATTGATGTTTAAGACTAATTCTAGGTGTACTTCATTTTGAGTTGGCATTGAAAAAACATTCCTATGTTGTGTGTAGAGATTAGTTAAATCACTTATGGATATGGGTCCGCTCTAGCAGAATCAACCAATCTTAACATGCCATGTAAGCATTCATTTTCAATAGGGTCTCAAAATGCAGTGTGTAGAATTATTGATGTTTTAATTGTGAACGTGTTCGTGTGTTCGTGCGTTCATGCCAGCGGCATTTACAATTCTTGTTTAGTGTTCATTTATATGTTTTTTGTGATTTGTAGTTTATAAAGTACATGCATTGTTTACAAAGTGCACATGAACTTTTTTTTAATAAAATGTACGTATACTTTATACCTTCACGTGTACTTTAAATTTACTCTTCAGTATATGTAAGCATTTTGGTATTTCATGCACTAAATTTCTACTGTTGTTCAACTATTACACATATTTTTATAGTTCTTGACCATGAACTAAATGATTTTCATTTTTCTTTTAATGCAGGCCATTATGGTACGTAGTAGAATAGCAAGGCATTGTTATTTGGATAATATGACTTGTAGTGAAATATTCAAAGATAACTATTAGATTTCATATGCAATGAGTTGTGTACTAAGTTTATTGATTTGAGAATTGGGAGTTTTTCATTTGGTGATGAATGTCGGTTCATGTCGGTTTGTGACAACGATGTTCGTTGTATATTGCGGTCCCCATTGATCATCAAAGCCGAGTTCATTTGGATATACGTCATTAATTCATTAGCATTGCGAAGAATACATATCGTGAATGGGTTGAATGTGCTAATCGAATTTGTGAAGGGGTTAACTGCAGTAATATAAGTTCCGAGAGGGTTGACAGTGGTGATACAAAATAGAGAGAGGTTAAAGTATTTATCATCAAGCACTATGAATAATTTTAATAATGGCATTGAAAATGACTTTTATCTTGGAGGTGTGGAGCCAAGTAGGTCAAAAGTCTATCTTTCCAACAATTGGAAGACATATATAAGTCATGAGCAGTAGTGTTTTGAAGGAGGTGTAGTGGAATTTAGAATTCTCTAAAAGGACTACTGAGAATTACGTGTGGAGAATTAATGCTTCATTATCTACAATAAATGGATAATTTTACATATGAAGTTTGAATAATGGGCATACATATAGAGATGTATTTCGTAGTCCGTCAACCAAAATGATAGACTCCAAGTTGGTTTCAACATTGGTAGCCGATGATCTTAGAGATAAACCATTGCTGAGGCTAATTGATGTAGTTAGAGATATGAAGAAGAACTACGTTCTCGATATAGACTATTAACATGCATGGCGTACGAAATATATGACTGTTGTTGATTTACATGGTGATGAAAAGGTTTCTTATGCATTAATGAATAATTATCGAGAACTTCTTTTGCAGTATAATCCCAAGTCGCATTGCATTCTTGACGTGGAACCTGAGAGTAAAAAAATCAAGAGAATATTTATAATGTTTGGAGGATGCATTTATAGATTTCAATATTACGGAGTTGTTTATTTCTTTATGGTGCCTTTCTGAAGAGCCGTTACCGCAGAATAATATTTTCAGCAACCGCAAGGAATGGGAATAATGGTAAATTAATTCTAAATATTTTATTTTGTATATTGCATTCACATTTTGTTTGCTCCATTGCAGATAATCAAAATACATGCATAAAAATATATAGTACCTTTGTATGTTTTTGTTTAGTTTACGTGTACTTTACATTTTTATGCAAGTTTTTTTATGATCTATGTTGTTATTTGCAACCAATGCAAAGTATACGCAAAATATTGTAAAGTACACGTGCATGTTTTTGTATCTTGATCACATGTGCTTTAAATTTTATGAGTGTATTTTAATGTTTTGTCTTGTTATTTGTAACCAATGCAAAGTACACAGATGATACATTAATATATTTCCTACATGTCGTATGGTCTGCGCGAACAACATCAATTTAGGATATGTTATATATAGATATGAAATTTATTTTAATTTTGATATATTTTAAAATTTCAAGCCTTTTCCCTCTTGCATATGAGGTTGTTGATTCCGAAATGAAAGATAAGGATGTGGTTTCTTGTCAATTTGCATGATGCACTAGCTAATCAGGATTGAAACATAATTTTTATATCTGATCGATACACTAGCTAATTAAGATTGAAGCAATGGACTAATTGAAGTTATTTTGAGGGTCTTCCTATGTCTGCACATTCCTACTGTATACATCATTTACAAGGGAATATAAATAAGAGAATTTGTGGGAATTGTGGTGGCTTTCGAATGAAAATTGTGAAAGATTATTTATCTTGTGCATATGCCGTCTCAGTACATGAATTTCATAAGAACATTGAAGCATTGAAAAATAATGCAGGAGATGCTGTTACTGATTTCATTGATAATTTGCCTCTCGAGAATTGATCTTGGGCATATTTCCCCGGTAAATGGTATGATGACATGGCATCTAGTGTTGTGAGGTCATTCAATTCAAGGATCTTGGAGGAAAGGCATTTACCAATAATGAATATGCTCGACAAATTGAGGGTTAAGATTATGAATTTCAATGCAAATAAACTTGTTGAGTTTGACACTTAGACAAATGAGCGATGTCCTTTTTTTCAAAAGTTGCTGAATGAAAATTGGAATAAAAGTCAACATTGGACTATTAGCCGCCCGAGACAACATGTATTTGAAGTTCATTCAAAAGTGCGAGAGATGGTTGACTTAAAACAAATAACTTGTTCTTGTAAGAGTTCGCAGATAAGTTGTTTTCCATTTCTCATGCCGTTTCTGTTATACGAAGGAAATTGTCCAGTATTTATGAGTGTATTGAGGATTACTATAAGGTATCTTTCTACAGAAAATCATACTCGATACCTATAGTTCCTCTTCTTGATTTAATATCTTTAAATATTCCTATACCTTAAAATCCATCCGTCCTTCCTCCAATGACAAAGAGACCGACGTGCAGGCCAAGAAATAAGAGAATAAAATGTATTGATGAGATCACAGTTAGGGAAGTTACTTGCTCTAAGTGTAGTAAAATTGGTCATTACAGGTCTACATGTAAAGAACCCATTTGGTTACATTTAAAATTGTTGAATTCATTCATTGTAACAATTTTAGTGAATAAAATTATTTAAGTACCCATTTGATAGAATAAATGAATATAATTTTATTATTTAGTGTTTGGTTTTATTTATTTTATTTATTTTTGTATGGAAGTTCGGCAAAGTACACATATTTTTAAAAAAGTACACGTGATCATTTTCCCTAAAGTTCATGTGTACTTTATGAAATTTGCGTGTACTTTACATTTTTACACTCTATGTATGATTCTTGGTTAATGCGCGCGGTATATTATACGGGTACTAGTGTATGATATAAGTCATAAGACACGCATTAAAGAAAATAAATTTTTATTAAAATAAAAAAAGTACAGGGGGAGTGCATAACAAAAGCTTCAAAAAACTCAGTTAGATTGCTAGATGGTAAAGCTGTTAAAGGCATCTGTGATGTTAGGAAAATAGTAGATTAAATTCGAGTAGACTCGAATTTGTCCTTCAATCGCAGATACAAGGCCTTCCTGGTAAGACTTCTTCTCCCTCACCTCCACAAGCTTCTTCATAACCTCATGTGTATAGAAAGACAGAAGGCCTTCATGTGTTTGAGGAGGATCCTCATTCACATAAAATAAATAAATGGGACTGGGAGGAAGTCTGGACCAGCCTTTCCTCATATAGTCTAGAAGCTGATCATAAGCAGTTTGGTATAAAGAAAGAGTTTCCTCCACCTCTTTCAGTCATTTTTCGTATGTGTCTTCCTTTTCCAAACTAGATCGCAACTGTTCAACTGGGATAGCCATTATATGATGCCCCGCCCTAAATATTTTCTTTAATCCCCGTATGAAGATGCGATAAAGAGAAAAGAAGCATGGGGACTTGGATGAGTATGACTAGATTATATCCCTAATTAATTGATGTAGGGACTTAATGATTATTATTGAAAAATTCAGGGTAAAATATTTAATTATATAGAACTATTGGATAAGGATTACCTATATGAGTTACATGTGGATTTTAGAATTTGTAGTTACAATTAATTAAACTTTATAAGTGATTTTACATAGTATATAGTTGGGACGAATGCACTGAATTGAGGAAGAAAGGGTTCACTTACTAGCAGGATTGCTAAAGACCAGACCCAGAAAACTAGTCGCAAAGACAATTTCCAATCAAAGAAAGGTTATTAGAAGAAGTATCAACCATTGAAGAGGGTCGTTCAAACGACCCTCAATATCATTTGAACGACACCTTACCCTCGTTTGAGCAATACCTTCAGTAATTTAAACGACGTTAGGGAAAGTCCAACTTGGCCTCTATATTCATGTTGTTAACGTGTGGAGCCTTTGATCAATTTGGGACAGTGTGTTGTCCAGTGGGTGTTTAATGAGAACTTGATAAGGGAAGGATTGTGGGGTGATAAGGTTTCCACAATTGGAGACTATTCGTCTGATGGGTTTATGGGACTTATTTTATGTATAAGAAGCAGATGATTGTTTCTCTAAGGGTTTAAGTTTTTCTTTTGTATATTAGAGAGAGAGACAGTGGCGTGGGATATGGGAGATAACTGCATCCCAGTTTCTATACTCTTCACTAAAAAGGCGGTGCTATCCCTCCTTAAACTATTTCCACCGTTTCAGTAAAATGAAGGCTACGAAAAATATAGAAGTTATTGTTTGGGTTTTTATGTGTATTTAAAATAGTGCATTCTCAAGAAAATATGTATATAATGTTTGAGATATTTGAAGAGGGTTTTAATGGAGCTTTTTGTGACAACCCGCCAACTAAAATAATAGGTGGCCAGCCCAATACTTTAATAATCATAGGAATCATAGATGGTCAATTCTCACCATCACTGTCGATTAAAATAATAGTAAGAGATAACGACCAATCATTTTAGAAAACGGATTGTCAATAAAAGAAAATTTTGTAAATAAAAGAAAACACTTAGACAATCCTATTTGCGAAAACGGTGGATATCAAAAATCGATAATGAAGAACAACAATTTCATAAATAATCACCGAATAAGCTGTCGGTGCACAGACTAATACAAATATTTACACCGAGTATTACATTTCAATATTTACAATATAGTAAATGAGTTCAACGCTAGGGCAAACACGCCCAAATAAATAAACTTAACTTAACTAAAGTACAATGGAAAGCAACGTCTAATACCAATAACCTACAACATCCGCAATATGCTGTAGCTCGATGACAACCGGAATGGAAATGTAAATACGGGTGTCCATGCGGTAGAGCACATGTAACGGAAATAGTATGTGCAGAAACAAAGAAATATAGATACGGGTCAGGGCCCAGTTTGATATGATTCCCATGTGAATAAAATACATGAGAGTTAAGTGCGTAATTCTCTCGCAATTAACAATAACATTTCTCACCTCTCAATCTCAAAGAAACCTAACGCAATATCAATGATGATGTTCTAATTAAACAAATAACAGAAGGCTAACTTCTCTCCAGTCTCAACACTATGCCCTTATTCGTGCGTGGGGTGTCTCGCAAAGCGAAATCCAAACAAGTAACCCCCCCCGATACACTACTACTAGGCAAGGTTGATTGTCGAGATACATTGGACCCAGTCCTAATTAATCTAAGTACTAAAGGCTAACTTCTCCCCAGTCACAACACTATGCCCTTAATCATGCGTGGGGTGTCTCACAAAGCGAAATCTAAACAAGGAACCCCGCCGATACACTACTACTAGGCAAGGTTGATCGTCGAGATACATTAGACCCTTAGCACAATATTATGTATATATATATATATATATATATATATATATATATATATATATATATATATATATATGTGAGAGGTCTCATCTACTACTACTTAAGGATATATAATTATATCCACTCACCATCAAAACATAATTCCCATTTATTCTTTAGGAATATATATATATATAAATGGTATAACATTTTATCAAATGTTTACCAATCAATTTCATCGTATACAATTTCATTTTATAGTCACATTCCTTATCAGGAAATATAATCATAGTTTTTATGCTCTTTATGGCATTTTTATCTCACTTCTACATTTTGTAAAAATCCATTCCTTATCAGGAAAATAATCATTTTCAAATGAACTTTGTGGCATTTATATGTTCTCTTTGTGGCACTTTCTCATGCTCTTTATGGCATTTCTTTGTGCTCTTTATGGAACCCATATACATAAAGTCCAACTTGGTTTAGAATAGTTATAATTAAATATATATATATATATATATATATATATATATATATATATATATATATATATATAACAATTCTAAGACCGCCCGTCCGGGTTTCCCCACTGTGCGTGCCCCTAAATGGCTATCATCTTCCAGGGCCTGTTACTTAGACAACCTGGGATCCTACCAAACGTCGAGAATCGGCCATGTGCCTGCGGGATAGTCAAGACCACAACCGGAATCTCCTACCCATCGTAGAAAAATATACAATCACAAGAGCTCACATGGCCTAAGGACTATATCCACCCTGCGTTAATTTGTCAGGGGGCATCACCACAACGCGCAGACTACCCTTAAGATAGTGATTTAGAGAGGGTGTGTATCGATACCTTTTAACATTTATAAAATTCATCTTCCTTTCATTTCAAAACATCCATTTTTATATTCTCAAAATCATTTGTACTTATTTATTAGTACAACACTTAATAATATACATATCCTATTCTTAGAGTCATATTTTATTAATGATTTAAGATCCGAAGTGCCATTAACCTCATCTAGTCCCCAAGACTTCAATATAATATCACAACCATTTAAAAATGAATCTCCCTCAAGGAGTGTCTCCCAAATGTCTCAACATTGATATTTTATCTTCAAATTATCTTTCGGTTAATCTCCTATTTCATTCGGATATCAACCAACGCAACTAGCCCTCGGGATAAGCCCAAACCTCCCATTAAATCCTAGGGAAGTAGTCTACCCAAAACCACCCTCTAGGACTCCCCATTAATCCTCAAAGAAAGGTCCCTAAGCCTTGGAACTAAAAGAAAAAGGTGTAACAACCCTCACTTTTGAGGTCTTATTTTATATTTAATTTGCTAGATATAGTAATTAGATATAAACGTATTGATATGTGGAGTACGTATTAATTTAAGGAAGAAAAGTTAATATCTACTATGATGTTGCATATTTACCGTATGTAGATGTGAATTTTTTTATGTTATGTTTTATTATGTCATAAGAATTTTAAAAGACATTTGGCTTAAAATGAAATCGGAACCTAAAATGAATTATAAAATCTCCAAATGATAATTTGGAGGGTGCCAATAGTTCCGGAAGGTTTGAGATAGGTAAATTGTGTGCCATATTGTATTTCTAGTTTCCGGGCACTTTTGACTAGTTGTAGCTTATATGAGTAGTTGCGTATTATTTTACCGCGTATTAATCACTTATGCTGGAAATTTTGACTCAAGCCACGATTCATGTCTTGAACTAAGTCACTATTACCCTAATTACATTGGTAAACCTAGAGAAAGAAAGATAAGAAGAAACCTTGGGAGAAAGTGAGAGATTGAAGCTTGGGTGATTGTTCTTGCATTCAACTTCTTCAAAATCTTAACTTGCAAACTTCAGGCAAGTTATCTACTTGCTATTTTATGATTTAAGTAGAGTAATTTGCATTGATAGTTATGGTTATGTATGGTTTATGGAAGTTAGGGTTTTTGTTTGATTTATGGTCTTTAGATCTTTGGAAGTTAAATTAATATTGTTTGGACGTAAATTATGGTTGGATGATGCATTTATGATCAGCTGGTAGCATTAAAGGATAAGGATTTGAGTTGGTTGAAGTTGGATAGAATTTGGAGTCAAAGTCTCCATAAACAAAGCTTGGAATTTCTGCAGAACCGAATTGATTCGGTCTGGCCGAATCGATTCGGTGAGAGACAATTTCCAAGCCTGGGTAGTCCGAATCGGTTTGGCTCGTCCGAATCGATTCGGAAATTATGCAGAAACCCACTTTTCTCGGCCAAATCGATTCGGTTATTCCGAATTGATTCGCCTTTAATAACCCAAATCGATTCGGCTAGTCCGAATCGATTCGGAAAGCCTATTTTCATTTATTTTTCTTTTTAAATTTTACCCCCTTTCTTTAGGATTATGACCTAGGACCCTTCTTGTAAGAAGTAAAACTAGGATTTTAGAGTTCTAGTTGAGTTTGGTCGTTACCCTATAGTTGAATGGGATCACTTGGGGTTAATTCAGGGGTACTTAAAGTGATGCTTAGGTATCACTTCTCTTTTGGGAAATTAGTTAAAGTTAGAGTTCTAAGCCCATATGTGGAGATGTTAGAAACCTTTTTGAGGTGTATGAAACCTCGGGATTTGTTAGACTTTGGGGCACTGTTTGGAGAATACTTCGGGACTTAAATATATGATGAAATTGAATAAGAAATATTCAAAGATAAATGTTTCAAGTAAAATGAAACACCTGAGATTCATGGTAATGAAAATGAGATTAAATTGGTAATTGTTAAATCCTCTCTAAATGCTATCATAAGGGAAGCTCGCGCATGAGGTGATGTCCCCTGACTGTTGAATGCAGGCTGACTATAGTCCTCAGCCATATGCGGGTTTTGTATATGTTTTTCTGCGCTAGTGAAGTAATTCTGGGTGTGGTTATGACTCACTCGCAGGCATATGCCCACTTCCCGACGTGCATTAGGTGCCCAGGTTGTCTTGTATAGATAAGCCCTGGAAGATGATAGTCATTTAGGGGCGCGCCCAGTGGGGAAACTCGGAGGGGCGGTCTGAGAAACGTTATATGTATAAGAATATAACCTTTCTGACTCAAGCGGGACTTGAGGTATGTAAATTGCTGAGAGAGTGGCTACATCGGAAATATTGCGACTTCTCAAATAAAAACCAATTTTAATTAATCCCAAATTTTAGTTAAACCCTAAGACATGCATATAGATGATTTATCAAATAAAATATAGCATGCAGGATAAAAACAAACAATTTCAGGAAAAATCCCCCGCAGGGGCAAAACCATTTATTTTCACTTTAATTTGTAAGAAAACGGCTTACAATCGGATTACAATGAAAATACAAGATGACTAAGAATTACCCTCGGGTATCGGATTCTATAGTCGCGGCTGGAACTATCCCTTTCCAGTAGGGCTGCAATGGAGAAGAGAAACGGCTTCTCAACAAGTTTGTCGGCTGGAATTTTCCCTTTCCAGGAGGGCAGCAATGAAGAAGAGAACGACTTCTCCACAAGGGTTGAACAAACCAAAGTTGTGTTCTTGGGTTGCAAAAGGATTCACAAATATTTGGCAAGGATGTTTGAATCAAAACATGAGTCTTGGGACTCAAAAATATGAAGAGTAGATGTATTTGGACTCTCAAAAACGTCTTCTAAAGTCTTGCAAAGCAACTCTCCCGAAGTTGGTATTTATAGGGAAATACATGAAGAGACCCACGATTTTAAAATGCTGAAATTCTATCCAGCGTACAGGTACCCCGAACCGGTTCGGGTACCCCTGAGAACCGGTTCGCCCCCCAAACCAGTTTCGGGCTGGGTTCGGGAAAGTGTGCTAGGAACAGGTGCTTAAACACTTAGAAAAATTCCCAGAATTTTCAATGAACATATCTCCATTTTCAATGGGCCATAACATGTTCACCGTAGCTCGGATTGAGGTGCCATTTCTTCCAGTATCTTTGTTGCGGCAAGCTCTTCAACTTTCCAGTTGATCGGTCCTCCGGACGGTGGCTGTAAAATTACGAAAATGCCCTTAAACTCTCCTATCGTGCCTTTTTTTTACTGTTTTGATTTCCTTTGCGTATCACTTGCATTAAGTCCCTAAAATCTTGGAATGTGAAGTCATTGAGGCAGATGTGGGACACATTAATGGAGATGTTGAATGCTTGATTCCCGGAATTCGGATAGAGGCCGTCATGTGAGATCGTGAGGTGACGTGCCAAATGTAGCGGCGTACGACATACACAAATGTAACATGTTGGACATGAGAAAAATGTCCTTACAAATCTCCCCCTATGTCTACGCCGGTACATACAAAAAAAATCCGAATTATCAAATATGAAATTGCCTATACAAATCTACCCTCCCATGAACCCAAAACTGAAAAAGGTACAAATGAATAGTCTTCATCGTTTGTTATTCAAATCTTCAGGAATCTCAAATCTTTTCTCATCAGGGTGTGCAACATATAGATCTTCAATCTTCATACCTACACACATGAGACAAAGAAAATACCACGTGACATATCGAGTTTGAAATGAGATAACATGGATATCAATATATGATAAGAACATAAGCAACATCTCAAAAACTCCCCCAAAATTCAAACTCCCCCATAATTGGATAATTCTTTCTTCCCTTTTTTATGATGTCCCCAAATAGACAGATGAGAAGAATGAATCAGATAAGCAAAATCGGGGTGTCACGGTATACAAAACAGTGCATCAAATAATATGGTAATCGTGCTCTTGCAAGGAGATGCTCAAACAAATATTCTCAAACTATTTTTGAATTTTTCAAATTTTTCATACAAAAATAAGATACCAATATGAACAAATATGAAACAAAAATCACACCATGGATTTAGACTCAAACAACCAAGTCATGGAAATGGAATGAATGGGTGTGAACACATTCGATAGGTAAATCAACTCAATCAATCATATGTGCACGATGCATACGTGTACTCCTAACGAATGAACATGAAAGGTATCCCTAAGTGTAAACGTTTGTTGAATTTAGATGACATCGTTTTATGAAAATCAACAAATCAAAGTCAAATGATTTTCACACCAATAACGTCCAAAACTATATAGCGCATTTTCAAAAACTTCAAGGACGTGCAAACCCGTTTTAATTCTCCAACCAAACTCCCTCATATATATATTATTTTAGAGGTAATCTAAATTCTCAAACATTGGAGAATTGGTGAAAAAACCTAAATGGCCCCTTTTTTGGCATGAATATCTTTTTATTGCCTTTCAATTTTTTTGGACTCTTTTAACCTCTTTGGACCTCGGATAATAAAATTCCTCAATTTTTTAGGTCCTTTTTAACGGTGGCTTTTGCGCAAAGGATAGATAATTACCTTTCGCAGCCCCTCCCCGTTATTCAAACAAAGCACACAAACTCACAACACAGTTTTTATATGCACAATTTCCTTATAAAAAAATTATCGCGCTTGGTTTGTTTTAAGGACATGATTGAAGTGAAAACACCCAACCAACATGTGATTAGACAAGCACAATAATCAAACAAATCCGTGCATGTGTGCGATAAAGGAAACATGAGTCAAACATGTAGGAAGAAACACTTAATTACATCTTAATGACTCCAAACATTATAAAGCACATGGATGAATTGACCTATTGTCTCAAAACACTATCAAATAGTCACATGAAAAAAATGGAATGATGTTGTGACTTGGTCATCCAAAGTGTTCATCCATAAACGGTGCAATACAAAAATCTTTTCGGATTTTCTCAAAATTTTATCAAAATAAAATCTTTTTGTATTTTTCAAAAAAATTCAAAAACAAGAATTTATACAAAAAGTACAAGTCATCACACTAGTACAAATATATCATGAAACCACAACTAGTGTATGACAAACATGCAATCACAATCAACCAAAAGATTTCACATGGGGTGAATCACGTGCAAGCAAACGGGAATTGTGGACAAATAAACCATAAGCCTCTAAATCCGATTTTCTAACCCAAATTGATGTGTAACAAAGTGTGGGGTTTTTGGGAATCGAATTTATTCTTTCATTAACCTTCGTAGGTCCATTTAAAAGCTTGTAACAAAATCGCCTAAGATGACCTTGCCTACCGCAATGTGTGCAAGTGTAAATAGGGCGGTGTGTGTTACCTAAAGGTGGCCCTCTCCTCAGATTTATCGGTTGCTCTTTCCGAATTTGCCTAGGTGGGTCTCTCCTAATGATCCTATAAGGTTCTCTCACAATGTTCTTATTGGGTGCTTTCCTAACAACTTTAGGTGCCTCTTTCTTAACAAACCTAGGAGGATCTCTCACACGTGTGGGAATGGGTGCAACATATTTTTCAAGACCAATCCCACCCCTATTCATTTTGATCTCGACTGTGCCTAAAATCTTATCAAGTTTTTCAGACCTAGACTCCAAATCAAATTTCACTTTACTTGAATCTTTCAATTTCACCTCAAGTTCACCTATCCTAGATTCAAGTACTCGTTTAGAATCCTCAAACTCTAAAAGCTCCTTTTTCATAGTCTCCATCAACCCTCTAAGACTATCTCTCTCACCCTCGACGTACTCAAGCTTCTCTTTCAAAATTTTCACATGAGCCCTAAGTTCTTCAACTAAAAAATCATTATTTTTTATGGCACACTCTTTCAACTGAGCTTTCAATTTCAAATTTTCTTTCTTTGTTTTCAAAGTTTCAGCATAAAGTTCATTGAAAGCAGTTTGCAAGTCATGCTCATATAAACTTTCCTCCTCACTTTCATCCACACTCCCATCACCTTCACTATCATCACTAATCACATGGATGGGAAACTCTCGCCTAGAAGCATAAAACACTTCTTCTTCCGAATCACAACCACTAAGGGTAGAAACATGAGAAATCGGTTTATTCAATTTCTTCTTTAAATTTGTGGTACACTCATGTAACGTGTGACCAACACCTTCACAACAAGGACACTTCTCAGATTCGTTTTCAACAGAAGATTTAAAGCAAGAGTTCGTGTGAATTTTCAAATTAATTTTTTCAAAAATTTGACATCGAAGATCATCAAAACCATCAAAACCCATTTTTGTGCAAAATCAGAATCAAATCACAATAACTTAGTGCAACAGGCTCTGATACCAATTTGAAAACGTGAGTAGACAAATTGTATCAGAAAGTAAATCCTCGAAAAATCAGGATCACGCGATAAATTAGCGTAACCCGCTCTGATACAAATTTGAGAGAGTGGCTACAGCAGAAATATTGCGACTTCTCAAATAAAAACCATTTTTAATTAATCCCAAATTTTAATTAAACCCTAAGACATGCATCTATATGATTTATCAAATAAAATATAGCATGCAGGATAAAAACAAACAATTTCAGGAAAAATCCCCCACAGGGGCAAAACCATTTATTTTCACTTTAATTTGTAAGAAAACGGCTTACAATCGGATTACAATGAAAATACAAGATGACTAAGAATTACCCTCGGGTATCGGATTCTGTAGTCGCGGCTGGAACTATCCCTTTCCAGTAGGGCTGCAATGGAGAAGAGAAACGGCTTCTCCACAAGTTTGTCGGCTGGAATTTTCCCTTTCCAGAAGGGCAGCAATAAGGAAGAGAACGGCTTCTCCACAAGGGTTGAACAAACCAAAGTTGTGTTCTTGGGTTGCAAAAGGATTCACAAATATTTGGCAAGTATGTTTGAATCAAAACATGAGTCTTGGGACTCAAAAATATGAAGACTAGATGTATTTGGACTCTCAAAAACGTCTTCTAAAGTCTTGCAAAACAACTCTCCCGAAGTTGGTATTTATAGGGAAATACATGAAGAGACCCACGATTTTAAAATGCTGAAATTCTATCCAGCGTATAGGTACCCCGAACCGGTTCGAGTACCCCTGCAAACCGGTTCGCCTCCCCAAACCTGTTTCGGGCTGGGTTCGGGAAAGTGTGCTAGGAACAGGTGCTTAAACACTTAGAAAAATTCCCAGAATTTTCAATGAACATATCTCTATTTTCAACGGGCCATAACTTGTTCACCGTAGCTCGGATTGAGGTGCCGTTTCTTCCAGTATCTTTTTTGCGGCAAGCTCTTCAACTTTCCAGTTGACCAGTCCTCCGGACGGTGGCTGTAAAATTACAAAAATGTCCTTGAACTCTCCTATCGTGACTTTTTTTACTGTTTTGACTTCCCTTGCGTACCACTTGCATTAAGTCCCTAAAATTTTGGAACGTGAAGTCATTGAGGCAGATGTGGGACACATTAATGGAGATGTTGAATGCTTGATTCCCGGAATTCGGATAGAGTCCGTCATGTGAGATCGTGAGGTGATGTGCCAAATGTAGCGGCGTACGACATACACAAATGTAACATGTTGGACATGAGAAAAATGTCCTTACAATTGCCATAAGTTATGAGATGGTAATTATTCCGGCTAAGGAATGGAAAACGGAAAGATATGATGGAAGCTATATTCCTATTAAGGAATGAAAATGATAAGATATGAGAAGAAATGAGATTTAATTTAATTTCTCTTGCCTAATTTCATAACTGTTAGAAACTTATATAATTGAATCATCATATTTTATGATTAGGTTGCTAGATTCTCATTCACATTATTTATGTTTCATTGTCCATATCTATCATGTTACTTACTCTTTTGGGAATCATATATAAATCGGGCCCTAACCCGTTCATTTTCCATGTTGTGCATGTTGTTGTATCCGCTCAGGTGCTCCTCCGCAAGGGCGCCCGTTATGATTTTTCCTACTATTATGCTTTTGACGAGCTGTATGACCTTGTGGATTATTACAGGATGTTTGTTAGATGCCTTCATTTTTAGAATCTAGTTATGATCGGGTCTTTCATCCGGGCTAGTGGCCCATCTTTTTTACTTATTAATGAATGTATTATGTAAAATATTATATTGTGGAAACACTTTGAATGTAACTGTGGACCGACTGATTATTCGGTTCTTTTATTGTATGTTGTTTTGGTATTTATCTATATGTTCCATTGAAATTCCACTTTTATCAGATTTGGGTTGTTTAATTTATTTCTTAAATCTTTATTAAATAAAAATTTTAACAACCTACTTTCTGATTTATGGAGTGTCTTTCCCGTATACCTATTTTATTGTTATGATGCTGAGGATGATATCCGTCGATGATTCCGTTATGTCGAGGTATCCGGCTGCCCACCCCTTATTTCAGAATGCGGGTTGTCACAAAAGGTCTAAAAATCAAACTAGGAAAAATCTCACAAAAACAGGGGAACTGAATCGATTCGCCCCTTGGGCCAAATCGATTCGCCCTTGCGAATCGATTTGCTAAACAGCCGAATCGATTCGGTGAGCAAAAATTGACTTTCTACAATTGCCGAATCGATTCAATTTTAACCCGAATCGATTCGGTCTTCCAGACCTGTATCCCTCTCCTTATCTGAATCGATTCGCCCCTAGGGCCGAATCGATTTGGTCCTGAAATCTTTCCCGGTTTGGGCTACGGGTTTAAGAACCCTAAAATTCCCAAAACCTCAAATCTTTGATTTTATCCAACATCAACAACTTGTAATTCTCCTAAATCATTTCTACACCATTAATAACTAATAGTTTATCCTCAAATCAAATTAAAACTAAGATTTAAGTCTTAAGCACCAAAATCACTAAATACCCATTTAGGGTTTAAATCTCCAAAACTTAACTACACATGCAATTTATCACATTAATCACATCTAGAAAGTAAGAAACTTGCCTTGGGGTTCGTAGTCTCTGATCCTCTTCTGGTAGCAACGATAATCCGGCCCGAATCTTCATTTTCTAACTTTTCTCCATTTTCTCCCAACTCTCTCTTCTCCCCCTCTCTCTCTATCTCTCTATCTCTCTCTCTCTCTCTCTCTCTCCTTTGGCTTCTAACACAAATGAAGAAATAAAAAGGGGTGGGGGAACTTAAACGGATCTTAAAACATAAATTCCCTCTTTTAATTACTAATACACCATTAAAATGACTCGTATCCATATAATTGAGTCATAACGCGTTAAAAGTGCCCGAAACTCCAAAATACAACTTGGCACTTATTTTGACTATCTAGACTATTCTAAAAATAACCGCGCCCCCTATTTTGGCATTCGGGAAAGTGTGAAAAATTTTATGTTCCAAATTTTAGTTTATTTCATTCATTATACCACAATTTAAATATGAACCATAATCGTCGTTTTACAAATAACGACGCAATATATCACAATATAATACCATTTACCTTCTCATACGGTAAATAGACAAATCATAGTAAATATTATCCCTTAATATCAAGGGAAACAATATTTACTCCAACTTCCCCTATTTTATATAATTAGCCCATCGGGCAAAATAATATAAAATACCCGCTCAAAAGCCTGGGTTGTTACATACTCCCTCCCTTAGAAGGGAATTTTGCCCTCAAAATTCAGGCATATAGTATGACCATATAAAGGTATACTATACTGAATTATCGTTCTATCATCCCTAGAAAACCCCTTGGTAAAAATGACGTTCATATTGGGCTCGGACTAAGGTCATCATTTTCGATCTTAGTCTATCTTCTTCTAGCTTTAACATAACCTCATCGTTCCTCTAGATCTATCGATCCTACCTTTCTACTACGGAAGGAGATACTTAAAAAACCCAGCACCCTACTTACAAGAAATGTTCCGAATAATTGTACGGAGGTTTCAATCCCTACAAACTATTATTCCCGTCCTTCCTCGTCCCACCAATAGTCTCTTCACACTAGTAGGTGAGTCAGTTAATCACGGATATGAACGCTCTTACAATAGCGTCCCTTCAGTGAAGCTCGTTTTACTTGGCATCCCGTGCCTTCCCTATTCTCTTAGACGATTCCCTACTCGGCGCATCTACTAACCCGTTCACATTTCCTTAGCGAAACGGGATATTCAATCGATAGTCCCTCACGAACTCCAACTTCTTGTTCGTGAAAAGACAAATTTCCTACCTAGGAAGTAGTGCCTCTATTCCTTAAGGAGAATACTAGCTCTACGAACTCGATATCAAGCGGGTAATAACTCCTCTCATGGAGTTTAAGTCTATGAGATGCATAAACGATGGGTTCATACGTTAGCATTAATACTTCCCGTTCCTGGTAAAGGCTCGTCCGTTAAATCCACTCTCGAATTTAATAACACGAGTGCAGGAGAAATAGTCAACTGATACTTCTACTCCTCAAAAGATAGGTTACCAACGTAACACTATATCTAAGAAAGGCCCCTCCATAAATGGTCTAACATTTCGAATCACTCAAGATCCAAAACTTCCTCGTTCTAGGGACTAAATCCCACTTAGAGTTAACCCACAAACCTATGGTGGTCAACTCCACACCGCCTCCCTAAAATCGTGCTACATGGCCTATGGTCCTTACGTCCTAAAAATCCTAACATCAATCTATCTATCATAATCAATTCGTATGGGTTTTATCCTAACTAGATCCCTAGTGTCCAAGACCTTTCCCAACTCTCGACATTAGCTCGGTTTCATGTGTGGGACATCTCGTCGAGGCAAAATCCAAACAAGTAACCCTCCTGTTACACTACTACCTTGCATCGTCGGTCGTTGAGAAGTAACGGTTGAAGACACATGATCGGGATCACTAAAATCCTAACTCTAAGTCTTACCATTACAACAAAAAAATAAAAAATTTAACTAATCGAGCGCTTACTTTCTGTAAGGCACTACAAATACTTTATCCCATTATACATACATACATCTTTTATAGATGACCTTCTCATTAAGGCATAAACACAAGTGTCTATTCGACTTTCATATCTTAGTCTTCCTCACATCTATCAAAGGAAAAACTATCATTGTGCTCATTTATCGCACATCAACTTAGCCCCTCAATCACTCATTTATGTGATTCTTGGCTAAACCTTTCCAACCCAGCATGTAACCAACATAAAGAAGGAAAAGAAAGAACAAAAAAGAAAATGCAACATCTCTCCACTCCCAACGTCGTTAAGGTTCATGCGTGGAGCGTCTCACAAAGCAAAATCCAAACAAGGAACCCCTCCACACAATCCCCTTAACTAGTTGGTTGTGGAGATCAGGCAACATCATACACAAGCAAAACAAACAAAACAAGAAAGCAATAAAAAACAAATAAAGTAAGACAAATAAAAATAAAAATGAAAACTAACTACACACCGAAAACCATCCCTATAAAGACTCAATCCTATATCTAGGTGAGATATTATAGAACACTAGCTCTTTTCTAGAACTAGAAAATAGGATAGCCTCGCAATTTATTCGCTTTCTATCTCCCCAACTAATCCGAGAACATCTCTACTCGTATATTACATATAATACAAGTATCACATACCACACATATCATCACTCGCCCCATAACGAGTGAAAGAAAAATATAGAACTTCCCTGTCATGGAAGCCATGCAAATATAGTTACTATAAAAATGTCTATACTACCACAAACATGATATACACACTTGAATCTAGGGTAAACATAATACTACTCCATCTTATCGTAAGGAACACTCCACCCTCCTCTATAGTGGAAATTCCCGCCAACATATTAGCCAATCTTTGGCCATTCTAATGGTCTTCAGACACATCATTCTAGTCTCACCCAATCCAACTACTTCCATCTCTAACTACCCTGGCGATCACTTGTGTATTTCCCTTAACTTCGTTAGTAAAGAGAACATTCTTTCGGCCTCCTCTGCCTTACTTCAATGAGCCTCCCCCGGGTGGATGTCCACCGATGGGGTCTCATGAACATTTCCTTTCATGAAGTGTGAGAAACACTTATTCGTGAGCCTATCATTCTATCGAAGGGCTCTCTCTTTGGGCAAAACTTCCTGCACCACCCTACTTTGGCGACTACCATTTTCGTCACTTCAGCCTTACTCCTTTGCGTGAGAAGGTTTTCCTTCCACTCATCGCACCTGGGCACTTCTATGCCCCATTCTAGGCCAGACTCTCAGGTCTCATATTCTCACCAAATGAGATTTCACTTATCCGATCCGTCCGAACTTCAACATGTGGTCCTCATCAAGGACTTCTCAATCTTTAGATTGACACTGCTCGAAATCCTAAGCTTAGTACCACTCTCTACTGATAGCGGCACATGGAAAATCAACTCTACTGTACTTAGTAGTCACAGTAGCAATATAAGAAAATGCTACAAAAGGGGTGACCTCTAAAGCGGCCTACATCCCTGACTACAGCTTACAAGTCCTAGAAATCCCGTCTCGCTACGCCTTCACGACAACCTCCCTTGATGCCTACCATCTAATGACTTACTAGTCTCACACGATAGCGTAAAAGATTTTTGGGGTTCTCATAGCATAACAGAAGAACGAGACTCACCAGAGAAATCAACAATCTTAATCTCAAGGCTCTATATTAAATCAGAAGTAACGCTGAAAGAAAAATACATCCGCATAGATTCCTAAGGACTCTAGAACCTAATGCTCTGATACTATCTGTGATAACCCACCAACTAAAATAATAGGTGGCCAGCCCAATACTCTAATAATCACAGGAATCATAGATGGTCCATTCTCAGCATCACTGCCGATTAAAATAATAGTACGAGATAACCACCAATCATTTTAGAAAACGGATTGTCAATAAAAGAAAATTTTGTAAATAAAAGAAAACACTTAGACAATCCCATTTGCGAAAACGATGGATATCAAAAATCGATAATGAAGAACAACAATTTCATAAATAATCACCGAATATGTTATCGATGCACAGACTAATAAAAATACTTACACCGAGTATTACATTTCAATATTTACAATATAGTAAATGAGTGCAACGCTTGGGCAAACATGCCAGAATAAATAAACTGAACTTAACTAAAGTTTAATGGAAAGAAGCGTCTAATACCAATAACCTAAAAAATCCGCAATATGTTGTAGCTCCATGACAACCGGAATGGAACTATAAATACGGGTGTCCATGCGGTAGAGCACATGTAACGGCAATAGTATATGCAAAAACAAAGAAATATAGATACGGGTCCGGGCCCGGTTTGATATGATTCCCACGTGAATAAAATGAATGACAGTTAAGTGCGTAATTCTCTCACAGTTAACAATAACATTTCTCACCTCTCAATCTAAAAGAAACCTAGCACAATATCAATGATGATGTTCTAATTAAACAAAGAACAGAAGGCTAACTTCTCTCCAGTCTCAACACTGTGCCCTTATTCGTGCGTGGGGTGTCTCGCAAAGAGAAATCCAAACAACGAACCACCCCGATACACTACTACTAGGCAAGGTTGATCACCGAGATACATTAGACCCTCTCCTAATTAATCTAACTACTAAAGGCTAACTTCTCCCCAGTCACAACACTATGCCCTTATTCGTGCATGGGGTGTCTCGCAAAGCGAAATCCAAACAAGGAACCCCCCCGATAAACTACTACTAGGCAAGGTTGATCGTCGAGATACATTAGACCCTTAGCACAATATTATGTATATATATATATATATATATATATATGAGAGGTCTCATCTACTACTACTTAAGGATATATAATTATATCCACTCACGATCAAAACATAATTCCCATTTATTCTTTAGGAATATATATATATAAATGGTATAACATTTTATCAAATGTTTACCAATCAATTTCATCGTATACAATTTCATTTTATAGTCACATTCCTTATCAGGAAATATAATCATAGTTTTTACGCACTTTATGGCATTGTTATCTCACTTTTACATTTTGTAAAATTCCTTTCCTTATCAGGAAAATAATCATTTTCAAATGCTCTTTGTGGCACTTTCTCATGCTCTTTATGGCATTTCATTGTGCTCTTTATGTTACCCATATACATCAAGTCCAAGTTGATTTAGAATATCTATAATTACATATATATATATATAACAATTCTAAGACCGGCCGTCCCGGTTTCCCCACTGTGCGCTCCCCTAAATGGATATCATCTTCCAGGGCCTGTTATTTAGACAACTTGGGATCCTACCAAACGTCGGGAAGCGGCCATGTGCCTGCGGGATAGTCAAGACCACACCCGGAATCTCCTACCCATCACAAAAAAACATACAATCACAAGCGCTCACATGGCATGGGGACTATATCAACCCTCCGTTAATTTGTCAGGGGGCATCACCACAACGCGCGAACTTCCCTTAAGATAGCTATTTCGAGAGGGTGTGTATCCATACATTTTAACATTTATAAAAGTCATCTTCCTTTTCATTTGAAAACATCCATTTTTATATTCTCAAAATCATTTGTACTTATTTATTAGCACAACATTTAATAATATACATTTCTTATTCTTAGAGTCATATTTTATTAATGACTTAAGACCCGAAGTGCCATTAACCTCATCTAGTCCCCAAGACTTCAATATAATATCACAACCATTTAAAAACAAATCTCCCTCAAGTAGTGTCTCCCAAATGTCTCAACATTGATATTTTATCTTCAAATTATCTTTCGGTTAATCTCCTATTTCATTCGGATATCAACCTACGCAACTAGCCCTCAGGGTAAGCCCAAACCTCCCTTTAAATCCTAGGGCACTAGTCTACCCAAAACAGCCCTCTAGGACTCCCCATTAATCCCCAAAGAAAGGTCCCTAAACCTTGAACCTAAAAGAAAAAGGGCTAAAAATCAAACTAGGAAAAATCTCACAAAAACAGGGGAACCGAATCGATTCGCCCTTTGGGCCGAATCGATTCGCCCTTGCGAATCCATTCGCTAAATAGCCGAATCGATTCGGTGAGAAAAAAATGACTTTTTACAATTGCCGAATCGATTCTGTTTTAACCCGAATCGATTCGGTCTACCAGACCTGTATCCCTCTCCTTATCCGAATCGATTCGCCCCTAGGGCCGAATCGATTCGGTCCTGAAATCTTGCCCTGTTTGGGCTACGGGTTTAAGAACCCTAAAATTCCCAAAACCTCAAATCTTTGATTTTATCCAACATCAACAACATCTAATTCTCCCAAATCATTTCTACACCATTAATAACTTATAGTTTATCCTCAAATCAAATCAAAATGAAGATTTGAGGCTTTAAGCACCAAAATCACTAAGTACCCATTTAGGGTTTAAATCTCCAAAACTTAACTACACATGCAATTTATCACATTAAATCACATCTAGCAAGTAATAAACTTGCCTCGAGGATCGTAGTCTCTGATCCTCTTCCAGTAGAAACGATAATCCGGCCCAAATCTTCATTTTCTCACTTTTCTCCATTTTCTCCCAACTCTCTCTTCTCTCTCTCTCTCTCCTTTGGCTTCTAACACAAATGAAGAAAGAAAAAGGGGTGGGGGAAATTAAACGGGTCTTAAAACATAATTGCCCTCTTTTAATTACTAATACACCATTAAAATGACTCGTATCCACATAATTGAGTCGTAACGCGTTGAAAGTGCCCGAAACTCTAAAATAAAACTTGGCACTTATTTTGACTATCTCGACTATTCTAAAAACAACCGCGCCCCCTATTTTGGCATTCGGGAAAGTGTGAACAATTTTATGTTCCAAATTTTATTTTATTTCATTAATTATACCACAGTTTAAATATGAACCATAACCGTCGTTTTACAAATAACGACGTAATATTTCACAATATAATGCCATTTACCTTATCATACGGTAAGTAGACAAATCATAGTAAATATTATCCCTTAATATCAAGGGAAACAATATTTACTCCAACTTCCCCTATTTTATATAATTAGCCCATCGGGCAAAATAATATAAAATAGCCGCTCAAAAGCCTGGGTTGTTACACTTTTCTTGGAGAGTGTTGGATCTTTCACGGAGGCCTGTTTGGTGGAGCTTTTGTGACTCCCTTTAGGGACGCCTTTGGTGGTGGGGGAGTCACTTATCTTCACCATTACCACCACCATTTTTGGAGTCATTTGAGGTGGGTGATCTACTCTTATTATATTTGTGACTCTATTTGATAAATAGTATAACCTTGTTGTGTGTATGATTAAGAGTAGATTTATGGGAACAAATAATGTGTGTCCTCAATAAACTAATGTAGGCATTTTTATGGAATAAATATGCTAGAAAATAATATTGTTATGCAGTTTTTAATAAATATGAAAATAGACATTTTATGGAATAAAAATGTTAGATATTATTATTTTTGTGTGTTTTCTAGTAAATCTGAAAGTAAACATTTTTGTGGAAATAAAAATGTCATTTTGGTGTATTTTTTTTAGTGAAAAAGAAGTAATAAACATTTTTATGGAATAAAAATGTTGAAAAATGTTATTTTGTAAACATAAAGAGTGAATAATTAATTCAAGGTTTTGAATTGAAAGATGGTATATTTTGCGAAAAATGGCATTTCTAGAAATATTGGTGTTAAACATTTTACGGAATATAATGGTTGGAAATAAATTTTTATGTGACTAGCACTTTGTGAAAAATATGTTTAAACCATGTAGTAGGATTTTTTTATTTAAAATCCATCGTCTCATGCGTATAAATTTATAGTATTTTGACATTGAATGTATAAACAAGTTTAAAGAAGAAATGAGGTTTAAACAAGAAATAATAAAAGTTGGGATTTTAGTCTTCAAAGTATGTGTAATTGGGACTAAAAGACATAGTGGGTGTGAAGATAAAAGACTGTATGTTAATAAAAGAAATAATATTTTCCTATAAAAGTAGTCTTAAGCATACATGAATTTCTTGAATAAAGAAGTAAAGAAATATGAATGTTGGTAAAAAGTATTAATTAAATGTTAATGGGAAAACATGCAATGGTTAGTGAGTGTAATTTACCGATAATGTGAAATATTAACACTTATGGAATTATGGAAGGATTAAGGATGTAAAAGTATTTCCAATTAGGTAAAGATTTCTCCAGGTGCAAAAAGGTATTAAAATGTTAAAACACACAAGAAGTTGGGGTGTATAACTTATTAGTGTTTTGGGTGAAATTAACACTTGTGAAAAAGGAGTAAAAGTGGGATTTGGAAACAAATGGTTAAAATGGTAATTTTACTTAAATTGAAATATTTTTATAAAATAAAAATATTGAAAAGGTATGTTACACAAAGTGGTCCTAAATGAATATGATTTGTGGAATAAAAATTAAAGTTAAAGTGTAAAAGACTCAAAATGGCAAATTTTCAGGTGTAACACAAATTGGGGCGGTAAAGTTTCGGGTTTTAGCTTTGGCCGGGTAAAAGGAAAGGAAATAATGTGGGCCTTTGTAAAATATTATAATACATTAAAGGTACTCAGATGACACCCGGGATAAAGTAGGAAGCGCCTGGGGCCCTTGGGTGAAGCCCTAAACCACTGGATAGAGCATATGGTGCGCATAGCCGTTGGTGTAGAGTCCGTGTAAGTATGCGGTATTGGAAGATTTCCAAAAATGTTAAATGACATATGAAACATATTAAGATATGGGTTGTGTGGTAAATGTGTTAAAACAACCTAACTTGAATGGATGTAATAAATGTTCTCGTAAAGGTGAAATGAATAAGTAAATGCGTAAATTTAATAATGTCCATAAAGGAAAGAAAATGGGTAAAGAAAGGAGATAAATGGGTGGATAAGTAACATAAATGGTTAAAACCATACTCAACACAAGAATGTGCTGTAAAAAGGATTTTCATAGAATGAATAAGTATTTTCTATCACGGTGAATGTGTGTGTTGAAATGGTGATTTTCAATGAAAATACTAAAGTGAATGGTAATGAATGAAATTGGTGAAATTCTGGTATGGAATGGGTTGGGGTAAATCAAGTGTAATGATTTTAAGTGTTGAACCGGGTGAGTTAAATAAAGTGAGAATGCTAAGTATAATTGAAGAAAATCTTTAATAAGATTAAGGTAAATTAATTTGGGTAAATAAGGTAAAATGATTAATGCATTGGCATATATAATTTTCAAAGGTATACACAAGTAGATATATACATATTGTCGTATGCATATGGTTATAGCGTGTGCGTATTCCTTTTTGCTATTAGTTTATATACTGCTAGTATAAATCCCACTGGTCATAGGCTCATATCCCCACTTTGTTGCGATAGGTTGGGAGTCGTTTCATAATATGAGGGCATTTTATAGGTAAGTATAATTTATTTATTTTTACATTAAGAGCTCTGTTTACTTGGACTTCGTGGTGCTCCCCATAGGTCCCTCACATAGTTTATCTTGAAAGTTGGAATCGCATGCTAACAAGTGAAATGTTAATTAATAATAAAATTGGACTAGCAACATTATTTATGTTGTTCCATTACAAATCACACCTAATGACTCGATTCGAATCGGGTTGACTCACGGGTATCCCATAAATCTGGGTCAGGGCATTACAAATTGTATTAGAGCTCTAGGTTCAAGGTTACTTTCGGTTGTGACGTGGTGAGGTCGGTATTCAATCTTTCGACATAGGTGTGGTTTGGGCCGATCAAGATAGTTTGATGACGGTTTAGTTTGTGTCCTCGACGGTAAGGTCAAAGAGGTTAGCACGACAAGTAAGTTAGTGCCAAATGGCATACGATTAAGTTAATTGTTACAAATCACTTCCACAAATTCTAATTTAAGTATGTAATAATTTATGGGTGTCCACATAAGAAATTAAGTGGTGAGACCGTGGTTCATAGTGTGAGGTGTTTGTGTTCCAACCTTTATAGACGTAGAGTCTTTGGAGATGTAATAGAATGAAATATCGCTCGTTGGGCAAGTGACACCAAATTGTGAATACTCAATGACTGAGATTGATAGTTAGAGTGTCATAATTATGTAATGGGAAATCTTGATTTTAAATTATATGTAGCATTGGTGTGACACATACGATAAGTACCCGTGATTGATGGTAAGGTCAATGAGCATATAGATTGATGTAGACCAACACTAGAGGATAATCCAGCCTTAGTTGGTAGAATTCTACCCTTGTGGGTGAACACCTTAGTGAGTTATTGGTCGGTGAATGTATTTACAAGTGTTAGCTCCGTGGTGAGGAAGTATTAGGTCCATTCGTTGGAGACTTGGTTTAGTGCATCTCAATTTTTGTACCTCGACTATAATGTGGGTTTAAATTGTCTTCATGATTTGAGTAACCTAGGATTAAACCTAGATAATCGTGGAGACTTGGTATTAAGTAAATGAGTTGTGATGTTTAGAAAAGGATCCCTTGCGGTGTCAGTAGGGTGGTTCTCCTTGGGATTAATACACGACGTTCTGTCTCCTGCCAGAACAAAAATGGTACCAATTTAAAGTTTGGTGATTTTAGTTAACCATTAAGAAGTAGGATCCCTTATGGAATCCGTAGGCATGGGCCTTAGTGTTCATGGTAAATGCTCGACGTCCTGTATCCTACCAAATATATGGTTGTAGGAGTTCAAAGGATGTGGTCTAGTAAGATTGACATCGGGTTAGTAACATGGTTAGGTATGTGAATATCTATTGAAAAATTCCTTGGATATGTATACTAAGGTTTATCAAGTGAGTTGTTAATGCGAGTGGTACAAGTCTCTTAGTAATAGTGAATATAGGGTTGGTGTCACACCCCGCCTAATTCTGGCGTCGGCTGCCACCAAAACTATGTCGGGCCTGAACTAAATAAAATATCATTCTTAGCATGAGACATATATGGGACATAACAAAATCAATCCAGAAGATAAATTTTTTTAATCAATCCCAAATAATAATAACCAACTATGCGATAAAAGATCCATCACCACGCTAAACTCCAATAATAACCCAATATCCAATAATTTAAAACTGAAAAAATCCAACTAAGAATATTTGAATAAAATCGTACAACTGTGGAACCGAATGACCCACCAAAACCATAAATGGAGTCTCAATTCAAATGCAAAGGAATGGACAACTAATCTAACTACTAAGCATAATCAAAATAACTCCAACTGTGACTCAAAGATAATTTCCAAAAATCCCGTGCAACTACTCCATCACTAATACATGAAAAAGTTAGTCAACTCACGAGGTCAAAGCCCCGAGTATGAATAGACACTACTCCCCTCAAATAGGGTCCGTGAACCCAGACAATAGCATTATACGCAATAAATATCATAATAGAGGATTTTAATTAGACGAGTAATTTAAACGCGGGAAAGATAAATTACTAACTACCCCCCCCCCCCCCCAGAGATTCTTATAAAAATCAGACCAATATATTTTAAGTATCCCACTGCCTCAAAGTATTAATTGAATTAATTAACCCAAAGTTATCATTTATATCAATTTTATTATCCATTACGGTACTTTCACAATAAATTCTACACCTCCCGCAATTCCCCTCACCATAGCCAGCCAACCCATTTAAACTGTCAGCCCTGCACGTTATGCATGAGGTTCCACACATGACACGTCTTCATAGCTAGCCAACCCATTTAAACTGTCATCCCTACACGTTATTAAGACGTCACACACCCACATGTCATAATAGCAAGCCAACCCATTTAAACTGTTGGTCCTGCACGTTATTAACGACGCTAATATATTTTAATACCCGTTTTATTATCTTAGGTATTAAATTATCCATTTTCTCAATTTCACCATTTATAAATTTTCCCCACCCTTATTATCGATGTGAGATCCTCAAAATACCCCTTAGTACCATACCTAAGGGTCCGCAAGTTATCAATACGTCCTACGCTATGTATAGGATTAATTTCTAACATAAATATCGACCTAGTCACATAGCTAGACTAGTGTAACGGTGATAAAATACCGAAAATTAGCCCACCCCCGATATGATAAAATCGCGATAATTTACGCTCAGTAGTACCGTACCTAGAAGGCGTAAATCGTCAATAGGACTACCCACTAGTCCCATACCTAGAAGGCATCGTAAAATATATGGAGAGCAAAAGCACCCAACAACCCTTCATCACAATGGCAATTTAATAATACCAACAAGTCATACAAACAAGCATAATTAATCAATGCACCAAACTACGCATGATAATCCAATTCAATTAAGTCTTAATTTAATTTTCACATCGTCATAAACACCCAATTAATTTCATTTAATTATTTTAAATTAAATACACTGAGATTTCATCATTAATACATCATAATTCCAATTTCATTATCTCAACACAAATTACATGAGTTATAAGCCCCCAAATTCATTTAAATCAAAACTAAGGTTTTTCTACATGCAACCTACGCCAATAAAATCCAAAATTCTCTCATAAATCCTAAGTACCCAAGGGTTATGATTATTATTCATATTGAAAGATTTTATAAAAATAGTGCCAAAAATTGTTATCATTATTCGTAATTAAGTCACTAATCTCTTTTAAGAAAAAACATGATTTAGTGTTTAGGCGACACTTAAAATGCATAATACTAATGAATATAAATAGAGTATTCATTCCCGTGATTTAGATGAAGACGATCTGAGTTGACAGTTGGATTCCTCTCAAAAAATTGGCAAAGAGACGTTCTTGAACAATCTTGACAAAAACCCATTTTAAAGCTTCAAAACTTTGATTAAAAATAGCTCTCCTATGGAGTTAAGGTTTTGAGGGAGGGAGAAGATATAAAAGAGGAGATTGCTCCTCTACGGGTTTAGAATAAAGTGTTTTTAAAAGTCCTAAACCCGTCACTTTGTTTATATACCAAAAAGAATTTGAGTCCTAATCAAATACAAACGCTCGAAAAATTATTACGAACGATCGGATCGTCAGAATGGCTTGAAATTTTAGTATGTTGTAGATAACGGCGATACAGAGCTGCTATGAAAAATTCAGCTCGATCGAACGATCGAATTTCTTAAAATATTATTTTTATCCTCCTTAGCTCGGATCCTCCCCCGATTTTTATAGAAAAAGTTATAATTTCGAAATTTTAATCCCGATTTAAATTCCACTTAAAACATTATTTTTATGTATTAAAACATACATATTTAATTACTAAGAATAATTAAATCCATTTTTTTCGAATTTCCCAATTAATTAATTTAATTAACAATTAAAAAGACGAGGTGTTATATACTTCCCCACTAGCAAAGGAATTTCGTCCTCGAAATTAGACGAAGCATAAACATCAAACGTTAATGGCAAAACATAACATAGGGCTCACATACGCTTACTCACTGAATGCCATAATTGGGAACCCATACACCCAATCCTATGTGCACCTACCTCACGAACAATAAAATAATATATATCGCTATATATACACATACATAACTAACTATGAAAGTAACGACGTACCACGTGCTTTCGCAAATCACCACTCGATTCTATTTTCGATAATCTTCGTAACACATAAATCCTCAAATCAAATCACATCGCTGCATCGATATAAGACATACCCAAAATTTATACTAATAATCTTCCAAATAATTAACGTCTCGAAAATTAACTCAAAGGATCCTCACATTAAGCGTACTAATTCTAAACTCAATGCCTACAATGTCCTTAACAGAAAATTATATATCTCCAAGAAACACATCTAACACGTATGCTAGACCCTCTACCTTAAGGAGTACGAATCAATAAAGGGAATCAAAAATCGATAATGCGGAAGCTAAACGGACTCACAAACTATGAAACCTAAGATCATGCTCTGATACCATCTATCAAACCTTACCTAATTCTGGGGTAACTATACCGGGTGCGAACTAAATAATATATCATTCTTATCATGACACATATATGATACATAATAAAATCAATCCACATGATAAATTTTTTAATCAATCCCAAATGATAATAACTAACTATGCGATAAAAGATCCATGACCATGCTAAACTCCAATGATAACCCAATCTCCAATAATTTAAAACTGAATAAAATCCATTTAAAAATATATGAAAAAAACTGTACAACTGTGGAACCGAATGACCTACAAAAAACCATAAACTGACTAATCTAACTACTAAGAAAAACCAAAATAACTCCAACTGTGTCTCCAAGATAATTTCCAAAAATCCCGGGCAACTACTACACCACTAATACCTGAAAAAGTTATTCAACACACGAGGTCAAAGTTCCAAGCATGAATACACACTACTCCCCTCAAATAGGGTCCATGAACCCAAATAATACCATTATACGCAATAAATATCACAACAGAGTGTTTTCATTAGACGAGCAATTTAAACGCGGGAAAGATAAATTATTAACTACCCCCAGAGATTCTTATAAAAATCAAACCAATATATTTTAATTATCGCACTGCCCCAAAGTATTTGTTGAATTCAATTAACCCAAAGGTATCATTTATCTCAATTTTATTATACATTACGGCACTTCCGCAGTAAATTCTACACCTCCCGCGATTCCCCTCGCCACTGCTAGCCAACCCATTTAAACTGTCAGCCCTGCACGTTATGCATGAGGTTCCCCATACGACACATCTTCATAGCCATCCAAACCGTTTAAACTATCAGCCCCGCACGTTATTCAGACGTCACACACCCACATGTCGAAATAGTCAGCCAACCCATTTAAATTGTTAGTCCTGAACGTTATTAATAATGGCAATATATTTTAAATCCCTTTTTATTATCTTAGGTATTAAATTATTAATTTTCTCAATTTCACAATTTACAAATTTCTCCCATTCTTATTATCGATTTGAGATCCTCAAAATACCCCTTAGTACCATACCTAAGGGTCCCCAAGTTATGAATACGTCCTACCCTATGTATGGGATGAATTTCTAACGTAAATCTCGACCTAGTCACGTACCTAGACTAGTGTAACGATGATAAAATACCTAAAATCAGCCAACCCCCGATGTGATAAAATCGCGATAATCTACACTCACTAGTCTCATACATAGAAGGCGTAAATCATCAAAAGGCCTACTCACTGGTCCCATTCCTAGAAGGCATCCCAAAATATAGGGAGAGCAAAAATATCCAACAACCCTTCGTCACAATGGCAATTTAATAATACCAATAAGTCATACAAACAAGCATAATTAATCAATGCACCAAACTACGCATGATAATCCAATTCAATTAAGTCTTAATTTAATTTTCACATCGTCATAAACACCCAATTAATTTCATTTAATTATTTTAAATTAAATACACTGAGATTTCATCATTAATACATCATAATTCCAATTTCATTATCTCAACACAAATTACATGAGTTATAAGCCCCCAAATTCATTTAAATCAAAACTAAGGTTTTTCTACATGCAACCTACACCAATAAAATCCAAAATTCTCTCATAAATCCTAAGTACCCGAGGGTTATGAATATTATTCATATTGAAAGATTTTATAAAAACATTCCCAAAAATTGTTATCATTATTCCTAATTAAGTCACTAATCTCTTTTAAGAAAAAACATGATTAAGGGTTTAGGCAACACTTAAAACGCATAATACCAAAGGAAGGGAGTAGAGTATTTAATGCCTGTGATTTAGATGAAGAAGATATGAGTTGACAATTGGATACCTCTCGAAAAATTAGCAAAGAGACGTTCTTAAACAATCTTAACAAAAACCGGGTTTAAAGCTTCAAAACTTGGATTAAAAATAGCTCTCCAATGGAGTTAAGGTTTTGAGGGAGGAAGAAGATGTAAAAGAGGAGATTGTTGCTCCTAGGGCTTAAAACAAAGTGTTTTTAAAAGTCCTAAACCTGTCACTTTGTTTATATGCCAAAAAGAATTTGAGTCCTAATCAAATACAATAGCTCGAAAAATTCATCGCAATCGGACGATTAGATTTCTAAAAATGTTATTTTTATCCTCAACTCGGATCCTCCGCCGATGTTTATAAAAAAAGTTATAATTTCCAAATTTTAATCCGGATTTAAATTCCACTCAAAACCTTATTTTTATATAAAAAAATCAACATATTTAATTACTAAGAATAATTAAATCCAATTTTTTTTTAATTTCGCAATTAATTAATTTAATTAACTATTAAAAACACGGGCTGTTACATACTTCCCCACTAGCAAAGAAATTTCGTCCTCGAAATTAGACGAAGCATAATCATCAAACGTCAATCGCAAAACATAAAAAAGGCTCACATACGCCTACTAGTTGAATGCCATAATTGGGCGCCCATACTCTCAATCCTACGCGCACCTACCTCACGAATAATAAACTTATATATATATATATATATATATATATGACAGTAACGGCGTATCACGCGCTTTCGCAAATCACCACTCGATTCTATTTTCGATAATCTTCATAACACATAAATCCTCAAATCAAATCACATTGCTGCATCGATATAATACATACCTAAAATTTATACTAATGATCTCCCATATAATTAACGTCTCCAAAATCAACTCTAAGGATCCTCACATCAAGATTACTAATTCTAAACTCATTGCATATAACGTCCTTAACATAAAATTATATATCTCCAAGACATCTAACACGCATTCTAGACCCCCTAACTTCAGGAGTACGAATCAGTAAAGGAAATCAAAAATCAATAGCGCGAAAGCTAAACGGACTCACAACCTACGAGACCTAAGACCATGCTCAGATACCATTTTTCACACCCCCGCCTAATTCAAGCGTCGGCCAGCACCAAAACTATGTCGGGTGCGAACTAAATAAAATATCATTCTTAGCATGAGACAGATATTTGACATAATAAAATCAATCCACATGATAATTTTTTTTAATCAATCCCAAATGATAATAACCAACTATGCGATAAAAGATCCATCACCATGCAACAATCCAATGATAACCCCATCTCCAATAATTTAAACCTGAATAAAATCCAACTACCTTCACTATCGTTTGAACGACACCTTAGCGTCATTTGAGTGATACCTTCAGTCGTTTGAACGACGTTGGGGAAAATCCAATTCTTCCACTATTTTCATGTTGTCAACGTGAGGACCCTTTGATCAATTTGGGCTAGTGTGCTGTCGAGTGGGGGTGTAATGAGCACCTGATAGGGGAAGGATTGTGGGGTGATAACGTTTCCACAATTGGAGATAATTCGTCAGATGGGTTTATGGGACTTATTTTGTGTATAAGAAGCTGATTGTTTTTCTTAGGTTTTAAGTTTTGCTTTGGGGTATTAGAGATAGATACAGTGGCGTGGGATATGGGAGAGAACTGCATTCCATTTTCTATATTCCTCACAAAAAAGGCAGTGTTATTCATCCTTAAACTATTTCCACCATTTCATTAAAATGAAGGCTACGAAAAGTATAGAAGTTATTGTTGGGGTTTTGATGTGTACTAAAGAGAGTGTGTTCTGGAGAAAATATGTATATATTATTGGAGATATTTGAAGAAGGTTTTAATGGAGCATTTATTGGAGAGTGTTGGAGTTTTCAGGGAGGCCTGTTTGGTGGAGCTTTTGTTATTACCTTTAGGGCCACCTTTGGAGGTGGGGGAGTCACCCATCTTCACCATCACCACCACCATTTTTGGAGTCATTTGAGGTGGGTGATCTACTCTTAGTATATTTGCGTCTCTACTTGATAAATAGTATAGCCTTGTTGTGTGTACGATTAAGAGTAGATTTATGGGAAGAAATAATGTGTGTCCTTAATAAACTAATGTAGGCATTTTAATCGAATAAAAATGTTGGAAAATAAATTTTTTATGTAGTTTCTAATAAATGTGAAAATAGACATTTTTTGGAATCAAAATGTTAGAAATTATTATTTTTGTGTGTTTTCAAGTAAATCTGAAAGTAAACATTTTTGTGGAAATAAAAATGTCATTTTGGTATTTTTTTTAGTGAAAAAGAAATAATAAACATTTTTATGGAATAAAAATATTAAAAAAATGTTATTTTGTAAAAATAAACAGTGAATAATTATTTCAAGGTTTTAAAATATTGGAAGTTGGCATATTTTGCAAAAAAGGGCATTTTTAGAAATATTGGTGTTAAACATTTTATGAAATAAAATATTTGGAAATAAATATCTATGTGGCAAACACTTTGTGAAAACTATGTTTAAACCATGTAGTAAGATTTTTGGATTTAAAATCCATCTTCTCATGCATATAAACTCATAGTATTTTGAAATTGAATGTATAAATAAGTTTAAAGAATAAATGGGGTTTAAATAAGAAATAATAAAAGCTAGAATTTTTGTTTTCAAAGTATGTGTAAATGGGACTAAAAGACATAGTGGGTATTGTAATACCCCGTAGTTTTGCGATATTTATTTATGGGATTAATTGAATTAAATGTGTATTAATTGGAAATTAATCCGGATTAAAATACTAGCGAGATGCGAGTTGGTATTTGATTATAATGTGCATATATGACTATATATGAATAGTGAATTATGAAATTTGTCGTGAGATTGAAATACGGCAATTTGGAAATTTTGTTGAGATGCGTGTGACAGTCGCGTCAGGAATATAAGTATTTAATTATAAAAGTGAATTTTATTTCTATTAACCGTATGGTCGTTTTGAGTGCGCCAACGCATCCGGAAGGGTCGAAATAGTCAGAAAACACTAGCCGGGGGTTTAGTTTGGGTCCCGGGGCATTTTTAGGCCATGCCGGCAACGTATAAGGGTAGTTTGGTAATTCAGAATTTTTGGGAATTAAAACCTACGAAAATTGGGAATTATAAAGCTGACTTTGTAATTACCCACTAAACCCACTAACCACATCTTAGGACTTAATGGGCTACGGGGGTTATTAGAATTGTTCCAAAAGTTCCTAAGGCAAACCCTAGCCACCATTGCCACTTTGGAGAAGAAAGCTTGTAGAGAGAGAAGAGAGGAGAATTCTGCAGAGAGAGAGAGAATCATCCATCAATTCGACATCAAAATCAGAGATACAGATAAGGCAAGTGGTTTAATTTCGTTTATTACAAAGAATGTTTCTTCCATGTGTAGGAAATTGACAGAATTTGTATTGTTCTTGGGAGTTTGATAAAAACCCATAAATTTGGAATTAGAAACTTGTATTGTGATGAGGATTTGCATGTAGAACTATATGTAGGTGATTAATCTGATGTTAATACATTTTGGATGAAACAAAAATGGATTTAATTAGACTCATTGGGGATTTAAGAATTTCTAGGGTTCATGTTCTTGAAATTGGGGAAAAATGTTTAGATTTGATATTTGGATGATGGTTAGAATGTATTAACCCCACAAAACATGTTAATATATGACCTAAGTATATTTAGGATTGATTAGAACCCATGTAAATTGTTGGTTTGATGTTTAGAAGAGATTAGGGGTGAAGAAAAGTTGGAAAAACGAGTTAAGGAATTTCTGGGCTTGAAACTGGCGTCTCGTTAGAAGACCTACCCAGGTCGTTCGAACGAGCTCGTTCGAACGAGGTTCTAACGAGTGGACAGTTTGCCTTCTAACGAGTTGAATGTTCATTCGATACCTGTCATTCGAACGAGATCTCGTTAGATACCCAGTTCGTTCGAACGAACTCTCGTTCGAACGAGACTTCTAACGAGTTGACAGTTTAGGCTTTTTAGCGTGTTTTGATCCTGAGTGTCCCGTAACCTTGTTTATATGTAGAGATAACACCTCCTTGTTGATTAATTGATATACTTGGGATAATTGGGATATAATGAGGAGTAAAACCTAGAAGTGTAGTTTGAACCTAAGGGAAATTATGAATTGGGACGTGAGTGTCTATTACGATGCGAGAACTATTGACGGCCTAAATAATTATATTAACCGGGAACATATAAATTGAGTAGCATTATATGTCAGTACGAGAATGAGAAGTGTACAACCAATATATTATGGTGATTACTAAGATGTGTGCATACTTAGTATATGTATATGATTTTATGTGTATGACATACCTACCATACTTGCTATCACGGGAGGTTTACGTTCGCTTAGGGCCCTCTAATCCTTGTATTTCCCGGATTTAAACTGGTACCTCGATGAACATAGGTCAAAGAAGGACTTATTGGGATGTTAATAAGTCTGCTGATCGTGGGAGCGCAGGTATGTGCGTGACCCATGCGATGTGACTATGTTCGCCTCCATTGTTTGTGATTGTTGTTATCTGAGAATGACTCCTGAGAGATTCGAAATGCGTGATCCTTATGTACGTGATGTACCGGGATGGATAGCAGAGTATGTGTGCACCGCAGCTTAGTCTCGGGGTGCTTGTATTGTATATTTATGACATGAATTATATACACTAAATTAATGGTAACTTTCATGTTGGTATTGTGAATATAATTATGGTAATGTTTTGAGAAAACATAACGGGTTAACCAATAGTGAAATGTATTACTAATTGAGAATCTGAGTTTAAGTAAAGCCCTCTATTTAATTGATAACGCTAGAATGTAATATGGGAATCGAATAGTAAGAGGTAGAACTTATTATGGATTGGTTAGATATGTATGTTATTTAGATGGGTATGGTACGTTAGGAGTGCACATTTAGTCGAGAGGTGAGAATTTCATGTGAGTGCACGTCCTAACATGTATTTTGCATTTAATGTTTTAATGTGATTAAAACACTTGCGGTTTTTAAAATGATTTCGACTTTCGGGCTCTGACCCATTTGCTTTCAAATCTATTTTTGTAAAAACCATTTTAGGTGCCCAGCCACAAGGACACCATGCTTAGGATCCTCATTCAGGTGACGAGCTGTAGCTGTTTGTGGAAGTTACAGGACTTTGCTTGTAGACGCTTCATCTATCTTGACTCTATATTCAGCATTTATCAGTTGTAGGGCATGTCGCCCGTTTCTTTTAGACATTTTATTTATTTCAGTTATTCAGACTTCTGGCATGTAATTAATTCAGGATTCAGACTTGTCTTATTATTTTCAGTTGTGGGATTGTTGTGAGGAGTTTTCCTCCGGACTTATTATTATTTCGTTGGTTACTTTCATTACTTTGTTATGATGAATGGATTATGTTGTCCTTCCATTATTCTTTTATTGCATGTTAATCAGACTTAACTTAAAATTTGGCAACTTACTTTTTAAATACTAGGTGGTTAGTAATTATTAAAATGTTTTCGACAGTGATGCTATTAACTGAACCAACTTGGCATTTTGTATTGATTTAATAAAGGAGTAGCTACCCGGTATTTAATTAGTCGGGGTGTCACAGGTGGTATTAGAGCATCAGGTTCTAGTGTCCTTTAGGATCTGAACGGCTTATTATGTTTTCCGCTGAGCTTTCTTTGATATAGAGCCCTATATTTTAGGACTGTTATATTCTTTGGTATTTTCTACGTTCTTCAGCTATTTTGAGTTTATAACTGCGAACTTATATACTTTATTCTTGTTTCATAATGCCTCCACGACGTGCACAACGGGTTCCCAAGGATGCAACGCCAGAACCACAGCCCGCACCAGCTCAGGGCACGATGAATGCCGCCGAGGTTGCAGCCATTGTGGCCCAGGCGGTAAATGCCGCACTAGCCGTAGTTCAGCAGGCACCACCTCAGGCGCCAGTAGCCTCGCCAGTTCAGGCACATGCATTCCCGTCTTCTTGGGAACGATTTTGAGATGCTTTCCAGAAAGCACACCCACCGGAGTTCGCAGGTAGCTCCGATGTTGTGGTTTCGAGTCAGTGGAGGAAGGATATTCAGTGGCACTTGAGGACGTATGAGTGCACCAATGTCCAGAAGTAGATACTAGCTACATTTAAGCTAGTGGGGTCTGCACTGCAGTGGTGTGAGTCTATTACCACCGTGGAGGAGAGAGATACTCTCACTATCCAGGAGTTTTTGGGTGCGGTTTGACCGCAAATACTTTCCGTCTGCTGTTCACATGGAAATGAGGAGGAAGTTGATGAGCCTCAAGCAGGAGGGTAAGACTGTGGTCGAGTATGAGACCGAATTCCCTAATCTTCTGAACATTGTTCCGGATGAGATACCAACAGAGGAGAAGAAGATACAGAAATTTACGGACGGGTTGACTTGGAGAATCCGTCAGCATTTGTTGGGGAACCTATCGTTGGCCACTTATTCTGATGTGGTTAACGTTGCACTGTTACACTGCCAGGATCATCGATTTCACATGGCTGAGGGCAAGCGATCGGGAGAGTCCAGCCATCAGGGCAGGACTGGAGGAAATGGTTCCAGTGGGGTACAATCTGTTCAGGGGCAGAGACAGGGCGACCAGGGTTCCCAGCAGGGGGATCACAAGAGGTTCAGGTCAGGAAATTTCAGGCACGGACAGGGAGGTTTCCGGCAGGGCCATCAGGGTCCGAACGGCCATCAGAACCAGCAGGGTCAGAATGGTCAACAACAATTTCAGCAGGGCCAGTGGAGGAACGGTAACGGCCACCAGGGCCGGGGGCAGCAGGGACAGAAAGGGAGAAACATCCCGGGGAAGTGTTTCGTTTGTGGCAAGACTGGCCATAAACGCCAGGACTGTCCTGATAGGGGTAGGGCCCCGTAGCAGCAGCAGGGTGCTCGACATGAGCCACAGCGGCCACTTTTTCCACCTGCTCTCCCAGCTCCAGCCCAGGTGCCAGCACTACCAGCGATTCCAGCAGTTCCTGTGCAGCAGGGGTAATTACAGTATGAGCGTGTCTATAACGTCCACCAGGCAGCAGCTCCACAGGCACCACCCGCGATTGAGGGTATGTTTCCTATCCATGGTACTATGGGTCGGGTTTTGTTTGATACGGGGGTAACGCATTGTTTTATAGCTACACATTTTGCGAAATCCTTAGGGTTGTTAGCCACAGCAGAGAGCACAGTGACGTGTGTAGACTCACCATTAGGGAGTGGGTCGCTTATTTTCTTTAAATGCCGGGGAGTGGGGGTAGAGATTGGTAGTTTGGTATTACCTGCAGACATGTTGGTATTAGATATGCATGTGCACGTTGTGATTATCGGTATGGATTGGCTCGCAGATTATAGAGCCATGATTGATTGCTTCGGTGGGAGCATTGTTTTTGCCATTCCGGGGAAAGAGATGTTTGTAGTGGCGATGCCTCGCCCAGAGGGAGGCTCGACCGCTCATTTGTATTACCTAGAGGAGGATACCTCTAAGGAGGTTGTGATTCATTTAGATTCTATCCCAGTTGTCAGGGAGTATTCCATGTGTTTCAGGGGATACCAGGCCTACCCCCCAGTCGAGAGATAGACTTTTTCATAGACTTATTACCAGATACGAGACCTATAGCACGCGCACCGTACCGTATGGCTCCAGCTGAGATGAGGGAGTTATGGGATCAGATTGAGCAGTTGTTGGGTCAGGGGTTTATTCGGAGGAGTACTTCACCGTGGGGTGCCCCTGTGTTATTCGTGAAGAAGAGAGATGGTTCACTGAGATTGTGTGTGGACTACCGAGAGTTGAACAAGGTCACGATACGGAATAGGTATCCGTTGCCTCGAATCGATGACCTATTCGACCAGTTGAGAGGAGCTTCTTTCTTCTCAAAGATTGATTTTTGATCGGGATACCATCAGTTGTGTATCAGGGAGGAGGATGTCTCGAAGACTGCGTTCTTATCGAGATATGGTTCTTACGAGTTTCGGGTTATGCCTTTTGGTTTGACCAATGCTCTAGCCGTGTTTATGGACTTGATGAATAGGGTGTTCAGAGATTTCCTAGACCAGTTTGTCATTGTCTTCATTGATGATATTCTGGTTTACTCCCAGACAGAGGAGGAGCACGTCGAGCATTTGAGGCAAGTTTTGCAGACGCTACGTCAGAACGAGCTGTATGCAAAGTATGAGAAGTGCGGGTTTTGGCTGAAGGAGGTCCAGTTTTTGGGACACATTATTTCCGACCGGGGGATATCTGTTGATCCGGGGAAAGTATCCGCGGTGAGGGAGTGGGGACAGCCCACGACACCAGCGGAGATCCGTAGTTTCTTGGGTCTAGCAGGATACTACAGGAGGTTCACTCGGGGATTTTCAAAGATAGCGGGTCCTTTGACACATCTGACTCGTAAGGGTGTGCCATTAATCTGGAATGATGCCTGTCAGTTAGAATTTGATGAGTTGAAGGATAAGTTGAGTTCAGCACCTGTGTTAGCATTGCCGAACCGGGATTTGAGTATCTAGTTTACACCGATGCGTCCTTATAAGGACTTGGAGGTGTATTGCAGCAGGAGATTCAGGCCATAGCTTATGCTTCCCGTAAACTAAAGCCTCATGAGAAGAATTACCCCACTCATGACTTGGAGTTGGTGGCAGTCGTATTTGCCCTTCGGATTTGGAGACATTACCTTTTGGGGGAGAAGTTTCGATTGTTCACGGACCATAAGTCCCTACAGTACCTATTCACGCAAAAAGAGTTGAATATGCGACGGCGAAGGTGGCTTGAGTTTGTGAAGGACTATCAGTTTGATATCCAGTATCACCCGGGGAAGGCTAACGTGGTAGCAGACGCATTGAGCCGTAGGCCAGTAGATGATGAGGTGGCAGGGGTGTGGAAGGCCAAATGGAAGGAGTTGGGACACCAGGATGCAGTGGCCCGATCGCTCATGTCTGTGATGACCATTACACCGTAGATTGTCACGAAGGTAGTAAGGGCACAGGCAAATGACTCATTCTGTCAGGAGCAGATAGTTCGATTACTAGCAGAGGGAGCCGAGTCCTATACCGTTAGCTCAGACGGGAGATTATGCTTCAATGGGAGATTAGTAGTTCCGGAAGGGGAGGAATTGCGTCACGAGGTGATGGCAAAGTCGCATGGCTCACGGTTCGCGGTACATCCCGGAGGGGACAAAATGTACCAAGACATGAGACGACAATATTGGTGGAGCGGGATGAAGAGAGATATTGCCGTGTTTGTTTCTAAATGCGCCACTTGTCATCTAGTAAAAGTGGATCATCAGAGACCGGTAGGACTTCTACAGCCATTGGAGGTCCCGATGTGGATGTGGGAGAGCATCTCCATAGACTTTATCACGGGGTTGCCTATGTCACAGAGAAGTCACGACTCCATTTGGGTAATTGTGGACAGGTTGACCAAAGTCGCTCATTTTCTACCCGTAAGGACAGAATACACTACGGGACAGTATGCCCAGCTCTTTATTGCAGAGATAGTGAGACTTTACGGTGTGCCCCTAAATATCGTGTCTGACTGAGACAAGATATTTGTTTCACGGTTTTGGGAAAGTTTTCAGGAGCCATGGGCACGGAATTGCGGTTGAGTACGACGTATCACCCGCAGACCGATGGGCAAACCGAGCGTACAAACCAGATGTTGGAGGACATGCTACGTATGTCCATCATTGATTTTGGGGGTGTATGGGAGCAGTATCTTCCACTGGTGGAGTTTGCTTACAACAACTCCTACCAGTTCACCATTGGCATGGCTCCATTTGAGGCGTTGTACGGTAGACCTTGTCGTTCCCCAGCATGTTGGTTGGAGGTGGGGGACAGCAAACTACTTGGGACGGAAGTGATTCAGGATACTTCGGCGAGGATAGAATTGATTCGGAGTCGCATTCGAGTAGCTCAGGATCGGCAGAAGAGTTATGCTGATGTGAAGAGGTTCTTCAGGGAGTTCCAAGTGGGGGACCAGGTTTTGCTCAGAGTATCTCCTATGAAGGGGATTATGCGTTTCGGGAAGAAAGGGAAGTTGGCACCGAGGTATGTGGGACCATTTCCTATTATTGAGCGGATAGGACCGGTTGCATATAGGCTTGGATTACCGGAGCATTTACATCGGATTCACGATGTATTTCATATTTCCTCGCTAAGGAAATATCTTAGAGACGATTTGGCTCATTCTCATATTGCTTTGGAGGATATAGATCTCCAGCCCGATAGCTCCTACGAGGAGGGGCCGATTGCTATTTTGGACCGAAGTGAGTGGAAACTGCGGTCAAAGATAGTTCTATTAGTACGTGTTCAGTGGCGACATCATAATGTCGAGGAGTCCACATGGGAGCGCGAGGATGAGATGCGCGAACGTTATCTAGAGTTGTTCTTACCAGGTACCTTCTAGTTCCGAATTTCGGGACAAAATTCTGTTATTAGGGGGAAGTATGTAATACCCCGTATTTTTGCGATATTTATTTATGGGATTAATTGAATTAAATGTGTATTAATTGGAAATTAATCCGGATTAAAATACTAGCGAGATTCGAGTTGGTATTTGATTATAATGTGCATATATGACTATATATCAATAGTGAATTATGAAATTTGTCGTGAGATTGAAATACGGCAATTTGGAAATTTTTTTGAGACGCGTGTGACAGTCGCGTCAGGAATATAAGTATTTAATTATAAAAGTGAATTTTATTTCTATTAACCGTATGGTCGTTTTGAGTGCGCCAACGCGTCCGGAAGGGTCAAATAGTCAGAAAACACTAGCCGGGGGTTTAGTTTGGGTCCCAGGGCATTTTTAGGCCATGCCGGCAACGTATAAGGGTAGTTTGGTAATTCTGAATTTTTGGGAATTAAAACCTACGAAAATTGGGAATTATAAAGATGACTTGGTAATTACCCACTAAACCCACTAAACACATCTTAGGACTTAATGGGCTACGGGGGTTATTAGAATTGTTCCAAAAGTTCCTAAGGCAAACCCTAGACACCATGCCACTTTGGAGAAGAAAGCTTATAGAGAGAGAAGAGAGGAGAATTCTGCAGAGAGAGAGAGAATCATCCATCAATCCGACATCAAAATCAGAGATACAGATAAGGCAAGTGGTTTAATTTTGTTTATTACAAAGAATGTTTCTTCCATGTGTACGAAATTGACAGAATTTGTATTGTTCTTAGGAGTTTGATAAAAACCCATAAATTTGGAATTAGAAACTTGTATTGTGATGAGGATTTGCATGTAGAACTATATGTAGGTGATTAATCTGATGTTAATACATTTTGGATGAAACAAAAACGGATTTAATTAGACTCATTGGGGATTTAAGAATTTCTAGGGTTCATGTTCTTGAAATGGGGGAAAAATGTTTAGATTTGATATTTGGATGATGGTTAGAATGTATTAACCCCACAAAACATGTTAATATATGACCTAAGTATATTTAGGATTGATTAGAACCCATGTAAATTGTTGGTTTGATGTTTAGAAGAGATTAGAGGTGAAGAAAAGTTGGAAAAACGAGTTAAGGAATTTCTGGGCTCGAAACTGGCCTCTCGTTAGTAGACCTACCCAGGTCGTTCGAACGAGCTTCTAACGAGTGGACAGTTTTCCTTCTAACGAGTTGAATGTTCATTCGATACCTGTCATTCGAACGAGATCTCGTTAGATACCCAGTTCGTTCGAACAGCCTCGTTCGAACGAGACTTCTAACGAGTTGACAGTTTAGGCTTTTTAGCCTGTTTTGATCCCGAGTGTCCCATAACCTTGTTTATATGTAGAGATAACAACTCCTTATTGATTAATTGATATACTTGGGATAATTGGGATATAATGAGGAGTAAAACCTAGAAGTGTAGTTTGAACCTAAGGGAAATTATGAATTGGGACGTGAGTGTCTATTACGATGCGAGAACTATTGACGGCCTAAATAATTATATTAACCGGGAACATATAAATCGAGTAGAATTATATGTCAGTACGAGAATGAGAAGTGTATCACCAATATATTATGGTGATTACTAAGATGTGTGCATACTTAGTATATGTATATGATTTTATGTGTATGACATACCTACCATACTTGCTATCACGGGAGGTTTATGTTCGCTTAGGGCCCTCTAATCCTTGTGTTGCCCGGATTTAGACTAGTACCTCGATGAACATAGGTCAGAGAAGGACTTATTGGGATGTTAATAAGTCTGCTGATCGCGGGAGCGCAGGTATGTGCGTGACCCATGTGATGTGACTGTGTTCGCCTCCATTGTTTGTGATTGTTGTTATCTGAGAACGATTCCCGAGAGATTTGGAATGCGTGATCCTTATGTATGTGATGTACCGGGATGGATAGCAGAGTATGTGTGCACCGCAGCTTAGTCTCGGGGTGCTTGTATTGTATATTTATGACGTGAATTATATACACTAAATTAATGGGAACTTTCATGTTGGTATTGTGAATATAATTATGTTAATGTTTTGAGAAAACATAACGGGTTAACCGATAGTGAAATGTATTACTAATTGAGAATCTGAGTTTAAGTAAAGCCCTCTATTTAATTGATAACGCTAGAATATAATATGGGAATCGAATAGTAAGAGGTAGAACTTATTACGGATTGGTTAGATATGTATGTTATTTAGATGGGTATGGTACGTTAGGAGTACACATGTAGTCGAGAGGTGAGAATTTCATGTGAGTGCACGTCCTAACATGTATTTTGCATTTAATGTTTTAATGTGATTAAAACACTTGCTGTTTTTAAAATGATTTCCACTTTAGGGATCTGACCCATTTGCTTTCAAATCTATTTTTGTAAAAACCATTTTAGGTTCCCAGCCACAAGGACATCATTCTTAGGATCCTCATTCAGGTGACGAGCTGTAGCTGTTTGTGGAAGTTATAGGACTTTGCTTGTAGACGCTTCATCTATCTTGACTCTATATTCAGCATTTATCAGTTATAGGACATGTCGCCCATTTCTTTTAAACATTTTATTTATTTCAGTTATTCAGACTTCTGGCATGTAATTAATTCAGGATTCAGACTTGTCTTATTATTTTCAGTTGTGGGATTATTGTGAGGAGTTTTCCTCCGGACTTATTATTATTTCGTTGGTTACTTTCATTACTTCGTTATGGTGAATGGATTATGTTGTTCTTCCATTATTCTTTTATTGCATGTTAATCAGACTTAACTTAAAATTTGGCAACTTACTTTTTAAATACTAGGTGGTTAGTAATTATTAAAATGTTTTCGACAGTAATGCTATTAACTGAACCAACTTGGCATTTTGTATTGATTTAATAAAGGAGTAGCTACCCGGTATTTAATTAGTCGGGGTGTCACAGGTATGAAGTTAAAAGACTACATGTTAATAAGAGAAATGGTATTTTCTTATAAAATTTGTCTAAGGATACATGTATTTCTTGTATAAAGAAGTAAGGAAATATGAATGTTGGTAAAAAGTATTAATTAAGTGTTAATTGGCAAACATGAAATGGTCAGTGAGTGTAACTTACTCATAATGTGAAATATTAACACTTATGTGATTATGGAAGGATTAAAGGTGTAAAAGTGTTTTCAATCAAGTAAAGATTTATCGAAGTATAAAAAGGTTTTAAGGGATTAAAACACTTAAGAAGTTGGTGTTTATAACTTATTAGTATTTTGGGTGAAATTAACAATTCTGAAAAAGGAGTAAAAGTGGGGTTTGGAAACAAATGGGTAAAATGGTAATTTTACTTAATGTGAAATATTTTTATGAAATAAAAGTGTTGGAAAAGGGTGTTAAATAAAGTGGTCTAAAATGAATATGATTTTTGGAATAAAAATTAAGGTTAAAGTGTAAAGGACTAAAAATGGCAAATTTTCAGGTGTAACACAAATTGGCGCGGTAAAGTCCCGAATTTTGGCTTCGGTCGGGTAAAAGGAAAGGAAATAATGTGGACATTTGTAAAATATTAAAATATATTAAGGGTACTCGGTTGACACCGGAACAAAGCAAGAAGGGCCTGGAGCCCTTGGGTGAAAAGTCTTAAACCACTGCCAGAGTATATGGTGCACATAACAGTCGGTGTTGAGCCCGTATAAGCATGTGGTATTGAAAGATTCCGAGATATGTTAAATGAAATATGAAACATATCAAGAAATGGGTTGTGTGATAAATATGTTAAAACAACCTAACTTTAATGGATGTAATAAATGTTCCGGTAAAGGTGAAATGGACAAGAAATGGGTAAATCTAATAAAGTCCATAAAGGAATGAAAATGGGTAAAGAAAGTAGATAAATGGGTGGCTAAGCAACCTAAATGGTTAAACCCATACTCAACACAAGAATATGTTGTAAAAAGGATTTTCATAGAATGATTAAGTATTTTCTAACACGATGAATGTGTGAATTGAAATGGTGATTTTCAAAGAAAATACTAAAGTGTATGGTAATGAGTGAAAGGGGTTAAAATCCGGTAAATGAATGGGTTGGGGTAAATAGATTGTAATGGTTTCAAGTGTTGAATTGGGTGTGTTAAATAAAGGGATAATGCTAAGTATAATTGCAGAAAATCTTTAATAAGATCAAGGTAAATTAATCTGGGTAAATAAGATTTTTGAAAATAAAACGGCTAATGTATTGGCATGTGTTATTTCCAAAGGTATACGTATGTAGATATATACATATTTTCGCATGCATATGGTTGTAGCAAGTAAGTATTCCTTTTTTCCATTCATTTATATACTTCTTGTATAAATTCCACTGGGCATATGCTCACATCCCCACTTTGTTACGGTAGGTTGGGAGCGGTTTCGTAATTTCAGGGTGTTTTACAGGTAAGTATAATTTATTTATGTTTATGTTAGTAGCTCTATTTACTTGGACTTCGGGGTGCACTCTAGGTCCCTCACGTAGTTTACCTTGAAAATTGGAATCGCATGCTAACAAGTGAAATGTTAATTAAAAATAAAACTGGACTAGCAACACTATATAGGTTGTTCCATTACACTTCACACCTAACGACTCGATTCGGATCGGGTTGACTCATGGGTAACCCATAAATCCGGGTCGGGGTGTTACACATTATCTATTTTTTACTTGAGGTTGTGTAACAACCCGTCCTTTTGGAACAATTTAATTCCACAATTGGATGTATATTGGCAATTTGGAGAATTTCTCGAGATAATGATTTTTGGGATTTTCGAGGATTTAATGATTTTCGATGGGCGTTGCGATTACTTTTGGGCGTAAATAGGTCGAAGTAATTTAATTATATGTCGTCGTGGAGAAAAGTGACAAAAAGGTATGATTTTAATTGGAAAACCCGCATTTAAATTTTATGGGTTAGAATAGTGATTTGTGGTCAAGTACCTCAGATGGCAATTTCAACTGCGCCGTGAGTCTCGGAATGGCCGAGATAGTCGAAAAAGAGTGTCCGGTTGTTGAAATTGAGCTTCGGGAAATTTTAGAGTTAAAAGTAACTCGTAATTGGGTAAACGAGTCGTTTTTGGGTTTTAAGGGGTTAAAACCATTTTCTCCTTATAAAAGGAGGGAGAGAGGGAGAAAAAGAGAAGAGAAGAGAAGAGAGAAAAGAGACAGAAAAGAGAGAGGAGGAAGAAAAAAGAGGAGGAAAATGGAGATCTCGGGCCAAACTCCGCCGAATTCGACTCGAGGTCGTCGGATTATATCCACGAGGCAAGTGTTTACTTGCTTTATTTATTTTTGAGCATAAATCTCATATCTTAGTTTGGTATAAACAAACCCTAACTATTTGGGGGGGGGGGGGGGTTCATGGATAAAACGGGTTTTTGGATGTTAAAACAACTAAACCGCAATAATAATTCATTTTGAGGAACTTAGGTTTTAACCAAAATTAATTGGTGATTTCGGGTTCTAGGACGTTTAAAACCCATATTATGTGTGTATTTGTAGTTGGTTGAGGTTGTAGGACATTGGGTAAGGCGACAAAATCTTGGGAGAAGCTTTAATGGTCGAAACCTTCTTGAAGAAGATGATGAATAGTAACCCCGTAAGCTTGTGCGGTTATTTCGACCAGGAAGAGAATTGATTTAGCTTTCGATCAAAACACAAAAGTTGTATATCTTTTCGACACCGTCGCGTGGGTACTAACCGTGTATTTTTATGATTTTTCTGTGAATTGTTATGATTTTTATAAGATGACAGATTCAAGGTGAAATTATCAACTCGGGAATCCAATCGGAAATCGGAAAAATAAAGGCTAGAATTAATTGTGTAGATGTTTGGGACGATTTTTGGTGTAATTTAGAAACCCTGATAATGAAATTGGGTTCTTGGATGAAGAATTTGGAGAATTTAGTTTTGAGGACCTGGTGTGACCGGTCGACCGCGCCCCTAAGGCCGATCGACTGGGTCAAGGAAAAAGAGCCTACTGGTTAGTTTCGTAGGCTTAATTGCAAACCGCGATCGACCGGGGGTCTAGGACCCGTCGATCATTACTCTTTTTTCAGCCTAAGATTTTGGAGATTGTTATTCCTTATACTCTTTAAGTTTAAAGCGGGCTTTCTAAATTCGAGTATTAAAAAGGATTATGATCTAAAGAGATAACATAATTATGTTGATTATGGATGAGTGAATCCGACGAGATTATTAGAATGAATTGGAGATATCCAATAAGTCCTTAGATGGGATTTAAGTATGTATTACTTATTAAAGTAAGGAAATACTTTGGGTTTAGTATCATGCATATATGAATGCATGACTATGATTCTTTGAGAGAATCTTTGGGATTATTGGTCATCGCTAGATGTAATTCGCAAATATTGCCATTTATATATTCGAGGAGGAATATATGGAATATATATATATATATATATATATATATATATATATATATATATACTATGTGATAAAGTATATATGATATGGTGTAAATGATTTTGAAACTATAAAGATGAATGTTTTCAAAATGGAAAAGAAATGATTTTTCATAATTAATAAATTATGGTTACACACCTCCCTAAATCGCTATCATAAGGGAAGTTGCGTGCGTATGGTGATGCCGCCTGGCTAATGAATGCAAGGTGGATATAGTCCTATAGGCCATATGGGCGAGTATTGTTACTGCGCTGGTTAGGAGAATCTGGGTGTGATCTTGAGTTTCCTGCAGGCATATGGCCGCTTCCCAACGTTGTTAGGTTCCCAGGTTGTCTTGCTTGATAGGCACTTGAAGATGATATCCATTTAGGGGCGCGTCCAGTGAGGAAACCCGAAGGGGTGGTCTTAGATTTGTTAAAGCAATTTATGAAAATAAATTGTCTTTAGTTTACATTTCCTGGATGGAAGAAGGGAAATGGGGTAAATGTTTGGCTTTGGTAACACTTCCCGTATGGAAGAGGGGAAGTGGAAGCATGTGATATGATCAAAGAATTTTTATGATAATGAAAATGGCTTTGAATACATTTCCTGGATATGAGAAGGGAAATAGGATGTTATAAAATGGAAAAGCATTTTTATGATAATAAAATTGGATTTTAAAAAGTTATATGTTATGTTAAAGCAATTCATGATAATGAATTGGCTTTTATGTACATTTCCTGGATATAAGAAAGCAAATGGAAAGTTTTGAGAAAAATGAAAGTATTGATAAATACTTGATATATGAATCCTCAGTCTGGGAGATAAATCTGGATGTTAATGGTAATATGTATATATATGGATAAATCGAGTACCGAGGGTCTAATGTATCCCGACGATCGACCTTGTCTCGTAGTAATGTATCGGGGGGTTCCTTGTTTTGATTTCGCTTTGCGAGACACCCCATGCACGAATATGGCAATGTCTTGAGACTGGGGAGAAGTTTAATCCTTAGTGCTCTTATATTATTAATTCTTATGGTATATATATATATTTATATATATCTTTTTGTACTGAGGGACTAATGGATCTCGACGATCGACCGTTCCACGTAGTAGTGTATCGGGGGGGTTCTTTGTTTGGATTTCTCTTTGCGAGACACTCCACGCACAAACATGGCATAGCGTTGAGACTGGGGTGAAGTTTAGCCCTTAGTACATTACTTGGACTATCTAGGGTTGATAGTGGCTCGTGATAGACTAGTTTTGCGTGGTATCTTGACTAGGATGTTTAGAGGGATGCTCTAGGAGTGCACTGTTAGTTGAGAGGTGAGGGGTATCTCGTGGGAGTGCGATACCAAACTTAGATATGAGATATAACCTTTTTCTAAAAATAAGGCATTTATGCACTTGCTAAATATTTTCAAAACTCGGGCTCTGACCCGTTTATCTACTTTTCCTTTTCTTGCTATATTATATATATATATATAGGTGTCCAGACACAGGGACGCCTGGATGACATTTCCTTCGAGTCAGACATCCGCTGCAGCAGCTGTGGATGCGTGCAGGTTCTCGATAGACGCTTTCATTGTTGTACTCTAGATAGGAGGTACTGTATAAATATTCGGGCCAATGGTCCAATTGCATTTATTTATTCTTTGAGTAAAACATTCGATATGGATGTATATTTTGATCGAGTTTTCAGTTATTTTATTTCTTTTTAATTTCATTTTCGCAAAACTGTGTGGATGTTTTAATTTTCATGTTGTTAAAAAAGAGTAGTTAAGTAAATTTTTGACACCGGCCGAATAGGTTATTAGTAATTAAAAGGATTTTCAACAGTGATGCTAAGAATGATCCATATGAGACTCCTGTTTTAATTTAATATAGGAGTGATCTCCCGGTATTTTATTAGGCGGGGTGTCACAGATGGTATCAGAGCATCAGGTTCTAGTGTCCTTAGGAATCTGTATGGACGTACTACGCTTTCAGCGTTGCTCTCGATTTGTTATAGAGCCTCAGGATTAGGATTGTTGATTTCCCTTGTGAGATTTCGTTCTCCTGCCATGTTAGAAGATTATAGTAATCTTTTGCGCACTCGTTTGAGAATTGTGTGCGGGGCTTGGATGGCGGCAGGAGGTGGGGTTAGTTGGAGCTTTAAGGTTGAAGCTCGTAGTGGAGTTTCCTTTTAATGGAGAAGTTATGGAGACTAGTAAGATGATTGTAAGGAGCAAGGTTAAGGTTAAGTTATTGTTATGAGTTTCACCTCAGAAGAAAGAGGTATATTTGGTGTGACTAGATAAAGTCGCAGCGTTTTGTTAGCCCTAGACTCGTGTGTGTAATTTGAGTTTTGTGGAAGTATCGATAACATAATATCATGTGTGTTTATGTGTTGTCCGCAGTAGCAGAGTTTTATTTTCCTTCATTCGCCATAGAGGCAGGTGCTAATATATTGTGTGTGTGTATATATATATATGGTTTCGGATATTCATTTTATATATCTATACTAGTATGGTGATATGATGAGTATAATACATTATGGTGTATTTTCGGAGCGATAGCAGGATATTGAGGGCAAGACTATCGTGTCCATGGTTCTTGGAGGGAACGGGTTGTTGTTGCGGTGTCTCACTTGGATACAGGTTGAGTTTGCCTTTATTATTATGGGTTGATGGAACTTCGATGAGCAGAGGTTTTCTTATCATGATTTGGGTATATGGCGACCTTATAGATATGATTTAAGGCCGCAGGATTATTGTTGAGCTGTAAGATTAAGCTCATTATTGTTTGCGTAAGGACATAAAATTAGTGCGAGCGCTGGGTGGTGTGACTCTTAGTTAGGGATAGGAGTTCAGACCACCTTTTTGTTGGAATTGGGGATAGGGTTATCCCGGTTGCATGTTTGAAATAACAGACCTCCATGACCGACGAAGTTAAGGGTTAATGTGTGGAGGGGTTCCTTGTTTGGATTTGGCTTTGTAAGATGCTCCAAACATGACTCTTAACGACGTCGGGAGAGGAGAGATGTTATAGGATTCAAGGATGTTGGTTTTGTGGAAAAGTCTTATAGTGTGGACGAACCACTATAGGCTATGAGCCACTTGATGATGATATATTTATGGAAATATTGTGCTATGGAAAAGCACTAAAGTATTCCTTTCACCACAAGTGGGTGGGTTGAGTAGGACTTCAAGAAATTGATTTGAGGATTGTAGCCAGCCTTAATGAAAAGGAAAACTTTGATGAAATATGTTTCGGGTATGATGTTCGTGACACTTTTACGGAAAGTGGGCACTTTGATTGGTTAGGTTTCCTTCTGTATGGGCAAAAGGATAAGTTAGTAGAAATGCGTTCGTAGGTTAGCGTAGGTAGAATTAGGACGTCCCGCTGGTGTGCCTTAGGTCGCTATATCTCAATGATCGACAACGCGAGGGAGCAGTGTAATGGGAGGGTTCCTTGTTTGGATTTCGCTTTAGCGAGAAGTCCCATGCATGAAAGTAAGAAAATGTCGGGAGTTGAGAGAGGCCTTAGGCACTAGGGATATACTTAGGATTATATTCGTTCCGCGTAGGTAGGACATCGCATAAACCTTAGTATTATTAGGACGTAAGTTCGATAGTGTTAAGAATTGAATTTCGCTGGTTCAGAGGACCCATAGGTGAGTATTACACCGAGGAAAGGAGACCCTTATTGGGAGAGAGTGTTACGTGTCAAACGTTCACGATGGACATGCAGATGTGCACAGATTAGAAAGGTGTATGGGCACCTTAGTAAGTTGGTTTATATACCTCCTGAAATAGAATGGGCGTAGTATATAAAGTTAAAATTTATGCCGTTAGGCACTCGAATTGATGAGTGAAATGTGACGCTATTGGAGTCACTTTACAACCGGGGTAGTAGTACGGTGTATGGTTGGGAACCATTGGGATTAGTATCATTCCCCTTAGAGATATTAGGATTTGGAGCAATTCTAGGATTGGTGGTGTAGGTCATATCTGAATTTTGAGGACGAAATTCCGTTGTAAGGGGGGGAGTATGTAACAACCCGTCCTTTTGGAAATAATTAAAGTCCATAATTGGATGTATATTGGCAATTTGAAGAATTTCTCGAGATAATGATTCTTGGGATTTTCGAGGATTTAATGATTTTCGATGGGCGTTGTGAGTACTTTTGGGCCTATATAGGTCGAAGTAATTTAATTATATGTCGTCGTGGAGAAAAGTGACAAAAATGTCACATTTTAATTGGAAAACTCGCATTTAAATTTTATGGGTTAGAATAGTGATTTGCGGTCAAGTACCTCAGATGGGAATTTTGACTACGCCGTGAGTCTCGGAATGGTCGAGATAGTCGGAAAAAAGTGTCCGATTGTTGAAATTGAGTTTCGAGAAATTTTATAGTTAAAAGTAACTCGTAATTGGTTAAACGAGTCATTTTTGGATTTTAAGGGGTTAAAACCCTTTTCTCCTTATAAACGGAGGAATGTAATACCCCGTATTTTTATGCTACATTAATTTGGGGATTTATACAATTTAATGTGTGTTATTTATTTAATAAAAATCCGAAAATTAATTATGTTATAATTATTAACGCGATGAGAGTTAGTAATTATGGGAAATTTGTTGAATATTACTAATGAGAAAGTAATATATAATATTGATTATATTGAATGTCACGAGTGAATAAAATGACAATTTCGTAAATTTAAGTCGGGACGTGCTCGTGTCGCGTCGAGACTAAATATTGCTAAATAAAAGTGAATATTTTATAAGTTGTTTGTATGATCGTTTTGAGTGCGCCAACGCATCCGGAAGGGTCGAGATAGTCAGAAAAGTGTACCCGGGGGTTTGATTTGGGTCTCGGGGCATTTTTAGGCCTAATTAGTAACCGGGGAAGTCATTTTAGTCATTTTGCATTATTGGGTAATTAAACCCATGAAAATTAAAGGGGTTATATCAGATATTTGGGTTATCATTTAGGGTTAGAATACTCAAACCTTAGAACGGCCATTGGAGAAGAGAGGAGAGAGCTCTCAAGGCATCCCAAGGCTCGAAACTCACCCGTTTTCACCGGTGCCACCACCAACGCGTAGATCGCGAGACGGGGAACGCAACCATACCGAATTTGACACCAAACCAGACTTCTAAAAATCCCAGGCAAGTTTTTATCTTGCTTATTTCGTTGGTGCATCTTTCATATTAGTTTAGGAATGATTAGTGATGAATGACATGGAAGAAAACCTAAATTGGGATAGGAATTTGCATGTAGTGATGACTTAAACCTTATTCTGGAAATTATTGGTGACGTAGAAGAATAATCCACGAAATTTTAAGGTAGTATACAAGGAAATTTATGGAAAAAACATATTGGAACCATGATTTAAAGATTCCTAGGGTTCTTGAATTTTAAATGAATTTTGGCATGATTAATCCATGTTTAGTGACGTAAATTGACATGCTTTACGTAGGAAATGTATAATATCATGTTAGGATGTTAGTAGTACAAATCTTGAGAGGTTTGGGATTGTAAAATATGGATTTGGTGTAAGTTAGAAGATGAACCCCGTAACTGAAATTCTGCAGATTTCGCAGACCTGCTTGATCGATCGATCGAGCCTAGAGCTTCGATCGATCGAATGCTCGATCGATCGAGCCCCAAACCTCGATCGATCGACCCCTCTTGGCAGACTCTTATTTCCCCTTTTTAAATGAGTTAAATTCAATTTATCATGAAATAATTCATGGACATCCTTAAAATAGGTTTTGGGAGATGAAAAGGACCAGTAGGGTATATTAATAAATGTTAGGATCTTTAATATATGACGAGAATTGTATTTATGGGATAATTACATAAGGAACGATGAAATATTGTGATAAAGGGAGAAATTACGTAAAAATGATTACGACGGAAAATAGATGAATTTCCTACTGAGTTTATACTTGGGAGAATAGAGTCCATGAGTGTTACCCCGAATTAAAGTAAAGACGAATGGTTGAGCGTGAGACTAATAATGTGAAAATTAAGGATAAATGTTGTAATTATGGGTGATGAGAGGAACCTATATTAATATGAAAAAGGTGGTATATTTATATGATTGTGTATGCATATATTATATACATGTGAAAAACGTACCCGCGCTACTTGCTATCCCTGAGGTTACCGCGCTGGGACGATCTTATCCTATGTTGCCTTATGGGGGATATTGATTCGTACCCTAGAAGATAGATATCCTTGGTACAGGCTATCGAATCGATAGTTCAGACGGTCCTAAGAGGCGTGGGGTATGTACTGACCTCTTAGAGACTTGGAATCTATGCTTCACCTCAAATATTGTTTGTATATATGTTGATACAGTTCGAGAGTGATTCCAAACTTGTATTTCCCTTAGTGTGAGCGATACGGGGATTGGATAGTAGAGTATGCCCGCACTATAGTTTTATTTGGGGTGCTATTGTAATATATATATTATCCGAGTAGATAATATATATATTTATGAAATTCTGAAATTTTGGGAACTGCCGACTGTGATTTGGTAAGTAGGACATGGTTGATGACTCGAATTTGCAAATACTTGTTTTGAGAAAGTATAATATGACACTAGAAAAAACTTTAGTGATTAATAAAGTTATAATGAGAACCTTGATTACAAATTGAAATCTTACTTTATAAACAATTATATTGTTAGACCTTGAAATCTTACGAGTAACCTAAGATAAGTTAAATCATTGGAAAGACGAGTGCGATAAATGATAAGATAAACCGTTGGGAAGGTTAGTACGTTAGGCGTGCACATTAAAAGAGAGGTGAGAATTTCTCAAGAGAGTGTCGCACTAATATGTTGTTGCATTGGCCTGTATCAATTTAAATACTTGCTAAACGAATTTTAAATCATACACACTATCGGGCTCTGACCCGTTCCTATTTCTCTTTTCTCTTTTGTATATATATGTATATATTACAGGTGCCCAGCCACAGGGGCATCTTGCTTAGGATCTCTTGGAAGATACGTGCTGCAGCTTAGGTGGGAGTTGCATGCCACTTGATTAGACGATTTCATTTACTTGATTCCATTCCTATCATTCCCAGATATTGGGCATGTGTTGCCCTCTCCACTATTTATCTCTTTTATCGGGACATTTGTATTTCAGTTATTTCTAGTACTATTACTATGGGATTTATTTCAGTATGGTTGTTTTACTTTAAATTTTGCATGTTGGGATTCGATTGACGAATGTTTTAAATTAATTGCATTATGTTCTAGGATTATTGTGATGTGACTCTTACTCATTGTGATGATTGTTAATAAACAAATATATAGTTTTTCTTTAAATAAAATTTGGAAAGAATGTTTAAATATGGTTTTGACACTTAGCTTAATTAATTAGGGTGTTAAATTGGAAAACTTATTTTTACGACGGTGATGCTAAGAATGAACCAACTTTTCACCTTGATTTAATTTAATAAAGGAATGATCGCCCGGTATTTAATTAGGCGGGGTGTCACAGGTGGTATCAGAGCATCAGGTTCTAGTGTCCATAGGATCTGTACGGCTTATTTTCGCTTTCAGCTTAACGTTTTTTCTATAGAGCCCTATTTTTAGGATTATTGTATTCCTGCTTTTACGTTTACGTCTTCAGCTATTTGAGATTTGATAATGATTGTAGACTAATAAACTTCTTCACGTTTCAGATGCCTCCAAGACGTGCTCCAAAGGATAGGTGTGCCCAGGCCGAGCAGCCAGCAGCCCCGGCACAAGGCACTATGAATGAAAATGAGGTAGCCGCCATTGTTTCTCAGGCGGTGAATGCCGCACTAGCGGTGGTTCAGCAGGCTCCACCCTAGATTCAGGCAGTGGCGCCAGTTCCAGCACAGCTCCCATCTGCATGGGAGAGGGTTAGGGATGCTTTTCAGAAGGCGCATCCCCCTGAGTTCTCTGGAAGCTCCGATATTGTCACAGTCAGCCAATGGAAGAAAGACACCCGGAGGCATCTCCGTATGTATGAGTGATCCGACGTGCAAAATCAGTTATTGGCTTCCTTTAAGCTGGTGGGGGCCACTTTGCAGTGGTGGGAGTCCACTACATTCTTGGAGGAGAGGGACACGATCCCGATTCAGACATTTTGGGAGCGGTTTGACCGCAAGTATTTTCCACCCGCCGTACAGACCGAGATGAGGCGAAAATTACTGAATCTGAAGCAGGAAAATTCTACCGTAGCAGAGTATGAGGAGGAGTTCACGAGACTTCTCACCATTGTGCCAGAAGAGGCACCCACTGAGAGCAAGAATATTATGTTGTTTGTGGACGGGTTAGCTTGGAGGATCCGTCATCACCTTATTGGGAATTTATCCCTGAGTACTTTCACTGATGTACTCAATGCTGCGTTACTACATTTCCAGGATCACCGCTTCCATCTTCAGGGAAGCAAGAGAGCAGGAGAGTCTAGCCAGCAGGGCAGGATCGGGGGTAATGGTGCTAGTGGGGCACCATATCATGGACAGACTCGTCAGCATGAGCAGAGTTCCCATCAGGGGGACCCTGCTAAGAGATTCCGTTTAGGTGATTCCAGGCAAGGATTTGGGGGTTATAAGCAGGGCCAGCCTAATCAGCAGGGCCAGCAAGGCCAACACCGACAACAGGGACAGCAGCAGGGCCAACAGCGTGCTAATTAGGGCCAACAGGGCCAGTGGTGGGGAGGTAACGGCCAGTAGGTTCGTGGTCAGCAGGGTCAGAGGGGAGGTAACTTCAGAGGCCGATGTTTTGGGTGTGGTAAGCACGGCCATAAACGTCAGGATTTCCCAGAGGGTGATAGGGCCCCACAGCAGCAGGGTGCCCGTAATGAGCCACAGAGACCACTTTTTCCACCTGCCCTCCCAGCTCCGGCCCAAGTGCCAGCCCTACCAGCCATTCCAGCAGCTCCAGTACAGTAGGGACAGTTACAGTATGGACGTGTATATAACGTCCACCAGGCAGCAGCTCCACAGGCACCACCTGCAATTGAGGGTATGTTTCCTATCCATGGTACTATGGGTCGGGTTTTATTTGATACTGGGGCGACACATTGTTTTATAGCTACGCATTTTGCGAAGGCCTTAGGATTGTTAGCCACAGCAGAGAGCACAATGACGTGTGTTGACTCACCACTGGGGAGTGGGTCGCTTATTTTCTTTATATGCCGGGGAGTGGGGGTAGGGATCGGTATTTTGGTATTACCTGCAGACATGTTAGTCTTAGATATGCATGAGCACGATGTTATTATTGGTATGGATTGGTTCGCAGCTTATAGAGCCATGATTGATTGCTTCGGTGGGAGCATTATTTTTTCCATTCCGGGGCAAGAGATGTTTGTAGTGGCGATGCCTCACCCAGAGGGAGGTTCGACCGCTCATATGTATTACATAGAGGAGGATACCTATAAGGAGGTTGTGATTCCGTTAGACTCGATCCCAGTTGTCAGTGAGTATTCCGATGTGTTTCAGGAGATACCGGGCCTACCCCCCAGTCGAGAGATAGACTTTGTCATAGACTTATTGCCGGGTACTAGACCGATAGCACGTGCACCATACCGTATGGCTCCGGCAGAGATGCGAGAGTTACGAGATCAGATAGAGAAGTTGTTAGGTCAGGTCTTCATTTGCAGGAGTACCTCACCTTGGGGCGCTCCAGTTTTGTTTGTGAAGAAGAGAGATGGTTCACTGAGGTTGTGTTTGGACTACCAGGAGTTGAACAAGGTCACGATACGGAATAAGTATCCATTCCCTCGAATCGATGATCTGTTCGACCAGCCTAGGGGAGCAACTTTCTTTTCGAAGATAGATCTGAGGTCGGAGTACCATCAGCTACGTATTAGGGAGCAGGATGTTTCAAAGACTGCTTTCTTGACGAGATATGGGTCTTATGAGTTCTGGTTGATGCCATTCGGACTCATAAATGATCCAGCCATTTTCATGGACTCAATGAACCGAGTATTCAGAGAGTTCTTGGATCAGTTTGTCATCGTCTTCATAGATGACATATTGATATATTCACACACCGAGGAGGAGCATGCCAAGTACTTGAGGCAGGTTCTTCAGACTCTACGAGAGCATCAGCTGTATGCTAAGTATGAGAAGTGCGGATTCTGGTTGCGAGAGGTACAGTTCTTGGGGCATGTTATTTCTGAGCAGGGGATAGTAGTTGACCCGAGTAAAGTGTCAGCGGTAAGGGAGTGGGGACAACCCACAACACCGATGGAGGTACGTAATTTCTTGGGGTTAGCTCGTTACTACAGGAGATTCATTCGAGGATTCTCCAAAATAGCGGGTCCACTGACGAATCTGACTCGCAAAGGGGTACCGTATGTTTGGGATGATGCTTGTCAGATGGCTTTCCACGAACTGAAAGACAAGCTTACTTCAGTACCAGTCCTCGTGTTACCGAAACCGGGCGTGGAGTACCTGGTTTACACCGATGCATCTTTGCGGGGAGTTGGGGGATTACTTCAGTAGGAGGAGAAGGCTATAGCTTTTTCCTCCCGCAAGCTTAAGACGCATGAGAAGAATTACCCCACCCACGACCTGGAGTTAGCAGCGGTCATTTTTTAATTGAGGATATGGAGACACTATTTATTGGGGGAGAAATTCCGTTTGTTCACAGACCACAAGTCATTGCAGTACCTGTTCACTCAGCGAGAGCTGAATATGCGTCAGGCGCAGATGGCTAGATTTTGTGAAAGACTACCAGTTCGATATACAATCATCCGGGGAAGGCCAACGTAGTTGCTGATGTGTTGAGTCTTAGACCGGTAGATGAGGTAGCGGACATCTGGAAAGCAAAGTGGAAGGAGTTGGGTCACCAGGACGCAGTAGTCCGTTCTTTCATATCCGTTATGTCAGTCACACCCGAGATTGTTACGAGGGTGATACAGGCACAGACCACAGACCCGTTTTGCCAAGAGCAGATTATACGACTTTTAGCCGAGGGTGCTGAGTCCTATTCTATTAGTTCTAATGGGGGTTTGAGGTTTAATGGGAGGTTGGTGGTTCCAGAAGGAACATAATTACGTCATGCAGTGATGACCCAATCTCACGGGTCCCGATTTGCGGTGCATCCTGGAGGGGATAAGATGTACCAGGATATGAGGAGACAATACTGGTGGAGTGGGATGAAGAAGGGCATTACTGAGTTCGGGTCCAAGTGTTCTACCTGCCAGCTGGTGAAGGTGGACCATCAGAAACCGTCAGGGTTGCTTCAGCCATTGGAACTACCCGCGTGGAAGTGGGAGAGTATTTCCATGGATTTTATTACGGGGTTGCCTACATCACAGCGGGGCCACGACTCTATCTGGGTGATTGTATACCATTTGACCAAAGTGGCTCATTTTCTACCGGTGCAGACAGATTATACCACGGGTCATTATGCTCAGTTGTTCATTGCTGAGATCGTCAGATTACACGGGGTGCCCCTGAATATTGTGTCAGATAGAGACAAGATTTTCGTGTCACATTTTTGGGAAATCTTTCAGGAGGCTATGGGTACTGAGTTGAGGTTGAGTGCAGCTTATCACCCACAGAATGATGGACAGATAGAGCGTACTAATCAGATGTTGGAGGATATGCTACGCATGTGTGTTCTTGATTTTGGAGGAGGTTGGGAGCCACACCTTCCACTGGTAGAGTTTGCTTATAATAATTCCTATCAGTTCACGATTGGCATGGCTCCGTTTGAGGCTTTGTATGGCAGGCCTTGTCGTTCCCCAGCCTGTTGGCTCGAGGTGGGGGATAACAAGTTGCTAGGACCAGAGGTGATTCAGGAGACCTCCGCGAGGATTGAGATGATTAGGAGTCGCATTCGGGTAGCCCAGGACAGGCATAAGAGCTATGCCGATGCGAAACGGTTCTTCCGGGAGTTTAATGTGGGGGACCAAGTGTTACTGCGTGTATCTCCTATGAAGGGGGTGAGAGGTTCGGGAAGAAAGGGAAATTGGCTCCGAGATACGTCGGACCATTTCCCATTATCGAGAGGATTGGGCCGGTTGCATACAGGTTGGGACTTCCAGAACATTTACATCGCATTCACGATGTATTCCACATCTCTTTGTTGAGACGATATCTTCGGGATGATATGGCCCATACTCACATCGCGATAGATGAGATAGACTTACAGCCTGACAGCTCTTACGAGGAGAGACCAGTGGCTATCCTAGACTTTAGTGAGAGGAGATTGAGGTCGAAGATAGTTCCACTTGTATGAGTCCAGTGGGAGCACCATAATGTGGAGGAATCCACTTGGGAGCGCGAGGCACATATGCGCGAGAGATATCCAAATTTGTTCTTACCAGGTATGCCTTATTTTCTGAATTTTGGGACGAAATTCCGTTATTAGGGGGGAAGTATGTAATACCCCGTATTTTTATGCTACATTAATTTGGGGATTTATACAATTTAATGTGTGTTATTTACTTAATAAAAATCCGGAAATTAATTATGTTATAATTATTAAAGCGATGAGAGTTAGTAATTATGGGAAATTTGTTGAATATTACTAATGAGCAAGTAATATATAATATTGATTATATTGAATGTCACGAGTGAATAAAATGACAATTTCGGAAATTTAAGTCGGGAGGTGCTCGTGTCGCGTCGGGACTAAATATTGCCAAATAAAAGTAAATATTTTATAAGTTGTTCGTATGATTGTTTTGAGTGCGCCAATGCGTTCGGAAGGGTCGAGATAGTCAGAAAAGTGTACCCGGGGGTTTGATTTGGGTCTTGGGGCATTTTTAGGCCTAATTAGTAACCTGGGAAGTTATTTTAGTCATTTTGCATTATTGGGTAATTAAACCCATGAAAATTAAAGGGGTTATATCAGATATTTGGGTTATCATTTAGGGTTAGAATACTCAAACCTTAGAACGTCCATTGGAGAAGAGAGGAGAGAGCTATCAAGGCATCCCAAGGCTCGAAAGTCACTCGTTTGCACCGCCGCCACCACCAACGCGTAGATCGCGAGACGGGGAACGCAACCATACCGAATTCGACACCAAACCAGACTTCTAAAAATCCCAGGCAAGTGTTTATCTTGATTATTTCGTTGGTGCATCTTTCATATTAGTTTAGGAATGATTAGGGATGAATTACATGGAAGAAAACCTAAATTGTGATAGGAATTTGCATGTAGTGATGACTTAAACCTTATTCTGGAAATTATTGGTGATGTAGAAGAATAATCCACGAAATTTTAATGTAGTATAAGAAGGAAATTTATGGGAAAAACAGATTGGAACGATGATTTAAAGATTCCTAGGGTTCTTGAATTTTAAATGAATTTTGGCATGATTAATCCATGTTTAGTGACGTAAATTGACATGCTTTACATAGGAAATGTATGATATCATGTTAGGATGTTACTAGTACAAATTTTGAGACGTTTGGGATTGTAAAATATGGATTTGGTGTAAGTTAGAAGATGAAACCCGTAACTGAAATTCTACAGATTTCGCAGACCTGCTTGATCGATCGATCGAGCCTAGTGCTTCGATCGATCGAATGCTCGATCGATCGAGCCCCAAACCTCGATCGATCGACCCCTCCTGGAAGACTCTTATTTCCCCTTTTTAAATGAGTTAAATTCAATTTATCGTGAAATAATTCATGGACATTCGTAAAATAGGTTTTGGGAGATGAAAAGGACCAGTAGGGTATATGAATAAATGTTGGGATCTTTAATATATGACGAGAATTGTATTTATGGGATAATTACATAAGGAACAATGAAATCTTGTGATAAAGGGAGAAATTACGTAAAAATGATTACGACGGAAAATAGATGAATTTCCTACTGAGTTTATACTTGGGAGAATAGAGTCCATGAGTGTTACCCCGAATTAAAGTTAAAGACGAATGGTTGAGCGTGAGACTAATAATGTGAAAATTATGGATAAATGTTGTAATTATCGGTGATGAGAGGAACCTATATTAATATGATAAAAGTGGTATATTTATATGATTGTGTATGCATATATTATATACATGTGAAAAACTTACCCGCGCTACTTGTTATCCCTGAGGTTACCGCGCCGGGACGATCTTATCATGTGTTGCCTTATGGGGGATATTGATTCGTACCCTAGGAGATAGATATCCTTGGTACAGGCTATCGAATCGATAGTTCAGACGGTCCTAAGAGGCGTGGGGTATGTACTGACCTGTTAGAGACTTGGAATCTATGCTTCGCCTCAAATCTTGTTTGTATATATGTTGATACAGTTCGAGAGTGATTCCGAACATGTATTTCCCTTAGTGTGACTGATATGGGGATTGGATAGTAGAGTATGCCCGCACCATAGTTTTATTTGGGGTGCTTTTGTAATATATATATTATCCGAGTAGATAATATATATATATTTATGAAATTCTAAAATTTTGGGAACTGCCTACTGTGATTTGGTAAGTAGGACATGGTTGATGACTCGAATTTGCAAATACTTGTTTTGAGAAAGTATAATATGACACTGGGAAAAAGTTAAGTAATTAATAAGGTTATATTGAGAACCTTGATTACAAATTGAAATCTTACTTTATAAACAATTATATTGTTCGACCTTGAAATCTTACAAGTAACCTAAGATAAGTTAAATCATTGGGAAGACGAGTGGAAGGTTAGTACGTTAGGCATGCACATTAGAAGAGAGGTGAGAATTTCTCAAGAGAGTGTCGCACTAATATGTTGTTGCATTGGCCTGTATCAATTTAAATACTTGCTAAACGAATTTTAAATCATACACACTATCGGGCTCTGACCCGTTCCTATTTCTCTTTTCTCTTTTGTATATATATGTATATATTACAGGTGCCCAGCCACAGGGGCGTCTTGCTTAGGATCTCTTGGAAGATACGTGCTGCAGCTTAGGTGGGAGTTGCAGGCCACTTGATTAGACGATTTCATTTACTTGATTCCATTCCTATCATTCTCAGATATTGGGCATGTGTCGCCCTCTCCACTATTTATTTGTTTTATTGGGACATTTGTATTTCAGTTATTTCTAGTACTGTTACTATGGGATTTATTTCAGTGTGGTTGTTTTACTTTAAATTTTGCATGTTGGGATTCGATTGACGAATGTTTTTAATTAATTGGATTATGTTCCAGGATTATTGTGATGTGACTCTTACTCATTGTGACGATTGTTAACAAACAAATATATAGTTTTTCTTTAAATAAAATTTGGAAAGAATGTTTAAATATGGTTTTGACACTTAGCTTAAATAATTAGGGTGTTAAATTGGAAAACTTATTTTTACCACAGTGATGCTAAGAATGAACCAACTGTTCACCTTGATTTAATTTAACAAAGGAGTGATCGCCCGGTATTTAATTAGGCGGGGTGTCACAGGAGAGAGGGAGAAAAAGAGAAGAGAAGAGAGAAAAGAGAGAAAAAAGAGAGGAGGAAGAAAAAAGAGGAGAAAAATGGAGATCTCGGGCAAAACTCCACCGGATTCGACTCGAGGTCGTCGGATTATATCCACGAGGCAAGTGTTTACTTGCTTTAATTATTTTTGAGTATAAATCTCATATCGTAGTTTGGTATAAACAAACCCTAACTATTTTGGGGTGGGTTTTCGTGGATAAAACGGATTTTCGGGAGTTAAAACAAATAAACCACAATAATAATTCATTTTAAGGAACTTAGGTTTTAACCTAAATTAATTGGTGATTTCGGGTTCTAGGACGTTTAGAACCCGTATTATGTGTGTAGTAGTAGTTGGTTGAAGTGGTAGGATGTTGGGTAAGGCGACAAAATCTTGGTAAAAGCTTTAATGGTCGAAAGCTTCTCGAAGAAGATGATGAATAGTAACCCCGTAAGCTTGTGTGGTTATTTCGACCAGGAAGAGAATTGATTTAGCTTTCGGTCAAAACACAAAAGTTGTATATATTTTTGATACCGTAATGTGTGCGCCAACCGCGTATTTTTATGATTTTTCTGTGAATTGTTATGATTTTCATAATATGACAGATCCCGGGTGAAATTATCAACTCGGGAATCAAATCGGAAATCGGAAAAATAAAGGCTAGAATTAATTGTGTAGATGTTTGGGATGATTTTGGGTGTAATTTAGAAACCTCGATAATGAAATTGGGTTGTTGGATGAAGAATTTGGAGAATTTAGTTTTGAGGACCTGGTTTGTCCGGTCGACCGCTCCCCTAAGGCCGATCGACTGCATCAAGGAAAAAGAGCTTACTGGTTGGTTTCGTAGGCTTAATTGCAAACCGCGGTCGACCGGGGGTCTAGGACCGGTCGACCGGTACTCTATTTTTAGCCCAAGATTTTGGAGATTGTTATTCCTTATACTCTTTAAGTTTAAAGCGGGCTTTCTAAATTCGAGTATTAAAAAGGATTATGATCTAAAGAGATAACATAATCATGTTGATTATGGATGAGTGAATCCGACGAGATTATTAGAATGAATTGGAGATATCCAATAAATCCTTAGATGGGATTTAAGCATGTATTACTTATTAAAGTAAGGAAATACTTTGGGTTTAGTATCATGCATATACGAATGGAGGGGTTCCTTGTTTGGATTTCTCTTTGCGAGACGCTCCAAACATGTCTCTTAACGACGTCGGGAGAGGAGAGACGTTATAGGATGCAAGGATGTTGGTTTTGTGTGTTAAAGTCTTATAGTGTGGACGAACCACTATAGGCTATGAGCCACTTGATGATGATATATTTATGGAAATATTGTGCTATGGAAAAGCACTAAAGTAGTCCATTCACCACAAGTGGTTGGGTTGAGTAGGACTTCAAGAAATTGACTTGAGGATCATAGCCAGCCTTAATGAAAAGGAAAACTTTGATGAAATATGTTTCGGGTATGACGTTCGTGACATTTTTATGGAAAGTGGGCACTTTGATTGGTTAGGTTTCCTTCCGTATGGGCGGAAGGATAAGATTGTAGAAATGCGTTCGTAGGTTAGCGTAGGTAGAATTAGGATGTTCCACTGGTGTGCCTTAGGTCGCTATATCTCAATGATCGACAACGCGAGGGAGTAGTGTAATGGGAGGGTTCCTTATTTGGATTTCACTTTGGCGATAAGTCCCACGCATGAAAGCAAGCAAATGTCGAGAGTTGAGAGAGGCCTTGGGCACTAGGGATATACTTAGGATTCTATTCATTCCGCGTAGGTAGGACATCGCATAGACCTTAGTATTATTAGGACGTAAGTTCGATAGTGTTAAGAATTGAGTTTCGCGGGTTCGGAGGACCTGAGGTGAGTATTACACCGAGGAAAGGAGACCCTTATTGGGAGAGAGTGTTACGTGTTGAATGTTCACCATGGATGTGCAGATGTGCAGAGGTTAGAAAGGTGTATGGGTATCGTAGTAAGTTGGTTTATATACTTCCTGAAATAGAATGGGCGTAGTATATATTGTTGAAATTTATGTCGTTAGGCACTCGAATTGATGAGTGCAATGTGACTCTATTGGAGTCACTTTACAACCGGGGTAGTAGTACGGTGTATGGTTGGGAACCATTGGGATTAGTATCGTTCCCCTTCGAGATATTAGGATTTGGATCTATTCTAGGATTGGTGGTCTAGGTCGTATCTGAATTTCGAGGACAAAATTCCGTTGTAAGGGGGGAGTATGTAATAACCCGTCCTTTGGGAAATAATTAAATTCCATAATTGGATGTATATTGGCAATTTGGAGAATTTCTCGAGATAATGATTTTTGGGATTTTTGAGGATTTAATGATTTTCGATGGGCGTTGTGATTACTTTTGGGCTTAAATAGGTCGAAGTAATTTAATTATATGTCGCCGTGGAGAAAAGTTACAAAAAGGTCGTATTTTAATTGGAAAACCCGCATTTAAATTTGATTGGTTAGAATAGTGATTTGCGGTCAAGTACCTCGAATGGGAATTTCGACTATGCCGTGAGTCTCAGAATGGCCGAGATAGTCGAAAAAGAGTGTCCGATTGTTGAAATTGAGTTTCGGGAAATTTTAGAGTTAAAAGTAACTTGTAATTGGGTAAACGAGTCGTTTTTGGGTTTTAAGGGGTTAAAACCCTTTCTCCTTATAAACGGAGGGAGAGAGGGAGAAAAAGAGAAGAGAAGAGAGAAAAGAGAGAGGAGCAAGAAAAAAGAGGAGAAAAAAGGAGATATCGGGCCAAACTCCGCCGGATTCGACTCGAGGTCGTCGGATTATATCCACGAGGCAAGTGTTTACTTGCATTATTTATTTTTGAGCATAAATCTCATATCGTAGTTTGGTATAAACAAACCCTAACTATTTTGGGGCGGGTTTTCGTGGATAAAACCGGTTTTCGGGAGTTAAAACAAATAAACCCCAATAATAATTCATTTTGAGGAACTTAAGTTTTAACCTAAATTAATTGGTGATTTTGAGTTCTAGGACGTTTAATTGGTTGAGGTGGTAGGACGTTGGGTAAGGCGACAAAAGCTTGGGAGAAGCTTTAATGGCCGAAACCTTCTCGAAGAAGATGATGAATAGTAACCATGTAAGCTTGTGGGGTTATTTCGACCAGGAAGAGAATTGATTTTGCTTTCGGTCAAAACACAAAAGTTGTATATCTTTTCGATACCGTCACGTGGGCGCTAACAGCGTATTTTTATGATTTTTCTGTGAATTGTTATGATTTTTATAAGATGACAGATCCGGGGTGAAATTATCAACTCGGGAATCCAATCGGAAATCAGAAAAATAAAGGCTAGAATTAATTGTGTAGATGTTTGGGACGATTTTTGGAGTAATTTAGAAATCCCGATAATGAAATTGGGTTGTTGGATGAAGAATTTGGAGAATTTAGTTTTGAGGACCTGGTGTGACCGGTCGACCGCACCCCTAAGGCCAATCGACCGGGTCAAGGGAAAAGAGCCTACTGGTTGGTTTCGTAGGCTTAATTGCAAACCGCGATCGACCGGGGGTCTAGGACCCGTCGATCGGTACTCTGTTTTCAGCCCAAGATTTTGGAGATTGTTATTCCTTATACTCTTTAAGTTTAAAGCGGGCTTTCTAAATTCGAGTATTAAAAAGGATTATGATCTAAAGAGATAACATAATTATGTTGATTATGGATGAGTGAATCCGACGAGATTATTAGAATGAATTGGAGATATCCAATAAGTCCTTAGATGGGATTTAAGTATGTATTACTTATTAAAGTAAGGAAATACTTTGGGTTTAGGATCATGCATATATGAATGCATGATTATGATTCTTTAAGAGAATCTTTGGGATTATTGGTCATCGCTAGATGTAATTGGCAAATATGGCCATGTACATATTCGAGGAGGAATATATGGAATATATATATATATATATATATATATATATATATATATATATATATATATATATATATATATATATATATACTATGTGATTAAAGTATATATGATATGGTGTAAATGATTTTGAAAATATAAAGATGAATGTTTTCAAAATGGAAAAGAAATGATTTTTCATAATTAATAAATTATGGTTACACACCTCCCTAAATCGCTATCATAAGGGAAGTTGCGTGCGTATGGTGATGCCCCCTGGCTAATGAATGCAGGGTGGATATATTCCTATAGGCCATATGGGCGATTATTGTTACTGCGCTGGTTAGGAGATTCTGGGTGTGGTCTTGACTTTCCCGCAGGCATATGGCCGCTTCCCGACGTTGTTAGGTTCCCCGGTTGTCTTGTTTGATAGGCCCTGGAAGATGATAGCCATTTAGGGGCGCGTCCAGTGGGGAAACCCGGAGGGGTGGTCTTAGATTTGTTAAAGCAATTTATGATAATAATTTGTCTTTAATTTACATTTCCTGGACGGAAGAAGGGAAATGAGGTAAATGTTTGGCTTCGGTAACACTTCTCGGATGGAAGAAGGGAAGTGGAAGCATATGATATAATCAAAGCATTTTTATCCTAATGAAAATGGCTTTGAATACATTTCCTAGACATGAGAAGGGAAATAGGATGTTATAAAACGGAAAAGCATTTTTATGATAATAAAATTGACTTTTAAAAAGTTATATGTTATGTTAAAGTAATTTATGATAAAGAATTAGTTTTTATGTATATTTACTGGATATAAGAAAGGAAATGGAAAGTTTTGAGAAAAATGAAAGTATTGATAAATACTTGATATATGAATCCACAGTCCGGGCGATAGATCCGGATGTTTATGGTAATATGTATATATATGGATAAATCGAGTACCGAGGGTCTAATGGATTTCGACGATCGACCTTGCCGCGTAGTAGTGTATCGGGGGGGGGGGGTCCTTATTTGGATTTCGCTTTGCGAAACACCCCATGCACGAATATGGCAATGTGTTGAGACTGGCGAGAAGTTTAATCCTTTGTGATCTTATATTATTAATTCTTATGGTATGTATATATATATATATATATATATATATATATATATATATATATATATATATATATATATATATATATATATATATATTTATATATATATCTTTTTGTACTGAGGGACTAATGGATCTCGACGATCGACCGTGCCACGTAGTAGTGTATCGGGGGGGTTCCTTGTTTGGATTTCTCTTTGCGAGACACCCCACGCACGGACATGGCATAGCGTTGAGACTGCGGTGAAGTTTAGCCCTTAGTACATTAGTTGGACTATATAGGGTTGATAGTGGCTGGTGATAGACTAGTTTAGCAGGGTAGCTTGACTAGGATGTTTAGAGGGATGCGCTAGGAGTGCACTGTTAGTGGAGAGGTGAGGGGTATCTCGTGGGAGTGCGATACCAAACCTAGATATGAGATAAAACCTTTTTTCTAAAAATAAGGCATTTATGCACTTGCTAAATATTTTCAAAACTCGGGCTCTGACCCGTTTATCTACTTTTCCTTTCTTGCTATATATATATATATATATATATATATATAGGTGTCCAGACACAGGGACGCCTGGATGACATTTCCTTCGAGTCAGACGTCCGCTGCAGCAGCTCTGGATGCGTGCTGGTTCTCGATAGACGTTTTCATTGTTGTACTCTAGATAGGAGGTACTATATAAATATTCGGGCCAATGGTCCAATTGCATTTATTTATTCTTTGAGTACAACATTTGATATAGGATTGATCGCTCGGTATTTTATTACGCGGTGTGTCACAGGTTGTAATGGTACAAAAAGGAACATTCTTACTATTTTATAGACCAAATAAATGGTATTTATTTCTTTGACCAGACGTAATTGGGATACATGAGTAGTTGAGCTTAGTAATTGGTTTTTGGTTATGATGTATTAGAGGATATAAACGAGGTAAATATTTTTTAGTTATCGTGTATTAGTGAAAATAAACGTGGTAAAAAACATGTGTACACTATCTATTTCATGCATTTTCATACTTGTAGACGTGTAAAAAAATACTTTTTAAATATGAATAGTAATTTTCAATTGCAAAATAAAAATTTAATTAATTTATCCATGCGTGTACTTTGGTTATAAAGCGTGTACTTTTGATTAAAATGTGTGTACTTTGTTTCATAACATTTACTTTGAAGAAATTGTGCATTTAGTTATCATTGTGTATACTTTACCTGTATCGTGGTCCACACTAGTGGCCATATAAACTTACATAGGATATTTTGTGTTAGTTATCATTTGGTGTATAACGTTCATATCATCTTGACACCATATATAGTTTTTAACGTTTTCCTGATAAGCTTTTTATGTTTTGATTATTTTTTTATGTGTTTACTTCAAAATCTCTTGTACTTATTTTTTTGCTTTTGTAATAAAAAAATTAGTTTCTTTGATGCATGTCTTATAATTTATATCACACATTAGGAACCAAATAAAAGTTATTTATTTCTTTGACCAGAAGTAGTTGGTATTTGGTTATTGTGCATTAGTGGATACAAATGAGGTAAAGAACATGTGTAAACTTTCTATTTTTTGCATGTTCATCCTTGTACATGTGTAAAAAAATTACTTTTTAAGTATAAATAGTAATTTTCAATTGCAAAATCATTTTTTTTATCAAATGCCTGTACTTTATAAAATACACGCGTGTATTTTATATAAAAGATCATGTCTTATATAAAAGTGTGTGTACTTTATAAAAAAGTGTGTGTACTCTAGTTTTCAATTTCAAAACTTACCACAGCTACCTATTTAGCTTGTGATTCATCAAGAGTTTGACTTTCTCTCTTAATAACTTAGTATAAGAAACAATAACCTGTATTTTCCAAGGTCATATCCTATATGTTTAAGGTCCATGCTAGTAGCACCATTTTGGAGTAATACATATAAGGAGCAATAACCAATACAAAACAAAAAAAATTAAAAATATGGTATGTGTTTGAATCAATTTACAAAATGTCCATTTTGGGGAAGAAATATTCAGAAAATAAAATTTCGTTTAGTGTATATGCTCTGTGTTTTAGTATTTCAGGGTCTTGATATATTTTTTCAGTTCCTTGCCTCTGCTAATTTATTCAATGTACTAGATGTAGAAGACCCCGCAGTCAACTCTGAAATTAAAATAAAATAAATATACAAATTAGTATGATGTGAATGAAATTTGTTGCAAATATAGAAATTTGTACTTTATGGAAATGAAGTTTTTGCTTACCCATTGTATTTCTCAGGGCATTCATAATCTCTTAATAAGTTAAATTTGACATCACTTTTTAGCAAGAAATCTATTGTTCATTTTTCTTGTGCTGTCAATGGATCATCATCAATTATAAATTCATCTGGTATACCTTCATCTACTGTTCTCTGAGTTACAAAACCCCTTTTTTCCATTGTTTCTGCTTCAATATTCAATAAGTACAGTGTTTTTTGGAAGTCAAAAAACTGTTAAGAGGAAAAATAGTGAGTGTATACAAATAAAAAATATATGTAGATTAAAAAGTGCAAAGTACAAGCATTATATTAAAGTACACGTGCATGTACTTATGTATTTCACGTGTATTTTCCAATATTAAGGGTGTACTTTGATACTTTGGGTGATTGTTTGCAACTAATGCAAAGTACACATCATGAATATTGTAAAGTACACATAAATCATAAAAGTACAGGTAATATAACTAAGTTTAGGTTGTAACCATTTTTTTGGCATCATCGAAGTATGATGTGTTTTGTTCCTTGTCGTCCGGTCGATAAGAATCCATATGGACGACTTTATTTTGGTTTATGTATTGCGCAAGTAATGTAAAATGTCCTATGCCATGTCTTAGTACATCAACAAATTATTATAATTGGTCAAGCATTGAAATAAATATTTGTGTAACCCGCCCTTCTTATTGACTTCATTATTGCTGAAAGCTTCTTTCTGAAAAAAAATTATAGACATTTTGTTAGTAAGACAAATTATAGTATTTATGCAATTGTAACGCACAAAGCTTTCTGTTTAAATTTTCTTACCCAACAATAATAAAAAAAATGTGTGTGGCGGAGATCCCTTCCTTTGACAATCTTGTCCTTAATACTTCTCTGAAGACGATTATTATCTGTTTCACACATTTAAAATGGTGTTGATATGAAAATGTTGAAATTTAATGAATGTCTAATATTTGGTTTACATACTTGGCTTGATGTTTCTTGATTCTTGAGGACTTCAACAAACTCTTCCCATGTGACATACAAAACCAAACCTTCGTAAATAAATTCCCTGCATTTTAATATAGGCAATAATGATTGTCTAATAAGAATAACATTATTCTTCTGCCCAAAAAAGTGAAGTGCAATATCATCAAACAACACACTTTACCATGGTTCAGCCTTTTGAATAATCTCTTCAATTTTATTTTTCGCAACTTCATTAGGGTGTTTTTATGCCTTGACTGCTTGAAGCTTGAAGTGAATTCCTTTATCTTGTTGGGCTATTGTTAGCTTGTCGGTTCTTGGCTTTGTCAACTTCAGTTTTTTTAATTGGGTGATTCTTCTTGGTTTCATCCGAGGATTTTTTATTCTTCTATCCTCTGGTAACATACCCATTTTTCCAGTATTTCTTTATATACAAGCCCTATGGGGGTGGCCTATAGTGTATTTATTTCATCTTTATAAACAAAATCATCAACTTTTTTTACGTTTCTATCTTGTCTCGCATGTATTCTTTTGTACATTGATGCTTGTACAATCTTCAACTATGAAATTTCGTCCATGAGTTCTTTATTAGTGATATCCTGATATTTAAAAAAAATGAATATTAGATTGTAAGTATTTTTGGATAAACATAATGTCAAAGGACATGACTAACTGCATATACTTTATAAAAACTTTATGTATTTTCTTAAAACAACATTATTCTACAATATAAAATACGTTTACTTTCATTAAAATACTACGTGTATTTTGGTAAAACGCGTGTACCTTATGAAATAATTGCTTATAATTTATTAAAAATACCATGTTCCTTAAAAATGCATGTACTTTATAAAATAACTACTTATAGTTTATAGAATAATGATGTTTTCCATTATTATATTAATTAAAAGTACATATTTAGTTTTTTTCAATTGTGATTCTTCAAGATTTTTTCTCAACGCCGAAATTTCATCTATGAGAGCTTTATTAATGTTTTCCTGATATATATATATATATATATATATATATATATATATATATATATATATATATATATATATATATATATATATATATATATATATATATATATAAAAGAATGTTACATTATAAGCATTATTTGATAAACATAATTTCAAAGAACATGTAATACAAATTCAAATAAATGAAACGAATGATCAAGAACAACATGGACAACTGCCTATACTTGATCAAAACTACATGTATTTTCTTAAAAACATCATTATTCTACAATATAAAATGCGTGTACTTTCATTTAAATACTGCGTGTATTTTGATAAAATGCATGTACTTTATAAAATAATTGCTTGTACTTTATAGAATAATGATGTTTTCCATTTTAAAATTAATCAAAAGTGCCTGTTCAGTTTTTTTCACTTGTGATTCTTCAAGATTTTTTTTCAATGTCAAAATTTTGTCCATGAGAGATTTATTAGTATTTTTCTGATATATGAAAAGAAGAATGTTAGACAGTAAGCATTATTGGATAAACCTAATGTTAAAGAACATGGAATACAAATCCAAATAAATGAAGCAAATGATCAAGAACAACATGAATAATTGCCTGTACTTTATAAAACAACTTGTATTTTCTTAAAACATTATTATTCTACAATATAAAATGCATGTACTTTTATTTTAATACTGCGTGTATTTTGATAAAAACACGTGTACTTTATAAAATAACTGGTTGTACTTTACATAATAATGATGTTTTTCATTTAAAAATTAATCAAAAGTAGTTGTTCAGTTTTTTTCACTTGTGATTCTTCAAGATTTTCCCATAACTTCAATATTTCTAGCTCACCATCTCTCAATTTTTGCAGTATATCTTCATACATTTTTTTTGAGATTTTTATTAATCTTAGATAGATAGGCATTCGTTTGCTCTAACATTCTTGATGATTCAGCCCTCTGTTTCAATGATTCATTCAATTGTTTCATTCTTTATGAGTCACTCATTGTTGCTTGAACAATTTTTTCATCAAAGAATTGTTTATCACAAGAAGTTGGGCATTTTCCACCTCCAACTTATTCAGTAACTACTTTTCTTTCAGAATTTTAGAATTTTCTACCTCCAACTTATTCATTTCCTGTTGTGCTTCTATAAGTTTGGCCTTTTCCACCTCTAAAATCTTCACCTTATCTAGTGCACACTCACGTTCTTCGATTGATTTAGATATTTGAATTTTTTTCCAACAACTCCATTTTCAATGCAACATTTTCTTCATCCAAATTCAGCTGCTCAGCATTATCAGTATCTTTTGATTCAAAATTTTGAGTATTTATTGGTTCATAATTCCCAACATTCTCAAACTTTTCATAATATCTTGATTCACAATTCCTAGTTTCTTTTGGTTTATCATTTCCCTTCTTTTTGGAAAGCATCACATAGTCTTTAAGTGGAATATTCCAACCTGATTAAAAAGCATTGTCATCATATTCTTCAGCAGCTTCTTCGGACGATGAATCATTATGTATAACACTTGCTTCAAAAATGTTTAAAGAGAAATTGGGCCAGTTTCACATTCCATTGTAGTGTCCTTACTGGCCACTTTATTTGTAGTCTCCTTCTGCAAATTTACTGAAGCGATATCATTCTTAGATAACCAGTCTTTTAAAGATGATAAGTTCCATCAAAGAAATTTTGGTGTCTTATCTTCCTTCCCTTCAACAGGTGGAATGATATCAAACTTCTCACATACCCAATATGTGATCATACCACAACACACGTGATATATATAATTGTATTCTGTAGATTTATAATTTGAGTAATGTGTGTAATCTATAAATATCACGTGTACTTTCAAAATACACGTGATATTTATAAAGCACACACGTTATTCCAATGATCGTGATCACTGAATAACGCGTGTATTTTATAAATATCACGTGCATTTTGAAAGTACATGTAATATTTCAATGACCATGGTCACTGAAATTACGCGTGTAATTTATAAATATCACGTGTATTTTAAAAATACATGCGTTATATTTATAGATTACACGTGGTTTTGATATAACACATTTGCTCAAAATGAAAAAAAGATATATCACACCAAATTTTCCAATTTGTTTGTTGGACTAATCAATCAGTAAGTTTTGCTCACCAATAGTGAAATGACACATCTACTTGTGCTAAGCTTTGAACTTGCTATTTTATTGATTGAATTGATGATAAACCCATGCACAATAGAAGCCAATCATATCTAATCATGTCATCAATTTTGTTATTGTATGGTGTGAAAAATTGTCCTAATGTGAAGTTTTGAGTTGTAGAAAAGAAACATCGTCACGAAGTGGAGAGAAACAAGTTTCACAAAATCAATTATGCCCTCATCTGTGTCCGACTCTACCGATTTTTTCAAACGCTTGATTTTTTATTAGCTTTGAAGTATTAGGCAAGAATTTAGGTTTTGGAGCAGATGAATCCAATCTCTTTTTCAGATTTATTGATTTTTGCCCCTCTACCATTGGGACCCCAAATATTTCACTTATAGCTTTTGGGCTTATTTGGGCACCGCTCTTTATGTCAAAAATAATCCTTTCCTTTTTGTAGAGCTTGACAATGGATATAATATTTTTTTTGTTTTTTTTTGTGCTGAATTTCTTCTACTTCCTCGTTGTAGTAGGCATTGAAAAGCTCCCAGCATAGAGTCTTCTTAATCAATTCAATGTGCCTAGGATTTATTTTGCTTTGAATGTAATAGAAATCATGATAAGATCTAACAATATTCGACCTATACTCGTCGAATTTATTCACATCACGTGCAGATATCTTCCCTTTGTTATTTCTTTGTTTTCTAGGACTCTTAGAAGAACTTTCTTCAGCATTTCTCTTCTTGTTGTTCTTTACTTTTCTTTCCCTTATCTTCATCCCCAATCTAATAATATAAACAAATAAAATTTAAATTAGAAACTTGTAATGATAAATTACATGTATAAAAGATAAAATACACGTGAATTGGAATACAACATAGGCTCAAATAATAAAGTACATATGTATTTACAAAGTACATGTGGTCCAAAAAAAGGTGCACTCGACCTAAAATGTAAAGTACATGTGAATTAGAATAAAAGCAAGCTTTGAAACATAAAATACATTCAGTATAATAAAAATATAGGAATGGAAACGTAAAGTACACTTGACATGGTATTTATAAAGTAACATATTCCAATAGAGTATGCACATATTTAACAAATTACGTTGAGTTTCATTTACTACATACACAATTATATTAAAGTACAAGATTTAAAAAATAATCTGTTTCATGGTGATATGTAATAGATGTCGTAACACAATACCAAAACCACGAACCACGGTCGTTAACATATTGAGTAAAATAATAGTACAAAAGGTTCATGCTAAACGTGCCGATGTTTTCAAAACATCTTTGGCAATGAACCTCGATTCGTGTGGCTCAATTCTTGGCTTTAGCCTCAGTCACTTGAAGTTTGGTCACATAAAATGTGCATTTAATTTCTGCCTAATAGTGGTAGACACTACACCAAATCTGTCGAATTGTCATGGTCATTGACCTTGACAACTTCAGCTTGTCAAGGTCAATGACAGCGACAATTCTGGGCGAGATGAATTTTTTTTTCACGGTCATTGATTGTGAGAAGTTCATTACATATGTCACGGTCGTGTCACAGTCCTTGACTGCGACAAGATTTGTCAAGGTCAAGGACCGTGACAAGCCCGTGACATTGTTTAAAAAATTGTCACGATCAATGATCGTGACAAGTTTCTTTGTCAAGGACTTGTCACGGTCAATGATCGTGACAATTCTGGACAGAATTGAAAAAAATTCTGCTGGGTAGTATGGCCACTGCCACTGCCCAGCAGTATATTTACACCTGTTATAGTAATGTTGTACCTGTTCAAACATCATATATCCAAATAAAATAGATATAATGCATATAATCATTCAAAATAGAGAGAATATGGATCACCATATAATCCAAATATAATTCAAATGTAATAATTTAAAACAAATCAATTAAAACTTAAATCAATGTCACTAAATGTATGGAGTATGGTTAACGCTGAGGAGGTGAGTAGGCCACACGATATACGAATTAACAAATCCACTAATATACATCGTGCCTCATTGTTCGCGCAACCACAATTGGGATTTCTCATTCCCGGGCATCACACTCGATGTCTTAAAGCTCATGTCCATGAACTAGTGCACCGTGGATGATATTCGGGTCCCTCAACCCCCTCCCCATCTGCTAGCCATCAAATATGTCCTATATAAATACGCTCGACAAACCAAGTGTCGACATCGGTCTGTTGAAGGGAGCCAAATAGGGGAGTGGATCATCAAAGTCCGCACGTCTCGGCGATGAAGCAACGAGGTACACATCCTCTTACTCTTCCTCCAACACCTCCTCCTCCCGCACCGCCTTCTCCTTCCCTTTACCCTTACAATTGTTGCCCAACGAACGCTTCACAAATGAGTACATATCCTGGACCATCGCCTCTAAATGGGACAGCTTCGCGTCATGTGAATCCACCGTTCGAGCCAACCCGGTGTCGCTCGTCTCCAATCCGATGATCATAGATTTGGCCACCCGCGAGCTCACCCCCCATGTCCTCCCCTTGTGATCAGAGCAAAGCACTTGGCTGAGTGCGTCTGTGGACAAAGATGCCTTGTCGGCATCAGACTGCGACTCATGCACTTTCTTAAGCTTTGCCTAAAAGGACAAAAAGAACCTGATTAGTAAAATAAGTAAATTAAAAAATTATAATATAATTAACAAAAAGTAAATTGTCGGATTACTTACAATCGTGGTCGCGACTCTTGGGGACACCTCCTTGTCCTTCCCCTTCTTCTTCCGAAGAGCCACATAAGTTTCGAGCCTATGTGGCCTACCCCCAGGGCCACACCCTGTCCCCTGAAATAAGATAAAGTGAAATTAGTATCGCCCCGCAAAGTAAAATAATGCAGAATAATATATTTTATGTAGCTATAGAAAAATTAAATCTTACCATCATCCTATTCTCCACCTCGGCGTAAGACGTTCGGCCGGAGTAGTGCACGTCCCTCCTTTTTGCCTGGTTTTCCCTTCTGGATTGGAGAGATGCCAATTGTTGCTCCATGATCTCATTTGTCAATGAACCTTTACCATTGTTCCAATGAGATCGGCTCCTTCGACGGGACGGATTCACACCTTTGGATAATTGACTCTCGTGTCTTCCCAAAGTACTGGGTCCGCATATTTTTCTTTCATATCTTGTGTTGCTCCCTCAACTGCTCCAAGACGAAATCGCATAGCTTTGGATCCAGGTTGAATTGTTCCTGTCCAATAAATACAATGTTAGTTGAAAACAAATATAAATATAAATATAAATTGAAATTGAAATTGAAATTGAAATTGAAATTGAAATTGAAATTGAAATTGAAATTGAAATTGAAATTGAAATTGAAATTGAAGTATTCATATAAATATAAATATATTACCTGTAGTGCCACCCAAATAGCTAACTTGAGCTCATATGGCACCTCTTTCCAACTAATGTACCCCGGGCCGATGATCGTCGTTACTAGTTCGAGGGATCTCGCTAATAGCCCTGACTTGTTCTCGATGGGCATCCCCAATTTGCCATATTTGGGGAGACTAGGGGACGAGGACCCCTCGTCGCCTCCGCTGCCACTGTGCCCAGACAACATCATCATAATGAGCATCATCATCCTCGCCTTAATACCTGAAGGAGACATTTGTTGTAAAAAAATGTTATTAGTACATATCAAAATGAATTAAAAGAAGACATGCAAATATGTACAATTACTACAAATAAAAATGAATTGTTACTGTTATGTACAAGAGTGAAAATGATAAAGTGCAAATAAATTAAAAGCATTAATGTGATTCAAATCAAGTATGTTTCATTTAATTATCATACTATATATATATTGTTCGATATACAAAGTAATTTTCAAAAAAATATGTGCCATGTGGTATTTTGATGTTAGTTTGGAGGGCGTAGTTAGTTCCGGAAGGTGCGAGATACTCAAAATATGCGCCATGTGGTATTTTGATGTTCCGGGCACTTTTGAGTGGTTATATCTTAAATGTGTAGTTGCGTGTTATTTTATCGCGGTATTAATTATTTAAGTTGGAATTTAGTCTTAAGCAACGATTTTTAAGTCTTGCATTTCTTTTATTTTCTCTTAAGAGTAATTATTAACCTAGAGAGAAAAAGAGAAGAAGAGAACTTGTGGAGAAAAAGAGAGATTGAAGATTTGGACATTGATCTTGCCTACACCATCATCAAATCTGAATTTGCAGGCTCAAGGCAAGTTTTTACTTGCTAATATATGAACTAAGATGGATAAATTGTATGATAGTTATGTATTGGGTTGATTTGAGGAAATCATTGGATTGGTAGGGTTGAGGTGATTTAGAGAGTAATTGGAGTTTAAAATTGTTTTGGTTACATGTATAGGAGTGGTGATTTGGTAAATGAGATTTGACTTTAAGAGTATAACTTGGGTTCTATTATTAAAAGAAGAAAGGGTCCTAGGTCTGTTATAACCGATCGATCGCGGTTCCAGGACCGGTCGATCGGGTCTTCGGGGGAGGGAACACTACTTTCCTACCAAGGCATTAATTTTGGTGTGCGGTTGACTGCGGTCCTTTGATCGGTCCACCGGCCACTTATACTTGGACTTTCTGCATTTCTTCGTGGGCCAAACTTTGAGACGCGGTCGACCGCGGTCTTAGGACCGGTCGATCGGTCCCCTGTTTTTCACCCTTAAACCTTATTTTTGTTTCCTAGATTTCTTCTTTTCAATAGGGGCTAGGAACCTTCTTGAATGAAGTAAACTTAGAGTCCTAGATGAGCTAGATAGCTACCCTATTTTAGAATGGATTATGGGGCTTATTCCGGGGGTACACAAATTGAGTTTAGGGCGTTACTTTTCTTTATTTAATTAGTGGGAGTCTAGGAGACTATAGAGTCGTGTTTGGAGACTTTAGGGGTTAACTTGTGATATGATAGCCTTGAGGATCTATTACAAATCCCAAAAGGAGGCTTGGAGAAATAGCTTGCGAGTTTAATTATTCATCGAGGTTACTATGATGATGCTAATTTCATATAGCTCCGGATAACTAATATGCATTTGATAAAATGGAAGTGAAAATTGGAAAGGAATAAGGTAAATGATAATTTACAAAATCCTGTCATGGAAATTAATAAAATGGTTTAAAACACACCCTCTCTAAATGCCATCTTAAGGGAAGTTCGTGCGAGAGTTGAAGCCCCCTCGCTAGTGAATGCAGGGTGGATATAGTCCTACACCATATGAGCGCTTGTTGTATATATTTTCTGCGATGGGTAGGTAATTCTGGGTGTGGTTATGACTACCCTACAGGCATATGGCTTCTTCCCGACATTTCGATAGGATCCCAGGTTGTCTTGATGATAGGCCTTGGAAGATGATGGTCATTTAGGGGCGCACACAGTGGGGAAACCCGGACGGGCGATCCTAGAATCATATTATATATGTATAATTATAACTATTCTACATCAAATGGGACTTGATGGATATTAATGCCATAAAGAGCATAATTCTATGCCATAAAGAGCATACAATTGAGATACCTACCACAAAGAGCGTATGATAGAATTTGTGTTCCTGATAAGGAATGGAAAGATAAAATGATAAAGGCTTTTGATTAATGATGATTATTCATATCCTCTTGCATTATTGAATTAAATTCATAGTCATTTAAATTGTCATAGTTTACTACATGAGATTTACATGTGAGAATATCATCTTTATCATTCATATTTAACTATGCATAACTGTCATACTCTTTATTCCTCTAGTGATCACATAAAAACCGGGCCCTGACCCGTTCACATTTCTTGTTGTGCATGTTATTGTATCCGCACAGGTGCTCCTCCGCAAGGGTGCCCGTTGTGATATTCCTATTCTAATGCTTTTGAGGAGCTGTAAGATTTTGCGAATATTACAGGATGCTTTGTTAGACGCCTTCATTCTTTTCAATTCTAGATATGATCGGGTCTTTCACTCGGGCATGTGGCCCAAACTTTTGTAATTTTTTAATGGATGTATTTTGTAAAATTTTTGAACTATTGTAATACGTTGAAGGTAATTCTTGACCGACAACACATTTGGTCCTCTTGTTGTATGATTATTATAGTAGTAATATAAGTTCTTTTGGAATTCCACTTTCTCTTCAGATTGGGTTGTTTATTTTAAATTCCTTAACTTGTAATTAAGCTTAAATTTTTGGCAACTAGTTTTCTGAACTTTTGGGTGGTTTTCCCGTATACTTATTTTATTGTTGTGATGCTGAGAATGATTTCCAATCATGATTCCGTTATGTTGAGGTATCGGGCTGGCCACCCCTTATTTCGAATTGCGGGTTGTCACATTAGGGTTTACAAAATCGAAAATCTTAAAAAAAAACATTTCAATAGATTAAACCTGATGAAGAAGATGGAAAATAGACTGATCGAAATTGAGTAGGGTTTTCTAGCTGAAGATTTTTTTTTTCACTATTTTAATTTAAAAGCATGCATTTGGAATGGAGTTTGGGGGTATTTATATGTGGACCTAACCATTTAAAATTTGTTGGGCCCAATTTTTTTGTCCAAAATTATTCGTCCAAGGACTACACCGTAAAAGGCCCTTTATTAATTGAGGGAAAAGATTTTTCATGTGAAAAAACATTTATATGGGGAGACATCATTTTTAATATAACTTTTTGCATTTAGTGTGAATAGGTGGCACAATAACATGAGGAGACACCATATATATATAACTAAAACTTCAATCCCAGGTTATCTCCTTTTAGGATATGAAGCAGATGAGACTACTTAGCGGACCCAAAGTGAAAGAAAGTCATCAAAGTATTTTCTGTTGGAATGATTGTATGTGGTAATTTAATGTTAGTTCAGGTTTTTTTACAGTCTATTTTATAGTTATTGCGGGATCATGTCCCCTTCAGATCTTATACCCTCATTTTTTATCATTAATAATATAGTTTTGTGTAAGATAAAAAAATAAAAATAAAATTCTTGTTGAAGTTACAAATTAACCGAAGGAACTGTTAACTTGGAAAGGAGGGACGATGGGGGACAACAAAAATTCAAAATCTTATTGTAATAATCCCAATCAAGTCAAAAATTCGAACTAGAAAAATAAAACCTGACAATAGAAATTATCATAGATATAACGTATACGAAATTACCAACATATAATCAAATAAGATATGGCATGAAAAATAATAAAGTGCTACCCATCTTCCACAAAACATAGTCAAATGAGGCCCAGGAACTGTAAATCCTATCTCAGACAATAACACATGGATTCGTAACTGAATAACCACCACAGGTAAAAATAAAGTGGAATACATCAATAAACGAGAACTTTCATAACATAGAGCAAAGTCTACCTAACAAAGTTGCCAAAATATGATGCGAACATACTGTAACACCCCGCCCGCCCGGGGAGAGCGGGGCGGTGCGCTACTGTCGATAAAAACTATCCAATTCCATAAATAACAAGGTATAGATCATCTAATTCCCAAACAACAAAAGAGAACTACAAAACACAAATCTCTTCAAATAAAAAAAATACAACAATTCTCTCAAAATAAAACATCTAACTATCTCGAAAGAAAATAAATCGCCAATGCTCTATACAATAAAAACCAAATACAAGTCTTCTCATCTCTTGTATTAAAAATCTTCCCAAAATAATCCTCGTTCAAATCAATCTCAACCCAACCCAAAGCGTCCAAAATCCACGCTAAGCCACTAAAAGAAAATATGGGGAAGTACACAATACGACAGAAGATGCTAAAAAAAATGTTAGCGATGAATAAAACGTCACAATACGAATAAAAATATTCAAATCAAGTGTGAATCACATAAGCAATTATATCACTACAATTTCTCAATAACACATTAACCGAGTCACCAAGACTCACCACCGTACCGCGCCTATGCATTTTTTAGGATATTCGGAAAAAGGAATATTGGCATGTGCACAACCTCCGTGCCATATATAAATCTTCATGACAACATGATCAACAAAATAATAATACCACATGAATCAAAATTAGATTCCAACAAATATTTCCAGATTTTCAAAATAATTTAACAATTCAAATATGAGTCAATAATCACATGAAATCAAAGGGAGTAAAACTCGTATGATTAAGGAGCATATTGCGTAAAACCCCATACCTCAAACCACCAAAAGATACCATCAATAATTCTGCCCAGAAAAGTAAGATTGAGCCACCAAAAATCTGCTCCAAAGATCACCAAAAACTCCTCCAAGAACAACCTCAAAACTGCCCCAAGAACACCTCCAAAAATATAAGGTTGAATGCATAAATCAAAGGGCTTGTTTGAGTATAAAAGAGTGGAATTGAAAATATGTTTGCTGCCAAAAAGTTGTACCAAAAAGGGTCACCCACGACATTATTTTATAAGGCAAAACCAAAAGAGTTGTAAATAAATCTAACTCTAAAAACTGCTTGCTGCTCACGTTTTTGGGGGTGATCAATCGATCGACCCCCAGGCAACGATCGATCGATCGTGCCTAAAATCTATCAGTTCGCCCTAAAAATTTTATAAGGGACAAAAATTGTAAAATCAATATAAAATCCGTTTTAACTCCGTTTTCGAAAACGTTTGAAATTCTCGCCTTTAAAAATAATAACCAACATATTGGAGCAATAAAATTAATTTTATCTCAAAATTTATTTTTTTCCTCTTTATTTCGAAAATACTTCAAAAATTACGCGGGTTGTTACACTTTCCCACTAGCAATGGAATTTTTCCCTGGAAATTTGCCAAATGCCTAACTCTAAAAAATTAGGCCAACATTTCCAAAAAGAAACTCATCTCCAAGAATAAATTCCTCACATCTAATGTAGATGCCTAATGCGAAACGATTATCTATAATAATCTATCTCCAAAAATACGCGCCACAAAAAATGCAACAGACCCAAAACCCAAGACCCGAGGGTGGTCGTATACCTAAGCTCTGATACCATTCTGTAACACCCCGCCCGCCCGGGGAGAGAGGGGCGATGTGCTACTGTCGAAAAAAACTATCCAAATCTATAAATAACAAGGTATAGAGCATCTAAGTCCTAAACAACAAAAGAGGACTACAAAACCCAAATCTCTTCAAATAAAAAAAATACAACAATTCTCTCGAAATAAAACATCTAACTATCTCGAAAGAAAATAAATCGCCAATGATCTATACATCAAAAACTAAATACAAGTCTTCTCATCTCTTGTATTAAAAATCTTCCCAAAATAATCCTCGCTGAAAGCAATCTCAATCCAATCCAAGGCGCCCAAAATCCGTGGAAACCTGCCACTAAAAGAAAATATGGGGAAGTACACAATACAACAAGAAGATGCTCAACAAAAATGTTAGCGATGAATAAAACGTCATAATATGAATAGGAATATTCAAATCAAGTGCGAATCTCGTAAGCAATTATATCACTATGATTTCTCAACACATTAACCGGGTCACCAAGCCTCACCACTGTACCGCGCCTATGCATTTTTTACCATATCCGAAAAAAGGAATATTGGCGGGTTCCCAACCTCCGTGCCATATTAAAATATTCATGATAACATGCTAAGCACAATAATAATACCACATGAATCAAAATTAGATTCCAAAAAATATTTCCAGATTTTTAAAATAATTTAACAATTCAAATATGAGTCAATAATCACATGAAATCAAAGGGAGTAACACTCGCGAGATTAAGGAGCATATTGTGTAAAATCTCATACCTCAAACCACCAAAAGATACCATCAATAATTCTGCCCAGAAAAGTCAGATTAAGCCATCAAAAATCTTCTCCAAAGATCACCAAAAACTCCTCCAAGAACAACCTCAAAACTTCCCCAAGAACACCTCCAAAAACCTAAGGTTGAATGCATAAATCAAAGGGCTTGTTTAAGTATAAAAGAGAGGAATTAAAAATATGTTTGCTGCCAAAAAGTTGTACCAAAAAGGTTCACCCACGACCTTATTTTATAAGGCAAAACCAACATAGTTGTAAACAAATCAAACTCTAAAAACTACATGCTGCTCACGTTTTCTGGGGTGATCGATCGATCGACCCCCCGGCATCGATCGATCGATCGTGCCTAAAATCTGTCAGTTCGCCCTAAAAATTTTATAAGGGACAAAAATTGTAAAATCAATATAAAATCCGTTTTTAACTCCATTTTCGAAACCATTTGAAATTCTCGCCTTTAAAAATAATAACAAACATATTTGAGCAATAAAAATAATTTTATCTCAAAATTTATTTTTTTCCTCTTTATTTCGAAAATACCCCAAAAATTATGCAGGTTGTTACACGTACCTCAACTGGATTAACTTCTGGTAGTCAAAAGCCAACATCTCTGGCAAACAAAGATTAAAGTGACATCCTAGTTTCTATAAAAATAATTCGTGAAGATCCCATTGATTCAAAGAGGTAAAAAATATTTTTTTGCCAAAAGTTATTCAAACCTTAAGTTTCACCCTCTATGTTTAAGGATCCAAGTTCAATAATTCATATGTTTTGAGATCTTGAATTTGGTCACCAAAGTTTATTTCTTTCATCTTGAAATAACTGGTTTCGTGCGGTGGACTACATGCGTGCTGTTTGCGGTGTTTAACGGTTCCTGAGCCTCTTCAATGGATACCGAGGCACACGTGGACTTATATGTTGTGGAAGCTTGCGTAAGTAGACTCATGCGTTGCATTGTGGATGAGCGATCAAATATTTAAGAGTGTCAACGCTTGTGGAGGATCGAGTCGTTGCCTAACTCTACTGTCATCTTTTGTAATTCTACATCTTAGTGAACTGTTTCGCTGGGCTATACGAAGTTTTTCCCTTCGTGGTTTTCCTCGTACATAGGTGTCTTGTGGATGTTTTCTTTATTTTTATTTAGGGTAAAAAGATAAATTTTGGTAAATTATTTTTTATATGAAAGTTTTGAAATCGGTGCTAAGTTTGATTGGGTTAATTTTGTTTAAAGTTTCAATGTTTAAAATTTGAGGAATATTTAAATATTTGACTTGTTTTTGTTTGGGCCATCCTTACCTAAGAACACATTGCAGGGGCATTCTAAAATTTGTATTAGAGCGGGTTGCACTAATTTAATGTGCGATCCTAATTTTTAGGTATTTTTTTATGAGGCACCAATTTTCTCAGTGATTTAATTACTTGAAAAAAATGATATGAACAAAAATCCCACGGGGTTAAAAAATCTCCACACTTATTCGTTAAGTCGTCAATTTTCGCTTAATTTAGTTTTGGTCAATTTCGGCCTGGTGTATTAAGTTTTTACAAATTAAGACTTCAAACAAAACTTTAGTGATATTTTTGAATATTTTAAATTCTAACTTTTTTTCACTTGACGAAAAATATTTGTTTTACTTTTTTTGAATTTTTTGAAAATTTTATTTTTTTTGAAAATTTTGACATTTTTCAAAATTTTTGGGCATTTTTAAATTTGTGAAGTTTAAAAGACGCAAGTGTACCCCCCGAACTTAAACATTTGCATTGTCCTCAATCAAAAGGACTAAAATCTAAATAAGAAAAAAAGAGTTCGATAATACAACAAAGAAATATTAAAATGCAATAGATGATAACAAACTCAAATACTTTGATTAGCAAGAAAGATTTTATAATTCCAAATGATAAATCAATACACGAAAAGATCTGCATAATAAATAGTAACACGTCCACAATTGTTAATGGGAAGGGCCGGGGGCATTGGGGTCATGGGTGTAAGGGTTGTATTAGTAATCCGACATTTGCGCGTCCGGACCCATACTCAAATAGTACATATCCACTTGGAGTCTCATTATCACACTCATATCCCGCCTCTAATCACGTCGATTCTCACTATGATCCTCTCGATACTCGTCTATGAACCCATCCATTCGGGCCTCCAAGTGATCCGTACGTCTATTTATCATTGTCGTATTGTATGCACCTTTGTCATCGGGCTCGTAATCGGGATCAGCCTCGTCATGGTAACATTGGGCATCCTACTCACCCCTTCTTCTTCTTGTTCTTCTTATTCTTCTTCTTCTTCTTCTTCTTCTTATTCCTCGACACTCTCCTCTTCCATTTCATCGTCCTCAAAGAAAGGTATAGGATTAGGTTGGACATTCTTTGATTATGTGGTGCTCTGCCAATAGATATAGAATTAATGGGCTTCCGCTCATGTGCTAAGGGGCCCCACCTGATGATATGATAGTCGGAGCAAAGAGAATTGATGAAGCGATCATATGGTAGAGACATTTTACTAGTGCCGTAATAGGCTGTGCTAGTGATTTCTTTTAAGTACATGTGTGGGAGGCTTATTTATGCTTGCTGGTAAAAAAGAAAGTATATGAATGTACCGTGCCATAGGTGGATCACCGAGTTGTTCTTCGTTGGAAGAATAATGTCACATTTGATAAGGTTGGCATAGTGGGCACATTCGGGAAGTTCCCCAAAAAGGAAAGTGTCCCATACCCACAGGGTATTGGGTCCCTAATGGCCTGAACATTAGAGGTATGTGAGAGGTGGATCGAAATATGGGTAGGTGGTATTCTCATAATCTCAACCCCTTTCACCCGCATTTTTCACTTTATGATATTAATTTTAAGAGGTACTTTTAAGCCATTAACGTAGGATTCATAGTGTCCTTTGGATGTTTTGATGAGGGTCACGTAGAAAATGCGTACAACATCGTCGTGGACCTCAAGTGAGTCATCGACAAAATAATCACACCACACAAACTGAGCAAATAGCCGAGTGACATCGCTGGGAAGTTGATCCCACATGACTTTTCGCTCCGTGAAAATCGTTTGAGTGGCGCCAAAATATTTGTCAACCCAATCCCGCTCTTGCACCGAGCAAAAAGTGTCGCGAGCGTCATTGCTCTCGACATTGGTGGAGTCGTATTTGCGAACAAGTGATCTACGGGCCCTGATTGAATTAGGAATGTTGGAAGACTTGGAGAATTTTTAAAAGAGAAGGGTGAATTTTTGGTGTGGTGAAAAGGGTGGAGATGGGTTGGTATTTATAGGGGGTGAGGGTTGAAAAGGTGAGAAAGTGAAAGGGTTTGGTGGGAAAATGGAGGAGGAAAGGAAAATGGATGGTTTTTGGGTGGGAGGGTGTTGAAAAGGACGAATTTTCATATATGGAGGGAAGGGGGATGTATTTGAGGGGAGGTAAGGTGAAAATATGGGAGGAAAGGGGAAAATTGTGAAGAAATGTTGCGTTGGCCGCAATTAGGACCGAACCGGTTTACCCAAGGACCCGAACCCATTCGCTAAACGAACCAATTTTCCCCTAAGGCCGAACCAGTTCAACTCAAATTGCAGCAAAACCCTTGGTTTTCCCTTTTTTTTACATTGGCTCGGGCACGAAGGTGGGGGAACCTAGAAATCTCTCCACGTTAATCCTATGTTCACTAACGATGATCGAGTGCCCTCAAAATTCGATGTGTTTTCAACTTCCTCACTCTCGGAACGTGTTAAGGTAAAACCAAATGCTCACATATCTTACTAATGTGGACTCAAGTCACACCTAAACGCGCAACATTCACACATGACTAAAAAATACAACATAACATCATCCCATACGCGTTAGGGGTGTAACGACTTTCCTCCAAATTACCTACTTATCCCCGTATACGGGGTCTAATAATAAGAATGACTCGGATTACTTAACATATGCCTCAAGATATGGCTTTATGTGTTGTCCATTTACCTTAAATGTGTTCCCATCTTTAGGATACTCAATCTCTATTGCACCGTGTGGGAATACCTCTTTCACAAAGAACATATTGGTCCACCGTGAACGTTACTTATCGAGAAACAAATGAAGTCGTGAGTTGTACAAGAGCACTTTTTGGCCCAAATGAAACTCTTTTCTATTGATATTTGTATCATGCGCTAGTTTAATCCGCTCTTTGGCAATGTTGATGCTATAATATGCGTCATTGCATATTTCTTCCAACTCACTCAATTAAAGTTTCCACACTTTACCAGATTTATCAAGATTAAAGTTCAACCTCTTAATGGCCCAATACGTGTGGTGATCTAACTCAACGGGGAGATGGCAAGGCTTTCCATACACAAAGTGAAATGGGGACATTCTAAGGGGTTTTTTGTCACGGTCTTGTAAGCCCATGGCGTATTGAGTAATTTATTAGACCAATCCCTACGACTAGGGTCAACGGCCTTTTCAATTGGCTAACTCGGCTTGCCCATTCATTTGTGGGTGGTAAGTCAACCCAACCTTGTGGACGACGCCATACTTTATCATTAATTTTTTAAACGACATGTTGTAAAAGTGTGTGTCGTTATCACTAGTGACGACTTTCAGAGCACCAAAAAGAGAAGGTATGTGTTTATGGATAAAATTAACCATCACTTTAGTGTCATTCATCCTAGTAGCTATGGACTCTACCCACTTAGACACAAATTCTACCGGGACAAGTCGGTGTAGGAAATCGAAAGAGGGAGAGAAAAGTCCCATAAAGTCGATGCCCCAACATTCGAGCATCTCAATTGTTAGAATAGGGTCAATGACATCACGTCAAGTCGAGAACCTATCGCAAGATCTAAAATACAATTTCCCACCCCAAAATATAGTGAGCCAATAAAGACCACATTGAAGAATCTTTGCGGCCGTCTTTTTGGTGGATAATTGTCCTCCACATGCTTTCGAATGAAAAAACCAGATTACACTAGGAATCTCTTTATCTAGCACACATTTTTTGATTATTTGGTCGGTGCAATACTCAAACAAATAGGGATCATCATAAAAAACATGCATGAATACGTAAATAACTTCCTCTTCTCTTTTGGTGTCCAATCGGAGGGGACGACCTTCGTGACTAAATAGTTCACAATACACACAAACCAAGGAAGAGAGGAAGTGGAAAATAATTTCTCATCAGAAAAATTATCGTCTATAGTTATGGGATCTTAAGGTACATTGGACAAGATCTGTAAGGAAAAATTTTCCATCATGCCCCTAGTACCTAGTTTACATTGATAATGGTGTATCCCATTCCAACCGTCAAGACAATTCGCGTTCGCACATTCAAGAAGATGGATCTGAATATCAAGCATCTTGAACATCTACGCGACATGAGGTATATTTTCGTATGGATTTTGTTATGTGTTACTTATATTTTTTAGTAAGAATAGGGATATTTTTCTAAACTGGTTTTTATCAAAACGAGGCATTTTCAAACTTTAAAATGTTTTCTGAGATTACGATAGACAGAGTTTAAAAAATTTGTTTAAGTCATTATAACGACTCGACACTTTCGTTCAAATGACATGTCAATGTCATTCGATACCTCGTTTGAAGCCTAGCTTGTCATATGGCTCAAACGAAGGCGTATTGTTTTGTGTTTTTAAGGTTGTTAGATACGTCGTTCAAAGGGCCTTCTAACGAGATGTCAATCTCGTTCGAACGACCTGGAGATTTCGTTCGAATGACATTCCACTGCATTAAAGTTTTTATTTGCCTATAAAAACCTGTTTCATGAAGATTTTTTATTAAGATTTTTCATTTATGCCAAATGCAGAACAACTGAAAATAATCTTCAATTTTTAGGGCAAATACATTTTTTAGATTCACCAAATCAATCCTAAATACTTTTTTGAATCATCTTTGGAACCCAAACACTTCTTTATCGAAGTTATTCTTGTAGAGAGCTTTCTTCACTATGGATCTTGTGATACTCGAGGGTATTGACTGCTGAAGGAGGAGTATTGAGGTTCTTATGATTCTCAAGGGAATCATTGCAGACTGAAGGCTACAGTCTTTGTGGGTTCTTATGATAATTCATTGTTGTATTTCTCTATGTATTCAAAAGTTACGATTTACATTTAATAATGAAATAAAAGGTTTTGCCCTGCGAGGATTTTTCCTCAAATTGTTTGTTTCTTTACATGTTTGATTTGAATCACCTAGTTTCATGTTTAGGGTTTAATAAAAAATGGAATTTATTTGAGAGTTGACATCTAATTAAATAAGCTCAACCCATCTGAGAATTGCGCACTCTACAAATTGGTATCAGAGCCTTTTACACAACTTTACCATGTATTTGATTTTCCGTAAAAATTTTCTTCATATCAATTTGCTAAAAAAATGATTTTTGAAAAAATCCAAGTTCAAATGGATAACTAATATAAGTTAACCAAACACTTATTTATCAAAGTTATTCTTGTGGAGAGCTTTCTTCACTACTGATCTTGTGATACTCGAGGGTATTCACTGCTGAAGGAGGATGATTTAGGTTCTTGTGATTCTCAAGGGAATCATTGCAGACTGAAGGCTACGATCTTTATGGGTTCTTGCGAGAATTCATTGTTGTATTTCTCTATGTATTTGTAAGTTGCGATTTACATTAATAGTGAAATAAAAGGTGTTGCCCTGCGGAAATTTTTCCTGAAATTGTTTATTTCTTTACATGCTAGATTTGAATCACCTAGTTGCATGTTTAGGGTTTAATAAAAATTGGAATTTATGTGAGAATTGACATCTAATTAAATAAGCTCAATCCATCAGAGAATCGCGCACTCAATAAATTGGTATCAGGGCCATTTACACAACTTTACCATGTATTTGATTTTTTGTAAAACTTTTCATCATATCAATTTTCTAAAAAAAATGATTTTTGAAAAAAGCTAAGTTCAAATGGATAACTTATATAATCGGTTGCCCGTCTTTGATGGAACAAATTATGTATATTGGAATGCCCACATGAGATCTTCACTAAAAGAGTTTGATTAAAGAGTTTGACTCGTATGTGAAGGTTGGTGGACTCCTCCCACTGTCACCGTTAATAATGACGTTAATCACAAACCCGTTTCTGATTGGATTGATGATGAGTTTAAGTGGAGTACCTACAACTCTCGAGACCTTAGTGCTATTTCTAGAGCCATCACACCCAACTAGTTATGACGTATCATGGTGTGCACCACATCGAAAGAGGCATGGGATATCCTCCAGTTGACACATGAGGGTACCAACACGATTAAGGCCTCGAAATTGCAAAATTTGACTGCATAGTTTGAGACTATTACTATGTTAGAGTTCGAGAGATTTGACGAGTTCTATGCTAGGTTGTTGGACATTGTTAACACGAGTTTTAATTTGGGTGAGAAGATTAATGATTCGAGAGTTGTGAAAAATATTTGAGATCACTCCTATCCCGATTTATTCCTCAGGTTACCGTGCTTAACTCTTTAGGGGTTTTAGACTCTCTTAGGTTATAAGAACTCGTAGGATACCTTTAAACTTATGAGATCGACATGTTTCCCAAAACCATTAAGCGTAAGGATAAAGGGATAACTTTAAAGACTCAAGTGAAGAAAAAGAGAAGGAGATATTTTATGATTCTGATTCTGAGGGTGAGGTTGATATCGACGACTTAGCCTTATTTGTAAAAAAATTTAAAAAATTTATCAAATTATCCAAAGATAATTCTTCTAATAAAAAGAATTTTGAGAAAATTAAAAAGAAAGATGAGGTCAAGGATAACAGTGAGAATGAAGAAGATATAAGGTGTTATGAGTGCGAGGGCAAAGGGTATAAGGCTTTTAAGTGTCCCATTATGGTAAAGAGAAAGGGAAAGAAGATTGCTAATATGACAACTCTTAGCGATAGTGGCATCGAGTTGGATGAGTTCAAGAATGATGTTATGAAAAGTGCCTTGTTTTCATGGCTAGTCACGTGAGCACTTCCAGTTTGTCCCACGATGATGAGGACACTAGTAAATGTGAGAGCCTCGATGATGTTTTGAGCCATTCGGGAGAATTTAATGTGAGGATGAGATTGGAAGTGCCGGTGAAGGTGATCTCCAAAAAGCTTTTAGTGATTTTAACACTGATACTTTTAAGATGAAAAAGTTGAATAAGGAGTTGTCTCTTAGGGTGATAGATTTGAAGAGAGCGATAGAAGTTTTGAGGGTGTGTGAGGTGTCGACGAGTCAACTCGAGAATGTTTTTTGTTAGCAATTAATGGTATTAGGCCAGGAAGAGAGTTATTTGACCAACACTGTGGCTAGTCTTACGAGAGAAATTTCAATGCTAATTGGAGACTCATGAGAAACATGAAGCCCGTGTATCCCAACCCAAGAGAGATCTTGAACATTCGCAGGAGGTCAGGGTCACTTTAAAGGATACATCTAAGAAGGTTGGAAAGATGCTCCTCGGTTTTAGGTAATGTTGAGAGATTAGGAATAAGTTATGACGGTGCATCCACTTTCCATGTTGCACTCCAGCCGTTTCTCGAGTTTGTGATAGATCCTTATGGTTCTCAACCTAACCCACCTAGGCATCTGTTTTCCCATAGGAGAGCGCATCCTAGACGCTTTGAGAGAGGTGTTCCCAGGCTCGTGTATGTTTTTTCCCATTTCAAGAAAAGAGGACACATTAGGGAATTTTTCAATAAGTTGGGTAGGGTGCCTCATCGGTATTTACCTCGTTATACTACTTCATGTGTTCCCAAATGCACTCCCACACATGTTACTCCTCATGCTCACGCACATCACATGAGAGAATTTAATCATTTTCGTAAGCAAGTTGAGTATTTATTTAAAACTTCACACCATTTGATGGATAATTTTCATAAGATCTCACCACCTTTGGAAAAATCCTTCGGATCTAATGATTGAGGTTTAGACTTGTTTGCTATTCTAGGTTGTTTTTCATGTTCATATCTTTATGCCCATAGCTAGTGTGTACTACCATTGTATTTACTTTTTACATTTTGATATTTTTTTCGAAAAATCCAAAAGGAGTTTTGTTTTTCATTAAAATTTTTGGAAAAATACAAAAAGATTTACTTTTTTTAGAAAAAATGAAAAAGCCAAAAATATTTTATTTTCAATAATTTTTTTTGGAAAAACACAAAAAGATTTATTTATTTATTTTTACACCTATATGGATGGACATTTAGGATGACCAAGTCCCAATATCATTCCATTATCCATGTGACTTTTTCATAGTGTTTTGAGACGTAACATCATTTCATCCACATGCTTTATAATGTTTGGAGTCATTGAGATGTGATTAATGATTACTTCGTACATGTTTGACTAGTGGTTTTGTTTAATTCACACATGCACGAATTTATTTGAGTATTGTACTTGTCTATCACATGTTGGTCAAAGTGTTTACCTCTCAATCCCGTCTTTAAAACAAATCAAATGAGATAAAATGAGATAATGAAAGTAGTGCATGTAAGAAACATTACTCATGAGACTTTTTTTACTATTGGAAAAATGATGAGTGTACACGGGAAATGGCCGCGAGAGGCATGTGAACTCATCGTGAAAGCCACTATTTGAAAAGATCCCAAAAAAATAAAGAAATAAAAAAATAAATTTTGTAAAAAATGGGCCAAACAGTTTAGTTTGATTGATCTTTCAAAAGAAAAGAATATAAAATATGATCATGTTTATCTTTTGAGGTAGTTTGGTTGGAAAGCAACGGGTTTGCACGTCCTGACAAAGTCTTGAAAAAGCATTACATAGTTTTAGACGTTATTGGTGTGAAAATAATTTTAGAATTTGATTTGTTGATCAGATTGAGTCGATATCATTTGAATTCAATATTTTTACACCTAATGACGATTTTAAGTTTATTCATTACGAGTGCTCAAAATTCATCGTGCACATATGTTATGACTGTTTGATTTGATTTTTCTATCAAATTTGTTCACACCCATTCATTCCATTTCCACGATTTGGTTATCTAAGTGTTAGTCCATGGTGTGTAGTGTTTTGTAAATTTTTTCTCTTGAAAAATAAAAAATAGTTTGTGACCTTTTAAATTTTTCCTTGCATGAGCTTATTTGATATATATTTATGATGATTTGTGATGCTTGATGTGACCCACTCTGATTTATTATGTTTTATTATTTACCTTGTCTGTTTTTGACAAATAAAAAGGGGGAGAACGAATTATGAATTACGGGGGAGTGAGAGTTTGAATTATGGGGGAGATTTGATTTGATTTGATTTTGATTTATGATTTATTATCTGATTTCAAACTCGATATGTTAAGAAGGTATTTTCTTTGTCTATTGTATATAGAACTTTGATGAGCATTTTGAAAGTACAAAAAAAGAAGACCAAGAGAAAGCAAGGATATTTGAATATAGTTGAAAGTTGAAGATTTTTTAAGACTTACATATTTAGTATCTTTCCACTTTTGGGTTCTTAGGAGGGTATTAGATTTGTGTAGGATTTTTTTGATAATTCGGATATTTTTATTTTGTATTGGAATAGTCATAAGGTGATATTTGTAAGGACATATTTTCCATCATGTCCCTAGTACCTAGTTTACATTGAGTATGGCGTATTCCGTTCCAACCTTCGAGACAATTCATGTTCACGTATTCAAGAAGGCGGATCCGAATATCAAGCATCTTTAACATGTACGTGACCTGAGGTATATTTTGGAATGTATTTAGTTTTGTATTACTTAGATTTTTTGCTAAGTGTTGGGATATTTTTCTAAGCTATTTTTTTTTATCAAAACGAGGTGTTTCCAAACTTTAAAACATTTTATGAGATTATTGTAGGCAGAGTTTTGAAAAATCATTTAAGTCATTCTAATGACTTGACACTTTCGTTCAAACGACATATCAATGTCGTTCGATACCTCGTTTGAAGCCGAACTTATCATATGGCTCAAACGAAGCCATACTGTTTTATGTTTTTAAGTTCCTTAGATGCGTCATTCGAAGGGGCTTCTAACGAGATGTCAATCTCGTTCGAACGACCTGAAGATTTCATTCAAAGGACCTTATGTCGCCTCAAATTTTTTATTTGCCTATAAAAACATGTTTCTTGAATATTTTTTATTAAGACTTTTCATTTACGCAAACTGCAGAACAACTAAAAAATAGTCTTTACTTTTTAGGGAAAAATGACTTTTTAGATTTTCTAAATCAATCCTAAATACTTTTGTGAATCATCTTTGGAACCCAAACACTTCTATATCAAAGTTATTATTATGGGGAGCTTTATTCACTGTTGATCTTGTGATACTCGAGGATATTCGCTGTTGAAGGAAAAGGATTGAGGTTCTTGTGATTCTTGAGGGAATCATTGCTGACTAAAAGCGACGGTCTTTATGGGTTCTTACGGGAATTCATTACTATATTTCTCTATGCATTTGTAAGTTACTATTTACATTTAATAGTGAAATAAAGGTTTTTCCCTACGGTGATTTTTTCCTGAAATTGTTTGTGTCTTTACATGCTTGATTTGAATCACATAGTTGCATGTTTAGGGTTCAATAAAATTGGAATTTGTTTGAGAATTGACATCTAGTTAAATAAGTTCAAGCCATTGGAGAATCATTCACTCTACAAGAGCCTAGATAAGTTATCGTCTACAATTTTCTCTACTCCTTTCTTGTCTTTAATGGAAAGATCTAACTCTTGAAGTATCAAGATCCACCTAATGAGGTACGAATTCACATCCTTCTCGAAAATTATATATTTGAGAGTTGCAGGGTCGGTAAAGCACGTTATGGGTGACCCGATAAGGTATGAACGAAATTTATCGAGAGAGAACATTACCTCTAAAAACTCTTTCTCCATGCTGGAGTAGTTCAATTTAGGTCCGGTTAACGTTCGACTAGTGTAATATACGACATGGTCCTTCTTATCTCTCATTTACACTAAAACATCCCCTATCACATAATGACTAGAATCACTCACAAGCTCAAATTGAAGGGTCCAATTTGGAGCTTGCATGATAGGAGCGTACATTAGCATGCTTTTCAATTTTTCAAAAGCCTCTTGGCACACTTCACTCCACTCAAAAGGGACATTTTTTGCGAGTAGGTTACTAAAGGGCCTAACCATCGAGCTAAAATATTTAATAAACCTACGATAAAATCATGTGTGGCCTAAGAATGAGCGCATTTTTTTAGTGACTTAGGTCGGGAATGTTCGACAATTATGTCAATTTTCGTCCTATAAACCTCTATCCTCTTGGATGACACGATCTGGCCAAGAACTAATCCTTTGGTAACCGTAAAATGGAACTTCTCCTAATTTAGTACCAAGTTCTTTTCCAGACATAGGGCAAGCATCTTTTTGAGATTAGTAAGGCAATAGTCAAAACAGGGGTCGAAGACACTAGAATCATCCAAGAATACCTCATGGACCCTTTCGACCATATGACTAAATAGATTAAGCATGAACCTTTGAAAGGTCGCGGGCTCATTTCACAATTCAAATGGCATAGATTTTTAGGCAAAGATGCTGAAGCTATATGTGAACTTAGTCTTCTTTTGATCTAGCACACCCTCCTCATTTTGGTTATACTCGAAATAACCATCTAAAAAATAATAAAATGGGTGGACTGAGACTCTCTCAAGCATTTGGTCCATTGAAGGCATAGGGAAGTGGTCTTTTCTACTACCGGCATTGAGTTTACTGTAATCAATATAAATGCATTACCCGGTGTTGGTACGTTTTGGAATAAGTTCCCCCTTTGCATTCTCGACCACAGTCATTCCCGACTTCTTCGAGATGACTTGAATATGACTCACCCATTTACTATTTGAGATGGGATAGATGATGCCTCACATATAATAACTTAAAAATGTCCTTTCTAATAAAATCCTTCATGATCGAGTCCTCCTCTAAGTAGATTTTATGGGTACAAATCAAGGGACTTATACCATTCAAATTCGCGATGGACCAACCAAAATCACCCTTGTGCTTCCTCAAAATGGTCATAAGCTTATCTTCTTGCTCTTTATTTAGGCTCGAGGAGACAACAAATGGATATGTCTCATTCTCTCCCAAATAAGCGTATTTGATGTTGGAAGGAAGTTTCTTCAATTCAAGTTTTGGAAATTTAAAATTAGAAGGAACCATGTAAGATTCCCTCAGTGGTAATTCCTCGATCGGGACACCCAACGAACATCTCTCACGTCCTCTTCACTCTCTCCCTCATCCAATAATTCTCTCATCCCACTCACATCTCGATCAAAATCGGAGTACTCACTCTCACTCTCACTCACTTTCACTAGACATGCCTCAAGTGGATTCCAAACGTGATTACGCATAAAGCATTTGTGTACTACCTCCTCTGTAATATCTGACTCATGTAACTCGTCCTCATCATCCATTTGCTTGGTGATGTTGAAGATATTTATTTCGAGTGTCCTACTCCCGAATGTGAGTTGCATTTTCCCATTACAAATGTTAATTAATGCGTTAGCCATGGCTAGGAAATGGATACCAAAAATAATGAGGACATGATGACTCGAGGGGGAGGAGGGCTCCGTTTCCCAAATGATGAAATCACCGAAAAGTAGAAAGTTTCGACTTAGATGATCACGTCCTCAACTATCCCACGAGGTATTGTCACGAAGCGATCCACAAGTTGGAGTGTAATTTTGGTGTCTTCCAATCTCCCAATTCAAGCTTCCTATAGATAGAGTAATGGAGAATGTTGACATTCGCCCCTAAATCTAGTAAAGCTCTCTCGATTTCATTCTCTCCAATAATGCATGAAATGTTGGTCGCACTCGGATCTTTATACTAGGGTACGAGGTCGCTCAAAAGTACCGAACTCACAATTTATGCTAAGGACACCTTCTTATTTACCTTTAGTTTACGTTTCACCGTGAGTAATTCCTTTAAGAACTTTGTATACCCTCTAATTTGCTTGATAGCCTCTAGAAAAGGTAAATTAAACTTCACTTTCTTAAGCACTTCTAAAATGTCATTAACGGAGGCCCCTTTAGGAGGAAGAACCAACCGTTGAGAGTAAGGTGCGGCTATAAGGATTTCACTACCACATTGGGCCTAACTGTGTCATCTTTTTCACTCTATTCGAATGGGGAATCTTCGGCCTCTTGCGTGTCGAGCGAAACCTCCTTGTCTTTTTGCACATCGTTTGGGGGAGGTGACAAGTAAACAAATCTCCCACTACATAGAGTGGTTACTGCTTGATATTGATCTTCATTTTTATTGGGAGTAGATCTTACACAATTTTGGCCTTGGGGAGGTCATTGGCCTTGGTCAGGCAACTTTCCCCTCTCTTGGACACTTAAGGAAGATTTCAGCTTAGAAAGCGATGCCTTTAAGTCGACAAAATTTTTAGTATTTTGGTCATTTATCGCTGACTGAGTTTGGATGAATTGAGAAAGAGTTTCCTCAAGACTCTTCCACCGTGTAATCACATAAGGTTTCAGAGGAGGCACTTGCATTAGTAGCACTTGTTGATAAGGTGGGAGTGGTAGAAGTTGTTGGGAAATGTGTGGATTCGAGTTCATCACTGCATTCGGTTCCCATAACTAAAATTGGGATGGTTTATCCATGAGGGATTACAAAATTTTCCATGAGGGGCGTTAAAATTACCCTTATAAGCTCCCATGTCCTCAACTTGCTCTTGAAGCATAACTTTGTAGGTGGATATCATTGTAATTTTCTTCGTTAAAAGTACCTCCTCACAAATCGCGCAACTCTCCTCCAATAAAGCTCGAGATGGGCCTGACATATCTCCCCTATAGCTTTGACCATGTCTTCTAGCCTCTTGTCTAATTGGTTAATTTGGAGATTCAACTCAGCATCCTTATCCAAGTGATAGAGTCGGGACACGAAAGGAATTTTTGATAGGATTCTAGATTTGGATTGGGTGTTTGGATCTAATGTGACCCAAACTTGAGTAGTCTCGACGGCATACTTAAAGTGGGCCCCCGTATTGTCTGCATCTAACCCGAAGAACTCTCTCGGGCCAACACATAGTTTCAATGAGTTTTTTTTTAGTTTAGTCTAAGCCCATGATGGAAGTAAGAGATGAGTCTCCAATTCTCAAAGCCATGATATGGGAACATGTTAACTAACTCATTGAACCATCCCAATACTTATCAAATGGCTCGTTATCATTTTTCTTACAAGTCTGAATTTGAGCCCAAATAGAGTTAGTCCTATTAGAGGAAAAGAACTTTTGGAGAAATTTAGCCTACATGTCTATCCACATAGCTATCGAGTTCGGTGCTAATAACCAAAGGCAAGTCTTGGCCTTGTCTTTAAGTGAAAACGGGAAAAGTTTGAGGCACACTATGTCTTGGGTAAAAGTTTGATCCTAAAACATCTCGCACGGCTCCTCAAACTCTCTAATGTGGAGATAAGGCTTCTCCGACCCCATACCATGAAATTGTGGGAGAATTTGAATCATCCTATTCCAAAAGTGGAATTGCCCACATTATACTGACATATAATGCCTCCCGGAGTGACAATTCGCTCTGGATATAAGAGGTCTCTTATGGTGCGGTATGACATCACTCCCTCTCCCGTTTGGAAACTAGCATGATTAGACATCACACTCACACTTATAGAATCAGTTTCCTCACCTGAGTTCCTAAACGTTCAACTCGTGGTGTGAGTGCTCAGTGTAGGAGGTGGTACCCAAAAATTTGAAGTGTTTGGAGTGTTTAGAGTGTTATTGCTAGAAGGAGGGAGCTCAACTATTGGATATAGGGTTGAGTATTTTGAATTTAAATCCTCGAGAGAATATTTTTATTTTCCTTATTTTTTAGATATTTTGTATCATTTTTTTAATTTTTTTTAATTTTTTGATTTTTTTTGGCTTTTTAGGATTTAGAGTCAAATTTAGATCAAATCAACCTAACATAGTGTGTCTGCCTACTCCCGGGCAATGACGCCAAAAACTTGACGTAGAATGTGTGTGCCACGTGTGAACCTACGACTCAAGTGCAAGTCGGTGGCTCAAGTAATACCCAGCAAGTCGAAATCGAATCCTTAGGGAATAGGACGATACACGATACGATGATGGCAGTAGGGTTTTAAAATCTAGGTATCGACTCTTGAAAGAAAACAAAAGGTGATTTGATTTTGGAAATTTTTTTAATTAACTAAGAGAGCTTAAAAAGAAATCAAGAACTTAGAACTTTGATTTTGAAAACCATTTGGAAAAAGTGAAGTCGGGATCCAATCCCCCGAACCGTTGGTATTTTCATTAGATATAATATTCTTGATAATTATATATTTAATTAAAATAAAAGGTTAATTGAATTGAAGCACTAAATGTGTGAGAATATTACTAAGCACAATATTTAGTCAACAATTAAATTTACGTGAATGACTAAATTGTTGGCACATATATCGTATCCTCAAACACTCCGGTAGCATACGACAAACGAATTTAAGCGACCTACGATATTAGTCTCAACAAAATATCAAACCTTAATAATTATGTATATGATTACGTCAAATTTTGTATCTATCATTCAAACTTAGGTTGGGTTAATGTTCCCTAAAATTCTAAAAGTCTAGTCGGATATGATCACAATAACTACGCATGAGATTATTGAATACATGTATACATGATGAAGAAATAATGTTAAATATGTAGAAATTTAATGTTTCCAATCATGGATAAAATAAGACATGCACAAGAACAAAACCTGAATGGAAATTTGGAAATAATAAACTCTTCGGTTGAATTTGGAGTGCAAGAATGTATTAAAATTGCTCCCAGAAGTTCTTAATGTTTTCTTGCCTTACAATAAGTAGTAATGATAAATTGTAACTCCCAATAAGTATTTAAAAGGGTTAGAAATCGCTTTAAGAAGTCCTCAAATACTCAAACTCTTGTAGCTAAAAGTTAGGAGAAAACTAAAATCCTGTTTAGGGGTGAACCATTAGCCGAACCCATAGCAAATTGAACCCATATGGAGAACCGGTTCGCATAAGCCACCGAACCGATTCAGTCCTTTTCTCTGCATAAGCTTGCCTTGTTGGCTTATTTTGCTATTATTTACCACTTTTCAATGGGATTATGTTCTCAACTTTGAACGTGCATAACTTTCTATCCGTAGTTCGGATCTGGGTGCCATATCTTCCAGTATACCTGTGACATCAAAATCTTTAACTTTCAGGAGGCTCCTCCTCCGAGTTCCAGATAAAAAATTATGAAATTACACTTGACTTTCCTTTATTTTTATTCTTTCACCTTTTCGATTTATCTCTTGCATCCACTTGCATGAATTACTTGTAAAACATGAGAGAAATACACAAAACAAGAAATAACATAGATATGAGATTAATAAGGATTAAAGTTACTGTACGGGACCGTAACATACCAAAATTAAGGGGATAATTATGATATATTTATTCCTAATTAGTCGTCTTGTCAAAGTTTTATAAATCAAAATTTAACAATTCCATCTTTGCAAGATATGCAATGCTCCACCCAAACACGTAATAAAATATGATCTAAAATGATTCAAGTGTCCTCCAAATGCGGTCATATTTGCCATACCCCCTAGATGTACAAATACAAAGTATTTTGATCAAGTTCAAACATTGCTCAAATGAGAAAGCCCCAGTACGGTGTATGCTTAGGCAGGGATGGTCCAAACGAGAAAAAAGTCTAATTTTAGAGATCAAAACTTTATACAAATTTAACCCAATAAAAATTTGCACCAATTAAAACCATTTTATTGTGAAAAACCAATTTATTTAATTTTATCTTTTTAACCTTAAACATGCATCTAGGTGATAAGAATATGGAATAAATAAATCTAACACAACACGCCAATGTACGAAGAAATTCACAAAGGAAAAACCTCGAATGGCCTAGCCAAACAGATCACTGTGATAAGGTTTTACAAAGATTAGATAGTATGTTTACTCAACAACTCGTCTCCCTCGCAAGCCTTGACGCTCTTCTATCTTCAACCTCACATCTACAGTGTAACACAGGATCCCACCCATGCAAGCTTCCACAATATGCGAGTTCATACATGCCTTAGTACCCACTGATAAGGCTCAATAACCGTCTACATATTGGAACATGGAATCCACCTCTTCTTCATCGTAACACCACAAACACGGAGTCCACCATGTGTAAACAACAAGTACGGAGTCCTCCGCACAAAACACATTCTCTCAGATGATGAGAAACAAACTTTGGTGCCCAAACAAAAGAGCTCAAAGCATATGAATATGAGAACTTGGATATTTAAACACAAAGGGTGAAACTAGGGTTTTGGAACTTTGGTAAACATGTAAGGAATTGATTTTTTGCCAAAAATTATTTAAAAACCTGAGTCCAACACGCTTTAAATGGTGAAAACATGATTTTTGAGGCGGCGAACTTGTTTGAATGAAACACTTACCTTGTTCAAACGAGAAGTGATTTTCATTCCAGCTACATTCCAATTTGTTCGAACAATTAAGCTTTCTTGTTCTAACGAGCTTATAACGAAAGCAAGTTTGTTAAATATAGATACCTCATTTGATGTTCGTTAGATGGTCATTCTAATGAGATTCAAATGTTTTTCTAACGAGATCAAACTTCATTCCAATGAAAATTGATTTTCGTTCTAACGAGGCGTAAAACTCGTTCTAACAAGATCAAAACCATAAAATATTTTTCTTTAAAAAAAATATTTTAAAAATAGTTCCAGACATTTTTTTCAAAAACAAACACCCTTAAAAATATCCAAGGACCATATAAAAAATTACATCCATATCTTACGAGATCCTCGATAAATGTGAAGATCCTTTGTAAATGTGAAGTTAAACTTGGGACGACAAACACGGCACGATGTGTATCCAACTTTGAATTTTGGCCGCTAGGTTATCAAACATGTCGTAGGCTTACGAGTTCGACAATACAAAGACTAACCTATGACTCAAATTTTTTGTCCATACTTAAGAGAACTACTAATAAATTAACTCGATTAGAAATTTATCGTTAAAAATCTCCCCATCTGGATATTCAGGGATAAAACAAAGACAAAAATCCTATGGGCCGTCAAACTCTCTAAAAAGACTCAATCCCCAACCCAAAAGGAAAAATAAAAACTTAACCGACTCATACGCCATGTAGCTTTGCTCACTTGAAAACTTTGTCACGTGTTCTAAACTTCCACACTTAAACACACCTTCAAATGCAAAGAGAATATAACTAGTATAAATCCGCATAAGAATAAACATCTAACTATGTCTAAAATAACCGCAACTTATGTCAGATGACTCCCCATAAGATAAAGATATTCAATCATGAAAGGAAAGATACCATTTATCCCCATTTTTTTTCCAGTAATAGACAAAGAAAAATGGCATAAAATTATTTCACTCCCATAAACCAAATCTCCCCCTAAATGTGTGAATATGAGATACCAATTTTAAAATAGGGAGGAGGGAATAAAATCATGCCATGGTGTAAAGTATATCAAACACACAACATGGAAACTCAAGCATAAATAATTTAAACTATGATCAAACAATATACATATCAATACAGAATGATACCAATATGAATAAGAAATGAAGCATGATACCAATTTTGAAATTTCCAGTTTGGAAAAGCAATTTCAATGCATATAGTGAGAGATATCAATATGATCATATAACATGCCAAATAGAATTCAAAGATAAAGCATATGGCAAACATTTGAAATGCAAACACTAAAAAAATGATACCAAATATATACATATGGAAAATATACAAATGACAACCCGGCACATATATATAAGTATAAACAACCACAAAAACTCGACACAAAAAACATAAGCGTTACACACTAGCATATTATCGACGTGTCTTAACACGTGGGATGAAATGAATGGGCATGAACAGATACAAATGAATTATGACCTAAATGCTCAAATATGTTCAAGGAGTTCTAATTGAGTGCAAAACTTTATCAAACTAAGATTTTTCGTCAAGTGACAAGATAAAATGAACTCTATGAACAAACAAGCACAATGCACACAAGCCTAGAATGTTGACGATTCTTCAAATTGATATTGTAATGACAAAATAAGCATAACTATGATTCATTGTGCAAACCTATCGATCTTCAACTATAACACCCTCAAAAGATAAACATATAAAATATTTTATTTTCACTAAATTCTTTTGAAGCTATCACTTTTGAAAATCAAACAAACTAAACAAGTTGAGCATGGCAATTTTTCTGATTTTATTACCTCTCAATCTTTTCATTGGGCTCTTACCAACGGTGGCTTTTTCCCAAAGGAATTTTTCTCATTTTGTAGACCCTTCCCATGCACCGTCAGATTTTTTTAATACTATCAAACATTCTCACAGGCAACGATTCTTACATGCATTATTCCCCCATAGTCAAGAAATATGTAAATGCCAAGACTGATGGGAGAATATCTCAAAACGCTCAAATATAATATGTTAAGTTAACTTCAAAAAGCTCATGCATGTGTGTCTGGAGAAATATACAAAGTTAAATCCATAAATAAAATCAAATTCAAAACAACTCCATGCAATCATGATTAAGAACAATCTAAGTATTGACTATAATAACCAAATGTCCTAGTCACATTGAAAGCACACATTGAATTGGAGTTAAACACATCAATATGACACATGAAATGTGGAAAACTAAAATACACAATAATCAAAAATATTTTTGAGTTTTTCAAAAAAAATTCAAACAAAATACCAATTTGAAAACTAACTAACTCAAAAGACAAACAAAATCTTTTTGAATTTTTCAATATGACTCAATAAAAGAAAAATCAAAATACAAAAGATATAAATAACATAAAACTAGAAAGAATATCATGAATCACACCTAATGCATGTGAACATGCAAACACAACCAGTCATAAGATATAACATGAGTAGTATCATGTGCAAGAAAACGAGAACCAATAAGTCCAATATTTAAAGCCTCCAACTCCGATTTCCTAATAATATAGGTGTAACGTGATGCTCTCAAGTTTTGGGAACCTTGGTGACTCTATTCTTAGACTTTCTAGGACCATTTTTAAGATCATAGAAAAACCTTTTAACGTGATATTTCCTACCTCAATGTGTGCAAGTGTAAACATAGAGATGGGTGTTACTTAAGGGTTGACCTTTCCTAATGTTCCTAGTCAACTCTCTCAAACACATGGTCTTGGATTGGGTAGCGGAAGTCTTTTGATCATCGAAGACAATTCCACACTTGTCATCTTTGATTTGGACGATGCCGAACATCTAATCAAACTTTCGACTCAAATATCTCAATATTTACTCTAACTCAACTATCCTCGACTCGAGTAAATGTTTAGACTCCTCAAACTCATGAAGATATTTTTTTAAAGACTTCATTAAACCTCAAAGACTATCTCTCTCACCCTCAACATATTTTAACGTCTCTCGAAGAGTCCTCTTACGTGCCATAAGATCCTCAATCAAAACGCTATCATTATTATCTACGGCACGTTCGTTCAACCTAGCTTCCAACTATAAGTTAACCTTATTCACTCTAAATATTTTCATATAAAACTCATGAAAGGAAACTTGGAGTTCACTTATGTAACACCCCACTCAATAAAATATCAGGACATCAGTCCTATACCCAATTAAAAAAATGTATAGTTGGTTCATTCTTAGCATCACTGTCAAAAAACATTAATCACCTAATATCCAACTAAGCAAGTGTTAAAACTTTTCAAATTTTAATTTAATAAAATTCCATTTCTACAATTACGAACAATTTCATAATAATCCAATCCACAACAATAAATGAATCACAACATAATTTAAATGAAACTAAAATAATACTTTCCAGCAAAATATCTCAATACATAAATCCCAATAATAACAAATGTACCATAACGACATGAGTATAAAATCGTGATTCAAATAGAAGGGAAATACTATAATCCTCTTGGGCGACATGACCTAAATAAAAATCAACTATAGAGTAGGAATCAACAAATATGAAGGTGTCTAAACAAAGCTCCAAATTCCATAGTGTCCATAACTCGTCAAAAACATAATCCTCTAAGGCTCGCATCCCTGTGGCTGAACACCTGATATAGGAGATACAAGAGAGAGAAGAGAATATGCAAGGAAATGGGTTAAAGCCCGATGTAAAATAGGTTTTAAATCATCAAGTGAATAATTGCAATATTTATCACTTATAATATACATGTTAGATTATCGAACTCTATCTTGAGATTCTTACCTCTCATCTAGAGTGCACACCTAACGTACATCTAAGCAATCCTAGTCACAGTTCCTATGTTAACTAGTTTAAACCAGTGTATCCACTAAGCACAGCCCAATTCATTCCCACGTACAGATCCCATATTACATGTAATAATGATATAAACATATATATCCATTTATATTCAACATGGTTAAGCCCCTTATTAATTCAATTCAATTAGGTGTTCTCATACTTAATTAATTCTAGATATCATTATCTTTCAATTCTACTTTAGTCACACAGTAGATATCATCATATATATATATATATATATATATATATATATATATATAGAGAGAGAGAGAGAGAGAGAGAGACAGCTGCGGTGCTGCATTACTCGACTATCATGTCCCAATAAATCTAGTCATTGTACAGGGGACTATAGGTTCGGTAAAGATCCCTCGAACCACAAATATTGAATCAAAAATAATGGAGGTGAACATAATCCTAAGCCTTTAGGATACGCACATACCTACGCACCTAAATGACCGTTCTATACCATTATTCTCACTAATGGTAATCGACCTATGTCCAATGTTCTCGAGTGACAAGTCAAAAACCCCATAGATTCATCGGGATATGACTGCCCTCACGCGTAAACCTCCCGTCGATAGCAAGAAAGCTAGGTATGTCATACGCATAAATTATCAATCAATAGGCATTATCATCTACCTATGTAAAATTAGGTACTCTTTCGACCTATGTATAATATTAGGAATTTATCCTATCCCCAAGTACCCGTTATATTTATCAATACCACCCATACTTGTTAGTTATAATTATTTTCATTGTCACATTATTACTATGTAGTTATCACTCACATAATTTCCTTCTCACTTTAATAAAAATTCCAACATTAACCCAAGTCTTTTGTTCCTTATTAATGTACCAAAATTTATCCAAACTTAATTCATCGAATATTATTATGTGGATACAACTTACATAATATTATCCTCAATATAATATTCCAACACTCACCCAAGTCCCTCACCTTTTGTAATGTACAAAATTATTCGAATATTATTTTTACCGAAATTTATATAATTAATTCCCTCTGTAATCTTTCCCCAATTCAACCCCACACAAAATACATTCTTCGGGTCTCAAGTATATTCTACTACCCTCCCTCAAGTCCCATAGTATTCAAATAATCACCAGTAAAGATTTCCCACAATTTGGGATTCAATCAAACTTTAAAAGGAAAACGTTTCACATTTCCAGGGGAAGTCGATCGATCGATGTTCTTGGGTCGATCGATCGATCGATGAGATATCAACCCAGTTTCTGCATATTACAACCTATGTGTTTAACACTTCTTTATCATCAAAACTAATATAAATCAATCCAAAACTTCTCCTACTTAATCTCAGTTGACATAGTCAGGTATATGATCAAATTCTAATAATCAGACAACCTAAATTCATTAATTAGTTTGGATTAAATCATATCATTCCCAGAATTCTCATATTTTAATATTTCTCCCAGAAAATTATATGAACCCAGATTTCTTCCATCAATTGAAACCAAATTTCGTGGATTAAAACCTTTGTATTGAAAGAGATTTATTCATGAACTAAATTAGGACTTTACAGTTTATCCAGATTTCTTCCATATTTCTTCCATCAATTGAAACATGCAAATTGTGAGATCCTAATTATCCTATCTAGCACGGATATTTTAAGCATCAAAATAAAGCAAGAATTTCACTTGCCTTAGTTATGTAGGTCTGAACCTTTGGTGATGATGGTGTAGGATTTCTTCCTCATTTTCCGGCGACCTTTCGGTGGTGGTGCTGGTGGCAGAAGGTGGTTAATCCCCTTTGGTTTGCCCAAAAGACTCTTCCCTTTTCTAAGCAACCTCTTCTTCTCCCAAGGAACCTTTCACCCTCTCTCTCACACTAAGACATCTCAAATATTTTGTGAAGAAATGGAATGAACCTACGTTCCTTTAACCCAACACCTTTATAATAAGACAAAACCCGGAATTACTATTCATCTCCCAAGTAAAATGACTAAAATAGCCCTTCGGGGTGTCCTTTCATCCCCCGCTTGACGCGAGACCCAAATCCAACACCCGAATAGACTTTTCTGACTATTTTGACCCTTCCGAACGCAACGACGCACTCGAAATGACCATAAGGTTGATATAAAATAATGTTTCCTTTTTATTCATTTGAATTGGTCCCGACGCGTCCCATACTATGTCCCGACTTAATTTCCATTATTACCGTATTAGTAACTCATGATAATATAAATAACGAAATTCATATATTACTTATATATCACCAAGTAATATTCAGAATCACATATTACTATAATCTCTAGTAACATTAAATTCAGATTAATCCCAATTAATTATTTCCTAATTAATTCCAATTAATCCCTATTAACTTTTAATTTATCGCATAATAAATGTTATTAAAAATTACGGGGTATTACAACTGTCCTCCTCCACTTATTTATGCACATTCTCTTCTCTACTCTCTCTACCATCACTCACTTGGGATCCACAGACTATGGCTTTAGAAGTGTCATATATAGAAATATCTTTATGGGAAGATTTACATGACTAGCCATGAATGCAGTGTAGTTGCGCTCAATGGGGGAATTGGGTCCTTCTTTTGAATCACTATCCCTAAGGGTGACATTGTACACCTTCGGTTCTTGCCCTCCTTCCTTAGTTTGGTGGGGGCACTCAACTACCCTATGGCCCTAACCCTCACAACCATAATATTTTTCCAACTCATCCCTCCTAAATTTCTCATTCCAATTCTTAGGGTAGTGATCGACCTTGTTGTACGTATTTTTCTCAAACCTTTTCGCATCTTTTGATTGCTTTTGGAATTCGAAAAATTTCTTGAACTTCTTTGCAATCATGATCATATCCTCGAACTCAATGTTAGACTCAGAAACATGTATTTCCTCCTTCCAAGCTTTCAAAGAAATGGCCTTATCTTTCTTCTTCTTAATCTTGGAGGAAAACATGTTAAGATCATATAATTGTAAGTCATCAACAACCTTTTCAAGTTTCGTAGAGTCTAAACTACCCAAAGAATTCAAAACCATCACTTTTGAATAAAATCTTTCAGGCAATGACCTTAAGATTTTCTTGATTACTCAGTTTTTGGGTATCTTCTCTCCCAAGTTAAAAGATGAGTTAACTATGTCGGACAGTCTAGCGTAAAACTCATCAAAGGACTCACTCTTCAACATCTTAATGGTTTCAAACTGAGTGGTGAGGTTTTGGAGTTTGGAAACCTTAATAGCTCTAATTCCTTCATAGGTGAGTTAGAGTATGTACCAAGCCTATTTGGATGTCTCTTAAGTCATAATATGACAGAACTCCTCCAGGTTGATAGAACAAAATAAAGCATTGACACCACGTGAATTATATTTTTCTAACCTATGCTCAGCCTCACTCCATGACTCTACATGTTTAAGTATCTTATTCCCTCCAACTAAATTGTAGTAGGTGTAGTCCATCCATTTAAAATCGCTTGCCATACCCACTCATCTATCAACTTAAGTGTTGATTTCATACACAATTTTCATATGCGTAGTTCGACCCATTAATCATTAGTTCTCTAATTCCATCAAAACCACCAAAATTCATTTCTAACAACACGGGATCAAAACACAATAATTTAGCCTAACCCGTTTTGATACCAATTTGAGAACGCCCTATACACTGTGTGATTAGGTAGGGATGGCCTGAATAAACAAAAAGTCTATTTTTACTTTTTTAATTTTAAAGATCAAAACTTTAAATAAATTAAACCCGCTAAAACTTCGTACTAATTAAAATCATTTTGTTGTGAAAAAATCAATTTATCCAAATTTATCTTTTTAACCTAAAACATGCATTTAGGTGATAAGTGGATAAAATAAATAAATCCAACACAACACGCCGATGTACGAGAAAAACCCCAACGGGAAAAACCTCGGATGACCCAGCCAAACAGATCACTATGATAAGGTTTTACGAAAACTAGATAGTAGACTTACTCAATGACTCGTCTCCCTTACAAGACTTGACGCTCTTCTATTTTCAATCTCTCCTCCGTAGTGCAACGTAAGAGCCCACCCACATAAGATGCCACAACGTGTGAGTCCACGCACGCCTCAGTATTTATCGACAAGGCTCAATAATCATCTACTGATTAGAACACGACATAGACCGCTTCTTCACCACAACACCACAAATGTGAAGTCCACCGTATGTAAACAACAAGTACGGAGTCCACTGCACCAAACACGTTCTCTCAAATGATGAGAAACAAAATTTTGTTCCCAATTAAAGTATCTTAAAGCATATTAATATGAGAAATTGGATCTTTAAACATAATGGGTGAAATAAGGATTTTGGAACTTTGGTAAACAGGTAAGGAATTTATTTTCTCCAAAAGTTATTTAAAAAATAAAGTCCAATACGCCTTAAATAGTGAAAACAAGAATTTTAAGGTGGTAAAATTTTTCGAATGAAAAGACATATCTCGTTCGAACGAGAAGTGATTTTCATTCTAACGAAACTCCTATTCATTTGAATGATCAAGCTTTCTCGTTCTGACGATCTTCTAACGAAAGTATGTCTGTTAAATAGAGATGCCTCGTTTGATGTTCATTGGATGGTCGTTCCAATAAGATTCCAATGTCGTTCTAATGAGATCAAACTTCATTCCTATGAAAACTATTTTTTTCCCAATAACATGCAGAACTCATTTTAACGAGATCATAACCAAAAAATATTTTTGTTAAAAAACATTTTAAAAATAGTTCAAAACATTTTCTTAAAAAACAAGCACCTTTAAAAATACCCAAGGATCATATTTAAATTGCATCCTTTCTCACGAGATTCTCGATAAACGTGAAGACAAACATGGCACGACAAACACGATACGATGTGTATTCAACTTTGAGGCTTTGCCACTACAACTTCATCAAATATGTCACAGGCTTATGAGTTTGACGACACAAAGCCTAACCTATGACTCAAATATTTTATTTGAAATTAAACTGATTCCAAACCAATTGACTCGATTGGAAATTTGTCCTTACATAAAACTCGATCCTAGTTACAACTTTCATCAGCATATCCGCATGATTATTTACGATTCCAATATTTTTTAGGCGAATAGTCCCTTGTCTAAAATTTCTCAAACAAAGTGGAAATGAACGTCGATGTGATTTGTATGTAAATAATGAACTTGGTTATTTTCTTAGTGGATGGCATTTTGACTATCACAAAATACATCCACGTGAACTTGAATGATCTCCAAGTATGAAATCAAACCATGATGCCAAATTATCTCCTTAACGACCTCCGTCATTGCTATGTACTCTGCCTCTGTAGTGGATAAAGCAATCGTAGACTGTAGCGTAGACCTCAAACACACCATCTCTCAACAAGTGTAAACATATAACTAGTGGTGGATTGACGTTTATCAAAATCGCCAGCATAATCGGAATCCTGATATCTAATTACATGTTGATGCACACGTGAATCCTTTTCAAATTCAAACCAACATCTATAGCACCATATATGTACCGTAAGATCCATTTCATAGCTTGCTAGTGCATTTTTCTTGGATCATACATGTATCTTCGCACCATACTAACAACTTGTGAAATGTCAAGCCTTATACACATCGTTGCATACATCAAACTTCCTATTGCATTAGCATAGGGAACATGATCCATCTGTGATCGTTCCTCAACTATTTGTGGAGATTCTATGTCACTTATCTTAAAGTTCGAGCCTAACGAAGTACTTACAGATATGGTTTTAGAATCCATACCAAAATGCTGTGATACCTTCTTCAAATAATTCTTTTGTGAAGAATAAATAATTTCCCTGGAACGATCTTTGTTAATCTCCATCCTAAGTATTTTCCTTGCCTCGCTTAGATTCTTCATCTCAAATTCATGACTTAACTGGATTTTCAATTTTTTTGATCTCCACCTTTCTCTTAGAAGCAGTCAACATATCATCAACATTTAAGAGCAAATAAATAAAGGAACCATCACGAAGTTTACAAAATACAGATAATGATCATAGTGGCTCCTTATGTATTTTTGCCCAAACATAAATGATCAAATCGCTTGTACCACTACTTTGGACTTTATTTCAACCCATATTGTGATTTTCTCAGTTTGCAAGTCTAATTGTTTTTACCATCAACCTGTCATATAAATTTCCTCCTCCAAATCTACGTGTATGAATGTAGTTTTCACGTCAAGTTGTGCCAACCCAAGATCAAATTGCACATCCAATGCTAGAAAAAAAATGAATAGAAGAATGATTCACAATCAAGGAAAATGCCTCATTACAGTTGATCCATTCCTTATGTGCATACCCTTTTGCCTCTAACCTTGACTTGAATCTTACGCTTCTTCGAGGAGCTTGTATATACCCACGTGTACGCAATGTCTTTCTTCTCTTTTGGAAGTTGGACTAACTCCCAAGTCTGTTTCGTATGAAGAGACTGCATTTCCTCATATATTTCCTTCTTTCAATCTACACTTTTTGATCTTATTTTGTCTTCTCTATAAGTAAATGGAATATCATCTTCAACCATGGGCAGTGCATATGCCACCATATATGTAGCAAGCTAATTGGGCTTCCTTTCTTATATTTCTAGTCTACTAGATGCAATGGAATCTGGTTGTCAAGGAGACTCGTGGATATGTGCCTTCACTTTATATGTACTTGTATCATCATCTTCTAAATTTGTAACAAGTTTGGTTGGAACAATTGGAGCCTCAAGCTCTACCTATTGTAAAACTTCTTTGGTTTTTTTCTCCCTAGGAGAACACTTCAATATTCAAGATTCATCAAATGTAACATCCCTGATATTTATGATATTTTTCATCTCAGTGCGCTAGAGTCTATACCCCTTCATTCCATCACTAAAGCCCAAGAATATGGATTTCTTCACTCTAGGATCCGACTTGCTAACCTGCATATGTTACAGCATCAGCCCAAAATGGCTTGCCCAAACCCAATGTACAACATGCATCGCACCTTTAATATGTTCGAACACCCCATTTTATTGCGATGTGTCTCTAACTGTGAAGTGTCGCGGGGTCCCCTTGTCTCGACATACTTAGAAAAATGGGTCTGACTTGTATTCACCGCCATTATCTGTCTATCATCTTCTTCCACTTCAAGAATTTTTCAAGACTTCATCCTTATATCACATGCTGTACACCCAAACTCGTCTGGAGAAGTCATCCACAAAAGACACAAAATAATGCTTACCTCCTTAAGATGAAACCGTGGTAGGTCCCCAAATATCCGTGTGAACATAATTAAGAGTCCTCTTCGTAGGATGTACTGCTATGCCAAACTTGACTCTTGTCTTCTTGTCTAGAACGTAATGTTCACAAAATACAAACTTGCAGGTCTTGGAACATTTTAATAAACCTTGCTTAACTAATCCTTGCAAAGCCTTCTCTCCTGCATGTCCCAAGCGCACATACCATAATATGGTAGTATCAAATGTATCCTCCTCTAAACTTTCTGAGATGGTTACTGCACTTGTAATCGTATTTCCAAGGAGAAAATACAAGTTACTCTTCTTTATACTATTTATCACACCTAGAGCTCCATTTGAGACCCTTATTCCATCGCCCTTTAATGTGATCTCATTACCCTTAGCTACTAAAGCTCTAAGTGATAATATTTTTTTCAGGTCCGATACATGCCGAACGTCTTCAATTGGATTTTTCCTCTCCTTTTTGTTTGATAGACATGATAATTGCCCATAAAAATAACTCCAATCCTTAAAGCTAGAAAACCACTCCCTATTGGGACACGTATGATAGGAATAACACAAATCCAAAATCCATTCCCGAGGACTGTATCCAAATGGTAAATTAGATAAAAAAAATTAGAATCTTCTAGTGACAAAAGGCAAATTCATCTTTGGCAGGATATCTCCTACCCAAAGTTGATGCTCCACATCTCGACTTAGATTGAGATCTTCCACATCTACCATAAATTCTTTCATTTAGCTCTACTACAAACTATCGATGCTTCAAATCTTGAGTCTCTATATACCAACTTATTCTTCTTATGAACCTCATTATTCGTTAAGGTATTGGAGACGTCAATAAATTTTTTTCCTCCTTTTCGTACAATATTATGGTAATGAGATGTTCATATGAATCAAGTAGATCATTTAGCACTATCAGTGTTTTATCCTCATCGTCAATTTCAACATCCAAATTTTACAAATCAGTAATTCTTGATGCAAAAAACTAGACTAGGCCTAATTAATTGATCATAGATAAATACGTAAAAACAAATAATACAAAGAGATTTTTAAGGTGGCTTGGCTCAAGGGAAAAGCCTACGTCGACTATTATGTATTGTTTGACTGCCTTAATTTGTTTTTCGATCCCCTTGCAATGAGGGTGTTACAATGCATTTATAGCCCAAGAGGGGTGGTGAAAGTTGTCATGTCAAAGGATGGAATGCCTTCATATGTTAGGCATTTACATTAATAAATAATGAGAATTAAAAATAAGATTGTTGGTGCTTCATTGACCATACTAGTTGGATTTTTTACAGTTGGTCGGTCTTCCCAGTTGGTCGAACTACTATGTTATTCTATCTTCTCTATTGATCAGCCTTCCTTGTTGCTCAGGTTGCCTCGTTGATGGGGGATTTGTATCATGTTGACATGGAATTGTGCCACATTGGATGAGACGTGCTGGATTATAATTGGTCCACGTAAGGGGATGAATTTTGGTATCAACAGAAGCCCCCAATGTTTCATACTTGGAGCTAATGCAAAAGTGTGGAATATTATACTTTAACATTAGTTCGGGCTGCTTGGTCGGTTGCAGACCTTCCAGATTTGTGAAATGTATCCTTCTAATTGACAATTTTGAGCGCGAATGGCAGTTTTGTAAATGTTTTAAATTTGTGTGAGCATTTCTGGGGTATCTTTGTCTTTTCTCTTATTAGCCGTCGTAAACTCAATCTTCGTTCTCTTTAATCATTACTTTTCCCAGTCTTCGAGGCGACTTATAAAAGGGCGGTAAAACATTGATCATCTTCTATCTTCCATTTCTGATTCTGCTGCTATATTCTTTGAACTTTTGTGCGATCGTTTTCTTTTCTATCTTCAGTTGTTGCTAAATCCTTAAACCCTTGTAAGAACTTTTCTTTCTTCTTCTTTGAATCTTCATCATGATTTATTCTATTGAGTCACTTAATAAGTTCAGGAATGACTTCAACATTTCGTCGTGGGTTGTATATGAACATCCCAATTTTCCTTCATATTTTTTCTCTCTTACAAAGGGCCATTGGTTCCCTATCATCTTTATTGCTAAGTGTGGGTTCACATTTTCTCCCAATCCCCTCTGTCTAGAATTTTATCATTATTTTGAGGTTATACCTACAAGAGTATCTCCTAACATATGTGTGACACCCCGCCTAATTAAATACCGGGTGATCACTCTTTTATTAAATTAAAATCAAGGAGAACAGTTGGTTCATTCTTAGCATCACTGTCGTGAAAATAAATTTTCCAATTTAACTGCCTAATTAATTAAGCTAAGTGTCAAAACCATATTTAAACATTACTTTCCAAATTTTATTTTTTGAAAACAAGATTTAATTCTTTACAACAAATTTAATATATAACGAATCACACCACAATAATCCAGGAACACATAATCCAAATAATTTAAAACATTCGACAATCAAGTCCCAACATTAAAATTTAATGTGAAACATCCCAACAGTAAAAGTCTCAAAATATCAACACTATAATAACTAAATCACAATGTCCCAAATAAAGTAAGTAAATAATGGAAAGGGCGACACATGCCCCACTAAATGAAGATACTAGGAGAGGAATCAAGTAAGTGAAATCATCTAAGCAAGAGGCCTGCAACTCCCACCTAAGCTCCAGCACGTTCCTTCCAAGGAATCCAAAGCAAGACGCCGCTGTGGCTGGGCACCTGTAATAAATACATATATATATAAGAGAGAAATAGAAATAGAAACGGGTCAGAGCCCGATAGTGTATATGATTTAAACAATTCGTTTAGGAGGTATTTAAATTGATTACAGGCCAATGCAACAACATATTAGTGCGACACTCTCTTGAGAAATTCTCACCTCTCCTTTAATGTGCACACCTATCGCACTAACCTTCCCGACGGTTGATCTTATCATATATCGCACTAACCTCCCCAAATGATTTAACTTATCTTAAGTTATTCACAACATTTAAACTGAATCGCATCATGGTTTAAAAGGATAATTTCATTTAGTAACAAAGCTCTCATTTTAACTTTATTAATTAATAAAGTTTTCCAGTGTCATATTATACTTTTCGAACAAGTATTTCCGATTTATAGTCAAAATTCATTTCTTACTTGCCATAGCACAGTAAACAGTTCCAAATTTCAAAATTTCATATATATACTAAATACTCGTATAATATATATATTCTAACAGCACTCAACATAAAAATTATGGTGCGTGCATACTCTGCTCTCCAATCCCCGTATCTCTCGCACTAAGGGAAATACAAGTTCGGAATCACTCTCGAACTGTATTAGCACATACACAAATAATATTGAGGCGAAGCATAGATTCCAAGTCTCTAAGAGGATAGCACATGCCCCCACGTCTCTTAGGACCGTCTGAACTATCGATTTGATAGCCTGTACCAAGGATATCTATCTTCTAGGGTACAAGTCAATATCCCCCATAAAGGTCCCATCGAGATAAGACTGTCCCAGCGCGGTAACCTCAGGGATAGCAAGTAGCGCGGGCACGATTTTCACATATTGATAGTATATGTATACACAATCATATAACTATACTAATATTACCATATCAATTTTAAGTACATTTCAAATTTCAAAGTTACGACATTTATCCTCATATCGCATTATTAGTTATCACGTATAACGGTTCGTCTCTAACCTTAATTCGGGGTATTATTCCAACTTACGACATAACACTCATGGCTCTATCCTCCCAAGTATATAATTCAGTAGGTATTCATCTATTCTATATCGTAACCATTTTATGTAATCTCTCTCTTTAATATGTAGTTTCATCGTTTCTTATGTGTAATACCCCCCCCCCCCCCCCCAAAATACAACTCTCTCCTTACATTAAAGGTCCGAAAATTTATTCATATACCCTACTGGTCCTCTTTATCTCCCAAAACATATTTATAAGGGAGTCCACGATTCATTTCTAATTAAAGTAAATTTCAACTAATTTAAAAAGTGAAATATGAGTCTGCCAGGAGGGGTCGATCGATCGAGGTCTGGTGCTCAATCGATCGAACCTTCGATCGATCGATCAAGCAGGTATGCGAAATTCTGCAGTTTTGCAGTTACGAATTTCATCTTCTAACCTCAACCAATTCCATATTTTTCATTCCCAGTCGTTCCAGAATTTATACTACTAGCATTATATCATCATATTATGTATTTCCTACGTAAAGCATGTAAATTTCTGTCACTAAACATGGATTAACAGTCCAAAATTTATATAAATATCAAGAACCCTAGAAATCTCTTAAACATGGTTCTAACAAATCTTTTCCAGAATTTCCTTCTTATAAAACATCATAATTTCAGGATTTAATCCTCTACAGGACAAAGGGTTTCCAGAATATCATTTAAATCATTACTACATGAAATTTCCTATCTCAAATTGGGTTTTTCTTCCATACATCTCATCCTAATCATTCCTAAACTAATATGAATGATGCATCAACGAAATAAGCAAGATAAACACTTTCTGGGGATTTTCAGAAGTCTGATTTGTGAATGAGTTTGGTGTTGTTGTGTTCCCCGTCGTGCGATCTACGCATTGGTGGTGGTGGCGGTGCAATCGGGTGACTTTTTGGCCTTGGATTGCCTTGAAAGCTCTCTCCTCTCTTCTGCAATAGCCGTTCTAGAGTTTTGAGTTTGATAACCCTAGATGACTAACCTAAATGGATGATATAGATTACTAATTTTCGTGGGTTTAATTACCCAAAAATACAAAATGACTAAAATGCCCTCCCGGGGTAATAATTAGGCCTAAAAACGCCCTGAGACCCAAACTAAACACCCGAGTACACTTTTCTGACTATCTCAACCCTTCCGGACGCGTTGGCGCACTAAAAACGACCATCCTAACAACTTCTAAAATATTCACTTTTATTTATCAATTTTTAGTCCCGACGCGACACGGGCGCGTCCCGACTCAATTTTTCAAAATTGTCATTTTATTCACTCGTGACATTCAATATAACTAATATTATATTTTACTTTGCTCATTAATAATATTCAACAAATTTCTCATAATTACTAACTCTCGTCACGTTAATAATTATAACATAATTAATTTCCGGATTTTTATTAAATAATTAGCTCACAATAAATTTAATGAATCCCCAAATTAATCTAGCATAAAAATACGGGGTATTACATACTTCCCCCTAATAACAGAATTTCGTCCTGAAATTTGAAAAATAAGGCATACCTGGTAAGAACAAATCTGGGTATCTCTCGCGCATATCTTCCTCGTGCTCCCGAGTGGATTCCTCCACATTATGATGCTCCCACTGATCTCGTACAAGTGGAACTATCTTCGACCTCAATCTCCTCTCACTATAGTCTAGGATAGCCACCGGTCTGTCCTCATAAGAGCTGTCAGGCTGTAAGTCTATTTCATCTATCGCGATGTGAGTATGGGCCATATCATCCCGAAGATATCGTCTCAACGACGAGATGTGGAATACATCGTGGATGCGATGTAAATGCTCTCGCAGTCCCAACCTGTACACTACCAGCCCAATCCTCTCGATAATGGGAAATGGTCCCACGTATCTCGGGGACAATTTCCCTCTCTTCCTGAACCTCATCACTCCTTTCATAGGAGATACATGCAGTAACACTTGATCCCCCACATTAAACTCCCGGAAGAACCGTTTCGCATCGGCGTAGCTTTTCTGCCTGTCCTGGGCTACTCGAATCCGACTCCTGATCATCTCAATCCTCATAGAGGTTTCCTGAATCACCTCTGGTCCTAGAAACTTGTTATCCCCCACCTCGAGCCAACAAGCTGGGGAACGACAAGGCCTACCGTATAAAGCCTCAAATGGATCTATGCCAATCGTGAACTGATAAGAATTATTATAAGCGAACTCCACCAGTGGAAGATGTGGATCCCAACTTCCCCCAAAATCAATAACACACATGCGTAGCATATCCTCCAACATCTGATTAGTACGCTCTGTCTGTGGGTGATAAGCTGAACTCAACCTCAACTCAGTACCCATAGCCTCCTGAAAACTCTCCCAGAAACGCGACACAAAAATCTTGTCTCTATCTGACACAATATTCAGGGGCACCCCGTGTAATCTGACAATCTCAGCAATGAACAACTAAGCATACTGACGCGTGGTATAGTCTGTCCGTACCAGCAGAAAATGAGCCACCTTAGTCTATCGATCTATAATCATCCAGATAGAATCGTGGACCCGCTGTGATGTAGGTAACCCTTAATAAAATCCATGGAAATACTCTCCCACTTCCACGCAGGTACTTCCAATGGCTGAAGCAATCCTGACGGTTTCTGATGGTCCACCTTTACCAGCTGGCAGGTAGAACACTTGGACACGAATTCAGCAATGTCCTTCTTCATCCCACTCCACTAGTATTGTCTCCTCATATCCTAGTACATCTTATCTCCTCCAGGATGCACTGCAAATCGGGACCTGTGAGACTGGGTCATCACTGCATGACGTAATTCTGCTCCTTCTGGAACCACCAATCTCCCATTAAATCTCATACCCCCATCAGAACCAACAGAATAGGACTCAGCACCCTTGACTAAAAGTCATACAATCTTCTCCTAGCAAAACGGGTCTGTGGTCTGTGCCTGTATCACCCTCGTAACAATCTCGGGTGTGACTGACATAAAAGATATGAAGGAACGGGATACTGCGCCCTGGTGACCCAACTCCTTCCACTTTACTTTCTAGACGTCCGCTACCTCATCTACCGGTCTACGACTCAACGCATCAGCAACTACGTTGGCCTTCCCCGGATGATATTGTATATCGAACAGATAGTCCTTCACAAACTCTAACTATCTGCGCTGATGCATATTCAGCTCTCGCTGAGTGAACAGGTATTGCAGTGACTTGTGGTCTGTGAACAAGCGGAATTTCTCCCACAATAAATAGTGCCTCCATATCCTCAATGCAAAAACGACCGTTGCTAACTCCAGGTCGTGGGTGGGGTAATTCTTCTCACGCGGATTAAGCTTGCGGGAGGCAAAAGCTATAGCCTTCTCTTCCTGCTGAAGTACTCCTCCAAGTCCCCGTAAAGAGGCATCGGTGTAAACCAGGTAATCCACACCCAGCTTCGGTAAAGCAAGGACTGGTGCTGAAGTAAGTTTGTTTTTCAACTCGTCAAAAGCCAATTGACAAGCATCATCCCAAACATATGGTACCCCTTTTCCAGTCAGATTCGTCAACTTACCCGCTATTTTGGAGAATCCCTGAATGAATCTCCTGTAGTAACCGGCTAACCCCAAGAAACTTCGCACTTCCGTCGGTGTCGTGGGCTGTCCCCACTCCCTCACCGCCGACACTTTACTCGGGTCAACTGCTATCCCCTGTTCAGAAACAACATGCCCCAAGAACTGTACTTCTCGCAACCAAAATCCGCACTTCTCGTACTTAGCATACAACTGATGCTCTCGTAGAGTCTGAAGAACCTGCCTCAAATGCTCGGCATGCTCCTCCTCGGAGTGTGAATATATCAAAATGTCATCTATGAAAATAATGACGAACTGATCCAAGAACTCTCTGAATACTCAGTTCATCAAGTCCATGAATACGACTCGATCATTTGTGTGTCCGAATGGCATCACCCTGAACTCATAAGACCCATATCTCGTCAAGAAGGCAGTCTTTGAAACATCCTGATCTCTAATACGTAGTTGATGGTACCCCGACCTCAGATCTATCTTCGAAAAGAAAGTTTCTCCCCTCAACTGGTCGAACAGATCATCGATTCGAGGCAACGGATACTTATTTCGTATCGTGACCTTGTTCAACTCCCGTTAGTCCACACATAACCTCAGTGAACCATCTCTCTTCTTCACAAACAGGACTGGATCACCCCAAGGTTAGGTACTCCTGCGAATGAATCCCTGACCTAACAGTTTATCTATTTGATCTGGTAACTCTTGCATCTCTGCCGGAGCCATACGGTATGGAGCGCGTGCTATCGGTCTAGTACCCGGTAATAAGTCTATGACAAAGTCTATCTCTCGACTAGGGGGTAAACCTGGTATCTCCTGAAACACATCGGAATACTCACGAACAACTGGGATCGAGTCCAAGGGAATCACAACCTCCTTAGAGGTATCCTCCTCTATATAATATAAATGAGCGGTCGAGCCTCCCTCTGGGCGAGGCATCGCCACTATAAACATCTCTTGCCCCGGAATGACAAAGACAATACTCCCACCGAAATAATCAATCATGGCTCTATAAGCTGCGAGCCAATCCATACCGATAATCACATCGTTCTCATGCATATCTAAGACTAACATGTCTGCAGGTAATACCAAGCTACCAATCTCTACCCCCACTCCTCGGCATATAAAGAAAATGAGCGACCCACTCCCCAATGGTGAGTCTACACACGTCACTGTGCTCTCTGCTGTGTCTAACAACCCTAAGGCCTTCGCAAAATGCGTAGCTATAAAACAATGCGTCGCCCCATTATTAAACAAAACTCGACCCATAGTACAATGGATAGGAAACATACCCTCAATCGCGGGTGGTGCCTGTGGAGCTGCTGCCTGGTGGACGTTATATACACGTCCATACTGTAACTGCCCCTGCTGCACTGGAGCTGCTGGAACGACTGGTAGGGCTGGTGCTGGAAGGGCAGCTGGAAAAATTGGTCTATGTGGCTCATTTCGGGCACCCTGCTGCTGTGGGGACCGCTCTCCCTTCGGACAATCCTGGCGCCTATGGCCATGCTTACCACACCCAAAACATCGGCCTTTGAAGTTACCTCCCCTATGACCCTGTTGACCGTGGCCCTGTTGGCTGTTACCTCCCCGCCACTGGCCCTATTGGCCCTGATGAGCACGTTGTTGGCCCTGCTGCTGACCCTGTTGCTGTCGGTGCTGGCCCTGCTGATTAGGCTGGCCCTGCCTGTAGCCCCGAAATCCCTGTCTGGTATCACCTGAATAGAATCGCTTAGCAGGATCCCCCTGATGGCAACTCTGCTCGTGCTGACGAGTCTGTCCATGAGATGGTGCCCCACTAGCACTATTACCCCCGGTCCTGCCCTGCTGGCTGGACTCTCCTGCTCTCTTGCTTCCCTGCAGATGGAAGCGGTGATCCTGGTAATGTAGTAACACAGCATTTAGTACATCAGTGAAAGTAGTCAGAGACAGATTCCCTATAAGGTGCTGATGGATCCTCCAAGCTAACCCGTCCACAAACAACATTATCTTCTTACCCTCAGTAGGTGCCTCATCTGGTACTATGGTGAGAAGCCTCGTGAACTCCTCCTCATACTCAGCAACGGTATAATTCTCCTACTTCAAATTCAGTCCTTTCCGCCTCATCTCAGTCTTCACGGCGGGTGGAAAGTACTTGTGGTCAAACCACTCCCAGAACAACTGAATCGGGATCGTGTCCCTCTCCTCCAAGGTGGTAGTGGACTCCCACCACTGCAAAGCGGCCCCCACCAGCTTAAAGGAAGCCAATAACTGTTTTTGCACATCTGTGCACTCATACATACGAAGATGCCGCTGGATATCTTTCTTCCATTGGCTGATGATGACAATATCTAAACTACTAGAGAACTCAGTGGGATGTGCCTTCAAAAAGGCATCCCTAACCCGCTCCCATGCTGATGGAAGCTATGTAGGTACTGGCGCCACGGCCTGAATCTGGGGTGGAGCTTACTGAACCACCGCTAGCGCGGCATTCACCGCCTGAGTAACAATGGCGGCTACCTCATTAGCATTCATCATACCCTGTGCCGGAGCTGCAGGATGCTTGTCTTGGGCCCGCCGATCCTTTGGTGCACGTCTCTGAGGCATCTGAAACGTGAAGAAATTTATTAGTCTACAGTTATGATCAAATCTCAAATAGCAGAAGATGTAAACGTAAAAGTAAGAGTACAACAGTCCTAAAATAGGGCTCTATAGCAAAGATGTTAAGCTGAAAGCGAAAATAAGCCGTATAGATCCTATGGACACTAGAACCTGATGCTCTGATACCACCTGTGACACCCCGCCTAATTAAATACCGGGATATCACTTCTTTATTAACTTAAAATCAAGGTGAACAGTTGGTTCATTCTTAGCATCACTGTCGTGAAAATAAATTTTCCAATTTAACGCCCTAATTAATTAAGCTAAGTGTCAAAACCATATTTAAACATTACTTTCCAAATTTTATTTTTGAAAACAAGATTTAATTCTTTACAACAAATTTAATATATAACGAATAACACCACAAATTTCCAGGAACAGATAATCCAAATAATTTAAAACATTCGACAATCAAGTCCCAACATGAAAATTTAAAGTGAAACATCCCAACAGTAAAAGTCTCAAAGTATCAACACTACAATAACTAAATCACAATGTCCCAAATAAAGTAAGTAAATAATGGAAAGGGCGACACATGCCCCACTAAATTAAGATACTAGGAGAGGAATCAAGTAAGTGAAATCGTCTAAGCAAGAGGCCTGCAACTCCCACCTAAGCTCCAGCACGTTCCTTCCAAGGAATCCTAAGCAAGACGCCCCTGTGGCTGGGCACCTGTAATATATACATATATATAGAAGAGAGAAAGAGAAATAGAAACGGCTCAGAGCCCGATAGTGTATATGATTTAAACAATTGGTTTAGCAAGTATTTAAATTGATTACAGGCCAATGCAACAACATATTAGTGCGACACTCTCTTGAGAAATTCTCAACTCTCCTCTAATGTGCACACCTATCGCACTAACCTTCCCGACGGTTAATCTTATCATATATCGCACTAACCTTCCCCAATGATTTAACTTATCTTAGGTTATTCCCAACATTTAAACTGAATCGCATCATGGTTTAAAGGATAATTTCATTTAGGAACACAGCTCTCATTTTAACTTTATTAATTAATAAAGTTTTCCAGTGTCATATTATACTTTTCGAACAAGTACTTTCGATTTATAGTAAAAATTCATTTCTTACTTGCCATAGCACAGTAAACAGTTCCAAATTTCAGAATTTCATATATATATTAAATACTTGTATAATATATATATTCTAACAGCACCCCACATAAAAATTATGGTGCATGCATACTCTGCTATACAATCCCTGTATCTCTCGAACTAAGGGAAATACAAGTTCGGAATCACTCTCGAACTGTATTAGCACATACACAAATAATATTGAGGCAAAGCATAGATTCCAAGTCTCTAAGAGGATAGCACATGCCCCCACGTCTCTTAGGACCGTCTGAACTATCGATTTGATAGCCTGTACCAAGGATATCTATCTTCTAGGGTACAAGTCAATATCCCCCATAAAGGTCCCATCGAGATAAGACTGTCCCAGCGCGGTAACCTCAGGGATAGCAAGTAGCGCGGGCACGATTTTCACACATTGATAGTATATGTATACACAATCATATAACTATACTAATATTACCATATCAATTTTAAGTACATTTCAAATTTCAAAGTTACGACATTTATCCTCATATCTCATTATTAGTTATCACGTATAACGGTTCGTCTCTAACCTTAATTCGGGGTATTATTCCAACTTACCACATAACACTCATGGGCTCTATCCTCCCAAGTATAAAATTCAGTAGGTATTCATCTATTCTCTATCGTAACCATTTTACGTAATCTCTCTCTTTAATACGTAGTTTCATCGTTTCTTATGTGTAATACCCCCCAAAATCCAACTCTCTCCTTACATTAAAGGTCCCAGAATTTATTCATATACCCTACTGGTCCTCTTTATCTCCCAAAACATATTTATAAGGGTGTCCATGATTCATTTCTATTAAAGTAAATTTCAACTAATTTAAAAAGGGAAATATGAGTCTGCCAGGAGGGGTCGATCGATCGAGGTCTGGTGCTCGATCGATCGAAGCTCTTGTCTCGATCGATCGATCAAGCAGTTTTGCAGTTACGGATTTCATCTTCTAACCTCAACTAATTCCATATTTTTCATTCTCAATCGATCTAGAATTTATACTACTAACATTATATCATCATATTATGTATTTCCTACGTAAAGCATGTAAATTTCTGTCACTAAACATGGATTAACAGCCCAAAATTCATATAAATATCAAGAACCCTAGAAATCTCTTAAGCATGGTTCTAACAAATCTTTTCCAGAATTTCCTTCTTATAAAACATCATAATTTCGTGGTCTAATCCTCTACATGACAAATGGTTTCCAGAATATCATTTAAATCATTACTACATGAAATTTCGTATCTCAAATTGGGTTTTTCTTCCATACATCTCATCCTAATCATTCCTAAACTAATATGAATGATGCATCAACGAAATAAGCAAGATAAACACTTGCCTGGGATTTTTAGAAGTCTGATTTGTGAATGGGTTTAGTGTTGTTGTCTTCCCCATCGCGCGATCTACGCGTTGGTGGTGGTGGCGGTGCAATCGGGTGACTTTTTGGCCTTGGATTGCCTTGAGAGCTCTCTCCTCTCTTCTCCAATGGACATTCTAGAGTTTTGAGTTTGCTAACCCTAGATGACTAACCTAAATGGCTGATATAGGTTACTAATTTTCGTGGGTTTAATTACCCAAAAATACAAAATGACTAAAATGCCCTCCCGGGGTACTAATTAGGCCTAAAAACGCCCCGAGACCCAAACTAAACCCCCGGGTACACTTTTCTGACTATCTTGACCCTTCCGGACGCGTTGGCACGCTCAAAACGACCATACGAACAACTTCTAAAATATTCACTTTTATTTATCAGTTTTTAGTCCCGACGCGACACGGGCGCGTCCCGACTCAAATTTCCAAAATTGTCAGTTTATTCACTCGTGACATTCAATATAACCAATATTATATATTACTTTGGTCATTAGTAATATTCAACAAATTTCTCATAATTACTAACTCTCGTCACATTAATAATTATAACATAATTAAGTTTCGGATTTTTATTAAATAATTAGCTCACAATAAATTTAATGAATCCCCAAATTAATTTAGCATAAAAATACGGGGTATTACAATATGGAGTGTAGTGAATGGAGTATATAGGTTAAATAAAATCCACGGAACCCATCTAGGGATTCTAAAAATATTTTTTTATTATAAATGAGTAAATAGCAACACCACTTATTATTTGAAAATTAGGGCAGTTAGTAAAGATTTAATAGTAACCTCCCTGATTCTAATAGGGATTATTTTGATCATGGGGTAGTTGTAAAAAATTGGCAACATGCTCCCTTATATGGAGGTACTAAATATCAAGGACCTAGATGTCCTCTCTTTGGCAACAGGATATATTGTTTTGCATTTAATAATTTTGCTCTATTTATATTTGATAAAATGCCGTACTGACTGTTGCTTTGTAATTTTGATTGTAGTTGATCGGAAGAGAAAGACTCCTAATGAGAGAGAAGTAAACTTAAATGAATTAAAGTTCATATGGGGACTTCACAAGATGGTTGCTGAGGAGCACATTAGGTCTTCTTCTTATTTGCTTCAATACAGAAATACCGTTTCTTCCTTCATTGCCAGACCTACATCTTCTCCTGCTCTGGTGATTGATCTTGATCAGGAAGCTACCGCTGATTCAGATACTCGTCTTTCTGATATCATGAAGAAGAGAAAGTTTCCTTATCTTCTTAGTGGTACCCTTCTGGTTCCCAAAAACCTGTTAATGGGCCAAGAAGAAGAGAAAGGATGTCATGAAAGATCCCCCAACCCAAAGATAATGAACTTCCTTTGTGATGACTTAGGAGAGGGCTTACAGAGAAGTAGGTCGAATAGGTGACCGACCAATAGACCTTGGTCGAATTAACTTCTTTTGATATCATTCCTCCAGTATTTATTACTCCTGATTTGGCCAGGAAGTTGATCAAGTGTGGAACTCTTCCAGACCATAGGGGAGTGGATGCCATGCTACCTCGAGTAAAGGTTTTTGAATTGGCTGCTCAGAGCCTTGCATCAGTAAGTGATTTCCATCATCTTGATTTTGTTGTCTTTATATTTATCATATACTAACTTGTTCTTCTTATCTTGTAGTTCTTGGTTCATTTCAATACTAGGCTGGAGAAGGATGATGCAATTCGGGCTTCTTCCTCAAATGATGTAGAGGAAGCTTTGGCTTGCTTGAAGAAGTTTTTGCTCGGTTCTCAGCAAGCCTTAGAGACTAAAAAGAGTACTTGGACGGATAAACTGAAGATCGCTAAAATTGCTCGACAGACGTTTGAGGGAAATGCCCTTAAAGTTAAGCGCAGGGTAAAGACTGTTGAGGAGCTTGAGACCTCTAAAAGGTCTAAGAGAAAGTCTGTTGTAAAGGGGTCCTTCAGTGTTGGTTGGGATAATGGCTGGAACAAAGCCATTTTTGTTGCCTCTGCTCAGATTGAGTATACAAAATAAAAATATTTCAGAGATGGTTGGGTTACTTCTATCCATGAGTTAAATACTGTTGAAGGCTATGTACTTTTTTAAATATATACTCATGGTCCTCATCCTGTAATTGGGATGAGGTTGAAGATGAAGTTAGTTCTGGGGAGTCTTCTCTAGTGGTTGAATCTGCTACCGACTAACCTAAAGTAGTGGTTGAATCTGTTGTTAACCAGCATAAAATCACTGAGTCTTCTCTTCCTCTAACCTAGCAACGCCAGATTGTAGTCCCTTCTTATAAGCAGGATAAGAAGGTTGAGAATGATATATAGAAGGTGAAAAGTTATTCAGCATTTGACCTTTTACTTTTTTGTTTCTTTTTATTTACTTTTATTGTACCTGGACACTTCATTATCGATAAAAGAAACCTTTTGCTCTTTCTTATCTCTTGTTTATTATGCATATTTTTCATTCTTGTTGTTGATTGGTGATTATTGTTCCCTGATAGTTTATAAAGAAGATGAAACAATTGTCTTCCAATGATACCGAGCTATTGAGAAAGTGCAATGCTTTTTTTAAAGCTAGTCATACAGACTTAACCTAGGAGGAAATTACTAAATTGCTTGGTGATGATGCATCAGAGCAGGCGAAAGAAGCCTAAAAATATTTGAAGTTCTTACTTGACAGGGCAGTAGCAAATAATGTTGCCTACTATGAGATGATAGAAGAACTTCAAGAACAGCATAAAGAATCCACTACTCTATTGCACCAAAGTTACTAGAAAAAATATTGAAGCTTAAGTGTTGTTCGAGCTTTTGATGACTTTGTTTCTATTTATAATAAAAATAACGCTTTACTTAAGCTTGAAGTTGAAAAAACTAGAACTGTTGCCAAACTCTTGGAGGAGGAAAATAATAATTTGAGGGATGAAGTGAATCTTTTGAAGTCTCCCTTTGGAGTTGCTGTTGCTACTACCAACGAGGGGTACTCCTTTTTAGAAGCTAAAAATGCAACATTAAGGGACGAGTTGGAAGACTTAAAAAAGAATAAGCCTACATCCTCTTCCCGAGCAAGAAATAAGCCTGGACGAGGAACCACAGAGGAAATTAGGACCCCAAAGTCCCTTGCTAATCAAGATGCGTAGTTAAAAGCTATAAACCGAGATATTCATGAGATGTCCCAGAAGCTGCGGTCTTTGTTTGAATAACTATCCACTCAATCTTCCTAATTACAAGCTAAGGATGGAGTGCAGAAGAAGATGCATTCTTAGGTTGATAAATTAACCTTTCAATTCCATAAGCAACCATGGGATGTCTGGATGGACGGGTATAATGAAGATCTGGGGTATCTTGATTATTGGTTTCAACAAGCTAATAATGAGGCTTATAAATGGGGTTGGACAAATGCTTTGACTGTTATGAAGGTAGATCAGAACAGTTCATTATGGGATTGGTATAACCCAAGTTTGCTTGAGCTCGACAATCCTCCTTTCAACTAAGATGTTAACTGGATTCATGTTCATCGTATTCCTCTATGCTTGATTTCAAAGTACTTAGGATATTACGAGCTACGCGATGAACTAAAGATCGTTCGACCTCGTCATTTGCTTGATCTCCCTAGTAGCAGTAATACCATGATGCTTCAGAATTTTAACTTCATCAACTGTCCTTATACTTTAAATGATCCTCCAGCTGGCATGGATCCTGTTTCTAAGGCTGAAGGGAAACACCCTGTAGAATAAGGCTTTGTATTTTGTTTATGTATGTTTAGTATCGAGAAACAATATGTAATCACTTAATTAAATTAATGAAAAGTTTTGATCAGTTTTTGTATGAATCCTTGATTGTGAATGGATCAACTTTTAGTCAATCTCTGTATATGAATATTTTCTTAGTCTTTGACTGTGAATGGATCAACTTTTAGTCAATCTCTAATTTTTGATTGACAATTTGTCAATCTGTTGTTTTTTACATGTTCTATTGATACCCTTAGGATTATGATAAGTATTGTACCAATTAACAATTCATCACCATGGTTCTACTAATGTACCTAATGCTTTAGGTAATTGCATTAGTTACCTTGGTTCCCAGGCGTGAGTGGAACATTTGTCCATATTTTAGCCCGGTCTAGATGAAAATTATTGATCCGAGTCTTTATTAACCAAGAATTTGGGTCTAACAATTTTTTCCTTGAATGGTTTTTTTGTATTGACAACCAACATTATTTGTCCCTATATCGAACAACATTATTGGTGTTTTGCTGACACATCTGCAATGCAGTGCATTACACTAGTACTCCGAAAAGAAAAATAATAATTTTGAGAAAATTACATTCTCATTAATATTGAAATGAACTGAGTACAACATGGTTACATCACCGATAATATCTCCTTAGGTGTTTTGCATTCCATAGATTCTTTAATTCTTCACCCTCCAAAGTCTCAATTCGATATGTGCCTGGTCAGATAACTGTTGTACTACGATGAGGCCCATGCCAATTGGCTTCACGTGTGTTTTTATTCTGAATCACATTCTTCAAAACATAATCACCTTCTTTTAAGTTGATCGGCTTCACCCTTTTTTTGTATAAATGTGCAGTCCTTTGTTGATAAGCTGCATTCCTTAGATATGCATCTTCACGTACCTCTTCCAGCATGTCTAAGTCCAGCCTTCTCATTAAATCACTGTCCAGGATATTGAAATTAAGAACTCCAGGAGTAGGTAAGTCTAGTTTAGTAGGAATTACAACTTCAGTACTAAATGCTAACATGTAGGGAGTTTATCCAGTAGCTGTTCTAAGGGTTGTTCGGTAAGTCCACAAGACAGAATGTTGTTCATTGATCCCATTCCCTTTATCGTTTTCCAAATTTTTCTTTAACCCATTCAGTAAAGTTCTATTTGTTACCTCTATTTGGTCATTTCTTTGAGGATATCCAGGAGCAGAGTGGATTTTTTGGACATTGGATTAGGCATAATAAGCCAAAAATCCATCGTTGTCAAATTAAGTGCCATGATCAGTGATAAAGGCGTAAGGAAAGCCATACATGCATATGATATTCTTCTAATTAAACTGATAAACCTTTTCATAGGACATATCGATAAAGGGTTTACCTTCCACCCATTTAGTGAAGTAATTAACAGCTATAACCAAGTACTTGAACCTTCCTCAGGTGGTTGGAAGAGGCCCGACCAAGTCAATTCCCCACATAGCAAAGGGCCAAAGTGAAGTGATCGGTGTTAGGATAGCTTGTGTAGTCTTGCGTATGGTATAAAACCTCTAACACTTATCATACTTTTTGGCAAAATTTGGGCAACCTACTCGCATAGTTGGCCAGTAGTACCCTTGTGTGTTGATTCCTTGAAACAATGCTCTACCGACTACATGGACTCCACAAGACCTATCATGGACTTCTTGAATCAAATATTTTACTTCAGTTAGATGCACACAACATTGTAGACCAGTAGTCCATCCTCTTCTTTACAACACACCATTGTCTAGCAGCTTTGTATTTTAACTTCTTAGCTGTAAGTAGGTCTGCTCGTAGAATTCCATCTTCAATATAAGCTCTTATGGGATCCATCCAAGATGGACCCGTGTTAACTGTAATAAAATTAACCATCAAGTCTTCATCAATGCTCCTATTAGCAAGTAGCTCAATAGGAATATTTCTTCGCAGCTCAGTTTTGGTTGCTGAAGCTAGTCGAGCAAATGCATCTACTTGGGCATTTGTCAGTCTTGGAATTATGATCATCTAAATAATAGGTAAAGTACCGATTACTTTCAAAGCTTTAGACAAGTATCTGGACATCAATTCTCCTTTATTTGCATATAAGTTCAACACCTGATTTACCACCAACTGTGAATCATTGTATTCCACAACTTGCTCGGCATTCGATGATTTAGCTAGATTTAAACCAACAATCACAACTTCATATTCTACTTCATTATTGGAGGCTTTAAATTGGAATTGTAGAACACACTCTATATCTATTTCATCTGGGGTATTGAGGATGATTCCTGCTCCGCATCCAGTTGCACAAGATGACCCATCAACCTACATGCTCTATATGGGAATATCATTGTCAAACACTTGGTTTGCCAGTATCCCTTGATGGAAGATTTTATACTTTACCTCCTCATATTTTTTTTCATCTCCTGTACTCCATTGGAAGGATTTGGTTGATCAATGGTAATTTCTTCTTCAGTTTCCTTTGCTTGGAGTTGGTCGAGGGTTTCACTAGTAGTTCTGCTAACTCCTAAGTGTTGCTCAACAGGAGTCCCTTGTTGCTCAAGAACCTCTGGGTAAGTGAATTCTGCAATAAAATCTTCCACATCTTGGCCTTTTAAAGAAGACCTTGGTCCATATACAAGATCGTATTCCCCTAACTCCACAACTCAATACATCAATCTTACGAATTTCTCTAGCTTATGCAAAGCTTGCCTCAGTGGCATATCAATGTATACCACTATGGTAGGAGCTTGAAAATACGGCTTCATCCGTCTCTTATCCTCAATTAAGGTTAATGTTAACTTTTCTAACCTGGAATATCTGACTTCTGCTCCTCGAAAAGCTTTTCTAGTGTAATAAACCGATTTTTGAACTCCATTTTCCTCCCTGATCAAGGCAGAGCTAATAGCTGATTCAGAAACTGCCAAATACAAATACCTCTTTTCTCCCAACACTGGTCGGGAGGGTAGTGGGGGTGCTCCCAGTTACTTTTTTAATTCCAAAAGGACTTTTCACATTCATCGTTCCATTCAAAGGTTTTTTTGAGCACCTTAAAGAATGGTAAGCATCTTTCTATTGCTCGGGACACAAATCTGTTGAGTGATGTTACACGCCCTATTAGCCTTTGAACATCCTTTTTACTGGTCGGAGATTGCATTTCTATCAAGGCTTTGATCTTATATGGATTATCTTTAATGCCCATTTGGTTTACTATATACCCAAGGAACATCCCCTACTGAACTCCGAAAATGCATTTGGTTGGGTTTAACTTCATTTGGTGCTTTTACAATTGATCAAATGTCTGGCTGAGGTCAGCAATATGATCAACAACTTTTTTACTTTTTGTCAACATATCGTCAACATACACCTCCATGTTCTTTCCTATCTGCTCCTCAAATACTTTGTTCACCAATCTTTGATAAGTGGCACCTGCATTTTTTAGACCAAACGACATAACATTATAACAATAAGTTCCACGAGGGGTAATAAAGGAAGTGCTTTCTCTATCTTCTAGCTTCATTTTGATCTTGTTATATTCAGAATATGCATCCATAAAACTCAGTAGCTCGTGCCCCGGAGTATCATCCACCAGTTGATCAATTCATAGCAAAGGAAAATGATCCTTTGGGAACGCCTTATTCAAGTCAGTAAAATCTACACACATTCTCCACTTATTGATTTTCTTCTTGACCATAACTACGTTGGCCTACCAATCCGGGTACTTCACATATTTAATAAATGAGGCTTTTTGAAGTTTTTCCACTTCTTCCTGTATAACTTGGTTCTTTTTTGAGCTAAAAAATCTTCTTCGCTGCATTATAAGTTTAACCTCCTTATTAAAATTAAGCTCGTGGCACATGAAATTTGGGTCTATGCCAGGCATATCTTCGTGGCTCCATGAAAACATCTGCTTTATTTGCCTCAAGAAGACCATCAACACCGGATTAATAACCGGATCCAATGATGCTCCTATTTGAGTTGTTCACTCTGGTTTATCATCGTTCAAAACATTGCTTTCTGTTGCCTCCATCACCTGGCCTTTTACAAGCTTCGATTCATCTCTTGGATCTAAGGTTTCAACCTTACATTCACTTTTTGGCTCAGACATATCCACTTAATAAGTGGTTGTTTTCCTGTTTAGTTCTACCATATCTTCCTCCTCAACTAATGAATAGTACCATTCTTGAGCTACTTTTTAATTTCCTTTTACTATTTTAACTCCAAAGTTTGTTGGTAACTTCAGGCATTGATGAAAAATGGAAGGTACAACATCAAAATTTTTTAGACCTACTCTTTCCATGAACGTGTTGTAAGCAAAATGAACATTTTTGTCCATTACAAAGAATCTGACTTTCTCTGTCCTGCTCGCCAACCATGTCACGATCAACACATCTAGCTTGATTTTTCCCAATGGAAATACCTTCTCACCAGAGAATCCAACGAGGGGCCTGTGATAAGGCTCCAGTTGGCTGAGTTTTAAATTCAAACTGTCAAAATAGGGATAGAACATAATGTTCACCGAACTGCCTTTATCCACTAATGTTATTGCTACTAGTACGTGTTTCATCCTAACTCTGACCACTAAAGGATCATCATGACGATACAATACTCAGAATATATCATTTTTAGAAAAACTAATTACGATCTTATCCTTATTGACTTTCCTTGGTCAGTCTTCCTCGTCAAGGTTGATTCACTGGATATAGGAACAAGCTTTAGACTCATTGAGGTAAGCATTCCTTTCAATTGTATGGTGTCCTCCTCCTACGTCCCCATCGGTAATCATATCGCAATCAATAGATCCAAAGCTAAGTGTGAATACCTCGCGTTCAGGTTGCCTAGGCTTATTGGGGAGATCAGGGTCGTCTTCTAGATCATCGTCATGATTCCTCTTCTTATCTTCTCTAGGTTTAACAGGTGATTTAGATCACTGTTGACCTCTACCGCTAACTCTCCCACCAGCTTGTCGATCTATAAATATATCCATTTTTTCTCTTCGAATGAGTGCGTCTATCTCATTCTGGAGAGCAATACACTGGTTGTTCGTATGACCATGGTCTTTGTGAAATTCACAATTCTTGGACTTATCCCTCTTATCAGTAGGTGACCTTAACTTTTTAGGCCAACTCAAATCATTGTTTTGCTTAATTTCTTCCAAAACTTGATGTATATCAACTGTTAAGGGATTGTAATTGGTAAATTTTCTGAGTCGATCTAGGCTTTCTTTTAATTTCGACTTCTTGCGCTCATTGTGATTCATGTGCTCCTTCTTATTCGGCTTCCCTTCAGACTTCACTTCCGCCTTTGCATCTGAATTCTTTTTAGTAGCCATAGCTTCCTCGGTGTTTAAAATCTTCACTGCTTTGGCCATCAATTCCGTCATCGTCATTGGGGGATCTTTTGCTAAAGTATAATATAGTTTGTCGAGGAGTAAACCATTTATGAGGGCAGTTCTTGCATTCTTCACTTCGTAATCAATAACTTTTAATTTCTCGTTGTTGAAACAAGTGATGTAATCCCTGGTACTTTCTCCCACCTTCTGTCTCACACTAAGCAAACGAGTTACTTGCTTCACTAGTTTGGCTGTAAAGAAGAAATTACCAATGAATAGCTTGGTGAGTTGATGAAAGCTAGAAACCTGCCCCCGAGGAAGACTATTATACCATATTTGAGCACATCCAGTGATTGTTCCTGAAAATTCCCTACACCTCATCTCATCAGGAACATCATTGATATTAGCCGTTGCTTGGTATTATTCTATATGAAGAACTGGATCAGTCTTCCCATCATACTTGGGAGTGACCACTAAAGCTTTAAACTTGGTTGGCGTAGGAAAATCTACAATGGTTTGCACAAAGGGAGATCCCTTAACAAAACTTCTCTGGAGAGGATTCTTGGCCTTGGACATTTCTCCCAATCCATCTTCCAAACGCTGAATGGACCCCTTCCAAGCATCACTGCCAGTGCTAGATCTGTTGTTGGTATCCCTTTTATTCCGACCAAATGATTGTGTTGAGCATTACTCTTGCGAACCTTCTCTTTAACTGGACCGAGAAGTTCATCAGGAGTTCGATCCGGATTGGGCTGAACCTTCCGTTAAGTCTCTTGGTCATCGAGTATTTCTCGACGCAACTCGAAGGGCATTTCCCCTGGGTCCCAAACTATCGAAAGGAGAGGCCCTACTTAGCCTTTCTAAGGCACTCAATCTTTCTAGAATGAGGGATTGTCCATCAGAGGAATTAAGAATCCTGATAGAAGAAGTTTCTCTGGGACGATATGAAGGATCCTTCGAAGTTCGGGAATGTCTATGCCCAACACTCCTTATCGGCGGTGGTTGCATACTCCTTCGATTGGACTGATCAGGAACCCCAGCTAGAAGAGTTTGGGCTAATTTTCTTATCGTATCCTGCATAGCCTCTTGACCTTTGGCCAGGCTAGCCAAAATTCCAGTTAAATCGTTGTTACTTGGAGGGGCAGAGGGATTAGGAAGAATTCCCTCATTTTTGGCACTTGCTTAAGTGATATCAGCCATGTATCATGAATTAGTGAAAACGTTTAGCAATACGTTCCCACAGACGCCGCCAATCTGTTAATGCAAAAAACTAGACTATGCCTAATTAATTTATCACAGATAAATAAGTAAAAACGAATAGGACAAAGAGATTTTTAAAGTGGTTTGGCTCAAAGGAAAATCCTACGTCCACTGTTATGTATTGCTTGACTGTCTTAATTTGTTTTACGATCCCCTTGTAATGAGGGTGTTATAATGTATTTATAGCCCAAGAGGGGTGTTAAAAGTTGTCATGTGAAAGGATGGAATGCCTTCATTTGTTAGGCATTTAAATCAATACACAATGAGAATTAAACATAAGACTACGTGCGCTTCATTGTCCATACTAGGTACATTTTCGACAGTTGGTCGGTCTTCCCAGTTGGTTGGTATCCCTTGTTGGTCTATCTTCTCTATTGGCCGGGCTTCCCTATTGGTCGAGCTACCTCGTTGATTGGGGATTCGTATCATGCAACCTTGGACTTATGCCACATTGGATGACACATGCTGACTTATAATTGGTCCACATATGGTGGTGAATTTTGGTATCAACAATAATAATTTTGTTAAAGTTTTCAAAATGCCTATACATTGAAATACCTTATGCGTACTGGAACCGAAAGAGTTTATTCTTCAAGTAAAATCGATTTTCAATGCTCTTTGTCGTGTTCTTGTCCTCCAGTTGTTTCCATATTTTTTGTGCCGAGATCTTACTTATATAAGGATATTTTTTTATCTTTAGTAGATAAAGACGAACATGATCACAAGCCTTGCAGTTGATTTTGTTCTCGTCACCCTCCTTCATGTCTTTTAGCATATGTCCAAGACTAGTTTCCATCTCTTGTTGGAGTAAGACATCCATAACTTCACATTGCCACATTCTCAAGTTTCATTGCCCATCGAATTTTTACACGTCAAATTTTGCAATTATCATTTTTCAAATGATCACAGTCACAAAAAATGCAAATAAAAAAAAATTAGAAATTTAGAAAAAAATTCGAGTTGTGAATAGTAACTGTATGAATAATAATGAATGAATAGTATTATATGTATGATTATTTCTCCACCGAAAATTTTATCCAAATGCCTAGATCGGAGGACCTTGTCTCTGGTACCAATTTATTGTGTGTAAGCGTGCTAACAAATGTTATTGAATGTGATCCCAAATAATAACATGACACAGACAAAATAAAAGTATAACGACTAGAAAGACATACACATGAAGACAATATTTAAGTGGTTCACCAATTTGGCTACGTCCACCACTAATAGTTCAAATCAATTAACAAATGAATTACAAAAGCGAACTCTTACAAATACACTCCAAATAAAAAATACAATGTGTAATTTTTATATATATGTATACTCAAATAAGTTTTCTACACCCAACTCTGTTGTTGGTGTTATGTGTATTTCATTCTACCGAATTCCATCCCTTATATAGGTCCACGGAAGAGACAAGATGGAGCAAGTTGTAAAGGATAAATGGGCAAAAATAAGCCACTGAAAGTGAACTTTGAGAAAGAGTCTAAGAAACGTTTTAAACCCCAATGTCATTGTTGCATCACCTAACTAATTGTAAAGAAACACAAAAAAAAAATAAGCAATATAGGAAGTAAGTTATATGAGAATTAGAATCATTAAATTATAGGTCAAATAAGGAGTTAATCAAATCTACAACAATCTCAAAATGCATCAAATCTTGAAGAAAACATCAAACTGGTATCACCATATGTCATAGAAAGAGGTTGTCACAAACATCAAACATTTAGTTAAATGTGGATGGTTAAAACCTTAGTGCTTTTACCTAAAGTAGAATGTGTTTATCATAAAATTGTAACTAAATAAACAAAATTAGTAACGAAAGAATATAAATTAAATACTTAAATGGACCATTTAATGTTATCGTGCACAAAAATTTGCATTGTAGATTTAAGAGTTTTAACTGTTTAGGCTCAAGCTCAAAGCATATCATAGCTTCGTTAATTAAGAATTTACTAAAGCAAAGTTGGAACCGAACCGGATGATCATTCATCACTACCAAAGAAGAACCAACATTTACACTACCAATAAACAAAATCAGGCCCAAATTTACGTAATAGAATTTAGTAAAAATCTAATTTATCCGCTATGAACATTTATAGGATCAATAGGTAGCAAAAAGATGTGCAGATACGAAATTATGTTATGGCTAGAGCGAGGCAACAATTCGGATTTTGAACTTTATATCAGCATATGTATGCCATGTAATGTTTGAATATGGTTGAGTTAATAGAACCTGCTAGGGCCTACAAGCCAATAGTTAAACCAATCTAGGTGTAAGTCGCGCTATGCGCGGGCTAAGCAATTGCGATCGACTTTCACCCCCGTAAACTCACAACCAATTAATTTTTTCCCAGGTCACATGATACGTGAAGTCAAAGACTGCTTTTTTTCCCAATATTCATAATCTCATATCTGATTCCATAACATCATTGTGTGTGATGGGGAAAAAGAGTTGTATTCAAATATTCCCATCAGTTCCCACCGATTGCGTACTATTAACAACCTAAGATACAACTGCAAACTACAAAGAACTATAAACAAATCCCAAAGCAATGACAAAAAATAATTTTGATAGAAACTAAAGAAAATTTTGGTGCACTTTTCATATGGCACCAGTTGAGTACCAAGTCATTTGGTAGAATAATACATCCAAAAATTTTGCCAAGAAAAGAAAAAACAAAGAAACTCATTCAAACATTTACCAAAGATGCAACACATTGAATACATCAAATTGGTGCACAAGACCCCCACTTCTTTCAACTCCCGAAGAAGCCAAAACTACATATATTGTAGATTGGGTTAAATCATCCATGTGCAGGCATTAAGAAAATATATAAGAAAATTTAAAACCTTATGTGCAGGCATACCATCCGACTTGTTATTGAGGAATGGTGGTTAAGGGGAACAATTTCCATAAATTCTTTTCCAGTGATCTAATGGTTTTTTTCCCCAATTAACAATTTTAAAAATTGTTCAAAACAAATCAAGACTAAAAATATTACCTTCGCAGTTGAGGGTTTCGTGGGTAAAGAAGGTTTTTTGAGTGGGAACCTGTCTGATAAGTTATCTTCTTTGTAACGTTTATACTGATTGCAAGTCAAAAGATAGACCAAGTTTGAGACACTGTTATTTGGGGATGAAGTTGATTAAGCAGCTGATGGAGACCCTATGGAGTTTACCACTTAATAAAATAAAGGAACACGCAATGTTGTTACATTTTTATAACTAATCAATAAACGGGTTGTAACGAAATTTTTTCTAACATCAACACTTAAAAGAGCCTTCATGCTCTTTATTTCCGTCATCCCCACCAAATAACGCATCATCAGATAAAACATAGCTGAATTCCACGATTTTATCTTAGATAAATAAAACCATATGTGTGTAAAAAGGAATTCAATGTAATTTGGGATCCCTCACCTTACTATTAACTTCGCCACCGGAGAAGATCTCTATACATATTGAGCCATCTCACAACACTTAACTAGCGCCAAGTTGATGTGATTGAAAGATGGAGAACAGTTGATGGTTTACTATGTCAACCATGAATAGTAACACAGTTGAAAGCCTAAAAGATTAAGAACACTTAATTCAAGAATAGTTATTCACAGTTGGGAAACTATGAATAGTAACACAGTTGGATACATCATTTGCCCAATCCCTTACATCATTTTCCCAACCCCTTACCAAACCATCACCCCGCTCAATCTTACTACCACACACTGGTAGAGAAATTGTACACAAAATGAACCCGCTCTTCTATGAAATCAACGTCTCCCCTCTCAAACCACCAACACATCTTCTCTCCAAAGCTCCACCCCACCACACACTCATTTACTCCATCAAAACCAAAACAAAAACCAAAATTGGACCTTATCATTATCACAACCCAAAAACATCATGCGGCTTCTATAGAGAAAGAGGGGGTACCGTAAATCAAACCTTTCTATTTTGATTATTCGAGATGTAAGAGTTGAATCTGATTATCCTTTTGCAATGGTGGTCTCGTAAGAAAAAAAATGAGAGATAAGGACTTGGTATTTGGGGAATGGGAAGTGGGTTTTGTGAAAATAAGGTTAAATGAGGAGTTAAATGCATAATACATTGTGGAATTGGGAGGGAAACTTAAGACAACCGAATAGTCCTTGAGTTTTACCAATAAGATGAATAGAAAGAAGTAAATAAATGAGAGAAGTCGTTGGGTTTTTACAAAGAGCATGAATAAAAAGTAGTAAATAGAGAATGGGTGACACATGGACATTTTAAATAAAGAAGTGTATTAAATTCATGTATAGCATTTTATAGGATATAAAAGATTGAAAGGCTCCCTCCAAGCCACAAGTAAGTCTACCTCAAATTTATACACGTGGGTATGCGTGGTATATATTCTATTCAACAATCTTTATTAGGAAGGTAAAAAAAAAACATTTTTAGTAGGCTGCCTTTAGTAATTTTGAAAAAAACTCTCTTATTTTTTATGACTTTATATTCCATTTGTATTAATGATTCTTTTAATTTTTTTGTAATGATTTTTGAGAATATTATTTATTATGAATCTCTTAATATTATTCGATCATGACTCCACCTGGCATGGATTAAACGTGTCTTGTTATGTTTAACATGCATAACTCGTGTAACACAAATTTAATTCTAAAAAAATTCGATCAATTAGTGTTTAACATTAACTCGACATGTTTATTATATGTAGATTTGTGGCTTGTGTCAAAACATTGGCATCCCTATTTATATTAGATATTTAATATATTACTATTTGGGAACCCAAAACCGACAAAATTTTGGAAAGTTAACCATTAACTTTAAATTATGGTTTTGAACCCTCCATATTTAAATTCTGGTCTCGTCCCTGGATATGAGAACTTCAATTGTTTTAAAGTACGTTGAATTGAAGCAACTTTTAGAAATTGTCAATAGATGACAAGAGGAAACACATAAACAAAAAACAAACAGAACATTTATGTATGGTGGGCAAACTATAATACTAACATTTTATCTAAAATTAAGGTGGGAAAAATGTTAAATACTTTCAAATTTTGAGGTGTTTTCTTCAAAAATTTCCCATTCCACATTACTAATATTATAAATTGTCAAAGACAAAAGTTGGACAATTGCCCACCATGTCTTCTACATGAATTCGCCTCTGCTTACCCATTGGATTTGGAAAACCACAAACTAACAAGCATAAATAAGCATTTTTTTCCTAAAACTCAAAAATAAAATTAATTAAACGAATCGAGATGGAAATTATAAAAATAACTCAAACCTATGCACTGCACTATTTTACATCCAAAAACACTTAACATAATTCATTCTTCATGTTGGTTTACACCATCTTAAGTGATTTTTTGGCTTAATCTTATCAAACAGATTAAAATGAGGAAATCAGTAGTTGGATAATTCACTAATATTTATTTCCCAAATTCAAACAACATAAAATGTAAAACAACCAGTTTATTCCAATGTCGTCTCAATAGGTAACATGTATTATATTTACTTAATATGGTTGAATATTCATGTATGTATAAGGTGGATTTAAGTTTTAAGATTTGAATTCCTACAACTCGAGATTTTATCCTCCTATTACAATTCAGTTGGGATGGATTGAATCCATAGTTACATTTTGGTGAAAAATGTAGTTAGTAGTGGAAAACTATAGTTAAATAAAAGTACAAAAAATCCATAATATATAAGTATAAACAGGACACAACTTAAATGACTATTTACGGACCTATTTTTGTAAAATGTAAAAGAAAATTTGACTTAATTTTTTAAGGTCCCCCAAAAAATCAACTTAAAATGAATTTTCACATATTTTGATTGATATTTTGAAAATAGGGAAAAAATTCATTTTGAGCTGAATTTTTACGGGAATTCTGAAATGTTTGTAATGAGCTGAAAATAAATTTATTTTACTGTTTTTTAAATATTGGTCCATGTGGTTGGTCTTTAACCATGATAAAAGTACATTCATATAATCTGATATGGTGTCCTTTAAAACATAAAATATAGGGTAAAATTAGAATTGAATTTTATTAAAAGAATTCAGCATTAAGCATTGAGCTGGAGACTTGCATCTTAATGCTTAATGCTCAATTTTAACTATTTTTCAGTATTAAGAGATAAAAACAAACACCCCTTTAGGTGCTTATTTTTCGAGGGTAAAAATCTCTCTCTCTCTCTCTCTCTCTCTCTCTCTCTATATATATATATATATATATATATATATATATATATATATATACTAGTTGTACCCACGTGCGTTGCACGTGTTTGTGAGTCCAGATATTCCTCTTTACTTTGAATGAATATGAATTATGTAAAATTAAAAATCTAAAGCTTCAGCAAATATGTTTTTGGAAGACGTGGGATAAAAACTATGTTTAATCGAAAGAAAGGGAAAATGAATTTATCAATATTGGATAATAATAATTTTTAATCCAAAAGAAAAAGAAAATGTATTCGTCTGATATGTTGCTTTTGACGTTTGTTTGGATGCGAAGGTTCTTCTTCCTCTTCAACTTTATGAGCGACGAAACGTGCAAGCTTTCGATCTAATTGTTCAAGTGATTTTCCTTAAATGTAGAATCTGTAGAATTTTCCAATGCATGTATATAGATTTCTAATATATTCTGAGTGAAAATTCCCTATGGAGTAAAAGAATAGATATGAATATTAAGTATATGTTATTAGTATTGAGCGTATTGAATTTACGTATGAGTTTGAATTGGTAAAAATATTAAATTATCATATCTTTAGACGTAATGAACGTAGGAATGTTGCACCCAATGAGAGATTATGCTTTGTCGAATAGTGTGGCTGATGCTCTTTCGTCTTCGTCTTGGACCACAAATTGAAGTAAGTAACTTACGTTTGTTTGAATAATGTGTAAGTAAAGCAATATGTATGTAGACTAAGTGTATATCTGGGACTTTTAAACCTGAAATTTATGTGGCAATACTTGAACCTACCTCTGTTAAAGAATCTTTGCAACATACTCACTCGAAATTAGCAATGGCTGTCAATCCATTTGAAGTAATAGCAGCCCTAAAATCTTATACAAAATAAAAATCTAGAGAGTTTCCCCCCCAATATTCAAACTTTAATCACTCTCCACATTTTACTCACAAATAATTAAATTAGTCTTATCTTCATAAAGGCTAAAGAAAAAGTCTAAATGATTCCATCAGGCTCTTATATCTTCTCTAGCGTACGATGATTGTTAAGATGATCTAAAAGATGAAGAATTGATAGATGTGAGGAAAAAAGTAACAGTTGAAAATGTTGGGGAAGCAATTGCCAATGAAGAAGCTTCTGACAATGATATAGTTAATGCTTCTTCAAGTGAAAACAATGAACAAAATGTCCAGGAATAAAATTTACACCAACCAATTGATGAAGACCGGTAAGGTTTTGATACTTTTTATGCTTACTCCAGTGGTTATGATAGTCCTATTGAAGATGAGGATGGAATCAAAATAACGGGGTCCAACTTTCCACTGTATAATCCAAACATGGACATGTCAAAAGAAGAATTTGTATTAGAAATGAGGTTCCTAAATTTTCTAAAGTTGAGGGAATGTTTGAAATCATTTGTAGTCGCTGGAGGTTATGCGATCATATTTGTGAAGAATTACAGAAGAAGGATCTTAGAAAGATGTGCCAAATGCCATCGTTGGAGATTATGGGGTTGGAAGATGCAAAATAAGGATGGAATTCGGATCAAGTTACTTAAGAAAGAGCACGTGTGTAAGGACATTCAAACTGAAACTTGAAAATGTTAAGTGGAGAGCGAAGAAATTCAATTCCAAGACAATTAAATACCCAAATTGGAGGTTTAGGGAAATGCAAGGTGAAGTGTTGGAGAAGTATGCACTTAATGTGCTGGCCTTAGAAGATCTCTAATTTGAAGAGATATCCTTTGAACATGTTGTTTCAGAATCTGTGTCATCCTCAAGCACTCCACTTGGTATGGACTCATGTTTGTTCCCAAAAAATACAAATCAATAGATCTTACTCTTTAGGGTAATAGATAATTTCAATTTCCTAATAGATTGGTGATCCTCCCTGAAAATCCTAATAGTCGGTCTGTCTCTACAATGAGATAGTTGATTGAATCATATTTCATCACCGTTAAAGAGTGGGATAATTCATCCGGGGTAAGGTAAAGGGAGGATTTGAGGATCATATCTCACCAATAAAAAAAACATAGATCAAGAGGTCATATAATTAAATAATATTAAAAAATAATATGGAATTTGAATCAATATCCTAATTCGTTTTAGGTATTGTACAATCTATGCGTGAATAAAACGGGATATTATCCCTACTCTATAATATTTAGAAAAAAAATATGTTTGATTGTACGGCACGTGTGTTACAAAATATTACTATTCGTAATTATGGATCAATTACTCCATACTATTGTACATTAGAAAGGTTAGCAAAGGAATTCAACCTCATATACAATGATTCGATAGAATTATTTCATGGAATGAGCATTAATGATGTCTTAGATATTCAAAATTGTATAAAGGCTGGTAAATACATACTATCACCTATTACTATTTATACCCATTGTCTGGAAAAACATCCAAAGAAGCTTTATAAAAAGAGAAGGTATATGAGTTATCAATCAAATTATGGAGACGAACTTGTACTACTATCACTTGCTCATTTAATATTGAGTTAAATGAACCATATAGAATATCAAATGGATACTGCATTTTCGTTCTATGATGGTATATCTCCTTTTTATGAATCTGTACGTTCTATAGGTAAAGTTCATAAGTTATTCAATCTTGATCTTAAAAGGCATGGCACCCAGCCTAATAAAATACCGGGCGATCACTCCTATATCAAATTAAAACAGGAGTCTCATATGGATCATTCCTAGCACCACTGTCGAAAATTCATTTAATTACTAATAACCTATTAGGCCGGTGTCAAAATTTTAACTTTACTACTCTTTTAACGACTACAAAATTAAAACATCCGCACAGTTTATGCGTAAATGAAACTACAATGAAATAAAATAACTGAACACTCTGTCAAATATATACAACCATAACGAATGTTGTACTCAAAGAATAAATAAATAAATGATGTTGGGTTATTAACCCGAATGTTTATACAAGACCACCTATCTAGAGTACAATAATAGATGCGTCTATCGAGAATCCTGCACGCATCCACAGCTGCTGCAGCAGACGTCTGACTCGAAGGATGTGTCATCCAGGCGTCCCTGTGTCTGGACACCTATATATATATATATATATATATATATATATATATAAAATATAGCTAGAAAGGAAAAGTAGATAAACAGGTCAGAGCCCGAGTTTGAAAATATTTTGCAAGTGCATAAATGCTTTATTTTAAAAATATGTTTTATCTCATGTTTAAGTTGGTATCGCACTCCCTTGAGATACTCCTCACCTCTCCACTAACAATGCACTCCTAGCGCATCCCTGTAAACATCCTAGTCAAGATACCCTGCTAAACTAGTCTATCACCCAACCACTATCAACCCTATATAGTCCAAGTAATGTACCAAGGGCTAAATTTCACCCCAGTCTCAACGATATGCCATGTGCTAGCGTTGGGTGTCTCTCAAAGCAAAATCCAAACAAGGAACCCCCCAATACACTACTACGCGTCACGATCGATCGTCGAGATTCGCCAGTCCCTTAGTACTGAAAGATATAATATTAGAGCACTAAGGACTAAACTTCTCCCCAATCTCAACAGAATGCCATATTCGTGCGTGGGGTGTCTCGCAAGGGGAAATCAAACAAGGATCCCCCGCGATACGGTACTACGCGACAAGGTCGATCGTCGGGATCCATTAGACCCTCAGTACTCGATTTATCCATATATATACATATTACCATAAACATCCGGATCTATCTCCCGGATTGAGGATTGATATACCAAGAATTTATCAATACTTTCATTTTCTCAAAACTTCCCATTTCCCTTTTTATACTTAGGAAATGTACATATAAAACCCAATTCATTATCATGAATTGATTTAACAAATCATATGCTTTTAAAAGCCAGTTTTATTATCATAAAAATGCTTTTCCGTTTAATATCATCCCATTTCCCTTTTTATACTCAGGAAATGTATTCAAAACCATTATCATTATTATAAAAATGCTTCGATAAATCACATGCTTCCACATCCCTTCTTCCATCCGGGAGTGTTACCGAAGCCAAACCTTTATCCCATTTCCCTTTTTATACTCAGGAAATGTAAATATAAAGTCAATTTATTATCATAAATTTCTTTAATAAAACTAAGACCGCCCCTCCGGGTTTCCCTACTGGACGCACCCCTAAATGGCTATAATCTTCCAGAGCCTATCTATACAAGACAACCTGGGAACCTACCAACGTTGGGAAGCGGCCATATGCCTGCCGGATAGTCATGACCACACCCATAATCACCTAACCAGCGCAGTACAAATAATCGCCCATATGGCCTATAGGACTATATCCACCCTGCATTCATTAGCAAGGGGGCATCACCATAACGCACGCAACTTCCCATATGATAGCGATTTAGGGAGCTGTGTAACCTTAATTTATTAATTATGAAAATCATTTATATGATATCATATATACTTTAATCACATAGTATATATATATACCATATGTTCATCTTCAAATATATACTTTGCCATATTTTCCAAACCACATAACGATGACCAATAGTCCCAAAGATTCTCTCGAAGAATCATAATCAAGCATTCATATATGCATGATACAAAACCCAACGTATTTCTTCACTTCGATAAATAATAATTTCCTTAATCGTCTCTTAAGGATTTATTGGATATTTCCAATTATACTAATTCACTCTAAGTGAAAATACATACATACATATATATATATATATATATACATATATATATATTCCCAGTTCATCAAGTCCTTTAGGACATAACCCGTATAATACTCTAATTTAGAAGGCCCTTAAAATTTAAACTCAACGAGGAGAAGTAATAATAACCTCCAAAATCTTGGGCTGAAAATAGGGCACCGGTCGACCGGTCCTGGACCCCCGGTCGACCGCGGGTTGCAAATAAGCCTACGAAACAAAGTAGTAGGCCCTATTTCCTTGACGCGATCGACCGGCCTTAGGGGCGCGGTCGGCCGGTCACACCAGGTCCTCAACACTAATTTCCTCAAATCCTCCATCCAACAACCCAATTTCATTATCGGGGTTTCTAAACTACACAAAAATAATCGCAAACATCTACACGATTAATTCTAGCAGTTATTTTTACAATTTCCGATTTGATTCCCGACTAGATAATTTCACCCCGGGTCTGTCATCTTATAAAAATCATAACAATTCACAGAAAAATTGGAAAAATGTGCGGTCACGCCCACGCGACCGTATCGAAAAGATCTATAACTTTTGTGTTTTGACCGAAAGATAAATCAATTCTCTTCCTAGTCAAAATAACCCCACAAACTTACGGGGTTACTATTCATCACCTTCTTCGAGAAGGTTTCGGCCATTAAAGCTTCTCCCAAGATTTTGTGGCCTCACCCAACGTCCGACAACCTCAACCAACAACAAATATACATATTTTAAGGGTTCTAAACATCCTAGAACCATAAACCACCAATTTATTTCGATTAATTTCTAAGTTTCTCCAAATATGAAATTTTTAGGGGTTTATTTATTTTAACTCCCAAAAACCCGTTTTATCCACGAAAACCCAACCCAAAATCTTTGGGATTTGTTTATACCAAACTACGGTACGAGATATTTATGCAAAAAAGGTAAATAAAGCAAGTAAACACTTGCCTCGTGGATAAAATCCGACGACCTCAAGTCGAATCCGGCGGAGTTTGGCCCGAGATCTCCATTTCTCTCCTCCTCTCTATCTTCCCTCTCTTCTCTCTTTTTTCTTTCTCTTTTTCTCCCTCTCCCTCTCTTTATAAAGAAAGAAAAAGGGTTATACCCCTTAAAAACCAAAAACGACTCGTTTACCCAATTACGAGTTACTTTTACTTCTAAAATTACCCGAAACTCAATTTCGACAATCGGACACCTTTTTTCGACTATCTCGGACATTCCAAGACTCACGGGGCAGTTGAAATTCCCATCCGGGGTACTTGACCGCAAATCACTATTTCAACCCAAAATAACTTTATGCGGATTTTCTAATTAAAATTTTAGCTTTTTGTCATTTTTCTCCACAGTGACATATAATTAAATTACTTCAACCTAATTAGTCCCAAAAGTAATTACAACTTCCATCGAAACCATTAAATCCTCGAGAATCCCCAAAATCACTATTTTGAGAAATTCTCCAAATCTCCAATCTATATTTAATTACGGAATTTAATTGTCTTCAAAAGGACGGGTTGTTACATACTCCCCCCTACAGCGGAATTTCATCCTCAAAATTCGGATACAACTCACATCAACAAACTAGGATCGCTCCAAATCCTAATACCTCTAGGGGAATGATACTAACCCAATGGTTCCCAACCATATACAATACGACTACAACAGTCGTAAAGTGACTCCAACATCGTCACATCGCACCCATCATTTATAGTGCCTAACGGCATAAACTTCAAATTTATATACTACGCCCCTTCTATTTCAGGTGGTATATAAACCAACATTACTAAGGTTCCCACCTTTTTAACCTCTGCACATCTGCACATCCATAGTGTACGTCTGACACGTAACACTCTCTCCCATTAAGGGTCTCCTTTCCTCGGTGTAATACTCACCTATGGGTCCTCCCAACCCTCGAAATTCAATTCTCCTAACCTCGGCGACACTAACACTATCGAACTTACGTCCTAATAATACTAAGGTCTATGTGATGTCCTACCTACGTAGAACGAATATAATCTTAAGTATGTCCGTAGTGCCCAAGGCCTCTCTCAACTCCCGACAATTGCTTGGTTTCATGCGTGGGACGTCTCGCCAAGGCAAAATCCAAACAAGGAACCCTCCCATTACACTAATCCCTCGCGTAGTCGGCCATCGAAATATAGCGACCTAAGGCACACCAGCGGGATGTCCTAAATACTGCCTATGCTAAACTACGAATGCGTGTCTACTATCTTATCCTTCCGCCCATACGGAAGGAAACCTAATCAATCGTAGTGCCCACTTTCTGTAAAAGTGGCACATATATAATACCCAAAACATACCTTCTCAAAATTTTCTTTTTCATTAAAGCTGGTTATTATCCTCAAACCAATTTCTCTAAGTCCAACCTCACCCATCCACTTGTGGCGAGGGGACCACTTTAGTGCATTTCCATAGCACAATATTTCCATAAGTATATCAACATCATGTGGCTCATAGCCTATAGTGGTTCATCCACACTATAATACCTTTCCACAAAATCAACATCCTTGCATCCCATAATAGCTCTCCACTCCCGACGCCGTTAAGAGTCGTGTGTGGAGTGTCTCGCAAAGCGAAATCCAAACAAGGAACCCCTCCACACATTGACACTTGACTTCGTTGGTTATGGAGTTCCGTTATTTTAAACATGCAACTGGATAACCCTATCCCCTAATTTAACAGAAAGGTGATCTGAACTCCTATCTCTAACTAAGAGTTATACCACCCTACGCTCGTAATAATTTTAAGTCCTTGCGCAATCAATAATGATCTTTACCTTTAGCTCAACAATAATCTTGCGGCCTTAAATCATATACATAAGGTCACCATATACACAACTCACAATAATGAAACCTCTACTCATCGAAGTTTCTTATACCCATAATAAATAAGGTGAACTCAACCTATATCTTGGTAAGACACCGCAACAACAACCCGTTCCACCTTGGAGCTGCAGACACCATAGCCTTGCCATTCTTAGCCTGCTATCGCTCCTAAATTACCTAGTACCTATATACTCATTATAACACCATACTCGTATAGACATATAAAACGAGTATCACAACCCAGATATATATATATACAATATATCAACACCCGCATCTATGGCGAATGAAGGAAAATAAAATTCCGCTATCGCGAAAAACACATAAACACACATGATATTATGTTATTGTGACCGTCATAACTCAAATTACACACACGAGTCTAGGGCTAACTAATACCGCGACTTTATCTAGCCATGCCAAATATACCTCCTCGATTGAGGTAAAACTCATAACAATATCCTTCTCATTCCGACTAAATCATGGGGACTCCCGGTTAAGACTATCCGTAAGGTCCCTTTCGAACCCTCAATTTTAATGAGGAATTCGACTTTAATACCACTCTCTAATTCAGTGGTACTGCGGTACTCCTAACTACCATTATTTAGTAGTCGCCGCCAAAATCCTTAACAATTACCATAAGGAGAGTGACCTCTACTAAGGTCCTCATCCCAACCTTCTATCAGTTGCTCCAACTAAGCCTCACCTCCTGCTACCATCCAAGCTCCGTACACGATTATCAAACGAGCGCGCAAAATATTTCTATAATATCATAATATGGCAGGAGAACGAAATCTCACAAGAGAAATTAACAATCCTAGTCCTGAGGCTCTATAACAAATGAGAGCAACGCTGAAAGCATAGTACGTCCGCACAGATTCCTAAGGACACTAGAACCTGATGCTCTGATACCATATGTGACACCCCGCCTAATAAAATACCGAGCGATCACTCCTATATCAAATTAAAACCGGAGTCTCATATGGATCATCCTTAGCATCACTGTCGAAAATTCATTTAATTACTAATAACCTATTAGGCCAGTGTCAAAATTTTAACTTTACTACTCTTTTAACGACTACAAAATTAAAACATCCACACAGTTTATGCGTAAATGAAACTAAAATGAAATAAAATAACCGAACACTCGGTCAAATATATACAACCATAGCGAACGTTGTACTCAAAGAATAAATAAATAAATGATGTTGGGTTATTAACCCGAATGTTTATACAATACCTCTTATCTAGAGTACAAGGATAGATGCGTCTATCGAGAATCCCGCATGCATCCACAGCTGCTGCAGCAGACGTCTAACTCGAAGGATATGTCATCTAGGCGTCCCTGTGTCTGGACACCTATATATATATATATATATATAGCAAGAAAGGAAAAGTAGATAAACGGGTAAGAGCCCGAGTTTGAAAATATTTTGCAAGTGAATAAATGCTTTATTTTAAAAATATGTTTTATCTCATATTTAAGTTGGTATCGCACTCCCATGAGATACCCCTCCCCTCTCCACTAACAGTGCACTCCTAACGCATCCCTCTAAACATCCTAATGAAGCTACCCTGCTAAACTAGTCTATCACCCAACCACTATCAACCCTATATAGTCCAAGTAATGTACTAAGGGCTAAACTTCACCCCAGTCTCAACGCTATGCCATGTTCGTGCGTGGGGTGTCTCGCAAAGAGAAATCAAAACAAGGAACCCCCCGATACACTACTACGCGGCACGGTCGATCGTCGAGATCCTCTAGTCCCTCAGTACAGAAAGATATATATATATATATATATATATATATATATATATATATATATATATATCATAAGCATTTAAAATTTTGAGCACTAAGGATTAAACTTCTCCCCAGTCTCAACAAAATGCCATATTCGTGCGTGGGGTGTCTCGCAAGGCGAAATCCAAACAAGGAACCCCCCCCCCCCCCCGATACACTACTACGCGGCAAGGTCGATCGTCGGGATCCATTAGACCCTCGGTACTTGATTTATCCATATATATACATATTACCATAAACATCCGGATCTATCTACAGGACTGAGGATTCGTATACCAATTATTTATCAATACTTTCATTTTCTCAAAACTTCCCATTTCCCTTTTTATACTCTGGAAATGTACGTATAAAAGGCAATTCATTATCATGAATTGCTTTAACAAATCATATACATTTAAAAGCCAACTTTATTATCATTAAAATGCTTTTCCGTTTAATATCATCCCATTTCCCTTTTTATACTCAGGAAATGTATTCAAAGCCATTTTCATTATCATAAAAATGCTTTGATCAATCATATGCTTCCACATCCCTTCTTCCATCCGGGAGTGTTACCAAAGTCAAACCTTTATCCCATTTCCCTTTTTATACTCATGAAATGTAAATATAAAGCCAATTTATTATCATAAATTGCTTTAATAAAACTAAGACCTCCCCTCCGGGTTTCCCTACTGGACGCGCCCCTAAATGGCTATAATCTTCCAGAGCCTATCTATACAAGACAACCTGGGAACCTACCAACGTCGGAAAGCGGCCATATGCCAGCGGGATAGTCATGACCACACCCAGAATCACCTAATGAGCGCAGTACAAATAATCGCCCATATGGCCTATAGGACTATATCCACCCTGCATTCATTAGCCAGGGTGCATCACCATAACGCATGCAACTTCCCATATGATAGCGATTTAGGGAGGTGTGTAACCATAATTTATTAATTATGAAAATCATTTATATCATATCATATATACTTTAATCACATAGTGTATATATATACCATATATTCTTCCTCGAATATATAAATAGCCATATTTGCCAAACCATCTAATGATGACCAATAATCCCAAAGATTCTCTCGAAGAATCATAATCAAGCATTCATATATGCATGATACTAAACCCAAAGTATTACTTCACTCCGATAAATAATAATTTCCTTAATCGTCTCTTAAGGATATATTGGATATTTCCAATTATACTAATTCACTCTAAGTGAATATATATATATATATATATATATATATATATATATATATATATATATATATATATATATATTCCCAGTTCATCAAGTCCTTTAGGACATAACCCGTATAATACTCTAATTTAGAAGGCCCTTAAACTTTAAACTCAAAGAGGAGAAGTAATAATAACCTCCAAAATCTTGGGCTGAAAACAAGGCACCGATCGACCGGTCCTGGACCCCCGGTCGACCGCGGGCTGCAAATAAGCCTACAAAACAAAGCAGTAGGCCCTATTTCCTTGACGCGGTCGACCGGCCTTAGGGGCGCGGTCGACCAGTCACACCAGGTCCTCAACACTAATTTCCTCAAATCCTCCATCCAACAACCCAATTTCATTATCGGGGTTTCTAAACTACACCAAAAATAATTGCAAACATCTACACGATTAATTCTATCCGTTATTTTTCCAATTTTCGATTTGATTCTCCAGTTGATAATTTCACCCCGGGTCTGTCATCTTATAAAAATCATAACAATTAATACAAAATTGAAAAAATGCACAGTCAGTGCCAACGCGACCGTATTGAAAAGATCTATAACTTTCGTGTTTTGATCGAAAGCTAAATCAATTCTCTTCCTAGTAAAAATAACCCCACAAACTTACGGGGTTACTATTCATCACCTTCTTCGAGAAGGTTTCGGCCATTAAAGCTTCTCCCAAGCTTTTGTCACCTCACCCAACATCCTACAACCTCAACCAACAACAAATATACATATTTTAAGGGTTCTAAACATCCTAGAACCCTAAACCACCAATTTATTTCGATTAATTTCTAAGTTTCTCCAAATATGAAATTTTTAGGGGTTTATTTGGTTTAACTCCTAAAAACCCATTTTATCCACGAAAACCCAACCCAAAATCTTTGGGGTTTGTTTATACCAAACTAAGGTATGAGATATTTATGAAAAAAAAGTAAATAAAGCAAGTAAACACTTGCCTCGTGGATAAAATCCGACAACCTCGAGTCGAATCCGGCGGAGTTTGGCTCGAGATCTCCATTTATCTCCTCTTTTCTCTCATTCTCTCTCTCTTCCCTCTCTTCTCTCTTTTTTATTTCTCTTTTTCTCCCTCTCCCTCTCTTCATAAAGAAAGAAAAAGGGTTATACCCCTTAAAACCCAAAAATGACTCGTTTACCCAATTACGAGTTACTTTTACCTCTAAAATTATCCGAAACTCAATTTCGACAATCGGACACTCTTTTTCGACTATCTCGAACATTCCGAGACTCATGGCGCGGTCGAAATTCTCATCTGGGGTACTTGACCGCAAATCACTATTTCAACCCAAAATAACTTTATGCGGGTTTTCTAATTAAAATTTTGCCTTTTTGTCCATTTTCTCCACGGCAACATGTAATTAAATTACTTCGACCTAATTAGTCCCAAAAGTAATTACAACTTCCATCTAAAACCATTAAATCCTCGAGAATCTCCAAAATCACTATTTCGAGAAATTCTCCAAATCTCCAATTTATATTTAATTATGGAATTTAATTGTCTTCAAAAGGACGGGTTGTTACAGAAGGTCCATCTTAATTATAAATCAAGAGAAACGTTTTAAAAGGCTCGAAGCTATAGTAATAGATAAGGGTATTTTTAAGTTAATTACAAATTTCCTATTTTCTGAATATTATGATTCTGAAGGAAATGAATGTACAAATATAATTTTATGTAATATTCCATCATCCATATTATTGACAGATGTACTCCTCAATATATTATATTACGACTTCGCTGATGAGTTTCAACGTGAATTCCCTGAATTGACCTATGATAGGTATAGACATTTTTATATCTTACGATAAGACTGTTTGTTGGAAAAAACGTATTACTTAACCGATAAACTCGTCGAAATATTTGATAAAATCGAATTAGATGGTTGTCTTACACCCATTATATCGAGTGAATTAGGTGTGCCATGTCGAGGGGGATCAATTCGTGTAAGAGAAGACGGGACAATTGGTATAATTGAAGATAAAATCTTTATCTTTATATACTATAAAATGCTCTACAGGGAACTTTAATGCACTTTCACCATATTATGCCACGTGGCATCTTAATTCACTTTCATCATATCTATCACTTATAAGCCTTCTTAGGAGGCTTTTCTCATTCTTTTCTGCTCCTTCGGTTTCTCCACCCATTTATTTCTTCTTCAAAACTATTGTTTTTTATAAATTACGTTCAATATTTTTTTAAATAACTCACGTACGGTATTTTTTAAATTACGCACAATATTTTTAACAGCATATACATAATTTTTTTATTATTTTTACAAATCACGTAAAATATTTTTTTAAATAAAAAACAACTTTTTAATTAAAAAAAAAGATTTCTCTTAATTAAAAAAATCATTTTAAGTGTTTTATAAAAAATATTATTTTTTCAACAAAAATAAAAAATGTTAACCATGAAAATTAGGGGTGAAAATTCGTGTATTTGAGTCATGTTTTGGGTGGACGCGACAAGGATTTTTTGGACAAGAACACGACCCAAATAAAAACGACATAACACAACACGGCACGAATAACCCAATTTTTAAAATTTTACTCTAAATTAAACATAAATAGACACGATAACACGAATAAGAACACGATTAACATGACAAGACACGATAACACGACTCATAATTTTGACACTAACACACGACATGACTTCGTGTAAAAAAACACGACATGAACACGATATATTGTGTCAATTTTGGGTCAATTTCATTTCGTTACGTGTCGTGTTTTCGTGTCGTTTCTAAAATTGTCACCCCTAATGAAAATAAATTATTTTACACTGTTAAAAAATGTTTTTAACTGTTTAAAAATAATTTTTTATAAAGAAATTATTTTTTAAAGATTTTTTAATACATAAAAGAAATGGTTTTTATTATTTTTTTAACTTTTGAACTAAAAAACGTTTTAAAATAACTATTTTTACCTTTTTCTCATTGTTTTATGAAATTAAGAAACTGTTTCAAAGTTAAAGAAAAATATTTAACGGTATAATATAAGAAAAATAAATTAATATAAAAATTATTTTACTGTTCCTTTTTAATAAAATAAGTACAATATATCTTATATAATAATATTTTTTTTTTATTTTTTAAAAACTATTCATTTTATTTAAAAAATGTTATAACTATTTTATAAAAAAAGTTATTTTTTAAACAAAAATATAAACTTTGCTCTATTTTTGCATGTTATTTTGTAGTTATATTTTTTTTACATAACTTGTGATCACAGATACTCTGAGGTTTTTAATCAATTTTCTATTTTTACTTAGCATCCCTTCATGTATTGACAATTCGATAAATGTTTATCGTACACTCAATGTATGACTCGCGTATCGCGCGGATTTCCAACTAGTAAAGCATAAATATATATACCATGATATCTTTATTTAAGAAATTTACATTGCTACAAATAGAAATGAGATATGAAAGATCGAGAGGATGTACTATGTATAAGAGGGTAGGTGATCCTTTGTTTTGGAGATATGTTTAAGAATACCAAATAACAGTACATACATGGTTTCCTTATAGAGAAAATCTGACACAGATGAAAGAATATAATCCTAATATCGGTGATATTGCATACCTTTGTTCAGAAACAAGAAAAGGGTTGGTTGTAGCTTTAATGTAAATACAAGAATTAAGGAATTTTGACTTTGTATGATATCAGGTTTACAACGTTAACATGCCTACTCATAGGAATATCGATGTGGTGGTATGTTGCACCTCCATTACTCTTCAATAAAGTGGAAGCCTTACAATCACCATATCTGGGCCTAATAGTATGTGCCATGAAGAATCTTTTTCTTGATAAATTATGGTTAAAACATTCAGTTCTAAGCCCTTGTGATTGTGGGGAAGATTTAAACAGAATGGCAGGATACATATTTCAGCCAAAAAGCTTTGACCCACTTAACTTAGATAATTTACCAACTAAGAAAACATTTGCATACTATATTACTACAATAATAATTGTAATGGCACTTACAAAATTTGTATCAATGAGTGGTGTTATGGTATAAAAAATAAGAAGATTATACCCTACATATGAAATATAAAATAAAATAGGGTTATACAATTCATTCATATTTCATGTCCCAATTCCCATACTTTTATGCCTTAAAAGGGCATCACCTTCGTCTTAATGCTTATAACATTATTTATGGTTAAAATAGCAGGGTTGTACCTTTACTTAGCTGATTGTTGAATACTTTAGTTGTAAGTCATGTCACCCCTATTTTATGAATACACCATGTACTGAATTCTAAATATGTTACCTTTTTCTCTATTTGGATCTCATAGTTCTTCTCCTAATCTATCCCATGTTCCTGTGTATTCACGTATGAATCCTTCCCTTCTTAGGCTAGTTCCTACTTATCATCCGATTGATGCAAGATATGCTGAAATGCATGAGTTGTTTCATTCCACATGGATCCCTCCTAGTTTGCGTTTTCCTCTACATACACCACCATTAAAGCCTAAAATTAAAGTTATTGTAATACCTGATACTGGATCTTGTACTTCTACTTTCATCATTCTTCAAAAGATCATTGCAAAGGCTACCAAATAGGCTTAAAGAAGGTCTCGGATCTATTATATCGGTAACACAAAGTGATTTTTCCCCTGGAGTACCTGAGGTTCAGCGATGCAAAGAGGAATAAAAAATATTTGAGTAATTTAAGTCACGATAGTCCGAGGCTGCCCTTCGGAGAGGTTGAGGTCCTAGCACACATTGTATGCAGACTAAGTGTATAACTTGTACTTTTAAACCTGAAATTTATTTAGCAATACTTGAACCTACCTCTTCTAAAGAATCTTTTCAACATACTCAATGGAAATTAACAATGGCTGTCAATCCATTTGAAGTAATAGCAGCCCTAAAATATTGTACAAAATAGAAATCTAGAGAGTTCCCCCCAATATTCTCACTTTAATAACTTTCCACATTTTACTCATGAATAATTAGGCTTATCTTCATAAAGGCTAAATGATTCCATCAGGCTCTTCTATCTCCTCTAGTGTACATAGAATACATAATAGATAAAATTATGACATTTATTTCTTTTGATAACAATATAGAAATTTCAAGGTATATATTGAAACAACTGCTACCACATTCTTCAAGAAAATAATCTGTCTGCAAACAAACGCAATTAAGATTCACATCAAGTTTGACGTTAGATAGCTTACGAATTCCGATAAAACGTACGATCTATATTTAATGGCACAAGTCCGTATATAAATTATTTGTACACAATAATTTACACTAACAATCATATGAAACTGTATTTCTAATAGAGATATCACTATTGACCCCTAAAATTTCATATGATTTTAAAACTTTGGAAGACCTCCGTACTCTCAAGGTCGAATCTTTGAAACCTAGGAATTTGAGCAGAGATTAGTTAGTTTAGACAGAGCAAACAAAAAGGCCATATTTCATTATTTTCTGATTGGAATGTTACAACGAAATCTAAGCCCTCTTCATGGTCTAATCAATTCAAATGGCACTCTTGTATTCCTTTTAAAATATGATTATTGATGTGGAGACATTAAACCAAATCTTGAGCCTAATGGAGAACATCATCCACATATTTAGTGTCGTTTGATAAATATATACTCAATAATGGCTTTTATGGACTTAAAATGAATAGGAAGGATTCAAGCATTAGTCCGAGTCCGGGAGGTGGGACAACATGCTGTTGTGAACATGATGTGTATGCAGATCCTTATTTAGGTTATGTCTCGAGCCAGGGCATATAGTGTATGCATGTCCGTAGAGGTACAAGTCGACCAAAATATAATCACACGTTGTACATTTACGATGTTTTTATTTAATGTTTTCCATTGTGATTTATTAATCATACAATGCACATGCTTTATAACAACATAAATTCCAAATGATTTTTAAGATAACAATAAAACCATTAAAAGTTTGGCATAGTCATCGTCATTTAGTCCTTTGTTTCTCATTAGAATACTTTCGGCTGGTGCCTATTATAGTTTTTTTTTACTCATAATTTCATAAAGTCTATATCGGATGTTGATTTTATTAAATAAAATTGTTATGACGTTTCTCTAAAAGAGCAATATTTTAAAAGTGAACTTGTGGAAAAGTTGTTATGATTATAACAGTATATGATCACAATAATAGTTATGAAGCAAAAAAGTAGGGATTTTGGTGCGAGGATCGAGAATATTTTCGTATAAACATTTTCATAGATCAAGTAAATAAGTGGACAACAACTAATAGCTATATTAAATAATATAAATGGCATATGACAATCAACATCGGAGTATCAAATAAAATTATAACTCTGGGAGGATCAAGACTACGCATTGTTGAGATTACTCTATCAATATTTCAAACCATTGAGATATAGAATATTTTCTTCAACATGCATCATAGTGCCAGTAAATTAAATCAAATATAAGTTGTTATGAACTTGAGGTGTATACACAGCCTTATTTAGGTTATGTCTCGAGTCAGGGTACAAAATTAATCTTGATATAAAAAAAACATTAACTCAATACTGATACAAAATTAAATTTTATTTACCTTGTAAACAAACTGGCAATTCTTTCAAACTCATAACAAAATACCACACTTGGTGCCCAAATTGTTGTATTTTCCTACACAATTACATATAACAATCAATTAACTTCATACATGTTTCCTATATGAATTAAAAGTATATTATGCGGATTTTGCCAAAAAAAAACATTAACTCAAGGGTGATACAAAATTAAATTTTATTTACCTTGTAAACAAAATGGAAATTCTTTCAAACTCCAAACAAAATACCATACTTGGTGCCCAAATTGCTATATTTTCCTACACAATTACATATAACAATCAATTAACTTCATACATGTTTCTTATATGAATTAATTGTATATTATTTATCTTTAAAAAAAATCATATTAGGAATACATGACTAAAATCATCCATTCAATTAATTAAGTTCATAATTTGGTAAATATATAAATTATTAATAACAAATATAACTTTAATTATAATATATGACATAAAGTTTGTACACAATTCAAAATGGGATATAAAATTTATATAAAAAAAATACTCATTTGAAGACTGTAGACAATTGACTATTACAGATAAGATTTCAATTATTAAAAAAACATTCCCAATCCAGAAAAGTGGTGGAATACCTACTAATATTTCTTTACTGTGTAAAAATTAGCTACCTTTTGCTTCTTTTAAACATAATTTATTCATCCCATACTCTCTAAAATGTGTATGAGAAAATGTAACCTATCAATTAGTCTATAACAATTGTATATGTTTATTCTTCTTATTATTTAAGCTTGTATACCCTCAATATTTCAGCAGTAAAGTTAAAAACTGCATATTTAAACTAAGAAGTTAATCACATTTGCTTGTTTTATTGTAATGTGTACTACTAAAAAAATAAAATCAGTTAACACAGTACATGACAAAAAGAATTAGGAATATTCACCTTGATTTTTGTAGACGAATAATTTTGCAGTTGAAGGATGGACGAAGCAGATCTAAGATTGAAAGCAAATTAATGATGGAATTTATATAAATAAGTTACTGGGGAATATTTGAGAGTTGGTGATTGAAGTTCCATTTTAAGATATGAATGAACGTGGAAGCTGACTCTTGATTTATCTTTGGGAAAGATAAAAAGGAACAGGTGATGAATATGAGTTTCATACATATGTGTTAATGAATATGGGGTATGAAAGGAATTTCAAATTTAATGAGGACATTTTAGTCCTTTATCCATTCAAGAGGAACTCACCACTTTTTAAAGTAGTAGTAGAGAGATAGCGAGGGGGAGAGAGAGAAAGAGAGAGAGATGCGACTATTATTAGATCCAATAGTTTTGTTTCTAAAACTCACATTATCCACTGTGTCAAGGTTATCTTGTCAAAATTCAACATGACAATTTTTGTCATGAAAGATGTCATATGGTTGTATTTGATAGCTTCACGTGGAAATGTCACCTGTTTATGTTTGATGGACTTTTTAATGTTGAAAAATCATGCGTTTGTCACATTTTTTTTATTTGATAGATATGTTTTGCCAATTGTGCTACATATATTTTGTTGCTTTTGGTGTTTGATTGATATATTTTCTCAAGTAAATAAAAATTTTGTCAACATTATTTGGAAAATTTGGAAGGCAAAAATTTTGTTTTAATATAATTAAATGTAACCATTAACGTGTATGAGACAATATCTCTAGAATTAGAAATATTATTGAACAAAGTTGTACATAAAAATATTACTGAAAGCAACTTTGTAACATACATTCAAAATACAACTCTCCTAGTTCTCTCACGATTGATTGATGCCTTATCACCCTCGATCACAAAATGCAAATTATCAATTCCAATCGTTAAGGTCCCGTACGGCTATGTAATTAGAAAACTTAATTTAGAACCCATTTTTAAATATAGTTTGCTTTATTTTTAAATATTGGTGTGCATTTGGTAAGTTTGTTTTTAAATCCAAGTTTCTAAAAAATTATAAAGCACCACAAAATTGGTAAACATGTGTATACATATTATGCATATATGCATACATATAATGTATATATGTGCACATATATAATACATAATACATAAATACATAATATCTATATAATATGAAAAGGGGTGTGTTTTACTGTTCCAAAATATCAACGACTGAGATCGAATTTCCCAATTTTGATCAAAAAATTATAAAAGTAAAAAATATTTGTTCAAAACCATTTTTGATATATAAAGCAACTTTTCTTCTCATACCAGGCACGTAATTTTTTTTTTCTAGTATTATCTTTTTGTCTCCACTAAAATCTAAAATTAGATACACCACTACTAATATTTTTACCTAATTGTTATTTCCCTTTGTTAGGAACATCTCTCATGTATGTAGTATTCTGGTTACCCGAAATCTCAATAAAAAGTTACAATCCTGATTTGTGGTTCTTGAATCTACACACTAGGTTATCGTAGACCATGACCATAAATCATGATTTAATTTTAAGAGAAAAACCATTGTTTTGTCCTTTTCCTTATAGTCATAGGGAAAAATTGACACCATTACTATTAATGTTTTAACTACTTACAGAGAAAACACTTACTTTTAGGCCTTTTTTCCTACTCCCCAAGGAATATGATCTTTTCTAACCCCAAAAAGATGTCCTTGAGATTTAACCTTCTCATTCTTCCTCCTTTTTGGGAAAGAAGTAGAGTGCTTCTTGACAACTAACTGTTGATTTTGGCTCTCCTATTTTTTTCAGTTTTGGTTTATTTACAAATTTGCCATTTTGGCTCAAATCTATAAATACAAGTGTCATTTCTAGGTTTTGAGATAGGACAAGTTTGAGAGCTATTTTGTGAGTTATCAAAGCTAAAGAGAGATAGAGCTCCCATTTGAGGGGTGAGTTCTTGTGAGGTTGTGAGTGACTTTCTAAGAGAGATAAATTGTGTGTGTGTATAAACTTTGGGTTCCTCCATTTATCTATAGAAAGAAGAAATCCTCCTTGGTGGATGTAGCCCAAATTTGGGTGAACCACGGTATATCGTTGTTGTTTTTCTTTGATGATTGCTTGTATGTTCTTATTGTCTCTTCATTGATGCTTGGTTGAATTGATTGGGATTTTGCACACTAGTTCATTTTGGGAACAAGGTCTTGGGTGTTTTCCGCACACCAAGTGTTTGATAAAATTCCCGAGTGAGTTTTATCGTCTTGGTCGCTAGAGATAGTCTTGCTTTAGCGCAACAAGTGGTATCAGAGCTTTGGTTGCATTGTTTGCCCGGTATTTTTGGTTTGAGGTTGAATCAATTTTGGCAATTTTGGCATAGCTTTTGCTTTTGTTCCAAATGACGGAAAATGTGGAGAGTACTCGAGAATCAACCTCTACGAGCAGAGGCTCTAAGAGATGGGATCCGAGTTATGGATCGAGTGGCTCAATGAAGACGGACATGAAGGCTTTTGATGAGAAGATCAATTTCGGGTTATGGCAAAGACGAATGCGAGGTGTTCTTGTCCAACAGAGGTTGCAATTAGCATTGTTGGGGGTAGAGGGACGACCAGTAGGCATGACCGATGCCGAGTGGATTGACATTGATCAAAGAGCGGCTTCGTGTATTGAGATGCTTATCACGGATGATGTGTTAAATAACGTGATAGCGGAGACCACGGCTAAAGGCATGTGGGATAAGCTAGAAGAGATTTATTTGGGAAAGTCGTTGTCAAATAAATTGTTCCTCAAGAAGAAACTCTTCAAGCTTGAGATGAAGGAGGGTGAGGATATGATGAAGCATATCAACGTTTTTAATGCCTTGATAAATGACTTGAACCGGATAGACGTTCAATTCATTGAGGAGGATCGAGCATTATTGTTGCTTGCATCATTACCCGATTCATACGAGCATTTTGTGACCATGCTCATGTTTGGGAAGTCTACGCTCCGGTGCAACGAGGTTGTGCAAGATATTCAATCTCATGTCACGATGAGAAAGAAGGAAGGTGGAGGTGACGGGTATTCCCATAATGAAGGCCTTATGGCGAGAGACGGAGGTGGGCAAAATGGCGGGAGGAACTCCAACCGGGGATTTAATGACGGTAGTAGGTCTAGATCGAGAGGTGTTGGTGGTAAAGGGCCGAAATGCTACAAGTGCCGGGAATGGGGTCATATGATCCGAGAATGTCCTTTGTGGAACGACAAGGTTAAGGGCAAGGTTGATTCCGAGAGGGCAACGGTAGCGAGTGCGAATTATGAAGATGAACTTGGAGAACTTCTCACAATCTCCAAGGTTAACTCTCTTTCCCAAGATGATTGGATATTAGATTCGGGATCGTCGGATCACGTTTGCTCCAAGAGGGAATATTTTGAGACTTTCACAGAAAATGGAAAAGGTTCCATGTCTTTGGCTAACGGAGAGAAGGTTTCCGTTGAGGGTGTCGGGACGGTGAAACTCAAGATGTTCGATGGGGTGGAACGCACATTGGGTGGTGTGGCCTATGTCCCAAAGTTGCGAAAGAATTTGATATCCATTAGCCGTTTGGATTTCAAGGGTTGCCGGGTGTCGGTGGCGGGTGGAGTCTTGAAAGTCACACGCGGTTGTATGGTCCTAGCAAGGGGAGAGGACAGAGAGGGGTTGTATCGTCTAAATCAAACTTCGAGGAAGATTGGGAAGCGGTGTGCACAAGTGATCGAACGTTCGAGGCATGTCTCGTTTGTGAACAAAGTGGAGACATTGGGTGCTAGCTTTCCAAGAGTAGACAGTAGTGATGGGAGAATACCTACTAGTGGAGGGGATGGATCGAAGTCCCCCTCCAGGGCCAACGGGTGATGTTGACCCGGTTTAGTTGCACACATGCATTGGCCGATTCGAATCGAGGAGGTGTAGGACTGTGATGGATTCGAGGTGTGTGTAGCTAGTTCAAGGAAGGCCGATGAGTTATTGTTTGCGAGCATTGGAAAACGGGAGTTTTTCGTGACAAAGACTTGGTATATCTTTCGAGGGTGAGATTTGGAGGGTATGAGAGGTGAGGAATTTTCCCTCTCATCCGTGGTTATTTCTCAAGGTGGAAGATGGTGTTGATGTGTTTGAATGTTTCGTGTAAAGAAGGTGTATGCTATATGTATTGTGTGGGGGTGTACTCACCGAGTTACATGAGGAGCGAGCTTCACCGTATGGTTACATGGGAAGCATTCAGGGGAGTTCTTAGTTTAGAACATGGTTCCTCGGCGGGTGGAGTCGTTTGGAGTCTTGGAGTGAAGACTTGCGGTATCTCACTTCATGGTTGAAGTTTGAGGTGGCTTAGCGTCGGGTGGAGCGTATTGGCTTGTTAGATGTCGGGATGATCTTAGAGCGGATTTGATGTTTGCATTCCGAGTTCGGTTGGATCGTGAGGATCGCCTGGGGGAATCGCATTAGCTTGGTAGATGGTGGGACAGTCTTCAAGCGGGTTCAATTTCAGCATTCTAGAGATTGGTTGGATCGTCAGGATCGCCAAGGTGGAGTTTGTTGATTTTGGCTCTCCTATTTTTTTCAGTTTTGGTTTATTTACAAATTTGCCATTTTGGCTCAAATCTATAAATACAAGTGTCATTTCTAGGTTTTGAGATAGGACAAGTTTGAGAGCTATTTTGTGAGTTATCAAAGCTAAAGAGAGATAGAGCTCCCATTTGAGGGGTGAGTTCTTGTGAGGTTGTGAGTGACTTTCTAAGAGAGATAAATTGTGTGTGTGTATAACCTTTGGGTTCCTCCATTTATCTATAGAAAGAAGAAATCCTCCTTGGTGGATGTAGCCCAAATTTGGGTGAACCACGGTATATCGTTGTTGTTTTGCTTTGATGATTGCTTGTATGTTCTTATTGTCTCTTCATTGATGCTTGGTTGAATTGATTGGGAGTTTGCACACTAGTTCATTTTGGGAACAAGGTCTTGGGTGTTTTCCGCACACCAAGTGTTTGATAAAATTCCCGAGTGAGTTTTATCGTCTTGGTCGCTAGAGATAGTCTTGCTTTAGCGCAACACTAACACCATATCTTAGCTTGTGATGATGCTCATTGTTGGATTACGAAATGGATTAGGGTTTTCCCATCAATTTCTAATCCAAAAAATACTTTGTTCACCTAAGATTAAAACAATCTTAAGAACATGACCATGTGATAAAAATATGAGATATTTAAAACTTTTTCAACAATATATGATGCGAGAAATAAAAATACGGATAATCACCAAATATAAAGTCCAACTACAACATTCTCCATAATCCAAAAATATACAAAAGTCTCAAGATAATATCCAAAAACAATTATGGAGACACAAGTGACTCATGAATCCAAAATTTGTCTCATATGAAATACATAAAGAAAAAGAAACTACACGGTACATAAAAGTAAATCTCCAAAGTCGAATAAATCTCCAAAGTCGATACTTTGCTCCTAGATCCAATCCTCTCCTAAAATCTTAAACCTAACCTAAGATGTTAGTCCATGCAAATGTAATACCTCGAATTTTAATGGATCAACTAAATGAGTTATTAATTATTAATGACTCTTGAGAATATATCATTTTAAAATAATATAACTACATTGTGGGAATTAAGTTAGAACCCTAGGGGTAAATCGTTTGGCCAGTCTTGTTGGAGAAGATATATGAAGGAGGATATCGCCGATTATGTCGTGTGCAATGATACGTGGCCTCTAGGTGTCAGGAGGTATATTTGATCGAGTATCTAAGGAGAGTTAAGTTAGAATATAGGTAGATCACATCACAACACAGACAACTAATCCTGGTAGGACTCTACAACTCAGAGATAAGATCAAAGTAAAGAGACATATTATTAGAACCTTGTACTTATAAATAAGTGTGACCTCGCCCATTTTCGTAGGGGGTTATTGATTTGTATCTTTATCACTATGACTTGGACTCTTAGCTAACAACCTTAGCACTCCAATTGTCCTTCGTTATTTGAAGAAATAAATAGCTCTTCATCATTTGCCCGTGGACGTAGGCAGGATGATCTGTTGAACGACATACATTTAGGGTCATTTATTTTGTTTCATTCATATTGTTAGGCCTAATTCATAATATGTCATTTATTGTGAGTTTGATTTCCCCTATGATTTGGTGACATCTGTGGCAAAATTCTGAATTCTCACCACTATGAGATACAACTCTATTTTAATATAGATGCTAACCATGCTCATCATATGTGTGCCACGAGTCATCTCTAGTCTGCGGTATGAATAGTTAGGAGAGAGCAAACTCCAATAAGATCCCCTTCGCCTCCTAAGTGATTGAGGTCAAGTGGGCGTTCGCTTAGAAGGTATGGTCCTCGTCACTGACGTTATACTCCCTTTACTGAGAGACCTACGGGGAAAGTAGCATCATGGCTAGTCAGTCTTTACAAAGAAAAGTTGAATTATCATGATGAAGATATTGCCCATCTAAGGAGACAGTTAACTGGACAATCACAAGAGCACAACACATGTTTTCACAATCTGGAGCGACGTAGATGGGAGAGGATTCGTTCCCTAAGGCATAACAAGTCAAACCAAACTCCTCATGAAATATATTCTAACCTGTGGCATATCAACACTGACCGACTCATAATTTTGTTAGTCATAACCGTCTACTAATTCGACCAACTGAGTTTGCACATAGTAGGAGGTTGGCTTGGCCTAGAGTGTTGCTAAAGAAAGTTCAGAGTGATGAACTATGGAACCTCATCGAAAAGGAATTGGAAGGAAGGATGAACTTGAATTTGGCACGAGCTCAAAAAGATTTTTCTAGGAGAGTGTTGGGGAACAATTCAACCTCATTACTTACCAAGGTTCTAAAAGGCGCGAGGCGTGATCGAGGCGTAGAGATCAAGCCTCAAGCCTTAGGAGCCTAGGCGTAAAAAGGTATTTTTTCTTTTTTATTATTTTAATTATTCCAAGGCTAGTAATATAATAAAATAATACATAACTTGAATTTTGAAAATATATCCATATATTTGGTAGCCATCTTTCTCATATTCATGATCCATAACCAATATTTGTCAACTAATCCTTTGTTTTAAAAAAAAAGTGCCTTAAGCCTTTTACCAAGAATAAGGCATAGGCGATGCATTTCTCTAAAGCCTCAAGCCTAGGCGGGCCTTTTAGAACAGAGTTATTTACTGTGTAGATAAAAACTCCGGAGCCATCGAAGACATTTTTCATCCCAAAGATCACTACATATGATGGAAAGGTGGATCCTTCTCATCATATTAGGCATTATTGGTAGACTATGTCCCCATAGAGTCACCATGATGCCCTCGTGTGTCTACTTTTCCCCTAAACTCTAGGAGATATGGTCCTCAAGTCGATTAAGAAATTGTCCCCCCGATCAATATCCTCATTCGAAGAGTTAGTACAATAGTTTATGACCCACTTCATTACTAGCTGCAAGGTAGTCAAAGAGGTTGATTCATTTATTCCTCTTATAAAGAAGAAAGGAGAGTCCCTTAGGCAGTACATGCAATGCTACTAGGAGCTATTCAACGATATTGATGACTATAACAAGCAACGAGCCATCTCATTCGTCAAGTTCGGGCTCTCTAGATCGAATTATCTCTACTAATCCTTGACTATGAAGTCAGTATCAACTATAGACAATCTCATGGAATGTATTGAAAAATACACCAAGGTAGAAGATGAGCTCCTCACTACAAAGGCTCTAGATGAATAGATTCCTAAAAAGTCAAGGAAAAACGATTCAAAGAAGCCTTATGAGGAAGGAAATCGGTCTGCTCCACTGAAGAAATGATCATAAAATGATAATGCCAATGGATGTTTCAAGCTACATACCAATTAAAGAAGTTTCTAGGCGGTGGAGACCTTCTTCAAAGAGACTTTCTATAAGTTTATTTCGCATATTAGAGACAAGATGTAGTTTAAGAGATGGACCAAGATGGTCAGCGATCCAAGTGACAAGGGCGTTAATCTCAGGTGCACCTATCACTAAGACCACAGTTAACTCGCGAAGAACTTTAAGATATTGAAGAAGAATTTAGAAGAGATCGTTCAAGCCTACATCTCAAGGAGTATATTGATATAACCAAGACCAAGTCCTTGGCCAGAGTGAATGAGGTGTAGAAGAAAGATGAAAATCTCCCACCCATAGGAATGGTCATTGCAATATCGCTCCTTTATAGTATGTCTACAAGAAATTTAGGGAGATGATGAAGATTGCAACCTGCATCCAAGAGGTATTAAAGGTGAAGGTGCTTAAACCCATCCTGTCTAAAATAGAATGCAAAGACATCGACTTTGACCAGGCCATTGGGTTCACTAATGAAGACCTAGTTGGCATAAACATCCTAATAAAGATAATTTAGTTCTGACCCTAGGGGTGGCCAATTTCGATGTCAAGGGAATTTTGGTCAATCAAGAGAGATCTTCAGAGATCATGTATATGAGTTTTCTACTCAAGATTAACTATGCAATTCAGTATGTGGATACCAAGGTGGACCATTATTTGGTTTCAATGGGAATATGTGGATCCCATTGGGGAAGATCAAGTTATCAGTTAAGGTCAAACCAGTCAATCGCGAGGTAAATATCCATGTTATCCAGTTGAAGTTTCCCTATAATAAAATTTTAGGCAGAGGCTACGTCTATACCATGAGGGTGATCCCTTTATCTCTGCACCAAAAGCTCAAGTTTCTGCACGATCAATGAGTAATGGAGATAATGGGATAGCAAGCAAAGGATCACAGTTGTTTCATAACCGCTATCAAGGTAAAGAATAAAAAGTCTAAGAAGGGCCAGAATAAAGACAATTCGGAGGATGGTCAACTCTAGTAGTAACCAAAGGACATTCAAACTAAGGTTGAAGATACCATACCGGCCCCCGTCGAATGAGTGATGGAGGAGAGCAGCTCAACCATATAATTTTTTTAACTGGATCATAACTACCTAAGGGTGAAGCAGAGCAACTCATTTACTTTTTCAGGACCAATGTCGACGTAGATCCAGACATTTCCTCTCATTGACTAAATGTAAATCCATATTATTGATTGATCAAACACAAGATGAGGAAGTTGACACCAGTGAAAGTAAGAGTAGTGGAAAGTGAGATTGAAAACCTTCTCTAAGACGGCTCCATTACGGAAGTATAATTCCTTGACTAGATTTCTAACACCATCTTGGTAAAAAAGAAAAGCAAAAAAGTAGAGTTTGTGCATGGATTTTCCCAATCTCACCAAACATTTCCCAAAAGATAGTTTTCCATTTCCCCAGATTGATTATCTTATGGAATCAACTGCTGGCCACCAGTGTATGGGCTTCATGGATGTTTACTTCGCGTACTATCAGATACCATTACTCGACCTCGTTTATCACGAACATAGGGATTTAATTTTACAAAGTTTTGCCCTTTAATTTAAAGAACTTCGAAGAAACCTACCAACGAATTGTGACAGGATGTTCTAGAAATAGATTGGTGCAATAATGGAGGTCTACATCGATGACATGCTCATTAAGAGAAAACAAATGGCCTATCATATTAAGGACCCGATGAAGACTTTTAAGATACTCATAAAGTACAAGATGAATATGAATGCCACTAAATTAGTCTTAGGAGTGAGGTATAGAAAGTTTATTAAATACTTGGTGATGTAAAGAGGATAGAAGAAAATCACAATTAGATTAAGGCTCTACGGGATATTATTAGGATAACCACCATGAGGGACATTTAGGTCCTCAACAAAATATTGGTCGCACTCAAACGATTCATATCTCGAGTATCGAATAAATGTCGAAGTTTCTTTCAAGCCTTGAAAAAGGAAAGCTTATCAGTTTGGATGGAGAAATGCGACCAACCACTAGATTGAATTCGACAGTTCTTGGTATCCCCTCACATGTTGTCAATTCATACCACCAAAAAAGATCTATACATATACTTGGTTGTCACATCTTGCAACCAACGCAACATTGGTACGAGTGCATGATGGAAAACAATTGTCGGGTGTGTTATGCCAATTATACTCTCCTTGAGGCAGAAACAAGATATATGCATATCGAGAATAGGGTCCTGGCACTAGTAACATTAATAAGGAAGTTACAACACTAATTTAATGCTCACACGATAGTCTTCCTAACGACTTATCCATTGAAGAAGATCATTAAGAAGGCAAAACTCTCCAATGAACGATAAAGTGTTATTTGGAGCTAGCCGAGTTTGACATCAAGTATGATCCACGAACAACCATCAAGGGATGTGTCCTAGATAATTTTTTTGCCAAATTATTAATATCACCGCCGAAAAAGAAGTGCACCGAATCCAACTATAGAATCAATATCCACCATTGACGATGATAAAAAATGGAAGCTGGTAGATGGGGCATTCAATGAATGTGGCATCGACATCAGAATCATCTTCGTCACACCACATGGGTGCTTTATCGAGCAAGCAATTAGACTCGATTTCAAAGAATCCCATAACGAGTTTTGAGTATAAAATGGCGCCATTGCCGATCTTTGGAGCTTGAAGAACTTGCGAGGATTACCTATTTGTGGTTCATTTGTATTGCACTTTTTATTTTTTTAGTACCATTTATTTTATTTATTTTAGAAGGCTTGTATTTACGATTTTTAGTTTTGGCTTGTATTACGGTGCATAGAGACACCATTTATTTTCCATTTAAAATTGTAATAATTGAAGACAAGCGTGATAGGGAAATCGGACAAGGTAGAGAGAGGGCATCCAAAGGGGAGGAAACAAAGCCTCTCTAACTTGGGTCGATAGGACTCCCGGGGACACTAAGATAGGTGTAATCTCCCCCCAGTCGACTCAAATTTTTTGGCACCCCACGGCCTCAAAACCGTGAGAGGTACATTTCTCTAACACTCGCGCATCTCCTGTTAGCGAATCAATTCTTTTGTGTACTTTGTGTGCTCTTATTTGATTTTATTCTCACATTTATTTTCGAATGGTGTGATGAATTAATTGACTAAGACCTACACCCGGTCACTCACGAGAAGGGATTTCATCACCCGACTCACTCGCTTACCATTATGTGCTACCCTAGCCATCATTAAATTTAAAATCAATCAACTAGGTAGCCCATTAGGAGCATAAATTTTGCAAAGGCGATCACAATGATTTCCGTGATTTTTTTATCGCTCGCGGACTTAATTAAAATTTGACTACCCTTTCACTAAATCTAAAGATAAAAAATGGCTATGTGCTAGTTAGAATTTATCCTTGACTCCTGTGTGTCCAATACATTTTTCAGTAGTCGGGTTTTAGTGTGTTCGTGCAAATTCAAGTGTCCATTTTTCCCCCACCTTTTCTTCCAAAAAAATCCAAAAATATTTTCTTCCTTTATTTTTTTTAGAAAAATCTAAAAATATTTTCTTTCCTTTAAAAAAAATAATAAAAAAATAAAAATCCAAAAATATTATTTTCCCCACCTTTTCTTCCAAAAATAGCCAAAAATATTTTCTTTCCTTTTGAAAAAAGAAAAAACTTAAAATTTCCAAAAAATATTTTCTCTCCTCATGGCCGAAGAACGTCCCTTACGTGACTACGTTGGTCATTTTCCATTGTCACGGGACTACTTTGGTCATTTTCCATTGCCACGCGACACGTGTGAGAGTAATCCCGAGCCGTCTCTTTATGAGATACTTAGTGGTTTCACCTCTCTCACGAGTACCGTTGGTACTCTTGACCCATCTATGCACGCACCTCCTACTCCATCGCCCTCGGTGTCAAGTGTCGACGTGTCGCGTACCTTGTCGTGCACCCATTGTTCCTATGCCAATCGCATGTCCCATGAGTGTCCATACTCTTCATATCCATACAAACCCACCACGGAACATGTATATCCATATGACACTGTTCCGGAACACACCTTGGCCTACTACCCCGCTATACCTAATCCCGAGTTGTGTTAGCACCCGAGCTATTCGTGGAGGCCTGATCACCTTTCCACGCAATACGAATCCCAACCCGATGTTGTGGATCCTCACACGTTCCAATAGTTTTCATGGCAACCTTGTGCACCCAGTCACGATCAGCCCCCTCACTATGCACCCTATGAGTATCAACCCTTTGTCCATCACGAAAGCAATCCTTTCGTGTATGATGAACTTGACCCTACTCCAGACACTTTATTTGAGTATTCTCCATACACTCATGATAGTAGCGCATTGTGTCCACCTCACCCACCACCACCACCCATCACTCCACCACCATCATCCACCTCCGCTCTCGAAAGCCTCTTGCAAAAGTTCATAGTTGAGCAAGAACAAGCCACTCAAATTCAAACTCAAGCTCACCAAAGGCTTAAACAAAGGCTAAATGAATTGGAGTATGAGCGAGAGTCGGACATCCCCATGGCCCCACCCATCGTTTCAACCGAGTTTGATGATGATGTGTCCTCTTGTGACACAGATTTTGAGTGTGACCAACCCTACCACCCCGAGAATCTCGAAGTTGAGACCATTCCATGGTCTGGGTCCCAAGTCGACAATTGTGTTGACTTTCCTTTCAATAGTGAGCCTGATCAATTCCCCACTTTGAGGTTCCCATTTGCCTTCCCACTCCCATCATATCCAAAAATATGTCTGAGCTTCACCCTTGTGTTCTCGAGGAACCAATTTATCCTAGGTTAGCTCCGGCTACGAGTGCTAACCATTTTCCCGAGATGGAATCCGTGATAGTTCCTAACTATCCGAATATGGATCATGTTCCACCTTGCCCGACTCCCTTTGATCCCGATAATTCTAGTGATTCCTCTATCTTAGATCTTGGTGCCTCATCTTACCCACCCACCACATTCCCCGATGCTACTCTTATGGAGAAGTTGAGCACTCCATCTTTAGAAACCACACTCCCTTGTGAGTATTCCTTTACTCCTCCCAATGAGTGTGTGTCTCCCACGCTTGGGTTGACTCATCTTCCTCCACCATTTTTCCCATGCAACCCACTCATTGTCCCTTCCACCCCACCACCTAGTTTGGATCTTGATTTTACACATCTCATGTTTCCATCTACATTTTTAGATCCTCCCCTAAAACCATCCTCCACCACCCATGAGAGTATTTGTTGTGATACTCTCCACTTCCGTGACACCGAGCTTGTTCCTCCATGCCCGCCACTCTCATATGGTGTTGATTTTATGTCTCAATAGCTCCCTGGCGTGTCACGGCGCGACCATTATCATCGCCCATTCATAGAATGGTAGTGTAATTTCTATGAGTCCCATCCCATTTCAATTACCACACCCTTTTGCCTTTCTATCCAACTTGAGCACCATTCTTACAAGGCCCGTGATTGATGCTTAATCACCCACGCCTTTCTCACCTTTACCCTAATACCCACCCACCCATGGTCCACCGATGCTTTGCATCGCGTGATGCACTTTGCCATACAAGTGCATTGACATGTTTTAGCTTCTATCCAACAAGACTGATGCTTCAGTCTTGTTTGGGGGTGATTCTCATCACCCATTTTTCTGCCACCCCGAACTTTCCTAGTTCCTATCTTTAGGGTGAGAATGGCTCGGTCTGGCTGAAGACATTAAACTTAGCGCTACTGGGAGGCAGCCCGCCTTTCTTGTACTAGTCTCATCCTGTTTGGGGGTAGTGTTTCACATTACCCTATGTTTTGCCATGTTTATAGACATGTACACATTTTTTTCTCTCTTGTCATTTTTTATTCAGGTTTATTATTGGCGATATATGTCCACTTTATTAACGGTTCATTCTGGTAATCCCTTTCCCACCTTATGCTCTCAATTTTGAAAATCATTTTACTTAACATCGAGGACGATGTTCCTTTTTGTTTAGGGGTGGGCAATTTTATCAAAATCGTGCCTCTTTTGAATTTTTATTTTATTTTTAAACCTAATTTTTAAAATTTCGTGCAATTTATTTCATCTCACTCATTGATGCGAATTTTCAATCATCCATCGTTCAAAAGTCAAGGAATCAAGCTAGAGGATTTATATTTTTTCTTAATAGCTTATGTAATACGTGTCAAGGCATTTTGCACCATGAATTTCTAGACTCAAAAAAATTTGTGTAATTATCACGTCATTACATTTAGAGTTGAGGGGTATTACAATTCTAAAGAGAACCTTCAGGATCACTAGTAGAGACTTTAGCTTGTGAGATTCGTGCATTTCACCCTTTCAGAGTGTTTTACGCAATCTCCGAGTCACAAGTTGATTCAACTTCTTTTGGGTCCACACTTTAAATTGTTGCATGATCTCATTATCCTTCATTAAAATTTTGTTTGATCACTGAGAATGACATCTTTTTTGAGTTGTAAGAAACGCGTGTTTTGAAATTTGTCCCGATCACTAGGTTTTCATCCATGCACCTACCACTTTTTCCCCATATCATATTTCCGTTCACTTCACCCATATTCTTCCATATATTCCCCCTGCCATCCATATACATACCACACCTCATTTCGTATATCTTCCATCATTTCAAATAAAAGAGTGTTGTTTCAAAATGTTAAATGTCTTCATTGTTGGTTTAAAAAGTGAAAGAAAAAGAAAAGAAAAAAGAAAAAAAATAGAAAATATAGAAAAAAAAGAAAAAAAATATAGAGAAAAAGAAAAGAAAAATAAAAATAAAAAAAGAGAGAAAAAAAAGTAAAAAAAAAAATGAGTTGTAGTTAATTTTTATGTAATAAAGACATTTGTGCCTAAAGTGTGTACACTCTTATCAATCTTATTGCATCCATCACTCATCCATTATCCATCATATCACTATCCTACCTACCTCATCACCATCCTTACCTCATCTCATATCCCATCCATCTCATTTCATTTCCCCGTCACCCATATACATCCATATTTCCCCTAGGTGTTCGGGCAAATAAAAGTCAATGTGGTGAATAACTCGACGTTCTCACTATAGTGACTAGCATTCTTTCATGAGATCATTTTTCTTTCTAATTGTTCGTTCTTTCTTATATGTGTGAGACGTTTGAACTTGCTTACATTTACTCACCTCGTCACACACAAGAGCGATACACTTACCCATATCTCGAGAGTTCGTTTGAGAGAGAGATATCCGTGAGATTTGAAGTAGAAGCGTAGATTCCGATAATGCAATCTAGTAATTACTCTTGTGATACTCGACCTATTTTGACTGATTCACACCACATGTTGAGTTCTAGGAAAGATGTGCCTTGAGTATTTACTTAGCTAAAATTTTTATGCACTTCTAACTTGTATTTCTGAAAATATTTCTCATGTGATGGATTGTGCGATTATTCTACGTCTAATAAAAGATTGATTGCCTTTCAATAAAATTTTGCAAAATAAGAATTTTGTGGGTATATTCCCTGCAAACTCTCACGAGACACAACTCGTCCTGTAGGACAACCTATAGGTTTAAAATCTTGTTGCACATGCTAAGTGCAATCGCAAGTGCCCGTGAAAGTGGTACACTTTTGGTTACTTATCTTTCTCTTTCTCTCTATCTTATTGCTCGAGGACTAGCAACGCTTTGTTTGGGAGTGGTGTGATAAGCACCCAAAACTGTACAATTTCTACCACCAATAGATGTACATTAGTTGCTAATTCTCGATAATTTGGGTCTTATGCGCTTAATTGTTCAATATGCAGGATTAATTGCAGTTGCGGTGTCAACAGCTATATTTCGGAGAATTTTGCAGTTAAAGTGGAGCTAAATACCCAATCCCCTGATCCTACCCTACCCTAAACCTAGCCTAAACCTACCCAACCCATGTGTGTGTTTTTTTTGTCCCTTTATATATATATTTTTAGATTTTTAGTTTGAGTTATTTTATTTTTAGGATTTATTTTAGATTTATTTAGTATTTTCTAGATTTTGTTTTCTATTTTTCTATTTTATCATTATTATTATAATTTTAGTTTATTTTGATTTTTATTAGCTTTTAGTTTAGTCTTATTAGGATTAGTTTAAGAGTTTTTTTTTAGTTTAGTAGATTTTATATTTTAGTTTTTTTTTGTTTTCATATTTTTATTACATTTTTCATATTTTATTTCTTTTGCTTTATTATTTTAGTTTTTAATAGCTTAGAATTTTATTTTCCTAAGTTTTAATATTTTATTTTTATTTTGTTAGTTAGATTTTTATTTTTATTTTATTTTATTTCTTAATTTTTATTTTCTTAGTTAGTTTGAGTTATTTTATTTCATTTCTAATTAGTTAGTGTTATTTTTTTAGGGGTCCAAATTAAACACACACACATCACCTAAGTCACTCACACCTTATCTTAAACCCTCTCCCACACCCCAACAAAACCACTCCCACTTCATCTTCCTCGCCACAACTATCTTTCTCTTACCACCATAATCACACACCCATCTCCCTATCTATTACGTAAACCCTCGACAACCCTCTCTCTCTCTCGCAACTCCGGGCGGAGCCAACTGTCGGTGTTAAACCGAGCCCCGTCCGCTGGAGTTAAACCAGCAATGCCCCTCACCTTCTCTCTCTCTTTGCGATCCCCTCTGTTGGCACCCTCCCTTTAACTCCCCTCACCGATGAGCCCCCTCTATCCCCTCTGGCAGACAGCCCCAGCTTACCCGCCGGCGAACCTATCCCCATCTCCCAATCCGACCTCCAGCCGAACCTCCGGTAACGCCTCACCCCATCCCATTCTCAATCCAACCCGCCGGCCGGAATGGCCCTCAAACCCGATCACCTGCACCCCTCCATTCCGGCCACCTCTACCTTACTCCGGGGACCCGTGACCTGTTCAACCCGAGACCTTTGTAAACCAAACCTGACTTCCACTATCCACCAAAGACCCACTTCCCATTTGAGCCTTAACCGATTTCTTCTATCTGTTACAAACCAAAAGACCAAGTCACCTAACAATTACCTCACATGTTTTAAAACATTAACCCCTTTTCCCATATTTCCAAAAATACCCCCCAACTACCTATTTTACTCAATACCCAAAATAACTGTTATACCAAATCAGATTTTATACCCTCATTCTCCCACTATCACGACCTTACACCCAAATCACATGCACCCTCCATTAAATTCCTAAATAAACCCTCACCCAATACCTTACACACCCTCTTGCACCTTTGTCTACCCAAAATACCCCTTAGCCCCATGTGTGCCATGCATCTACTATAAAAAAAGACTCTAGACACCATTTAGGAATCATCATCAAATAGAGAGAGAAAATTCTAGAGAAAAGTAGAGAGTTAGGTTAGAATAAATTAGGTAGAAATATTTTTAAATAGTTTTATTTTCATTTTTTTAGATATTTGTGAGTGATAAATGTGTGAAATTCAATTGAGTTGATTATTGAGTTGATAATTGGTAGATGCTCATATTGGATGGATTGTGTTTAATTTCAAAGAATAGAAGTTTAATTTCACTTCAAGAGATTGTGGTTTAATTGTTGTCTTCTCTTCACATTTATTTTAAGCCTTTGATTATTAATTGGTCATGTTTCATATCATGTTAGGCTAAATCCCCTTTCATGGGGTGGGGTAAAACCCTTATTTGATGTTATTTTATTTTTATTAGTTTAATAACTTGAAAAGTCCATTTGAGTGTTAATTTTGATCCCTCACCCTTAAATTTATGCCTCGAGAGAGGGTAAATGATTTTCGAGAGAAAATCGAAACTTTAATTATAATACTCATTTTAGATTCGAACAAGAGATAGTAGTTTCTTAAGTGGGGTATTATAATTTGAATTTCAACTCTAAATTTATTTTGTAAGATTTACATAAATTTTAATTGATCGATCCTAGCAGGTGATTAATTAAAAGGAGTGTAGATCTATTTTTCTAAAGTTGTGGGGTGTTAAACTTAATTTTCTAAAAGATTACTATTATAATTACACTTCCAACGAGAGTTGGTTTGTAATTTTGATATTAATTTAGATGAATTCAAATAATTAAATTAATTAATTAGAATAACTAAAATTTGTGGTGTAATCCCATTCCTTGATTGTTCTCACAATTATTTACCTCACTTTATCTCTTATTTTTAGTGTTAAACTTTATTTTTCATTTTAGTCACTTTCTAGTTAGTTATTTTCATCTTAGTTTAGTTTAGTCTTATTTCACCTCACCTCACCCTATTGTTTTAATATTGAAAAAGCTAAAAAAAAAATAGAGAAAGTTAAAAGCCCAAAAAGAAAATAAAATGTGAATTACAATTGAATTTGTCTCTAGCTTACTCCCTAGGAATTGGATTGATACCCTTACTTACCTCTACACTTTAGATTGTTATATTTTGTAGGTATTTGAGGATTTTGACTAACTTGGCTTTCAACAACGACGCATATACGCAAAAGTTCTAGTTATCACATGGACTGCAACGAGAAATCAACATTAGAGCCAATCATGTGGCAGTGTATTGTGACACAGGTCTGGTCGTGAATCAACTCAACGATGAGTATAAAGCTAGAGATCCTAGAATGCTCGCTTACTGGGACAAAGCGATGTAACTTTTCAAACTCTTTAGGCCATCCTGAGTAGAGCAACTTCCAAAGAACAACAAAAGTCACGCAAATGTATGAGATACCCTAACATCTAACATTGACACTAACCTAAAAAGAATTATTGAAGTAGAGTACATAGATTAACCTAGTATTGATGAGCCAGATCCAGTTTTGAATGAGATCTAGTTAGCACCATCCTGGATGGATCTGAACATCGCCTTTCTAAATAACGATGATCTACCCTTAGATATCAAAGAGGCTTATAAGTTGAAGATCTAGTCGGCGAGGTTATTCCTTAACTCTGAAGGCAAAATTTATCGACGATTATTAATGGGCCCTCTACTAAAATGCATCCATCCAGACCAAATGGAAGGAATCACCAATGAGATGCACGAATGCAATTATCATGACACTAAATTCGCTAATTTGTAACATTTACAAATCAAACAGTTACGATTTTAAACTATTATAACAGGAGGGGTTATAATTTTTTTGTAACTTTTCAAAACACTTACAAACTGAAATTAGTAATGGTTCAATCGGTGAATATTTTCGAATGTATGGGTGCTCTAATTAATCCATTATAAGTGTTTAAAATTGTTGCTGTTTTACGTCTTATAAGCGTTTAAAAATGTTATTGTTTAACATTTTATAAGTTTTTAAAACCGTTAGTGTTTTACATATTGTAAGTGTTTATAACCGTTACTGTTTGTAATTTTATAAGTGTTTAAAACCGTTGCAAATATCGATACAAAAAAAAAAGTTCAGCCATAAGGGCCTTATCTAAAACAGCTCAATCATCTGAATACAACAAAATCTTTGAAATTTCCTTGTTCAATCAGCAACAAATTAAATTCGTTAAACACTTATTTCATCTAAAAAAAAATATATCTCCAAAGATAAAATTCAAATAAAAAAATTTGACCACAATAACCTCGCAACAAAAAATGATTCGGTCACAGCTGTATTCGGATCGACAATGTCCTCTTGTGTTATCTATTTTTTTAAAATATTCAGATCAATTATTATTTACTTAATTTATTTGATGTTCAAGTGTTGCTACAAATGATCAAATTTATCAAACTATATAAGTGGATAAAAATTAATCATGGGAATAACTCACATCCATCTTATTAGCCCTACTGATCCCAGTCGACCATGCTAAGCGTTTGCTGCTCCGTCACTTCATGGATTGTAGTACAATCTGATTCTCCCATTTTGTCAAACTCATCGACAACACATTTACCCATATCAACCAGCACCTGCAATGGAGTATTGGACAACAAAATTCATTAAGGAATTTGGATAAATATTCAAGTATCCAAAGTAATTATCTATAGTTACTAGTTCATTGTTCAAATTCACTTGATAGTCCAATTTATTAAACAAAATACATATGATACAATTAAAGTTTGCACACTTTTATGCTGAAATCAAGAATACATATGAGCTAATTCTCTTTTTGTGCTGTTAGGAGGAAGTCCCTCAATGTACGAAGTATTAGAAGCATCTGGAAAGAGAGGGTCCTAGCCTATCCATTAGATCCACTGGGACCCAACCCCCATACTCCATGAATAAACCATTTGGAGCCATTGAAACAAGATAAACTAATCCAAAGGCGGGTCCTCCTCCAATAGCTCTCCCTAAACCAACACCACCATAATTACTCGATTCTCCAAAAGTAAAGGCAGAATGTGAGTTTTGGAGATAGAGATCCAATGATGATCCCAAAAGTTTTCGATTCCTTTAACGTAGGTCCGCCTCGGTTATCGTCTTGTGCTAAATAGTTATGCATCTCAGGAGCTAAAGGAAATCCATAAGGTGGGAGCTCATAGTCAGGGTGATGTTGAATCAGATCAATATTGCTGATATCACCTGCTATTAAGCTTCTCCGCTCCAGACGATGTTAGAATTCCATGTTATTTCATGAATATATATTGTAGTTACGCATATTTAAGAATGTTAACCTAGACAATGAAAATTGATTACAAGTTACAACCATTAGGTTTAGCTATATAAATTTTGACACCAATTCACTATTTTTTAGGACCACATATCACGATGCACTTTTTTTCCTCAAAAAGGTGCAGTTCTTTTGACTGCCTCACCGTCTCTCCAAGTGAAATTCTTGGAGGGAACTTTCATGCAAAGAAATATAATAAATAAAATCATCGAAGTTTAGAAATCTAACTAAGAATAGTACCTTGAGTACTCATGCAACAGATAAAGAAAAATTTCAACTTCTAGATATTCCGTTGACAATTTTGTTTTATAAGGAATGCTCAATTTTTTTCTCACACCAAGCACGACATTTCTATAGGTTAGCCTCCAACCCCTACCACAAAATATAAAATGAAATCAATCAAATGTAGATTAATATTCTTTAAAATAATATAGTTATACCAACAGATAATTAATATTTGAATCGAAAGCAATACTTAATATCTTTAGTGATTGGATGTGTTGCATAACAGAAACTTAACATTAACAAAAAAATAAGCAGGCTGTCTGGTGATTCAGAATAATCCAACATTCAATTTAGTAGTCAGTCATTAATATAGTCTAAAACTAGTTAAAATAATAGCAGTGTAATTTGATAACCTCGTTGTTGATCGAGTATCAGCTACAAGGAAAAAGAATCTTGATTCAAGAATTGCAATAAAATCCTCCCACTCTTTCGGGTCTTCTTCAATCATGACATAGTCAATATCTGCCAGTTTTGCTATTGATTTTAACAAAATACTGAAGTAACTAGACATGACAAAATTCCAACATCGTCAAAAGATAAAATTACTTGAACAAAGTGGTTGAAAGATTTTAGAAGTATTATAAGTATATATATGTAGTAATGTAGACATTAGCACCTTGGTCCGAAAAGAATTCTCTTATGCTCATATAATTCAGAACCTGTTACGAGCTGAAGCACATACCGAAGTTTAGGATCACATGTACTTGTAAACATTTCAGGCAAGTGCATCTCCAATGGGTAGTATAACAGATAAAAATGAAAATATCAGATAAAGGAAATATTCAATGTGACAGACATAAACACTAAATAATCCTAGGAATTAGAGCGAAATACGAAAATAGAGCAACAAATTTCCAAGGCAAGTTTAAAACATTCTTCAAATGATGTTATATCTATATAGTCAAATGCATACAAGAATAAGAAATTTACAACCTACAGATAGTATACTTATTTTTGTGATATTTTATTCTGTAAATAAAATTGACATCAAGAATTGTTTGAATGAAAAAATAAATAAAATTCAAGTGCCAAACCAACAAATATTCTGTCTCCGCCACTGCTAATAATGTGAAACAACATGCAAAGCTTTATAGTATCTATAACTTTTAACAGCATATATATCTCGTCATTGATGAACTTATATGGAAAGGTCCAAATTCAGGATAACTAGTCTCACAAGATTCAAGAGACGAATACCTATACACTTACCTTATTCAATCCATGCTTTTTATCTTCGTTTAATGCTAAGATAGTCTTAGCTAGCCTAGACAAAGTGTCATTGCTTATGCTTTTAGATTGCATGCCGGTAGAATTGTTCAGGATTGGATGAACCTCAGTGATAGTACTAAAGAAATCCATCCCAAGGACCGCACAAAGATCATTCACGGTGCTCACAAATTCAAGGACCTTGTGTAACCTCTCACTCTGCCAGAATAAGAAAAATTAAAAACGATGATTGTCAGATTTAGAAGTTAGTCTGTTTTTCTGTTAACTGAGTGATTATCACTAGTATGAGTTACCTTTTCTTTTTGAAGTTATTGGAGCTCAGCATGAAATTAATCTAATTTCTTCAGGGATAGGTCAGATTCGTCAACATCAGGGATCCTTACCTTCTCACCAGACCCATCAATTTCTCTACATATCTTTTGTAGTGACTATGCATCCAAGAATTCCTTAATCCTCTCCTCTTTCTGTTTCCACAGTTGTTCTAATGTGGGTGCTATAGCTGCAAGTTGTTCCTTGATTGTTCCTGAGGTCTTCTCAGGCTGCAAATGGCACCAACCAAAACTAAGAAGTACTCAAAAAAATAAATCCCACAATTCACTTAGGAAGCAATACCTTTCAACATATGTTTTCTCTCCAAGTGCTGATAGAAGACTGGAGAGCTCAACATTAGCATCTGCAAGTGCCTGAAGTAGATGTGCCCTTGACTTTGCATCATAGTCAACCTTCCTTTTGTACACATCCAAACACTCTTGCTCTAATTGAAGAAGCATCTTATCACGTTCGTCATCTATTTCACCAACCTCATGTTGAATCTGAAAGTGGGTGGGAAACCCACTTCCTTAATTCCCTCCCCTTGTCTCATACTAAATAAAAAAAGAACCCTCAAAACATGGAGCTCATGTTTCATCCGATTTTTACTCCTCATTTTGCTTCATGTCTTCTCCTCTTGTCTACCTTAAACATGTATATAAGGGGAGGCATGGAGGATGGTTTGACACACCAAAAATGTGAGTGAAACATTGAAGAGTAAGAAGAAGAAGAGAGTTAGAAAGGGAGAGTTCATTTGGAGTCTTTTGGGTAAACACATTTGTGTAGAAAAATACACATCGTATTTTTCATTTGGAGTGTATTTGTGAGAGTCTCTTTTGCAATAGTTAATTAATTCGAGTGTCAGTGAACGTAGACAAATTGGTGAACCACTTAAATATTTTGTCTTCCCTTATGTGTGTCTTTCTACTCATTATACTTTTATTGTGAGTGTGCCATATTATTATTTGGGGTTACAGTCAGTATCATTTGTTGACACACTTTCGCACAACACCTCATTCCAAATTTACTGCATTAAAGCACAAATTATTTTCATTAACCTCGCTAAAAATTAACCCCACGTGTAACAAAATTAATAAGAGCATGCATATACATGTATAAATTACTTTAGTTGGCCAAAAATAATATTTTACAAAATAAAGAGGAACAAAAATGGAAAACCCATAAAACATATAAAAATGAATTGCCTGTAACTGCTGCAGTAGAGTTCTGCAAGTAGTTTCTCCAAGAAAAGGATTTTGTGCATCCACCCCTACCATCGATTATTACTACAACCTAACAAGCACCAAAGAGAGTATTCACAAAAATTTTAATCTACTTACTTTATAATGGAATACAACCTTCCAATATATGAGACGCAAAATACAAGTATGAACATAGAGCCATTAAACAAACAAAGAAATCAGATATAATTTTGATTGACAGGCGGCTACATAATCACTTGATGTTTTTCCAAGGCTTTTTAAAAAACAAGATTACAATTCATACCAATAACATATAATACATAAATACTGTAGTTTTTTCCTGAAACTACATAACTACAAGGATGAAAACAAGACAACTGAAAGTGAAACACTTGTCTAAAGCAAAATGCTAAAAGCCCTCTAATATTTACTACATATGAAAAAATGGAATATGACCTATTGAGAAAATTTTCTTAGGAAGGGACTAATTAGGAAGTACCTTACGTAAAGTGGACTACATGAAACAAACACAAAATATCACGTGTAATTATAGCATAAATTTTAGATCTTCATTCTCTACTTGTTACAAAAACACTTACAAGTGAGAACACAAATTAAGAAATTTACTTCATTAAGACAATGCATAAGAATATTACATACAAGAACCAACAATAGTAAGTAGAAACCCCAAGCCCTTACTTGGAGTCAGGATTATGAATACACAAGATCATAATGTTGATCCAATTTAGTTGGTGAAAGAAACAGAATAAAATGAGAATGCTCACCTAAAGATCCAATGCCTTTATTTGAAATGCTTGTCACGGGTACCTAAAGATCCAATTAAAACACAAAAGTCTTGATACTTTTTCAGTTCTATTACAAACTTAAATGGGATAATGTATAACAACAAAAACATGAAGAAATAAAAAAATGTAAAATGTACAGTTCTATTCCAAATTTACTTCATATTTGAGTAACAAACGCTGATTATGCGCAGAAAAGTAGGAATTTCTGATTGCCTCTTTAATTAATTTTCAGTTTAAAATGATAAATTTAGTTTTGTCCACAATTGTCTTGTTATGGAAAGATACCGTGTCAATAAACCAATGACATGGTCATACATGCAAAATTGTATATTGCAATGTTATATATCTATTTTGTAACTCCTCTTCCATGACATAATCAGGTCAGTTCTCATCCATAGACCATCATTCTGATTATGGGACATAAAATCAAGTTATGGTAAATGATCATCACAGAACAAAATGGTAGTAATCAGTAAATGATAACAGTGTAGTACTTATGAATGGAAGTTGGCGAACACTGTGAATTTCACTTGGTAGAGAAACCTTCTTATTGGTATCCTACTGACATAATTTAATTAGTAGGTACAAAATTTCAAGAAAATAGTTCAAAGAGATATTTTCAACCAACTTAATAGTATTGGTTCTTACAATTTACCCAAAGTAAGAAGAAAAAGAAGGGGCGGGGGGGACTTCAGAACTGTATGGCTTACCTCTCTCTTTACTTGTAGTTCGCTTCACAACTTGCTTCATCTATATTGATGTGAAATACCAAGTTATTAAAGAACAATTTAAAAAGTAGAGTAAAAATTATAATTTCTAGAAATAAAAACCCCTTAAAGTAAAATACTGCTCGAGCATATATATTGTATGGTAAATTCCATAAAACAGAGGCTAAATGCAATTTTTTCATATAAAAATAATACATATACAGAGAAATATATATACACGAATTGAAATAAATGCCCCTATAAAGTTCCTCATGTTCAACCTTTCTTGTAAGTTCTCCTCTGAAGTGAATAGTCATTGATCATGGAATATGGCCTTTGGGGACATGCTCAACCAACTCCTGAATTTTAACCTAAATCAGAGGTCACGCCATTATATCAAATACAGGAAAAATACATTAGCCACTTTCATTTAGGACACATTACAACTAGCTAAACAATTATTTAATAGAAATCATTTAATCATAAGAGAAAGTGTAAAGTAAGACCTCTTGAAACTTCAAAAACTTAGATTCTCTGAGTTGAAGAATCAAATTTCCTTTGGTAATATTTGTTCTACAGCGATTAAATGGGCATTATACAACCAAACCAAACCATTCGCAATAAAAAAAAACATATACGGAGTTAATACTAGTTGGAACATAATTGATAGATCTTAATTAAGATAAATCAGTAAAAAAATGAAGACAGGCCTTACAGAAATCGTTTTCGTTAGAAAACTAAAACAAAATCCACTTGCATTCAGTAATTAACCCAAATCAACACTCTTTCCTAAATCAGAGACAAAGCCAAAACATAATCCAATCTTAGAACGAAAAAATTAGAGTTTGGATTTCAATGTAACCAAAATCTTAGAACGTAATACACAAACACTCCTAAAAATAGAGATCGTACCAATCTTAGTAAATCATTACCATCTTATGTTCGCAATACACAAATGCGCCTGAAAAAAAACAGATGTTCTGATTTCAACCAATCTTAGGCCAAAAAAGACAAGCGGATGCACGTAACTGGATGTTACATTATTCGTATTGCGATTATGCTTTAATGCGTGCCTACGCATATGTGATGAACTTATGTAGAATTCTTTCCCTTAATGTGTTAAGGCGTAGTATATCAATATCCTTTTATCCAGCTAGATTTCTCAAATATAATATTGCTTTGATTATTGAGTTTAAGACATATTTGTGTTTAAAATACTACAACTTGGAAAAAAAATAAGAAGAAAAGGGGGAAAATGGCAAAAAAAAGCCCAATTGCCTTGAACTTTCGAAATCGATCTAAAATTAAATGACAAATATTTTTTTATTGATTATATATACTAGTGCGTGTGTTCAATGTGGTTTATTTCATCATGAATCGTATCATAGATAACCCTAAGTGTTATATTCACAAAACTCTTATTTGATAATACTATATTTGACTTAACCTATGTTTTTGCAACTAATTAGACATAAAACCTATTTCAATGCAAATCAAAATTTATTTCCATGCAAATCAACATTTATTTTTTGTTAAATTGATGTTATTTCCATGAAAATCAACAGTTTTTTTGTGAAATTGGTGTTATGTCTAATTATTTGCAAAAATTGGGGATAAATAAAAAATGAGAAGCCAAAAATTAAGCACGTGACGAAACATAGAATATAATGAATGAATACAACCACATATGAATTTAAACTAGTATAAAATGGATTCGAGAACACAAGCCTAAATCGCAAGTATAAGAGTTACAAACCCCAACTGAAATTGAAACCCTAATTCGGAATTTCAAAATGCTAATGTAATAAAACTGAAATCTCAAAACCCTAATTTGAAAAATTTGTAGTTTCTTTATGGATACAATTACAAATTAGAAAGAAACCTTATTTTCATAAACCTTACAATTATGACAATCATTACCTGAGAAGAGAGAGAGAGAGAGAGAGAGAGAGCAGCGACGAAGATGGAGTCTATGTGTCGAAGATGGTGAGCGGGAATCCAAAGCATGAAAAAGGTATACACGATTATTTACCATAACATGATTTTATGTCTATGTGTCGAAGATGGTGAGAGGGAGGTTTTTGACTCTAACAAAGAGGGAATGATGAAAATAGGTGAAATGTTTTTTTAACACTTTAAAGAAGGTATACATGAGCCAATCACGTGTAATATACTCCTGAATGTGTGTTATATTAACAATTTTGTATCACTCATGAACACTTACAAATTTTGTAAGTGATTAAAACCATTATAAATTTTATAAGTGTCCTGAACACTTATAAATCATTTTTTCAATTAGTTATAAAATAGCCAATTTGGTGTAGTGTATGGAGGGGAGCTCATGTAGGTGGAATATCTCTCTCCTATAGGGCAATCTCTTAAGGATATATGACAACCCGCTCCAAATAATAACGGGTGGCCAGCCCAATACTACATAAATCAGGTATCTCAGATGGTACAGTCTCAACATCAACAACTAAACACAGTAATATAAGGCTAACTACCCGAAATCATAAGGTGCGAATCGCCAAAAATTTTGAAACTTTTATTTAACAACAACAACAAAACCAATAATGCATACACACAACAATAAACATCTATCTAAAATGTGGAAAGTGCATGATCCAATAATGAAAGAGTACAATACATTGTACAACAAAAATCCCAACAATGAAATACCCGAATATGCTGTCGGGCAACAGACAATACAATAAACTGATAATTAAAACATATGAAAGTGTTAATCTATAACACTTGAATACTAACTCAATACAACTGAATCCTAATCTAGGTGTACAAAGATAGGAATCGACTAAAACCAAGTGCCGCAACAGTCCGCTACTGCCACAGCTCTACAAATCCGGAATGGAGGGATAATAAAGGCGTCCTTGCGGGGGAACACCTGAAGTAATACAATAATATATGTGCATGGGGGAGGGGAAATAGAAACGGGTCAGAACCCGAGTGTGAAAAACATTTATAGCAAGTGTATTAAAATGCATAATAATTATAAATGCATTATTACATGATTTAGCTGGAATCGAACACTCCATAGAAATTCAACTCACCTCTCATCTAAAGCGCGCACTAAGCGTATGCACGTGTCTCCCAAAAAGGATGTTCGATTCTAATTAGGTAAGAGGATTCTAACTTAAACCCCAAATAAAGTATTTATGTGAAACCATCTAACCTATCACCCGATTCTACACTTAGTCCATTTCCAATAGTTATAATTATTAACTTATGTATAAACATTACGCTTATCTTTATAATATTCTTTTGTTGAACATATAAAGTTACATGATCCTATCATGCTCTATCATCACAATACATAAACAATATCATGTACTAGATTTATTCTAGTGATGCCCCAAAAAGGCAAGAAGCCATATATATAATTAATAATAGATGAGTTATTAGCATCAAGAACTAAGGACTAAACTCCTCCCAATTTTCAACACGGTACTGCGTTTCGTGCGTGGGACGTCTCGCCGAAGCGAAATCCAAACAAGGAACCCCCCCGTTACACTACTCCTGACCGTATCGATCCTCCGGGCTCATTATGCCCTCAATACAAGATGCATGTAACCCAAATGATTAGTATCCAATTTTAATTAATTAATATTCCCAATTCTCAACAGTACATGGCGTTTCATGCGTGGGACGTCTCGCCGAAGCGAAATCCAAACAAGGAACCCCCCCGTTACACTACTCCTGGCACTGTCGATTGTCGGGATAAGTGATAGATATATAATATAATATAATGATGAGCATTAAGGACTAAACTTATCCCCAAGTTCCAACATTACACTGCGGTTCGTGCGTGGGACGTCTCGCCGAAGAGAAATCCAAACAAGGAACCCCCCCGATACACTAATCCTGGCAATGTAGGTCATTAAGGTCTGTTATGCCCTTGACACCCAAATACAAACGCAAGCAATTAATAACCATCCAACCGAGCTATAACTCGAAGGACGCAGGCTCACATGCTATCATCATCCAGCAGCCCATACGCGTAGCAAACTGGGGTCACCTGGTGGGGTTCAACGACACCCACCTCGTGATCAACTCACGCACACGACGTCCGGGAAGCGGTCATAGTTCCTAACCGGCAAGTGAGAGCATCACATACCCCGACCTCTCACCCCCAAAATAAGTAAATATATATATATGTCATTTTCTGACCACAAAGGACGACTATGACCTGGGGAATATCCACACCCTACATATTTGTCAGGTTGCTCACCCTCAACGCACGAAACTTCCCAATGATAGCAAGGAGGGGGTATGCTTAACATGTATATACACCATATATAAGGTATACATACATCGCACATAATAAAGATACACCATTATATAAGGTATACCTGAAACATCACATTCATGTTTATTATACGCACTTAGGCGTAGTTAAATCACATCATAGTTTAGTATACTCTCTCATGATATACTAATCGTTAATACTCACACATATTACCCCCACTTAGTATATGCTATACTAATTCTCGCTTGAAGCTCTCATGACGCTTCTAATAATGAATTGCCTTTCAATACAATTTAGTTAGGGATATTCTATATCTTATTGCACCTTAATGCATTTCTCACAATGTGAGATATCTCCCAATCGACCATTAATAAGGATATTTCCATATCCAAAAGCACATCAAATAGAATTAGTAAACATCCATTCATAATAGGGTTCATTTCATTTAAGAATCCTCTAAAGTTATCCCAAACGAAAGTGGGCTCCCCCACTTAGAAGATACCAAATTCTCTAATCTCAAATCCTCAAAATAAGTCTACATGACTCCAATAATATCTTGTGGGGGAAACTCTCTAAAAGTATCCAAAACATATTCCAAACGTCTCCTATAGAGATCCCCGATCGACAACCTCGAATAAAATGGAAAGAAATTCTCCTTAGAAAAACTTTCCCTCAAAAGCCCTGTTTCCGAATCGATTCGGGCCTATTCCGAATCGATTCGGCCCAGCGAATCGATTCGGCCAGGAAGGCGAATCGATTCGGGTCAAAAGACCTGGGACTCTGCCTCAGGCCAAATCGATTCGGCTAGGGGTCCGAATCGATTCGGTCACTAAGACCTGGGCACCTGCATATTTCCGAATCGATTCGGCTAGGGGGCCGAATCGATTCGGCCCTGCTGAACCTCGAAAATGGCTACTGTTTGAGTAGCCAAAATACCCAAAAATCATTCTAATGGTTTTCTCTCCATTCCTCTTTAACCCAAACACAAATATATCATTAATATTCATTCTAGAATACATATAAACTAATTTCTAACCTTAAATCCATTATATACACTACAAATCTAAGGTTTTTCCCAAAAGTTAGGTTTTAACATTTTAAACCTAAAACCCAAAAATCAATCCACAAATCATGCAATAAATGGTACACAACAATTATTTAGAAAGTTTAATCACTTGCCTCGGGTTCGTAGGGTCTGAATCCGCCGGAAAATCCGCTTTCTCCCTCTTTCTCCTTCCTTTTCTTCTTCTTTCTTCTCTCTTTCCTTTTTCTCTTTTCTCTCTTTTGGGAGAAATATCTCCCGTAGGCTTTTTAAGCCTAAATCCGAAAATACACATCTTTAAATGATAATACACACTTTAAATGACTCGGTGACTTTAATTCGAGTCAAACGGTCCTATTTTATTTCGGAACCCAAATAGACCCCAAGTACAGTCATTTCGACTTTTTCGACCCTTCCGGAAACAATGGTACCCTCAGAAATTCCATTCGAGACACTTTCTAACAACTCCAAATTCTGGCCTCATCTGCCAATTTTATTATTTCTTAAATAAAATATTATTTATCTCTCCCGAAATAAATAAATTATCGTCTCCAAGACCTCGGGTTGTTACAAACTCCCCCACTTACAAGAATTTCGTCCTCGAAATTTAGCTAAGCCTAATTCTCCCAAAGCTCAACTAGTCCTAATCTACCCATTATTACTAATCCTTTCTCCAACTTCCAACTTCCCACGACGAATTGATTTAATTTACTTTATTATTAAACTAATTATGAAGTAAACAAAACCTATTTCCATAACAAGGGCGCCCATACACCCTTTATAATTGAGCTTTATGCTCACAACCATCATAATGAGGCTTATTTGCCTCGAAAGTTTCACATTTCCAACAATAAGTAAGACTAAAATTTTAGTAGAGAAAATTTGAATGGTCCAAAGAAATAACTCCTCTCAATTCCTGACGATCGCCAATTTCGTGCGGGGGACGTCTCGCAAAAGCGAAATCCAAACAAGGAACCCTCCCAATACACTACTGTGTGACGACGTCGGGGATTGAGAGTTTGTTAGATCCGGACTTGAGTTTGAAAAAAATTTTGTGGAAAATTTAGTTTGAAAGGGCCCGAAGGCCGATAAAAGTTTTATATTGAAAATAGTTTATTTTGAAAAAGACTATATATATATATATATTCTAATATAAAATGCCTTATGTCCAACACAAGGTCTTTTAATTCATCATATGCATAACCTATAGCTCACAAATATCATCATAATCAGGAGCTAAAATTTGACCTGCGTCCCATCAAACCACAATCACTTCAAACATAAACAACATCTTACATCATCTTAATATACTGCCATATATAAGGCAATTCCATATCTGGAATACAACAATTTCAATAGTCTATCATGACTACATAAAAGAAGTAGCTTCTATCATTACTACTTACCACCATTTCCAAGATAATAGAATAAGAGCATATCTTGCTCAAAATTCCCCCTTTAGGGTCATTACCTACCATACATAAACAAGAAGGGCTAAAGCACTACCTGATTCATATGTATTTCCCATACGATATTTCCAAAACTTCATATAGTAATAATCCCAATAGTAAGGAAATTACTCACAACATCCATCTCTAGTCCGATTGCCCATCCTCATCAATAGGCTCCCAAACATAGTCCCCCGGTCTAAAGCGACCTTGAATCTGTTGTAGGGGTTGCACCTCCAAAATTTCCTCAAATCGCGGTCCTTTACCTCTTTGAGGACAATCTCTCTTTTTATGACCTGTTTCTTTACAAAAGAAACACTTGCCCATGAACTCTTTCTGCCCACTCGCATTACTGGTGCTCTCTTTGCCAAACTTACTTGATGAACTCGAATCTCCAAAGTTCTTACCCTCTTGAGAACGAAAACGATACTCTCGACACTTTACTAGTGCCGCATTTACAACCTCGACGAAAGTCATTAACTTAGGGCCTTCTAACAAATGTTGTTGGATTTTCCAATCTAAACCTCGAACAAACTTCGATATACGTTTCTCTTCCGTATCTACCTCATTAGGTACTAATCTCGTCCATAGAGAAAAATCTTCTTCATATTCTGCCACTGTCCTATTTCCTTGAAAAACAATTCCCATATCCTGCGTAGGGAAAAGCAAATACCTATGATCAAAAAGTCCCCAAAATTCTTTGATAGGAAAAGTATCTCTCTGTTCAGATGTGGTGACAGACTCCCACCAATGAAGAGCTGCACCCGATAACTTAAAGGTGACTAAAAATTGTTTCTGCACCTCACTGCACTCAACCATACGAAGATGCCTTTGCATACTATTTTTCCATGCACTTGCAGCCACTGCATCAACTCCCCCTGCAAACTCGGGAGGACGCCCCTTATTAAAATCTTCCTTCACTCTCTCCCAAAAGGACAATCCTAAATGGGATGGGGCTGCTCGAGCGGCAGGTTGCCGAGCCATCGTAGAAACGGTAGCAGTTACTGCTTGTGCCACTATACTGGCAACATCATCCGTAGTCATGTTCCTTGGAGGCAATTGGGGCTGTCCCTTCTTTGCCTTGGCTGAACGACCTCCCTTCGGTGGCATCTGAAACAAGAACAATTGGATCAGAACGCCTTTCAAATATTTTCGATTCACAGAAAAAAATATGGACGTATGAATGTAACCGTCCTAGCACTAAGGCTCTATACCAAGAACGCTTACGGAAGATCGTAGTAACGCACACAGATCCTAAAGACACTAGAACCTGATGCTCTGATACCATCTGTGACAACCCGCTCCAAATAATAACGGGTGGCCAACCCTATACTACATAAATCAGGTATCTCAGATAGTACAGTCTCAACAACAACAACTAAACACAGTAATATAAGGCTAACTACCCGAAATCATAAGGTGCGAATCGCCAAAAATTTTGAAACTTTTATTTAACAACAACAACAAAACCAATAATGCATACACACAACAATAAACATCTATCTATAATGTGGAAAGTGCATGATCCAATAATGAAAGAGTACAATACATTGTACAACAAAAATCCCAACAATGAAATACCCGAATATGCTGTCGGGCAACAGACAATACAATAAACTGATAATTAAAACATATGAAAGTGTTAATCTATAACACTTGAATACTAACTCAATACAACTGAATCCTAATCTAGGTGTACAAAGATAGGAATCGACTAAAACCAAGTGCCGCAACAGTCCGCTACTGCAACAGCTCTACAAATCCTGAATGGAGGGATAATAAAGGCGTCCTTGCGGGGGAACACCTGAAGTAATACAATAATATATGTGCATGGGGGAGGGGAAATAGAAACGGGTCAGAACCCGAGTGTGAAAAACATTTATAGCAAGTGTATTAAAATGCATAATAATTATAAATGCATTATTACATGATTTAGCTGGAATCGAACACTCCATAGAAATTCAACTCACCTCTCATCTAAAGCGCGCACTAAGCGTATGCACGTGTCTCCCAAAAAGGATGTTCGATTCTAATTAGGTAAGAGGATTCTAACTTAAACCCCAAATAAAGTATTTAAGTGAAACCATCTAACCTATCACCCGATTCTACACTTAGTCCATTTCCAATAGTTATAATTATTAACTTATGTATAAACATTACGCTTATCTTTATAATATTCTTTTGTTGAAAATATAAAGTTACATGATCCTATCATGCTCTATCATCACAATACATAAACAATATCATGTACTAGATTTATTCTAGTGATGCCCCAAAAAGGCAAGAAGCCATATATATAATTAATAATAGATGAGTTATTAGCATCAAGAACTAAGGACTAAACTCCTCCCAATTTTCAACACGGTACTGCGTTTCGTGCGTGGGACGTCTCGCCGAAGCGAAATCCAAACAAGGAATCCCCCCGTTACACTACTCCTGACCGTATCGATCCTCGGGGCTCATTATGCCCTCAATGCAAGATGCATGTAACCCAAATGATTAGTATCCAATTTTAATTAATTAATATTCCCAATTCTCAACAGTACATGGCGTTTCATGCGTGGGACGTCTCGCCAAAGCGAAATCCAAACAAGGAACCCCCCCGTTACACTACTCCTGGCACTGTCGATTGTCGGGATAAGTGATAGATATATAATATAATATAATGATGAGCATTAAGGACTAAACTTATCCCCAAGTTCCAACATTACACTACGGTTCGTGCGTGGGACGTCTCGCCGAAGCGAAATCCAAACAAGGAACCCCCCGATACACTAATCCTGGCAATGTAGGTCATTAAGGTCTGTTATGCCCTTGACACCCAAATACAAACGCAAGCAATTAATAACCATCCAACCGAGCTATAACTCGAAGGACGCAGGCTCACATGCTATCATCATCCAGCAGCCCATACGCGTAGCAAACTGGGGTCACCTGGTGGGGTTCAACGACACCCACCTCGTGATCAACTCACGCACACGACGTCCGGGAAGCGGTCATAGTTCCTAACCTGCAAGTGAGAGCATCACATACCCCGACCTCTCACCCCCAAAATAAGTAAATATATATATATGTCATTTTCTGACCACAAAGGACGACTATGACCTGGGGAATATCCACACCCTGCATATTTGTCAGGTTGCTCACCCTCAACGCACGAAACTTCCCAATGATAGCAAGGAGGGGGTATGCTTAACATGTATATACACCATATATAAGGTATACATACATCGCACATAATAAAGATACACCATTATATAAGGTATACCTGAAACATCACATTCATGTTTATTATACGCACTTAGGCGCAGTTAAATCACATCATAGTTTAGTATACTCTCTCATGATATACTAATCGTTAATACTCACACACATTACCCCCACTTAGTATATGCTATACTAATTCTCGCTTGAAGCTCTCATGACGCTTCTAATAATGAATTGCCTTTCAATACAATTTAGTTAGGGATATTCTATATCTTATTGCACCTTAATGCATTTCTCACAATGTGAGATATCTCCCAATCGACCATTAATAAGGATATTTCCATATCCAAAAGCACATCAAATAGAATTAGTAAACATCCATTCATAATAGGGTTCATTTCATTTAAGAATCCTCTAAAGTTATCCCAAACGAAAGTGGGCTCCCCCACTTAGAAGATACCAAATTCTCTAATCTCAAATCCTCAAAATAAGTCTACATGACTCCAATAATATCTTGTGGGGGAAACTCTCTAAAAGTATCCAAAACATATTCCAAACGTCTCCTATAGAGATCCCCGATCGACAACCTCGAATAAAATGGAAAGAAATTCTCCTTAGAAAAACTTTCCCTCAAAAGCCCTGTTTCCGAATCGATTCGGGCCTATTCCGAATCGATTCGGCCCAGCGAATCGATTCGGCCAGGAAGGCGAATCGATTCGGGTCAAAAGACCTGGGACTCTGCCTCAGGCCGAATCGATTCGGCTAGGGGTCCGAATCGATTCGGTCACTAAGACCTGGGCACCTGCATATTTCCGAATCGATTCGGCTAGGGGGCCGAATCGATTCGGCCCTGCTGAACCTCGAAAATGGCTACTGTTTGAGTAGCCAAAATACCCAAAAATCATTCTAATGGTTTTCTCTCCATTCCTCTTCAACCCAAACACAAATATATCATCAATATTCATTCTAGAATACATATAAACTAATTTCTAACCTTAAATCCATTATATACACTACAAATCTAAGGTTTTTCCCAAAAGTTAGGTTTTAACATTTTAAACCTAAAACCCAAAAATCAATCCACAAATCATGCAATAAATGGTACACAACAATTATTTAGCAAGTTTAATCACTTGCCTCGGGTTCGTAGGGTCTGAATCCGCCGGAAAATCCGCTTTCTCCCTCTTTCTCCTTCCTTTTCTTCTTCTTTCTTCTTCTCTCTTCTCTCTTTCCTTTTTCTCTTTTCTCTCTTTTGGGAGAAATATCTCCCGTAGGCTTTTTAAGCCTAAATCCGAAAATACACATCTTTAAATGATAATACACACTTTAAATGACTCGGTGACTTTAATTCGAGTCAAACGGTCCTATTTTATTTCGGAACCCAAATAGACCCCAAGTACAGTCATTTCGACTTTTTCGACCCTTCCGGAAACAATGGTACCCTCAGAAATTCCATTCGAGACACTTTCTAACAACTCCAAATTCTGGCCTCATCTGCCAATTTTATTATTTCTTAAATAAAATATTATTTATCTCTCCCGAAATAAATAAATTATCGTCTCCAAGACCTCGGGTTGTTACAAACTCCCCCACTTACAAGAATTTCGTCCTCGAAATTTAGCTAAGCCTAATTCTCCCAAAGCTCAACTAGTCCTAATCTACCCATTATTACTAATCCTTTCTCCAACTTCCAACTTCCCACGACGAATTGATTTAATTTACTTTATTATTAAACTAATTATGAAGTAAACAAAACCTATTTCCATAACAAGGGCGCCCATACACCCTTTATAATTGAGCTTTATGCTCACAACCATCATAATGAGGCTTATTTGCCTCGAAAGTTTCACATTTCCAACAATAAGTAAGACTAAAATTTTAGTAGAGAAAATTTGAATGGTCCAAAGAAATAACTCCTCTCAATTCCTGACGATCGCCAATTTCGTGCGGGGGACGTCTCGCAAAAGCGAAATCCAAACAAGGAACCCTCCCAATACACTACTGTGTGACGACGTCGGGGATTGAGAGTTTGTTAGATCCGGACTTGAGTTTGAAAAAAATTTTGTGGAAAATTTAGTTTGAAAGGGCCCGAAGGCCGATAAAAGTTTTATATTGAAAATAGTTTATTTTGAAAAAGACTATATATATATATATATTCTAATATAAAATGCCTTATGTCCAACACAAGGTCTTTTAATTCATCATATGCATAACCTATAGCTCACAAATATCATCATAATCAGGAGCTAAAATTTGACCTGCGTCCCATCAAACCACAATCACTTCAAACATAAACAACATCTTACATCATCTTAATATACTGCCATATATAAGGCAATTCCATATCTGGAATACAACAATTTCAATAGTCTATCATGACTACATAAAAGAAGTAGCTTCTATCATTACTACTTACCACCATTTCCAAGATAATAGAATAAGAGCATATCTTGCTCAAAATTCCCCCTTTAGGGTCATTACCTACCATACATAAACAAGAAGGGCTAAAGCACTACCTGATTCATATGTATTTCCCATACGATATTTCCAAAACTTCATATAGTAATAATCCCAATAGTAAGGAAATTACTCACAACATCCATCTCTAGTCCGATTGCCCATCCTCATCAATAGGCTCCCAAACATAGTCCCCCGGTCTAAAGCGACCTTGAATCTGTTGTAGGGGTTGCACCTCCAAAATTTCCTCAAATCGCGGTCCTTTACCTCTTTGAGGACAATCTCTCTTTTTATGACCTGTTTCTTTACAAAAGAAACACTTGCCCATGAACTCTTTCTGCCCACTCGCATTACTGGTGCTCTCTTTGCCAAACTTACTTGATGAACTCGAATCTCCAAAGTTCTTACCCTCTTGAGAACGAAAACGATACTCTCGACACTTTACTAGTGCCGCATTTACAACCTCGACGAAAGTCATTAACTTAGGGCCTTCTAACAAATGTTGTTGGATTTTCCAATCTAAACCTCGAACAAACTTCGATATACGTTTCTCTTCCGTATCTACCTCATTAGGTACTAATCTCGTCCATAGAGAAAAATCTTCTTCATATTCTGCCACTGTCCTATTTCCTTGAAAAACAATTCCCATATCCTGCGTAGGGAAAAGCAAATACCTATGATCAAAAAGTCCCCAAAATTCTTTGATAGGAAAAGTATCTCTCTGTTCAGATGTGGTGACAGACTCCCACCAATGAAGAGCTGCACCCGATAACTTAAAGGTGACTAAAAATTGTTTCTGCACCTCACTGCACTCAACCATACGAAGATGCCTTTGCATACTATTTTTCCATGCACTTGCAGCCACTGCATCAACTCCCCCTGCAAACTCGGGAGGACGCCCCTTATTAAAATCTTCCTTCACTCTCTCCCAAAAGGACAATCCTAAATGGGATGGGGCTGCTCGAGCGGCAGGTTACCGAGCCATCGTAGAAACGGTAGCAGTTACTGCTTGTGCCACTATACTGGCAACATCATCCATAGTCATGTTCCTTGGAGGCAATTGGGGCTGTCCCTTCTTTGCCTTGGCTGAACGACCTCCCTTTGGTGGCATCTGAAACAAGAACAATTGGATCAGAACGCCTTTCAAATATTTTCGATACACAGAAAAAAATATGGACGTATGAATGTAACCGTCCTAGCACTAAGGCTCTATACCAAGAACGCTTACGGAAGATCGTAGTAACGCACACAGATCCTAAAGACACTAGAACCTGATGCTCTGATACCATCTGTGACAACCCGTTCCAAATAATAACGGGTGGCCAACCCTATACTACATAAATCAGGTATCTCAGATAGTACAGTCTCAACAACAACAACTAAACACAGTAATATAAGGCTAACTACCCGAAATCATAAGGTGCGAATCGCCAAAAATTTTGAAACTTTTATTTAACAACAACAACAAAACCAATAATGCATACACACAACAATAAACATCTATCTATAATGTGGAAAGTGCATGATCCAATAATGAAAGAGTACAATACATTGTACAACAAAAATCCCAACAATGAAATACCCGAATATGCTGTCGGGCAACAGACAATACAATAAACTGATAATTAAAACATATGAAAGTGTTAATCTATAACACTTGAATACTAACTCAATACAACTGAATCCTAATCTAGGTGTACAAAGATAGGAATCGACTAAAACCAAGTGCCGCAAGAGTCCTCTACTGCAACAGCTCTACAAATCCTGAATGGAGGGATAATAAAGGCGTCCTTGCGGGGGAACACCTGAAGTAATACAATAATATATGTGCTTGGGGGAGGGGAAATAGAAACGGGTCAGAACCCGAGTGTGAAAAACATTTATAGCAAGTGTATTAAAATGCATAATAATTATAAATGCATTATTACATGATTTAGCTGGAATCGAACACTCCATAGAAATTCAACTCACCTCTCATCTAAAGCGCGCACTAAGCGTATGCACGTGTCTCCCAAAAAGGATGTTCGATTCTAATTAGGTAAGAGGATTCTAACTTAAACCCCAAATAAAGTATTTAAGTGAAACCATCTAACCTATCACCCGATTCTACACTTAGTCCATTTCCAATAGTTATAATTATTAACTTATGTATAAACATTACGCTTATCTTTATAATATTCTTTTGTTGAACATATAAAGTTACATGATCCTATCATGCTCTATCATCACAATACATAAACAATATCATGTACTAGATTTATTCTAGTGATGCCCCAAAAAGGCAAGAAGCCATATATATAATTAATAATAGATGAGTTATTAGCATCAAGAACTAAGGACTAAACTCCTCCCAATTTTCAACACGGTACTGCGTTTCGTGCGTGGGACGTCTCGCCGAAGCGAAATCCAAACAAGGAACCCCCCCGTTACACTACTCCTGACCGTATCGATCCTCGGGGCTCATTATGCCCTCAATGCAAGATGCATGTAACCCAAATGATTAGTATCCAATTTTAATTAATTAATATTCCCAATTCTCAACAGTACATGGCGTTTCATGCGTGGGACGTCTCGCCAAAGCGAAATCCAAACAAGGAACCCCCCCGTTACACTACTCCTGGCACTGTCGATTGTCGGGATAAGTGATAGATATATAATATAATATAATGATGAGCATTAAGGACTAAACTTATCCCCAAGTTCCAACATTACACTGCGGTTCGTGCGTGGGACGTCTCGCCGAAGCGAAATCCAAACAAGGAACCCCCCGATACACTAATACTGGCAATGTAGGTCATTAAGGTCTGTTATGCCCTTGACACCCAAATACAAACGCAAGCAATTAATAACCATCCAACCGAGCTATAACTCGAAGGACGCAGGCTCACATGCTATCATCATCCAGCAGCCCATACGCGTAGCAAACTGGGGTCACCTGGTGGGGTTCAACGACACCCACCTCGTGATCAACTCACGCACACGACGTCCGGGAAGCGGTCATAGTTCCTAACCGGCAAGTGAGAGCATCACATACCCCGACCTCTCACCCCCAAAATAAGTAAATATATATATATGTCATTTTCTGACCACAAAGGACGACTATGACCTGGGGAATATCCACACCCTGCATGTTTGTCAGGATGCTCACCCTCAACGCACGAAACTTCCCAATGATAGCAAGGAGGGGGTATGCTTAACATGTATATACACCATATATAAGGTATACATACATCCCATATAATAAAGATACACCATTATATAAGGTATACCTGAAACATCACATTCATGTTTATTATACGCACTTAGGCGCAGTTAAATCACATCATAGTTTAGTATACTCTCTCATGATATACTAATCGTTAATACTCACACACATTACCCCCACTTAGTATATGCTATATTAATTCTCGCTTGAAGCTCTCATGACGCTTCTAATAATGAATTTCCTTTCAATACAATTTAGTTAGGGATATTCTATATCTTATTGCACCTTAATGCATTTCTCACAATGTGAGATATCTCCCAATCGACCATTAATAAGGATATTTCCATATCCAAAAGCACATCAAATAGAATTAGTAAACATCCATTCATAATAGGGTTCATTTCATTTAAGAATCCTCTAAAGTTATCCCAAACGAAAGTGGGCTCCCCCACTTAGAAGATACCAAATTCTCTAATCTCAAATCCTCAAAATAAGTCTACATGACTCCAATAATATCTTGTGGGGGAAACTCTCTAAAAGTCTCCAAAACATATTCCAAACGTCTCCTATAGAGATCCCCGATCGACAACCTCGAATAAAACGGAAAGAAATTCTCCTTAGAAAAACTTTCCCTCAAAAGCCCTGTTTCCGAATCGATTCGGGCCTATTCCGAATCGATTCGGCCCAGCAAATCGATTCGGCCAGGAAGGCGAATCGATTCGGGTCAAAAGACCTGGGACTCTGCCTCAGGCCGAATCGATTCGGCTAGGGGTCCGAATCGATTCGGTCACTAAGACCTGGGCACCTGCATATTTCCGAATCGATTCGGCTAGGGGGCCGAATCGATTCGGCCCTGCTGAACCTCGAAAATGGCTACTGTTTGAGTAGCCAAAATACCCAAAAATCATTCTAATGGTTTTCTCTCCATTCCTCTTCAACCCAAACACAAATATATCATTAATATTCATTCTAGAATACATATAAACTAATTTCTAACCTTAAATCCATTATATACACTACAAATCTAAGGTTTTTCCCAAAAGTTAGGTTTTAACATTTTAAACCTAAAACCCAAAAATCAATCCACAAATCATGCAATAAATGGTACACAACAATTATTTAGCAAGTTTAATCACTTGCCTCGGGTTCGTAGGGTCTGAATCCGCCGGAAAATCCGCTTTCTCCCTCTTTCTCCTTCCTTTTCTTCTTCTTTCTTCTCTCTTTCCTTTTTCTCTTTTCTCTCTTTTGGGAGAAATATCTCCCGTAGGCTTTTTAAGCCTAAATCCGAAAATACACATCTTTAAATGATAATACACACTTTAAATGACTCGGTGACTTTAATTCGAGTCAAACGGTCCTATTTTATTTCGGAACCTAAATAGACCCCAAGTACAGTCATTTCGACTTTTTCGACCCTTCCGGAAACAATGGTACCCTCAGAAATTCCATTCGAGACACTTTCTAACAACTCCAAATTCTGGCCTCATCTGCCAATTTTATTATTTCTTAAATAAAATATTATTTATCTCTCCCGAAATAAATAAATTATCATCTCCAAGACCTCGGGTTGTTACAGATACTAATGGCCTTTCATACAAATGAATGCTCCGTAGTTCATCCTCAATTGCGTTAAATGCTAGGATTTTTTCCCAATCATTAAGCAATTGAATGGAGACTTGAACCCATTCATGATTCCTTGGCCATTTTATCAATGGGGCATGGATATCGTAGGATATTTACCTGTGGCTCACGACAATCAAAAGTATCTCATAAACTCCACCGACCACTTTATAAAGTGGCTGGAGGCAGAACCACTCACTCATATAATAAAAGTATGTGTCGTACAGTTCGTATGAACGAAAATTATCACAAGATTTGGGATTCTAAGAGCACTAGTAACCGATAACGGGAGATAGTTTGACAATGATATCTTCAGGAAATTTTGTGCAGAATATGGAATCAAGATCCACTATGCATCAGTAGTGTTCCCGTAGTGTAATGGCCAGGCTGAGATCACTAAGAAGACCCTGTTGTTAGGAATCAAATGCCAATTGGAAAATTCAAAGGTAAGATGGGTGGACAAACTCCCCATCATCCTTTAAGCCTATAGAAGAATGCCTGAAAGGCCTACCATAGAAACCTCATACTTTCTAGCATACGAAATGGAAGAAGTTATCCCTTTGGAGATCGGACTTCCAACTCCGAAGACAAAGATCTTTAAAGATGGACAGAATGATGAACGAATAGCTCATGAGTTAGATCTAGTGGAAGAACAAATAGAACATGCTCTCATACACCTAGTCACTTACCAATAAGAACTATCCAGACAGAATGACAAGAAGATCAAGGTTAGAGAATTCTAGGTTAGTGACTTAGTCTCAAAAAGCTCCTCTAGAAGGAAAATAATCAAACAAAAAGCTAGCGACGATCTGGAAGGTTTCATACATAATAGTATTAAAGGGATGCATAGGATATTATCACTTAGAAGAGATAGATAACACAATAGTACCAAGGTCATGGAATACAATGAACTTTAGAAAATTCTCTCAATAGTTAGGTTTTCATTTCTGCGAACCTTTTAATTTATTTGCGATAAATAAAACTTTTTCCTTTACTAGTGTGGACTCGTTACAATTATCCAAAGCATATAACTGACCTTAAAATGGTGGTACAACTCAGGAGGGATGGGCGGACTAGAAAAAGCATAAATCCACTTAAGAATTAAGGGGTAAAACTTAAAAATAAGTTGGGGGCCTATGTTTGGCATAAAAACCAACCAAAAATAATAGTACAACCCAAGATGGGTTGTTAGCCTAGAATAGGCATAAACTCACATAATAATTGAGTGGTATAACTTGTAAATATTTTAGGGGCCCACGTTTGGCATAAAACCCACCTGAAAATGGTGGTACAACCCCAAAGGGTTGGTCGGGATAGAACAAGTATAAACCCACTTAAGAATTGAGTGGTACAACTTATAAATAAGTTGGGGAACTACATTGGCATAAAACCCACCTGAAAAATGGTGGTACAGCCCAAGAGGGATGGCCGGACTAGAACATATATAAGCCCATTTAAGAATTTAGTGTTACAACTTAGAAATAAGTTTGGGGCCTACGTTCCGCATAAAACCCACTATAAAATGGTGGTACAACCTGAGAGGGTTGGTAAGCATAGAACATGTATAAAACCACTTAAAAATTGAGTGGTACAACTTAGAAATCAGTTGGGGGCCTATGTTCTGAAAATGGTGGTACAACTCAAGAAGGTTGGTTGACATGTAACATGCATAAACCCACTTAAGAATTGGGTGATAAAACGTAGAAATAAGTTGGGAGCCTACATTTGGCATAATTTTCATATGAAAACGGTGGTACACCACAAAAGGGATAATCAACCTAGATCAGGCATACACCTACTTAAGAGTTAAGTGGTACAACTTAGAAATAAGTTGGGGGCTTATGAATGGCATAAAACTTACCTGAAAATGGTGGTACAGCCCAAGAGGGGTGGCCACCCTACAACAGGCACAAATTCACACAATGGTTTAGTGGCGTGACTTAGAAATAAGTAAACCGACATAAGAAGGGCACTTTGACTCAAACATGGACGACTATCTTAACTTATAAACTTTTGGTCATCGTCATCTATGAGTTAAAATGATCTATCATTGAATTCCATTAAAGTTCACTGCGAGTGTTTTTGTTTGAAAATAGTTTACCAAAGTAAATCATACCGTCAAAGTTATACACAACTGAAAAGAGTGCACGTGCGTTCAAATAGAGATATTATTTAATTAAACTCAGTTTTTATCAATTAAGTCCTAAACATGCATCTATATGTGGTTGAATAAGATGACGAAACATGCAAGAACATTCAAACACACACATGTGAGGAAAAATCCCCCAAAGGGGCAAAACCTTTTATTTTCACTATAATTTTGTAAGAAAATGGCTTACACAGATTACAATGAAAATATGTGACACAAATATACCCTCGGGTGTCAGTTCTGATGTCATCGGCTAGAACTATCCCTTTCCAATAGGGCAGCAATAAGGAAGAGAATGGCTTTCTCACAAATTACTCCAGATGAGTACATGATCCTCTTGAAGGTTTAAAGATTCACACACATATATGGGAATGGTTTTGACAATAAAAAAGGTTTAAAAAACCTTACAAAGATGAAGTCTTATTCTGGACTGTTTTCGCAGAATTTTGAGATTACAGAAAGACTTAAAAATCGTGTAGAAGGTGAACAGGTATTTATACAAAAATCGAGGTGGTGGCTCGTTCAAATGAGATAGCCAAGTCGCTCGAACGAAGGATAGAAGTCGTTCGAACGAGATCGCGCGACATGCCTATCTCGCACGAACGACATTTCAAAGTCGTTTGAGCGAGCTCATCGTTCAAGGCACATCGCTTCTACACTTAGAAAAAATTATGATTTTGATAAAAAATTAATCCAGACTTCAAAAATAATTTTCCAAAAATTTCCCAAATATTTATGCGTATATTAAAACTCCACTAAACCATTTCATCAATAAAGAGTAGTGGAGTAGTGGGAATGAGCTGAGTAGCACGTTGCATGTAGCATGATACATGTGAAGATAATGAAGATAATGGATGCATTGAATTCGGATAAAGGCCGTCAAGGATGATCGTGTTGATGTGCCGAATGTAGCGGTGTCAGACATACAAACTGTGATCTAGGAAAAAAAATTCCTAGATTCTACCCCGGACATTTATAGAATTATGTCCTTATAAATCTCCCCCTATGTCTATGCCGGTACATACATAAAAAATCCGAATTATGCAATCAAATGACATACAAGATAATATCTCCATTAAACCTCAAACTGAGAATACTAAATGACATGTCTTCCAAATCTTCAGCTCTCCAGAACCTTCCAAAGCTTTTCTCATCAGGGTGTGTAATCAAATAATGAGCAATGTTGTACCTACACACATGAGATAACTCAAATACCCGTGACAAGCAAGAGATTGAAATATAATGATATGCAAAAAATTGATGATGAATTATGTAAGGACATTTTTGTCCATTAGCATTTTATATGTCGTACGCCGTTACACCGTTGAGAAAATTCAAGAATCATACGCTCATCAACAGAATCTGAATATCAAAGGCAGAAAAGGAATCAGGGAAAAGACCGGACCGATCCGTCCCAAATAAAAGAACCGATCCGGTTCATCCGGATCGATCCGCCTAAAGAGATCGGATCGATCCACCTGCTGAGGTGAGGCCAGTGTACCCCGGATCCATAGCGAACCGATGAAGCTAAAAATCCGAACCTATCCGATGCCAACCGGATCGATCCGCCTTCAAAAAGGAACCGATCTGATGTCACCGGATCGATCCGCCTAAAGAGACCGGACCGATCCGACGAGGATAATTTCAAAAAGAACGTGTTCAGATCATGTTCCGAATTTTAGGGCTCAAGTTCTCCTATTTAGTCCCACTATGGGAAGTGGTTTTTCCAAGACTTCTATACACAATTTTCAGAGTAGAGAAAGCCCTAAGTCTTCACCTATTGAGTACCAATACTCTAGGTATTTTGATTCACACAAAATCCATACATTTGTGAATCATTTTGGTAACCAAGGAACGCAGTTTTGCAGTTCAACCCTTATGGAGGAGACCGTTCTTCTTCTCCATTGCAGCCCTACTGGAAAGGGATAATTCCAGCCGCGACTACAGAATCCGATACCTGAGGGTAATTCTTAGTCAACTTGTATTTTCATTGTAATCCGATTGTAAGCCGTTTTCTTATAAATTATAGTGAAAATAAATGGTTTTGCCCCTGTAGGGGATTTTTCCTTAATTGCATGTGTTTGAATGTTCTTGCTTAGATTATCATCTTATTCAATCACATACTGCTGCATGTTTAGGGTTTGTTTGTGCTAAAAGGGTTTTATATATAATTTGATCATTTGAATGCGAGCACACACGTTCTCAAATTGGTATCAGAGCGGGTTACGCTAATTTATCGCGTGATCCTGATTTTTTAAGGATTTATTTTTTTGTGATACAATTTGACTTCTCACGTCCTCAAATTGGTATCAGAGCAGGTTACGCTAATTTATCGCGTAATCGTATTTTCCGCAAAAAATTTCTTAGATATCAATTTTCAAAAAAAAATTATTTTTGAAAAAGTGCGTGTTCAAATGGAGAAACTATATAATAAAATGCTTGTTTTTGACGGGACACATTATGCTTATTGGAAAGCCCGAATGAGGTCGGATTTAAAAGCCATTGACGAACGTGTCTGGATTTTGGTTGATCGAGGGTGGACTCCTCCCTCCGTGACTGTTGATAATGCGATTAACTTGAAACCTGTCACTTCTTGGACTGAAGAAGAATTTAAATGGTCATCCTTTAATTCTAAGGGTTTAAGTGCTATTTCTGGGTCTGTCACACCTGATGAGTTCAAACGCATAATGATGTGAACCACGTCAAAGGAGGCATGGGATGTTTTGCAACTTACCCATGAGGGTACAAACGCTGTTAAAGAGTCTAAATTACAAAATTTGGCCACCCAATTCGAGACTATCTCCATGTCTGAGTTCGAATGCTTTGATGAGTTTTTTGCACGCTTGTCGAACATTGTTAACACTAGTTTTAATTTGGGTGACGTAATTGATAACACGCGTGTCGTTAAAAAGATTTTGAGATCACTCCTAAAATGCTTTATTCCTAAAGTCATTGTTTTGAACTCTTTGGGAAATTTGAAATCACTTAAGTTGGAAGAACTTGTAGGAGATCTTCAAACCTATGAGATTGACATGTTTCCCAAAACCATTAAGGCTAAGGATAATGGGATTGCTTTAAAGACTCATTTTCAGAAAAAGAAAGAAAAAGTTTTTGAGTCCAAGTCTGAATGTGATTTTGACTTAGATGACTTGGACCTGTTTGCAAAAAATTTCAAAAGAATTCTCAAATTCAAGAAAAGTGGAAATTTCAATGATAAAAGGAATGTTGAGAAAAATATTTTTGAAAAGAAAAATGAGAAAGATTTCAAAGACCCTCCTAAGAAAGATAGTGAGAGATGTTTTGAATGCGATGGTAAGGGTCATAGAGCGTTTGAGTGTGCCACCCTTCTAAATAGAGAAAAGGGTAAAATTGTCCTGAATACTACCCTTAGTGACGACAGTGAGGTCGAGTCGGTGGACTCGGGAGATTAGTCACCGCATGAGCGTAACTTCACCGCGTTCATGGAAAGTCATGTGAGTACCTCCAATGCTTCTCACGACGATGAGGATGCTACGTCACAAGGACACCTCGAAAGTAAGAGCGATGAGAGTGAAGGGTAGGATGAGGCAACTGAGAGCGAGTGTGATCTCCCACGCGCTTACGCCAAGTTATATTCTGAGTTTTTTGAAACCAAGAAGCATAATAATGCTTTAGTCCTTAGGATCACCGCTTTAGAGAAGGATTTAAGATTGTTTGGAGAGAGAGAGAGTGGTGGTGAGAATGAGAGAAATAAAAAACTTGAGAAGATAAGATGTTTTGAGTGCGATGGGACAGGGCATAAGAAATTTGAGTGTCCCACTAGACTTAAGAGAGAGGGCAAGAAAGTTGATATGCCCACTTCTCTAAGTGATAGTGAGGATGATAATGGTGATGCTAGTTTGATCCAAAAATCCTTTAGAAAGTTATTTATCGAGACCATGGAAACAAAAAGGACTAATAGGATCCTAGGTCTTCGGATTGGTGAGTTGAAGGGAGAGAATGATGAGCTTAAAAGGGAAAAAGGTGACTTGGCCAGCACGGTGTCTAGTCTGACGACACGTACATCCCATCTCGGGGATGATCTCAAAAAAGCACAGGAGGTTCAAGTCACATTAGAGAATTCACCCGAGCCTATATCCACCATTGTGAGTGAGTCCCATGGGTGTCCGTCTAGGAATGTTCATCCCAAAATTGTTGATAAATTACTTCCTAGACCAGTTTATGTTTGTTCCCACTGCAAGAAGCGAGGACATCTTAGGGAATTTTGTTCTAAGTTGGGTTTTGTGCCATATCATGCCACTTCACACATTCATGCACATGCACCCACTCATGATACTTTTCCTGCTCATTTTGATAGAGAGTTTGCACATATTCGCGAGCAAGTGAAGTTTTTGATCAAGACTACACATGATCTAGTGGAGTTGGTTCAAAAGATGTCACCTTCTTTAGAAAACTCCACCGTTACTCCCGGTTGAGATCTAGTCTTGATTGCTAGCATAGGTTGTTTATCATGTATTTTTTACCTATTGCTAGCATCTATCATTAGTTAGTTTTTCATTTTTTTTTAAAAAAAATACAAAAAGATTTTCCTTTAAATTTTTTTTTTTTGAGAAAAGCACAAAAAGATTTTATTTTGATAATTTTTTTTTGAAAAAGACCAAAAATATTTTTATGTTTTTGCTCCTTTTATGGATGAGCATTTAAGATAGACAAGTCACACCTTCATTCCATATCTCCATGTGACTGTTTGATAGAGATTTGAGGGGCTACATCATTTCATCCATGTGCTTTACATTGTATGGAGTCTTTGAGATGTAATTAGTGATATCTTCCTACATGTTTGACTCCTATATCCTTTATTGCACACATGCACGGCTATATTTGATTATTGCACTTGTCTATCTCATGTTGGCTTGCGTGTTTTCATCTCAATCCTGTCTATACAATGTATAATATGCGATAAAACTTGACAAGATTGGAATGCATGTAAAAACCATTTTGGTGAGGCTGTGTGTTTTGTATAACGGGGAGGGGCTGCGAAAGGTAATCTTCTATCCTTTACACAAAAGCCACAGTTAAAAAGGATCTAAAAAATGGAGGAATTTTAATATCCGAGTTCCAAAGACGTTAAAAGAGCCCGAAAAATTAAAGAAAGAAATTCATGCCAAATATGGGCCACTTAGGTTTCACCATCAATTCTCCAAAGTTTGAGAATTTAGAATGCCTCTATTCAAAATAATATCTGAGGGAGTTTGGTTGGAGAATATAAACGGGTTTGCACTTTCTTGAAAGTCCTGAAAAAGCATAAAATCATTTTGGATGTTATTGGTGTGAAAATCACTTTGAGCTTTGATTTGTTGATTTGATTGAGTCAATATCTTATATTGTCATTCGTTTACACCAAAGGAAGCATTTGAGTTCATTCCCTAGGAGTATCCAATATTCATCGTGCACATATGTCATGTTTGTATGCTTTGATTTTCATATCAAATTTGATCACACCTCTTCATTTTCGCTATCATCGACTTGGTTGCTTTGTGTTCATTCATGGTGTGGTATTATCCGTGTGACACCCCGCACTTGCTTATTTGATTTATTTCTCTCATTTGTCTATTTGGGGACATCATAAAAAAAGGGGGAGAATGAATTATCTTATTATGGGGGAGATTTGAATGGTTGAGTTTGTTATGGTTGAGTTTGCTCATAAATTGGTATATATGTTTATCTCACTTCAAACTCGATATGTCACGTGGTATTTTGCTTTTTCTCATGTGTGTAGGTACCACTTTGATGATCATTGAATTGCAGACCCTGATGAGAAAAGCGTTGAGATTCCTGAAGATTTGAAGAACAAACGATAAAGACTATTCATTTGTACCTTTTCCAGTTTTGGGTTCATGGGAGGGTAGATTTGTATAGGCAATTTCATATTTGATAATTCGGATTTTTTTTGTTTGTACCAGCATAGACAGAGGGGGAGATTTGTAAGGACATTTTTGTCCATTAGCATTATATATGTCGTACGCCGTTACACCGTTGAGAAAATTCAAGAATCATACGCTCATCAACGGAATCCAAATATCAAAGGCAGAAAAGGAATCAGGGAACAGACCGGACCGATTCGTCCCAGATAAAAGAACTGATCTGGTTCATCCGGACCGATCCGTCTAAAGAGACCGGACCGATCCGCCTGCTGAGGTGAGGCCAGTGTACCCCGGATCCATAGCGAACCGATGAAGCTAAAAAGCCGAACCGATCTGATGCCAATCGGATCGATCCGCCTTCAAAAAGGAATCGATCCTATGTCACCGGACCGATCTGCCTAAAGAGACCGGACCGATCCGACGAGGATAATTTCAAACAGAACGTGTTCAGATCATGTTCCGAATTTTAGGGCTCAAGTTCTCCTATTTAGTCCCACTATGGGAAGTGGTGTTTCCAAGACTTCTATACACGATTTTCAGAGTAGAGAAAGCCCTAAGTCTTCACCTATTGAGTACCAATACTCTAGGTATTTTGATTCACACAAAATCCATACATTTGTGAATCATTTTGGTAACCCAGGAACGCAGTTTTGCAGTTCAACCCTTGTGGAGGAGACCGTTCTTCTGCTCCATTGCAGCCCTACTGGAAAGGGATAATTCCAGCGCGACTACAGAATCCGATACCTAAGGGTAATTCTTAGTCAACTTGTATTTTCATTGTAATCCGATTGTAAGCCGTTTTCTTACAAATTATAGTGAAAATAAATGGTTTTGCCCCTGTGGGTGATTTTTCCTTAATTGCAAGTGTTTGAATGTTTTGCTTAGATTATCATCTTATTCAATCACATACTGCTGCATGTTTAGGGTTTGTTTGTGCTAAAAGGGTTTTATATATAATTTGATCATTTGAATGCGAGCACACACGTTCTCAAATTAAGCTTAAGAAAATCATTCATGCATCAACCAAACACCAAAATAATTCTCCCCCATAATTCGGCTCCCCTTTTTATGATGTCTCCAAATAGACAGAGATGAGAAGCATAAATGAATATACATGGAGAATGACGCATGGGATTAAACTACTATTTTTGAATTTTAAAAAAAAATTCACACCTAATATACAACAAAGAATCACACCATGAACGAACACAAAAAGAACCAAATCGATGATAGCGTAAATGTAGGGGTGTGAACAAATTCGATAGGAAAATCAATGCATACAAACATGACATATGTGCACGATGAATATCGGATACTCCTAACGAATGAACTAAAAATCTTCCTTTGGTGTAAAGAGGTGGTGATATGAGACATTGACTCAATCAAATCAACAAATCAACGCTGAGAGTGATTTCCACACCAATAACGTCCAAAACTATTTCATGCTTTTTCTGGACTTTCAAGGAAGTTCAAACCCATTTGTATTCTCCAACCCAACTCACTCAGATATATATTTTGAATAGAGGCTTTCTAAATTCTCAAACTTAGGAGAATTGATGGCGAAACTTAATGGCCCATATTTGGCATATATTGCTTTTTATTGCCTTTAATTTTTTCGGGCTCATTTAACCTCTTTGGACCCCGGATAATAAAATTCCTCCATTTTTTAGGTCCTTTTTAACGGTGGCTTAGAATCGCAAAGGCTAAATGAACTTTTCGCATCCCTTCCCCGTGTTCAAATAAACACACACCAAAACGGTCTTTTACATGCATTCCAATCATGTCAAGTTTTATCGCATATTGTTAGTTGTATAGACAGAATTGAGATGGAGACACTCAAGCCAATATGTGATAGACAAGTACAATAATCAAATAAAGCCGTGCATGTCTGCAATAAAGGAGATAGGAGTCAAACATATAGAAATATATCACTAATCACATCTCAAAGACTCCAAACAATGTAAAGCACATGGATGAAATGATGTAGCATCTCAAATCTCTATCAAACCGTCACACGGATAAATAGAATGACAATGTGACTCGGCTATCTTAAAATCTCATGTAACGGACCTCCTAATTAAATAACGGGTGGCTAGTCCCATACCAAATTAAAACAGAAAATGCAGTTGGATGATTCTTAGCATCACTGTCGAAAATATTTACAACTCACCCAATACCCAATTAAGCTGGTGTTAAAAACTTTCCAAATTTTAATTTCAACAAAATCCATTTTCAGTTTACGAATAACACAACACATATTATTCTACAACACTAATAACTGAACAAATAACACAAAAGAATTTAAATGCAATTGGAATAAACATTCCCACATAATAATCCAATACATTAATCCCAACAATAGTAAATGTATTAAAATGACACGAGTACAAGAGTATTTTGACTCAGATAGAAAAGAGACAATTGAGTTCCTTTTGGGCGACATGCCCTAATTAAAATAATACTGTGAATCAAATGAAGATAGGCGTCTAAGTAATAATCCATAGCTCCATAGCTCCATAGCTCATCATAATCTGCTAAGGTTGGCATCCCCGTTGCTGGACACCTGATATAGAAGGTACAATAGAAAAGAAAATATGCAAGGAAATGGGTCAGAGCCCGATGTGAAAATGATTTTGAAAACAACAAGTATTTAACAAGTGCAATAAAGCATTTATTATGTACATGCTAGTATCCAACTCTCACTTGTTATTCTCACCTCTCATCTATAGTGCACACTTAACGTTTCCTATTAACCTCCTAGTTAATGGTTCCTCTTCACAAATTTCTATAATATGATTCCATCCCATATCATAACCCCGTATGTCCCATACCATACGTAGTATAATCATTCATATACGTTTTTCATTAACATGAACCGTTTCTCATTAATATGAATTCAGCTTTTCAATTCTACAAGAATCAACATTCATTAACTTAATTTCATTCTCTTTCTCTATTCACCGTTATCTACAATTATCACCGTAGATAGATTTAACCACTATATACATTCATACAATTCATTATATATATATATATATATATATATATATATACATAATAATGCTCCTATGCGGACTAGTCCGCATTTTAAGAATGCGGACCGGACATGTGTCACCTAACGGTTCCCGTAGAAACTATCGCCTAAATTATAGGCACACTCTCTTTCTTTTATGGGCTCACCGCAAGGTGACACATGTCCGGTCCGCATTCTTAAAATGTGGACTAGTTCGAACAAGAGCAGGACTGTATATATATATATATATATATATAACGACACCCTGAGTCACAACTGCGGTGCAATGCATTACTCTGCTATCATGTCCCAATATCGCGTGTCGCCGAATAGGGAACTAAAGGTTCGGTAAGGATTCCACGAACCACAAACAAAAACATACAAATTGGAGGCGAACATAGTTCTTGTATCCATGGGTCACGCACATACCTACATACCCAAAGTCAGCGGACTTATCAACTCCCCGATAAGTCTTTCATAGACCTATGTTCTTGAGCGACAAATCAAAGATCCCATGGATTCATCAGGATATGACTGCCCTCATGTGCAAACCTCCCATCGACAGCAAGTAAGCTAGGTATGTCATACACATAAATCATCAATTAATTAAATAGGCATTATCATACCTATAATATAATATCAACAAGGTAGTCACATTATCCTTAGATAATTCCCATATGTAGCATTATATCTCTGAAATCCTACGTATTACAATATTATAAGTTTACTTCTTTAATTCAATTATCTATGAGCATCACTCATTACTCAAGATTCAAATAGGTTTTTCCTCAACATTTTATTCAGTAAGAAATCACTAATATCCTATAGGTCCATATCATCTTATCTCTCGAATTACCACGAATTAAACTCTCCTTTAATTAGGGTTATAACCGATTGTTTCTAAGATCTTATAAACACATCTTCTATCAACTAGGATTGAATAGCATCATCACATGGCCCATTGTCTAAAGTGTTTCATTCACACAATATGACTTATCAACAAAATCAACATCCTCGCATCCTATAACATCTCTCCACTCCCGACGTCATTAAGGTTCATGCGTGGAGCGTCTCGCAAAGCGAAATCCAAACAAGGAACCCCTCCAATACACTACTACTTAACTTTGTCGGTCGTGGAGGTCCGTTAACTTCAAATATGCAACCTGGATACCCTCATTCCCTCTTTCAACCGAATGTGGTCTAAACTCCCATCTTTATCCAGGAGTCATACCACTAAGCGCTTGTACTACACTTAGTCCTTGCGCCATCAATAATGAGCTTAAACTCAGTCCTTGATGTTTAAATTATAACCCTAAGGCTACCCAGGTGTTATATTAAATCTCCCCTACTGGACCTATATTTAATCCTCATGCATACAAATTAGAATCCAACACATTAATCTAGCAACCAAATTTCTTGCAATTTAATTAACACCATTCTAATCAATTAAATCCTAATCACATTAATTAGATTCTCATATAGGGCTTACTGAACTTCCCTAAGTCCAATAATATCCAATTAATAATCACCAAAGATCTACAAAAGGTTTGGGATAAGAAAAAGCATTAAAAGAAACAACTTCATCAATTCTGGGGAGGTCGATCGATCGAAAGCAGGGGGTCGATCTATCGATCTCCCAGGTAACGACCCAGTTTTTCTACATTTCTTCTACTACGGGGTTCACCATTTTTAATCATTCAAACCTTCATATTAACAACCCAAATGACTTATAATCCTTACTACATGATATAGCAACACATATGAATGATTTATAATGCTATAAACATCCTACAATCATCAAAAAATTGAATTAAAAGCATATGTTTATCCTCTTTTTCCAGAAAATTATATACATGATATCTTCAAGAACACAACATGATTTTCAGGATTTCTTCAACAGATTTATGATTATTTCGTGGATTACTATCTACCTACAACATGAGTTTGATTCCTATATATTTTTAGATTCCAAAAATCCATTAACAACTCTTCATTATCTTCCAAATATGTAAAAATATCATCTTTTTATAACTATTCCAACATGTAAAGTATACAAACTTAGATTGCAATTATCAAACACTTGCCTCTAATGAAGGTCTGATCTTTTGGGGTGGTGTATCACAGGTGGCTCTCCCCTTTTCCGGTCAACCTCCAGTGTTGGTTGGTGGTGGTGACCTTTGACCTTGGGTTCTTCTCCTTTCCAAGTAAGATTTTTTTCTTGTAAGCAACCTTTCACTCTCTCTAAGAAGATGACGTCTCAATATTGTGTAGAAGAGATGAATGAACCCACATTCAACTAATCTCCAAATATTTATAATAAGACAAAATCTGAAATCACTATTCATAAGGGTGGCTATAGTCTTATAGGCCATATGGGCGGTTATTTGTTTTCTGCGCTGGTTAGGGGATTCTGGGTGTGGTCCTGACTTTCCCGCAGGCAATATGGCCGCTTCCCGACGTTGGTAGGTTCCCAGGTTGTCTTGTATAGATAGGCCCTGGAAGATGATAGCCATTTAGGGGCGGTCTTAGTTTTATTAAAGCAATTTATGATAATAAATTGGCTTTAATTTACATTTCCTGAGTATAAAAAGGGAAATGGGATAAAGGTTTGGCTTCGGTAACACTCCCGGATGGAAGAAGGGATGTGGAAGCATATGGTTTGATCAAAGCATTTTCATGATAATGAAAATGGCTTTGAATACATTTCCCGAGTATAAAAAGGAAATGGGATGATATTAAACGGAAAAGCATTTTTATGATAATAAAACTGGCTTTTAAAAGTATATGATTGGTTAAAGCAATTCATGATAATGAATTGGCTTTTATATTTACATTTCCTGAGTATAAAAAGGGAAATGGGAAGTTTTGAGAAAAATGAAAGTATTGATAAATACTTGATATATGAATCCTCAGTCCGGGAGATAGATCCGGATGGTTATGGTAAAATATGATTATATGGATGAATTGAGTACCGAGGGTCTAATGGATGCCGACGATCGACCTTTCCGCATAGTAGTTTATGGGGGGGTTCCTTGTTTGGATTTCTCTTTGCGAGACACCCCACGCACGAACATTGCAATGTGTTGAGACTGGGGAAAAGTTTAATCCTTAGTTCTCTAATATTATAAATGCTTATGATATATATATATATCTTTATGTACTGAGGGACTGGCGGATCTCGACTATCGACCGTGCCGCGTAGTAGTGTATCGGGGGGGTTCCTTGTTTGGATTTCACTTTGCGAGACACCCCACGCACGAACATGGCATTGCGTTGAGACTGGGGTGAAGTTTAGCCCTTAGTACATTGCTTGGACTATCTAGGGTTGATAGTGGTTGGGTGATAGACTAGTCTAGCAGGGTAGCTTGACTAGGATGTTTAGAGGGATGCGCTAGGAGTGCACTATTAGCGGAGAGGTGAGGGGTATCTCATGGGAGTGCGATACCAAACTTAAATATGAGATAAAACCTTTTTCAAAATACTAAGGCATTTATGCACTTGATAAATATTTTCAAAACTCGGGCTCTGACCCGTTTATCTACTTTTCCTTTCTTGCCATATATATATTATATATATAGGTGTACAGACATAGGGATGCCTGGATGACACTTCCTTCGAGTCAGACGTCAGCTGCAGCAGCTGTGGATGCGAGCATGTTTTTGATAGCCGCTTCCATCATTGTATTCTAGATAGGAGGTACTGTATAAACATTCGAGCCAATGGCTCAATTGCATTTATTTATTCTTTCAACACAGCATTCGATATGGTTGTATAATTTGAACCGAGTGTTTGGTTATTTTATTTCATTTCATTTTCCTTTCAGTTTCATTTACGCATTAACTTGTGGATGTTTTATTTTAATCGTTAAAAAGAGTAGTTAAGTAAAAGTTTTTAACGCTCGCCTAATAGGATATTAGTAATTAAATGGATTTTCGACAGTGATGCTAAGGATGATCCATATATGACTCCTGTTTTAATTTGATATAGGAGTGATCGCCCAGTATCCCATTAGGCGGGATGTTACAATAAGGTTTTTAGATTGGTTTGGAGCGATATGCTTTATTGGAACAGGAGGTGAGGAGTTACAGATCAACGGTTCATAGTTGCAAAGTTTGGGAGGTGAAAGGACTTGAAAAGAATCCTAAATAGGTACGGAACGTTAACTTATGAATTAAAGAAAAAGTTAAGTAGTCCACCTGGAATAATTAGAGACTTCATTTTCAAATAGTTATATTAGATAAACCAACTAACGACACATCTGACAACTTGTAACTAACCACTAAACTAACTACTAACAATATAATAAATATCCTTCTCCAACTAGGTTTACATTGATTCAACATAACTATTCTACTAATTGTGTCGTCTTCTCTACATATTTTACTCACAAAGCATGCCCCTTTTTAGATCCTTGTCCCTAAGGATCAAACTGTGGTAATTTACAACCAATAACGTCATAATCTTTCCAAGTCGTATATGCAGGATGGCCAATGTACCATTGCAGCAAAATATATGTTGTGGCTTTGTTTGCCCTTTATCATCCTTCTTTCCGAGATCACACTAGGTTCAATCAAAATTTGCCCTTGTTTATTTGTCTACGTAGGTCTTCAACCAGAATCTATCTTGTTGAATCCTCTTTTATAAGATTTGTATAATTATTCTTCAATATTCTAGAAATTGGCTCACTTCTTAATTTTGGGTGGAGGTTTATTATGGGATAACAAGGTGGGGTGGACAACCATACAGAGATCAAAAGGGATGGTTGGAATGCATGAACAGTGGGTAGGATTGTACCACCATTCCTCCAAGTCTAACTAATTGGACAATGTTGTTAGTTTATCACTTATCGTGCACCTTAAGTAGTTCTCTATACCTTTTGACCATCACTCCATTGATGGTAGGCAATGGAGTAGTGTATATGTATGGTAGTGCCAACTAGTTTAAAAAGTTGTCTCCAAAAGTGACTAAGGTCTCGAAAAATACGTGAGCTACTTGTGAAGCTAAGAATGGGAGGTTTAGTGGAATTAAATGATCGTACTTGGTCAACCTATCAACAATGACAAGGATGGTATCATAACCATTTGTTGTAGGCAAGACTTTAACAAAATCCATTGATATTTATAACCCAAGATTATTGGGAATAAGGAGAGGTTGAATTAGTCAAGAGTAAAGAACATTTTTTAATTTGCTTATTGATAAATATCACTAGATACAACAAACTCATTGATTTGTTGTTTGAGGTTTGATTATAAAAAATATTTCTCTACCCTTTTAAGGGTAGATTTGCTTCCTGAGTGTTCACCAGATTTAGAAGAATGTATTCCTTCCATAATCTTTTGTCTTAGATGGCCTTGGTCTCCAACATATAGTGTTTTATTAAATCTCAAAGTCCCTTGGGTGTGAGTATAGCCTTTTACATCAACTGGTTATATGAGGAGCTTCATTAATACTCATTGAGCTAGTGCATCGTCATTAATGTTATGGTTAATCTCTTTTAACTAAGCTGATTGGATTATTGAAGTGGCATTATAATATTGTTTCACTTATATAATTCAAGATAAGGCATTTACAGCCTTATTTTCACTATCCTTCTTATAAACAATCGCATAATAAAAAAATCAACTTGTTGAATAATTTCTGTTATAACATTAAAGAATATCTCTTCTTTAAATTATATTTCAATATTTGATTATCTGTATTGATTATAATATGGTTCCCACAAAAATATGTTCTCCATTTCTCTATTGCATATACTATAGCCCACAAATATTTTCCTAGGTAGAAATTCCCTTTTTTTTATCTAGTAGTGTCTTGCTTATGAAAGCTACTAGTTTGTTAATTTTCACCAGGACTGCATTAATACCTTCATTTCTGGCACCAGTCTACATAATTAAAGTTTTATTGAAGTTAGTTAGCCCAAGTATTAAGGGAGTGGTCAAGGACTATTTCCTCTTTTCAATTGCCTCCTTAGATCCTTTTGTCTAATGGAATTGGTTGGCTTTCAACATGTTGGTAAACAGAGCACCGAGCTAAATTATACAAATTTCCCCCGCAGGTTTGCCTAGACAGGGACAATAGGGCTAATGGGATATCAGACTTGCGATCACATTTTCTCACTAGTCATTCAGATCATTTGATTCTAGTTTAGGTTGTTATTTCCTTTTCTGCTATCTTTATTATTCAGATATTATGTGGGCATAAGCCTGAAGTTTATTATTCAGTCTTGTTGAGATCAGTCGTACTTATGTATGAGCTTTTATTACGATCTGGATGTTGGACTTATTTATTATCAGTTATTAATTAAACTGGTTTTATTGCGAATGTCTTTTTAAATTAAAGATGTTTTGTTATCGTTTGATGCTGAAAATGATATAGATTGATGGACAAGCCCCATCTTCGATGTACTGTGTCTGGCCAAGCTTTACGTGAAAAATGGGGGCTGTTATAGTTAGTATCAGAGCATCAATGTTCAAGCGTCCTTAAGATTTGTGTTATGGTCATTACGTTCTACGTTGCATTCCTTTGATAAGTAGAGCATTATGTTTAGGAATCATTGTACTCTTTTCGATATGTTACAAATATGAAAGCTATTTGTTTTCATATGGAAGACGGTACGCCAGGTAAACCATGACGTGTCATCACATAGGCTACAGAAGAGGGGGATCGGTAGGAGCCTCAACCACACCCATAGCCACCACCAGCCCCACCCGAGATTACTCCAGTAAATATTTTCCTGATAGTGATATAGGAAGTCTCTACGATGATGGCCTCTATGCTACAGTAATTTTTTCCACTGCAGCAGCAGCCACCACCACCACTCCTACAACAAGTGGTGCTACCCATTCAAGCGTAGGGCTCGATATGGGAGATATCTAGGGAGGGATTCCTTAAGGTTCGACCTCCAGAGTTTACTAGGAGTCCAAATATATTAATGGGTACTTAGTGGAAGAAGGATATTCAGCTACATTTAAGGATCGTTGAGTGAACTACAGTGTACAAGAAGATGTTAGCTTCATTTTTCCTGGTAGAGGAAACCTTACAGAGGTGGGAGTCTTATAGTGGTGGGAGTCTATCACCACATTGGAGGAGCAAGACATGTTAACTATTGATAAGTTTTAGGCCAAGTTTGAGGGAAATTATTTCCCACCAGAGATGAGAAGGAAGTTCTTGGACCTCAAGTAGGAAGATCGCACAGTAGCAGAATGTTAGGTGCAGTTTACTTCATTGCCTTTTTTTGCTGGGGATGAGGTAAACATTGAAGAGAAGAAGATGGAGAAGTTTGTATGCGGGACAAACTGTCACATCAAGAAGTTATTGTTAGGAAATTCGAATTTTAACACCTACACACAGATAGTGAATGTCGCTTTGCTACATTATCAGGATCATAAGGAATTTTAGAAAAGTAAGGGGGGAAGAGACCCAACTCAAAGACGTCAAACCAGCAGGGTAAGACGAATGGGAATGGAAGTTAGGGGACCCAACAGTTCAAGGGGTCACAGGTAGGTGATCAACATAAAAATCACAAGGTTTTTTATTATTGGAATGAGGAGAGCCAATCGGTCCAGGGCCAACAATAAAGAGGCCATCAGGGATTGTGGCCGCAGGGCCAGGGACAATAGGGCCAACAGGGGAAACAGTAGGATAGGTGTCAATTTTAAGGAAATTATTACATTTATGGAGATAAAGGACACTTTACGAGGAAGTTACCTCAAAGAAATTGAGCAGCACGGGAGCTGGGGGATAATGAGAATATTATTCACTCCGGGGCCATTATCGATATAGATAATGGCGGTAGTGACAACACTACTAGAGCTACCCGCTCCACCTAAAGGACATTAGCTGTAATTACAGTATGGGCATGTCTCATATCACCCCTAAAGAGGTACCAACACCAACATAGATAGTGCAGTGTATGATCCCTATTCATAGATATGTAGGGCATATTTAGTTGATACTTGTGCATAGTACTCAATTATTAATATTACTCTGTTAGTGCATCAAGGATGGTAGACTTAGCATTTGACATAGTGCTTTACGTTGATTCACCCATGGGTAGAGGGACACCTATGTGTTTCATGTGTAGAGGTACAGGTTTTGACTCATGGAGACTTAGATTATGGTAGACCTATTCATATTAGATATGATGGATCGATGAGCCACTTAAATGGCTTGTGCCAATTATTATGGGGTCGTTAAGAGTTAATGGTCAAGTATAGAATAACCAATTGGACAATGTTGTTCATCATAGACGTGAGAAAAATTATGGAAATTATCATGTTTAGGGTCTAGTTATGGTAAAATGGATCGCTATGTAAACTTGGGTTAGTATGTTTACCTTATGAAAATTGGTGCACTTAAAATAGAGCAACATATTGAGATGTCTTAGCAACTGGGGTGTTTTAAGGAAAGATTTGGTTACAGATGGATTCCAAATAAATAATGTCGAATTGGTGTTGCACTCAGATTGGGCAAGATTTATTGTGTTGTTATGACGTTCGTGATTTCGATGAGAATAAGGTGCAAGCGTTTGGACCTAGGAGTGGGTCACCGTTTGATTACGAAAAATAAAGGGCGATGCCTCAATTAAAAAATTAATATGAGGATGATGTGACTTGTGCATCATAGATGTCTATCTTATTCATGTGCTAATGAGGGATAAGGTTTATGGACAAGCAGGTATCCAAGGAGATAGTAGCATAGGACGAATGATGGTTCAATGAGTTTTATAAACCCTATATGGTGAGAGTATAAATGGTCATAGGGGTTATAGCCGCGAGTTTTGCGTGAATTGAAGAGGGTTTCCTTATCGAGAGTAGGCACAACAATGTAAATATTCCAGGATTGGTTATTGACCTATTTTTTTATTTAGATATATAATGAATTTCTGACTCGGTGTGCAGACATAGACTAGATGCTAATGATGGAATACTCTAAAGGATGAGTAAATACGATGGTTATCCAGGGATGGATTTTATTTTAGTAGGTAAGGATATCCATAAGGAGAAGCATTTGTATTGAAAAGTTTTAGATTACTTTAAGAGATAAATGGATAGAGATGGCCTCGGTTACATGAAGATGTTTATTGTCATGAATAGTGTTATAATAGGAACGTTGTCATTAAAAATGGGCGATAGTAAACTTTATTGGGATGGGTAGATATTTAGAATCTTATAAGTGATTAAGCGCTCTACTATATTTAAGGATGGACAGAGGGTGTCCTATCGTATATCTGAAAAGGAACATGATGTTCTTGGCATTATTAAAATGATTAATACAACAGGGTTCACTGTAATTCTTGGCAGGATGATCCTTTTGTTTAAATTGAGACAAGTTGAAATCTATGTGGTTAGCATATAATTTCATGTTTAGTCTTGGACGAATAGATCTCAATAACCAATTAAGCTATGTAGTAGTGTACCGGGAGGGTTCCTTGTTTGGATTTCGCTTGAAAGACGTACCAAACATAAAAGTTAGCAAGTGTCGGGAGTTGAAGAACCTTGGGTTCTAGGATGTTCTGTTTATACGTTATACATGTGTGAAGATATAATGCATCGAACGGCGTTATGTTATATGAGTTAAGGCCACTGAGGCCAAGGAGTGCAGTGATGAGAGCACTGGGTAATTTTTTCACTATTAGTAGAATGAGTGGGACAATCTCAAGAAGAACTAAGTTATGATTAACAGTATATTTGAGTATTTTTTTTTCCTCATAGATGTGCATGGTTTGTATGGTTCATTTGGGATGTATGTCGTTCATCCATATATAATGTTTGTGTGTGTGTGTATGTGATATGTGGCGTATGGACGTCTCGATCACACTATGGTAGGAATAGATGAGCATTTTTATTTTATCATTTGGGATACAAGCACAGACTAATAAAGTATAAACCTATGATAATTGTGAGGGTTAATTTTTGATGTTATTCCTTAGTGAATTCCAAGGACATAATTTCATTATTAAGGGAAAGAATGTATTACTCCGTATTTTTATAATAAATTAAATTAGTAGAAATTAAATTAATTTGGTAGAATTTAATTAAATAAATTCATGAATAAATTACTTAGTTGGAATTTCATGTTTATTTGATTCATTTGTGAATACTTGTAGACAATAAATTCAATATTAATTAAATTATTGGTATGTGGTGTTCGACATAATAATAAAAATATGTAAATTGGGTAGATATATTTTGGGCATGTTCCGAGATGATTTTGGGACTTGTTTAGGCGTTTTAGACATCGAAATTAAGTTTGGAGTATATGTATACCATTAGGGGAGTTATTGGGTAAATTCGGGAATGGTTTTGGGCTTGTTTGGGGGCCCAAATGTGGGGGTTTGGATAATTAACAATTAAGAAATAACTTTCCATTCCACCACAACTCAACACTAGCATCCCCACACCTATTGGAGAAATTACCAAGGCTAGATAAGGGAGAAATATCAAAGATGCAAGAGAAAGAGATCCCCAATCGTCAAACTAAGCCAATAATTCTCTTGCTAAATTAATTTTCAACGTGTTTCTCAATTCAGTTTTGTATTTCTCATAGAAATTTCTGGGTTTACTAGATAAACTGATGTTTACATGATTTGGATAAACCTTATGAATACTGAAAAACAAATATGAGATTAAAACGTTTAAGGATTAAACTAATTGGTGACAAACCCAAAAAAATTTAGTATCATGTTAATTAGGAATTTAACATCAAAACTCATGTCATATGAACGATGGATCTAATATAAACTGAGAAAGAAAGATTGGCTCTTGAATGATTTTAAAGGGAAAAGATTGAATCTTGAAACTGGGGTTTTAATAACAAATGATTCTTGACATAGATTGTTGTGGAATGAATTAGATCTGTTTTCGGGATATTTTCATGTAGAGAATTGTTATTTAATGGATGGGGGTAGATTAGAGTTTGTATGTGGGGTTTATATGAAGGTTGGAGCTACCATGGGTGTAGGGAGAAGGAAAAATCCCTTCAAAAGTTTGTTCTGGCTGCCCAGCAAATGGAACCAATTCTTTAGGAGAAGTGAACCAATTCGCTAACCGAACCGGTTCGATCTAGCCAGCAAACTAGATCGGTTCTACTGTCTTGCCAACTTATTCTCATGTTTTTTTCCAGACTTTTTGAGGATAGGGAATGGAATCTTAGGTCCGGGGATGAGTTTAGATTTCTGGGAATCCAACCTGAGGGTTAAAAAGTGTCATAGACTAACCAGGGCTGAATTGTGTTTAAGGGGTTAGGCCAGGTTAGCACCGAGAAAACCTTCAGGTGACTTTTACAAACATAGGAAAGTATGCGAGAGATGATCCAAGTGAGTGGATAATTTCTTAAAAAGGAATTTTGTGTTAATATTTTATTAGTTGGGAAAGTTAACAATTAACCAGATGGTTAATTCTTAAAGTAAATATATTAATTGAAAATTAATGATACTTCTTGGGGGTAATTATAACCTATACATATTATGTGTTAAAAATATGTATTTACTTATTTGTGTCAACATACCCATGTTCGTGGGAGGCCTATTTATTGTGGCTACGTATGTCTCCGGACTGTAGCACACGTCGACACATGTGGGCAGCACCACTTACGAGGAGATAGGTTCAGATGCTGGGATCCATTGTCACCATTGGGGTATGGACCCTACAATGGTGTACTACGTAGGGACCACCCCACTTGTATGTATTTTTTACTGTCCATTTGGATGAGGGACTCCTCCGAATTTACCGATAGAGTATGAATAGGACACTGAAGGTAGATGACTTTATGTGTCGTATATATATAAGGACATATATAATTATATAAATTAATTGAGAATTCATATGTGAAGTCTAATCATGTAGACAAATGATAATGAACCCAATACTACATATTGCATAATGGATGTTATGTTACTTCTTGTGGGTAGTATCATAAGGTTACTCTGGGAACTAGAAGCATATGTGTAAATAATTAGCTTCAGTATAAGAATTATACTAGATGCATCGAATGTTACCTTATTTTTGTAGTTTTCAAACTTTCATATTTGGGACTTGGGTTGATATGCGTATAATATTTCACTTGGATAAGGGTGAGATACTTCTTGCATATGCGTGTCGATGGGCGGTGTATACTTTGAACTAACAACATCATTGTATTTTGATTTCGTAAGAGAGTTCTTGTAACTATAGGGAACTAAGACAAATTATAAAATGTTTTCCCCCCAGGTTTAACTAGACAGGGACAACAGGGCCGACCGGATATCAGACTTGAGATCATATTTGGTCATTAGTCATTTATATCATTTGACTCTTATTTAGGTTGTTATTTCCCTTTCAGTTATCTTTATCATTCGGAGATTATATGGTCATAAGCCCGAAGTTTATTATTCAGCCTTTTTAGACCAGTCATACTTATGTTGTAGTTTTTAATACTATCCGGATGTTGAACTTATTTATTATATGTTACTAATTAAATCGGTTTTAACGTGGATGTTGTTTTAAAATAAAGATATTTTGCTATGGTTTGATGCTGAGAATGATATAAATTGATAGACAAGCCCCATCTTTAGCTTACTATGTTGGCCAACCTTTACATGGAAAATGGAAGTTGCTACAATGCAGGACTCCTTTGTAGATTTTGTAGCATTAGAATCCAAACTTTCATCCATCTTACATTCTATATGGTTGAGATCTTTGAAGTCGGTGATCCTAGTGAGCCCTAGTTCGATTTATAATTCTTTCCACAGTTTTTTTATTATGATCTCGATATGATCATTTTCCAAGAGGTGATTGACCGTATGATCAAATTTCTCTCTCCAACGAGTGACGAAAGTGCCAACGACCTCTCCTTCCTCCCGCTTCATCATTTCTAAGTCCTTCCAAGTGACACTAAGCTCATCATTGTATTCGCACTACTTAAGAAAAGGGCGACATACAACATTCCAATTTTTGGCAGTTCTCTCACATTTCAGGACAATATACCAGGTGAGGGCCCCTCCGAACAGAGGAGGGGAGAACATTTTCTCTAATATCCCGACGTATACGTTTTGAACTTGCATATAAAGGTAGTAGTTGGATAAATGGGCATATGGAGAGCCTAATCCTATTTATGTCATGAAGATGGGCATATTAAATTTGTCTGGTAATCGATCTTAGGGGTAGAGGGACATCTTGTTCATGTTGGTTAACTCATCAGTAGTTTTCATCTTACTGATGGATTTTTAGAGGCGACGCAATTCAGACTAAACATGCATAATCTCTTGATTTGAAGAGGGAGGAATAACCTCATCGGTGGTTTGGGGCTATAGACTCAACTCGTGTCGAGTGGGGGGGGGGGGGGGGGGGTGATAGGCAGGGTGTGGGTACTTGGGGTACAAATTGTAGTGTTCAAAGTAACCATGATGGGAAAATTGTATTTGGAAGTAAGGAATTCTAGTATTCCCATTATAATGTTATAAGTCGAGTGTATACTTTCATCCATTATAAAGAAATTAAACTTCCTCATTAGACTCTTAGGGTAAACATCTCCCATTCTGACATCCATTTCATACATTCCCAATTAATGCACCTTCTCATCACTGAACCCTATCAGAGGATGTTGATAAGGGATGAGCCTCTTCCTGTTGAGTCCCAAACCTTTAAAACATGGACAAAACATAATATGATCCAAACTTCCCCCATTGACCAATATCCTTGGCACGACTTACCCATGTACTTTAGTTGTAATTATAAAATGGTCATTCTGAGGAGCTAGGATTCTCTTGAGGTCAATTCTTAAAAAACCCACGATTAAGGTGTCCATATCTATATTCTTTCTCTTCTATGAATTTGTGCCTACTGCGGACGAGTTAACGGCTTCAACCTTTGGAAGGGCCTTAGACTCGACCACATGCGCCTTACGGTCAACCACTTCTGCGCCACCACCTTCCAGGCCTCCACATATCATCTTCACATCAAACGATATCATGTGGAATCGTCCTTTTGGATCATCGTCCCTTGGTGGCAGGTCTGGATTATCATTATCATCATCTGAGGCGTCGTCCTTCTTCCCTGGGACATCTTCCCTGCACGTATCGGCCTTTATTATTTTGGGGACATCTTGTCCACTTTTTGAGTCTTCACTGCTCACATACTTCCTTAGTTCTATAGCCTTAAGCATTTTCTCGATCCCATCTTTCATGGAAAAATACTTGTTGATTAAGTGCCTGTGATCTTGGTGAAATTCACACCATAAGTTTTTATTCCTTTTGTGAGGGGGAGCTTTTAGCTTCTTAGGCCATCTTAAGGACCCATCATTCTTGATCTCATTAAGGATGTACAGCTGACCGTAAGAGGAGTATACCCAGCAAACTTATCATCAGTCGATCTCTTCTTTCCATCTTTATTCTTCTCTTCAAACTTTTTCCCACTGCTAGTCCCCTTATCATCCTTATATTTAACTGCCATAGCTTCCTCGACGTTCATGACCTTTCTAGCCAACGCCAATAGCTCGACCATGGACTTTAGCGGGTCTTCAGCAAGCTTCCAAATCAATTTTACTTTCTGCAAGCCTCCTATTAACATTGTCATCGCAATACTTTCCTCATAAGAAGGTGAGTAGTCTTATTTTGGGGTTTTACCCTAAATAAGAAATTATGGATGAATTATTCTGTGAGATGCTTGAAATTTTCAATGGAGTTCTTCCAAAGTGAGGTGAACCATATATGGGCAGCTCATGTCAAAGTGCTCGAGAATTCACATTATTTCATCTCATTTGAGACGGAGTAGATATTTGTAGTCGACTGGTACATCTCTACATGGTTCACAGGGTTAGTACTCCCATCATACTTTGGGGTAACCACTAGCGGATTAAATTTGGCAGGTGTTGGTAAGTTGACTATTTTTGTCATGAAAGGAGAACCTTCCGAGTATCCCCTCTGCAAGGGGTCACATCTCTTAAAGATGTCTTCAATCTTTTTTTCTAGCCTTTGAAGGGAGTCATTCCAAGGCCTCTCGATAGCTTCAATGGGGTCGGCCTGGCCGATGTTATCCCCTTTTACCTCCATAAATCGAACTAAGGGTTCCCCGACTGCTGATCTGCATCAGTAATTCACCTCTCATTGACCATCTACTGCCTCCCTCTTTGAGCCAACATTGCTCCTTGACATAGACTACCTCTCTCTCAAATCTCTAACTGGGTCGACCCTTTCAAAGGTCGACCCTCTACTTAATCGATCAAAAGTTGAGCCCTTTGGTCGGGCCTCCTATCACGACCTAGACTTCCTTGAATGGGGAATATCCTATTTCCAGATACTTCGTATAGCTCCCAGCAATCAATCTGGGCATCTTCAGCCTCATAATCACCATATTTATCCTCCGGGAAGGGTTGGCCTTACCTGCCCAGGCGTAAACACCTTGGGTCATCAAAGCCCCTTCGTCTCTAAAGAGGAGGTAGATCCTTGTGAGGTGCCTGGGGTGGTCCCCTACTCCCTAATGAGTCTCCCCAGTTGTCGGAGTAATCATCTTCGGTGGGGCTCCCATTGGCCTGATTACTACATTCTGACTGAAGGCAACCTGCTTCCCTTATATCACCTATTAGCTTGCTGCCAAGGATTTCAATGCGGCCACCACTTCAACCATTTCTGACTGAGAAGGGGTATTGTTGGAACTAAGTCCACCAGCTGGTGGTGGAGGTGGTAGAAATTATGATGCCATGTTATAGCATGGTGGATGAACTTATAATCAAAGAGTGAAAGATTTTCATCTCAACAAAAACTCTTTCAACGGTGAAGCAGCTCCACAGAAGGGGAGGACTGGTTCACCACTAGATACTCCGGTGAGGATAAGCTAAGAAAGGAAAGATATGAGGCTTTTCATTCCCACAGACGACGCCAGACTAATGATACCAGAAATGGTATGACTAGGTCATGATGTATGTACTCTCAAACCAGAAATAATGGTGTACAAAAGATATAAATGTATATGCAGAAGGAGATGAGGAAAATAAGAAGATGGTACCAAATTTAATTGGTTCAGTCGGATCCTACATCCACTCTGTAGTGTGAATGGTGGTTTTCACTATAAGTATTGCACTAATGGTCTGTAAATACAACACTTTAGATTTTATCTCTCTTCTGTATATTTTGACAGAGTTATGCTAGGGTTGTGAATAATGAGATCCTTTATAATGAAGAATATGAAACGTTTATATAGTGCTTAGGGGGTGTAGTGTCCCCCCTAAGATTGTAGTATACATGAACGCGCTGCTCTTAGCCTCTCCACTGGAGACACCTGGCTGTGACACATGTAGAGTATGATGACCAAATATTCCCTCACATGAGGTAATGATTTGATTATAATGGTTTCACCCACACAGAGTATACGTCCTACGTGCGCTGATCCACGCGTCTCCCAATCCACGAGCTATGTTGGTGTGACCCTCGGCCTATGCCCATTGGCCGAGGCTGAGGACTTGAAGAGACGATGCCGATACCATTGAGCTTCTTAATGACCAAGGTCGGCCTCAGTCTTATATTTACTAGAGGTCGAGCCGAGACTTTAGATTAGGTCGAGGCTCCAAGTACATGTTCTATCTCAGTCTTACTGGCTACCATAATGTCATCTATGTAAACAAGAATTTTTTTGAATATGGTCTAAATATATTATCCATTATTCTTTTGGAATACTTAAGGAGCGTTCAAGTATCCAAATGACATTACTAGCCATTCATATTTTCTTTGGGGCACACTAAAGGTTGTTCAAGTAATACTGTCTGGATGCATCTTAATTTGCCAGAAGCCTGATTTGCAATCAAAATTACTAAATATAATTCTATCTTCCATCAAATTGATTAAATTATTCTTGTCTGGTATCTTATAAGAATCAAATTCACAATTCTTATTAAGTTATCTATAATCTATAACCATACATCTTTTTCCTCTTTTCTTTTGAGATTCGTTTTGAACATAGAATGCGAGGCTATTATGTCTACTTTTACTTTCTCTAATAATGCCTAACTTAAGCATTTCATCTATGTCATTTTTCAATTCTTCCCTGTCTTCTTGTGAATATCATTTCTTATAGGTTCCACCATTAATAGTGGCGTCTAGGTTAATAAGGAAAATTTCACAATAACTTTGGTCTTTATCCCACTTAGCGATGGGATTTTCTCCTAAAGTGGGCTCTGCTAATTGCCTAATCTTTTCTTTTTCTACCTCTATATCCATTTTCCTTTGTTTGGATATAGCTTGGACCTGTAATAAGGTGTGATGGGCTTGATCTAGAATGTCTGGTTGTATAAGCGCTATTTGCTTATAACACTTTTAGTTTGGAAACCAAGTGTCTTTTTGTAAGAGTTCACTAATGTCTAGGCTTTCCTTTTGGGTTATAAGTCTAGGTCCACCATGCTCAGCTGAAGAACTCTGATGTTTTATGGGTCTATAATTGGGTTTGACCTTCATAAGGTCAAAGGCAGTCTTGTGATCTGTTAGAGGGGCTTTAATATTAAATTGCTCTTTATCACTAATTAATATCTTATCATTATACTAAGTATCAGGATGATATTTACTAATAAAGTCTTTTCCTAAAATAATGTTTCCTGTGAAACTAGGAAAAGGATCCATTATCCAAAACCGATGATTAACAGTTTTGTTGGTCTAATTTCCTAGATTAAAACAAATAGGAATTTTATGGAAGTCTTAGATTGGCATACATCTTTTTCCTTCATATAATTAGGAACCTTCTTATATTTACTAGTATTCTTCTTAAAGTATCTTCTTTGGTTAAACCTATTTTTCTTGGTCTTAGTGTTCCTTTCTCTAAAGGTAGTAGATGGTCTAAATTTATACTTTTTTGAAAATCCTAAAGGTCTAGTCTTAAACTTTCTATATTTCCATTATAATTTCTTTTGAAATTTCTTAAATTCGCTTCCACATCCTCATTGGATTAGAGCGATGTCTCTTTCATCTTTGATTGGAGGGATTTGCTTGAAAGTTTCTTCTATTAACTTTCCTTGAGTTATATCACGTCTCTTAGATATAATATAGTCTTTGGCAAAATTGATTCTTTCACCCAGGGAGTTATTTTTAACTCGAGCTACTCCTAGCCAATTCCTGTATTCATTAATTAGGATTTGTCATATGGCTAATATCTTTCTAAAGTATTCATCTTTTAAAGTATCTCCAAATTCTTTAATTTGGTAATATAGTTGTTCGTAGTTGTTGCTATATTCATTGATTTTATCTAGTTTGGAAATGGTAAGGAAGGCTAACTTAGTGTTTACTAAGTCTGATTAATTGATATGAGCTAAATGTCTAGATCCAATGAATTCTGATGTGAATAATTGAATATATTATTCAATTTATCTCTATTCTAAGTTCTCTTTGATCTTCTTAATCTTAGCTAAGGAGTCTTCGTATGTATCCTTTCTTAAACTATATATATAATCTTTTGCAATACCTCTAATGGATTGCTCAGCCTATTGCTTACATGAACTTGCATCCTATTGTTCATTAGATTCAAAGCACATGTTCTTCTGATTATGCCATTCATCTAAGGCTTTCTTCCTATCTTGGATATTGTCTAAGTTAAGGTATATCCCTATTGGATTTATGCCTTGACTTTCCATGGTCTTAATAGGAGAAAAACTCTTGTCACTAGTTGGAAAATCTTTTATATAGTCAGGTTTAGTCTTAACTAAAGTGTTATAGTATATAGGAATATTTATTTCTATTGGTTTACTAAAAAGTCTATGACCATTTTCTAGCCTACTACTACTTCCTATTTCTTGTTTATTAGGACCTACTTGTGTAGCAGGCATTAGTCTTTCTTCTCCTTCTATTAATCTTAAGTTTTTGAGAAGTTCTTTAGTATTCTTAGATTCTTTTAATTTTAATATACTCTCTTGAGCTATCATATTAAATCTTTCCCTTTCTTGAAATCTAACATAATGAATTTTCTTAAGGTGATCTTTAAATGTCTTCATGTCCAATTCTGAGGGTTCATGTCCAAAGTTTTGGATCCTAGCTTTTTCTCTAACTAAGTCTTTATTTTCAAATGATCTTCCAGGTCTAATTAGCGGGGCTTTTTTTAGTAAACTAGAACTAGTTTTACTACTACATTCTCCTTCTGAAGGATCATTAATTATGGCTTCTCCCATATTCCTAAATCTAACTTCTTTAGTCTGGATATTCTTATTGATAATCTTAGGAGGGCCAAACTAGATGGTAATATTTTCAGTGACATCATCTTTATCAATAAATAAAGGTTTATTTCGTATAGTCCTAGCTTCTTGAAATTCTGGTAATTCCCAAAAGGTCTTAGCTTTTTTCCTTCATGGGTCCAGTATTTTTAATACTGTAAGTATGATTATAGTCTGAAATATTGGTTCTAACTAAGATTTCTTCATTAAGTCTACCGGTAGGAGTTCCCGATTGCACTCCTTCATAAGGAAATTGGGAGAACATCACATAGCTTTGGAATTCTATATTTATATTAGTGTATGGGATAATATAGTCTTCATAGCCACTAGCATATAAGATTAGCTTAAAATATTTGGATGTGCCTGCGGTTACTGTAAATGCCGGAATGACATTAAAGTATCCTATGTTGTCTGACATTTCTAGGTGGGCTATCCCAATAAGTATTTTCTCAAAATCTTTTCAACTTTTATGTACTAAACAATATAATAAATTGATATTATTTTAAGGTCTGTGTAATCCTTGGATTCTTGCTTCAAAGAGTTCAAAGGTTAGGAATTGGAACTTCCTATCAGTTCCTCTAGATCTAAGCCATTATGAGTCAAATACTTGGATCTCAGTATAGGATTTGTTTAACACACGATTCCTACAATGGTAAGTCGTATTATAATTAGGAGTCTTAGGAGTGGCACCTTCTTTAAATAAGTTTATGTATCTAATGACTGGAAGTTGTACATTATGAATGGAATCTTCAACAATATTCCAGTTAACTTCACCCCATTCTTTCCATTGGAGAGGATTGGTGAAATTTCTTTCCTTCCACCATGTTCTAACATTAGAAGACGAATTCTTAAGTCTTTGGAGCATTCAATTGCTCTGTCCAATATTTGGGATAGAGCTAACTATCTTACTAGTCTTATCTAATCAATCATTTATGATTCTTCTAGTTATGGTCTTTCCTTCCCTAGTTCCTTCATAAGGAGATTCTCTAAATTTACAGGTGGTTACCTGTTTTTGTTCAAATCTTTTTTCAGTCCTTTCTAAAGAGTCTGAATAGTCCTTTTGTCTTTTTATCTGCCTAAGGATTTCTTCATGAAATGTCTTATTCTCTTTTTTAGCATTATTGTTAATATCTTTATTATTTTTAACACTAGTATTAATAAGAGAATTAACAATCTTATTAACATAGTCTTTTATTTCCTCTTCTTTTTCTTATTTATGCACAGATTTGTGTGCCATCCTAGCTTCTATGGTTTCTATAGTTTTTTCTATTTTATCAAAATGAGTTAAAATAAACGGAGAGTCTAAATCTGCTTGGGAAGGATTATTATATATAAACTTAATTCTCTTCCTAATTTCTTCGTATTTTTCTTCTACTTGGGCCATGTCTAGTCAAAGTTCATTAATAATACTATCCAGTTTGGATAGATTACGGCTTTCCATATTATTAAGATAATTTATGAAATTTTGTTGGAATTTAACAAAGTCTGTGTAGAAGGTAGTTAATCCATCTGTCTTAGCTTTTAATTCTAAATGTAAGTCTCTAACAAGGCTACTATTATAGTCTTGGGTAGCTTCTATGGATGTAGAGATTAAATTTAATCTTTCTAATATGAGTCTAGTTGCTTTAGCAGCGTTGGCAATCTCATTCTCATTTATCTAAAAATAAAATCTATCATCATTTATCTTTTCTAAAATTCTTTGGTAAAAATCTTCTAGGGTTTGAATGGAGAGGTCTCTAGTAACTTCATTCCAGTTTGATCTAACTATTTCCATTGGGTAAATATTTTTCTAACCTAGGAATAAGTTTATCTTGTTCTTTGGTTAGTTTAATTAACTCACTCTCTTGATTTTTTTTCAAAGTTTTAGTTTCTAAAATGTCTTTGTTAAGGACTTCTATATGATTAGTCTTAATATTTATTTCTTATAGTACTTGTACAAGGTCTATTGGGATTTGACTATCTATTTCTAGTAGTCTGTTAGAGATATTTTTTATCTCTATTTATAGAGTTTAAGTATCTTTTATTAATTGTCCTAAAATAAGGAGTATACACATATTTTGATCTATTATGTTATTAATAGCACTGGCAATAACTTGTCCACTATCTGCGTGTTTGGCTGGGATCTGTTCAGTAAGTGAACAATCGTCTATGTGTGAGGTTAAGCAAACTTCTAAGTCTAAATCAGTTATGGGTATAGGTTGGTAATCTTGGTTGGTTCCAAAAATATCTTTGTAAATGGGAGGGATAAATCCCAAGGGCATTAAAGTCTTTTTATTATAAGTTTAAAAGGAACGTCTTATGGTGCTGATACCAAAATTAGGGTTTGGTCGGAATTCAGTGAGTTTCTAAAGTCGTTAAGGTCTTGATACCAATTTGGGTCTAAATTATAAATCTTTTAAAGGTATGGTCTTTAAAGGGTTTTCTATAAGATAGGAGGGGACCATGAGGGAGTATGATAATGTTGACTTTGGGACCCTACGGGGACCACTTTTCGGGAATATGAAAAAAATCCGTTGAGAACTCCGTTAATTAAGTCCGTTGTAGATCCTATTTATACAAGAATAAATCTAGGGAGACCCCCAAAAAAACCCATTTCGTAAACCCACTGCATTAAAAACTTATACCTTATTATTGTGGATCCCACCAGAGCATCAAAATGTGTACTAAAAACTTGTTCTCATTTTTGTCTTATTCACTCGATTTACTAAATGGGTTTTTTTTTGGGTCTCCCTGGCTTTACTCTTTATACAAATCCAGACCATAAACGTCAACGGATTACTACAAAACCCGACAACAGTCACCCTTATAAAAATTTCCCATAAATCCCATTTACCTCCATCTAGGAAAAAAAAATATTACTTCATTTCCAAGAAAAAAACGTTACGACTTTCAAAAACGATAAACACATCCACCCTAGTCACAATCACAACTCTACAAATCAAATCGTATAGGAGAAAGAACGATATAAAGACGGCCTAAAAAGATGAAACCCACATACAATAAACTAAAGATTAACTTTTTCCTAACACCCATGTCATCTTATATTAGTGACAAGTGAGTAATTTTACCCTCCTTCCCTTTTTTTTTTTATAATTGTTCTCCCCTGTCTCTGTCTAGTTTCGAAGAATAAGTATATATATCCATAATAAATTTTACATGTTATGTAGAGTTTGAAAGATCTAAATAAGAGCAAAAGATAAAAGGATTTCATTATCCATGGAAATGCGAAATGAGCAACAACAATCATCGTTACTCCATCAGACAAGTTGAGGGCACATTCAAATTATATTTGATACCAAACTCCATTATGAAGTGAATGTCTGATCCTCTCTAATCTGATCAAGTATTTTGTGGGTGATTTATTGTTTATTTTTAATTAATTTTTAATTTCATCTTATAATATTAATTTGTTCTATACCTATCGTACATCAATATAATCCTTATATGCAAAACCATACATGGATCTCTGTGTGGATTTGAATATAATAAATTACACCTTCTAGAAGATTTGTTTTTCTATTTAATTGATTCAACACCAAAATAACTTCTAGCGAATAAAAAGTATAAACAAAACATTGAGAATTATATAAAATGATACCAAAAGGAAAACTTTTTATTACCACATATTATATCTTTATAAGTCAAGTTGGGATCACATCACAATCAAAATTGGTTCATTGTCATAAAATATGGTTAAAAAATGAAACTATTAAGTTTGAAACAATATATATATATATATATATATATATATATATATGATCATATTTTAAGAAGCTGAACGATTAAATTTCTCATATTTTTCATTAATACCGATGTTACCTTTGGAGCTACATAAACCTCGATTTCGTTTTTATAAAACCGTGAAAGAAAGACATATCACTTTACAATTCATTGTATATTAAAGTTTTTCTTCTTCCCACACGGTTTGATCTACATCTTTCAAGTACGTATATGAATTTTATATTTTTATCTTAGGCTTGTACATCAAGGATTTATTGTTTCTTATTTGTAAGGAAATTATTAAATTAACTTTTAGTTTATTTCCTTCCCCAAAATGTGATCTTTATTAATCTATTTTTAATAAAGCATACATGTTATATCCTGTATAAATGGTTCGTATTTCACACGAAATAAAGAATAAAAAGGAGTTAAAATTCCACTTAATCTCAAACTTTGATGGACGGTTGAGATTAATTGACCTTTGGAATTCTGGCCCTCTCTCCACTTATAAATAGATGCCTTTCCTCCATCAAAAGTGAATCCAAGATATCAATGAAAAACACATACCTAAAGGTTTATAGGCAAGTAGAGAGAAGCCAAATTCTCCCTTAGAGGATTGCTTAAGCGATCACACCGACGACACTCGACGGCGACGTTCAACAGCACGACTGAATCCATAGCGGTGAAAGGAGGTAAATAACTCTTTTCACATGTCTATTGATGTGATTATCATGTTGTTCAAAGATTTTGGGAATCATGTATAAAATATAACTTAAATGTGGTATCAGAGCTGATGATAAGAACACATGATTTTCCATTAAAATAGATAATGATGTTGTTGCTGTCGAAAATGTGAAAGGTCAAAATTTGATAGAAATTTTTCGAAAAAAACATGGTCGACTGAAAATGTCGAAATAAATAAAACCCATTGTTCACAATGGGACCCACCCTAGTTTTGCATTTTGACGCCGTTTAGACCTTCAAAAAATGCATTTTTGTCACTTTTGGTAATAATGTCAATGCTTATAACTCTCGTTTAAAATTTGATTTTACAATTCTGCAAATTGGAGAGTGATCCTCAAAAGATTATTTATGTTATTATAGTGATAACTAAAAAATTCCCATTTTGAGAAAAATAAACTATTTTTTCATATTTTATGATATAAATCACTACATGTATATATATATATATATATATTAAAATTATGACATGGCCATTTGCTAGAAATTATGAGTATTAGTATTCATGACTCTTAGAATTATTATTCATATCTCTTAGAATTCTTATGATTTTTAGTATTCATGACTCTTAGAATTCTTATTCATATTTCTTATAATTCTTATGACTTTTAGTATTCATGTCTCTTAGAATTCTTATGACTTTTAGTATTCATGTATAATAGAATTATGTCTATTATAATTCCAGCTATTACGTCTATTGGAATTCTTGTCTTTTAGAATTATGTCTATTTAAATTCATGTCTAATAGAATTATGTCTCTTAAAATTCTAGCTATTATGATTATTAGAATTCATGTATAAAAGACTTAAGTCTATTAGAATTCCAGCTATTATGTCTATTAGAATTATGTCTATTTGAATTCATGCTATTATGTGTATTAGAATTCCTTCTATTATGACTTTTGGAATTCATGCTACCAAATATTGGAATTCATGCTACCATGCCTTTTAGAATTCTTTAAATTATGATTTTTTTTTTCAATTTTCAAAATTTTATTACCTTTTGGAATTTTAGAAATTATGTCTTTTCAAATTCTCAAAACTTGAATCTGTTTATTTAACACATATCAATTAGTCGACCACAGGTATACAATAATCATGTGTTAAATCAACAAATGATTTTTAAAATTCTTGGCTCTCGGGATTCTAGACTTATGAATTCTAGAATGTACACCTTTTGCTATCCAAAAGTAAGTTAGGATTATATCTTCAGAGTTACAAGTATTTTATTTTTTATATTAAATCTTGTGCCTATTCTAAGGTATCGTTTATATTATTTTAACATTATCTCTCATGGGTTATTTTGGAGACAGAAGATTTTGAAGGAGGAATGGGTGTTATTCTCTGGAGCAAACTCTATTAAAGTGGAAGAATTTCAACCACCACCTTGAAACTACAATTAATGGTGGAATGAAAATGAAGAGAAGAAAATTTCAAGTTAAAGGATCACAAAAGGGCTGCATGAGAGGCAAAGGTGGGCCAGATGATCCAAATTGTGTATACAGAGGAGTGAGACAAAGTACTTGGGGTAAATGGGTAGCTGAGATCCAGGAACTCACAATTGGTACCGGGTCGGGTCAAAACCCACACAGCCTATGGTTAGGTACATTTTCATCTGCATTTGAAGCAGATATTGCGTATGATGAGGCAGCAAGAACCATGTATGGGCCCACTGCTATATTAAATTTCCCTGGATATTTTGATAAACCAAATTTGGATACTAAATTATCCAATAAGTATCCTAATGTTACACAAAATTCAACACCAGAATTGGAGAAGGAACAAATTGGATTGGTTAAAGATAGTGAACATGCTGATGACACTAGTATTGAAGAACCTAGTGTAAAGGATGAAAAAATTCATATTAACCCTTTGGGAGATACTAGTATTGATAAATATGAGGTTACACAAGATGAAACTGGTTACTGTAAGCATAGTGTACAAGAAGGAACATATGATGTTGAGACTTTGGAGGAAACTGAATCTGGCTTAAGACAATCAGTGGAGGATAATCAAATGAATGATTTGCAATACAAGGATCAACTTCAAGACTTGGAGAAATTCTTAATGGAAGAAAGTTTTGACAATGAGCCTTCTGGGGCTTTTGGACAAGATAACAACAATAATTCTACTCAATTTGATTTACTTAATTTCGAGCTTTCGCCAGATATAAGATCATCTAGTTTAAATGACATTTTAGATCAATCGAAAGGATGGGAATACTTTAGATGAAGAAACTAGCAGTGTTAATCCTTCAATGGAAGAATATAATAAATCATGCGATTCTTTGTATCATGTTGAACGTAGTGATGGAAAAAGTAACTTGCAGAAGTCATCACAAGAAGAAACCTTCAATCTACGTACTTGTAGATCCGTGGAGGAACATATTGATTTTGATCGATCTAAATTTTTTTTATTCAAATTTGGTTGATACAGAAAAATAGGTACTTTTGGATGTGGATTACAACTTTGATTTCTCCTGTAGTAGTGATAATTTTGGTATTAGTGATAATGAGGTTTAATGATATATTAGAACTTCAGACCGACCCTCTACACATTCTTTTGGGGCTGCACTAAAGAAAATTTTGAAGATCTCTACATCTTTACATATTTATTAAATTTTATCTATAGGTTTTTAGGCAAGTCTTATGTGAACATTTTGTGAGCATATATAAGTGATTGACTTTTATTTGATATAAATATCATTTACAATCAACTCATGTGTAATTGGTGGGAGAAAAAAATTTAGGCAGTTATAATTTTTTTTCTTTTTTCACACATCAATATGTTATAACTTTTGATCGATAAATTCATTTTTCACAAAATGAATATATTTGAAACATGCACAAAGAAATCTATCACAATAGGATACCATGTTTTGGTATAATTTACTTAAGGTAATACAATCAATCTCTACCTCGGATCCCTACGGATGAGGCCATTTAAAATACCAACATGATCAATGTCTTTGATTTTGAGACCCCTGCTGATGAAAAGGAAGCCCTTCATAAGGCCCTGAAGCATATTAAGGAGTGAAACATTGTCGTCAATATCTTCACCCTTGACCGTATTCGTTTATTTTATCTCACGGTGCATGTCTACCTTTCGGATAGGCTATGGATGTATTCTCTTTTGAAACGGAGGATGATGTTGACGAACATTTTACTGGGGGAGGTGACCATGACTTGACACCATATTCAACATACAACTAAGAACATTGTCAATGAGGTAACCAAATGACAGGAAGATTGTCATGCCATGGAAATCTAATATCTAAATATAATTTTGATATCTCCTCACAGAGATTGCTATGTGACTTATCTAATAAATGCTAACATATGAAAACAAAGCCTCTAAAGAGTAGTTCCTACGTGGCTTATTCACTACCCCATTCAAAACTTTTCAAATTCCAAAGATTCAGCATCTTGACCTTTAATTCTTCTTTTTCTCTATCTATATCACTTACGATTTCAAAGTCCTTCCATTTCTCTCCATCAATATAACTCGCCCATCAAAATTGAAGAGACGGAGATCAAAAGATATAAATTTTCAAGTGGTTCACTAGATCCCCTTGACGCGCATAAAAGGGGTTTCCGAGACTGTTGATGATCATAAACTTGTGAGAGAGACTGGTTTGTTTATTGAACTTACAATCCATACACTAGCTTTTTCTCTTTTACTGTGTATGGCTTTTGGTTTTGTAAATTGCTAGTATGATCTTTTGCTTGCTAAATTCTTTATAATAGCTTCTTAGGACTATTCAGAATATTTTCCTGATTTTTATCAAATGCATCACTATGGTTTGGGAATTTTGTTATTTTTTGTGGCAGAGGATTTTAAGTCACATCAATTATCTGAAAAAAGAGGAGATCGAGGATTTGTGCTCATCATGCGGTCTTATTAACTACACGAGCAAAGTTGAGAAATTCTTTATCATGTTTTCTGCACAGAAACCTTAAGACCTGGTTTGGTTCATCTGATTTATCATTTTCTCCAAGTTTATTTGAATATATTGTTTTATTTTAAATTTGTTGTAAATGTTATTCCTCTGTTCATAAGAATTCTCAAATATTGGTTGGTAGATTATTTTACAAAACTGAATCGAACCATATGTATTGTACGATTCTAATATCCAAAACTTCCCTTCATTCATGATTACAATTATTCAATTATTTTTTAACAAATTACATACAAAAAGACACTAAGTTATGTTAATTTCTTAGATAATTACTATATGCAATCATATTAAATTTATCATTTAACTTGGCCTACAAATACAATATTTAATAGGGTTTCACACGTGTTCCAAAGTTTATTATTAATAATTGTCTATAATTACAAGTATGTTATTTCTAACTAATTTCTTATTTAGTCTGTATTAAAAACAAAACTAAAATAAATATTTGGGTTTGTAATTAAAATTTAAGCTACTCCAAGAATCTGTGCGTTCTACATAAATAGTATTCCCATTTGACTACTCATGTCGGTCCCAAGATTTTAGGGGTTCGAGGCGAACTCTTGAATTGGGGGTCTCATATTCAATAAGAAATTTTTTTATTAATTAATAAATTATAGTTTTTTAACTGAAAAGATGCCGACTTATTTTTTAGGAGTTGCAGCAAGTTTAAATGTTCGTCCATTCAGTTTTCAACAATTTTTTTTTGGACAATTGGAAAATGACACTATAAATATAATACATATAAAATTTTGGGGCTCCTAAAATGTGTTGAAAATCGGGACCCGAGGCGGCCGCCTCTCTTGCCTCCCCTCAAAACCAACCCTGACTCTTATTACCAGAATTAGTTTTCGATCGCGCAATACGCGGGCTATTTATAGTTATGGTAATATAATGTTTTGTAAACAAATACACAAAACTATTAGGAAAAATCGAGTCAATAAATAAGAAGCAAACTCGCAACAGTGGAAAAAGACGAAAATGTGTTAATTCTTAGGGCCAAAATATATTTTTTAGTAATAAAAACAATATGTAAGTCCAATACTCTGTAATATAGTCATAATGAATACAACTCTTTGAATCATAAATTTTCTATTATCCCCACATAGTATATATTCCATAAGAATACTTTGTTAAAAAAACATAGCAAAACTTTTTTTGATAGGAAAATTCGAAGGAAAATTGTCCTAATTCATAATTATTTGCCTAAAAATGCATTTTGAAATATTCAGAACAAACGAAGGAACTAAAAATAAGTTTTACCTTTAGTGTGTCATTTAATCAAATATAAGTTTTGCACATGAACCATTTTGGGGGCTTGGGTATTCAACTTGTTTGTCAAAAGTGAAAAAAAAGGAACATGAGCCCCAAAGAGGAAATAAAACTTAAATAGAGAAGGAAAACAAAAGGATGACAAAATGGTAAATATTATATATGAGACTAAAAAGGTTATGGAGAAAGTTGTGAGATGTATTGAAAGAAAAGTGAATACATTAAATTAACATAGAATTTGGAAATTTTTTAAAAATATCTAAGACAAAAAGTACGAACATTTCACATCTTCTCCATGACATCCAATAACTGCTAATAATACATAATGGCTAATTAATCACAAATGATTAAACTATGATCCAATCTTCAAATAATCAAGTTTCTCATTCATAAGAATGTATATATGGAATATAGAAAATTCCTACCGTCATATTTCAAATTAAAATTTCTTCTCAATTGACTTTAATAGAGGTTGAAATTTCGATTCTAGTTGAACAATTACCATTCTTATTTTAGATTATTTAACTCTTAAAATCCCTATATATTAAATTCTATCTTTTCCAAACCCTAAGATATATTATAGATGATGATGTTTGGATTGTCCAATTGAGGCCTTGTCCACTTTAGAGATAAAAAAAATAGTAGAAACCCAATTGAATCAATTAAATTCATCTAAAACCCAACTGAATCGCAAAATCCAATTGATTTGACTAAGTTTAAAAAATACCATACAGTGGTTTCGGTAGAAAACATGAACTTCAATCCTAATTGTTCTAGTTGAGGTTATGATATAAGCGTGAAGAAGATAAGGTTTTTAGATTGGTTTGGAGCGATATGCTTTATTGGAATAGGAGGTGAGCAGTTACAGATCAACGGTTCATAGTTGCAAAGTTTGGGAGGTGAAAGTACTTGAAAAGAATCCTAAATAGGTACGAAACGTTAACTTATGAATTAAAGCAAAAGTTAAGTTCGCCACCTGGAATAATTAGAGACTTCATTTTCAAATAGTTATATTAGATAAACCAACTAACGACACATCTGACAACTTGTAACTAACCACTAAACTAACTACTAACAATATAATAATTATCCTTCTCCAACTAGGTTTGCATTGAGTCAACATAACTATTCTACTAATTGTGTCGTCTTCTCTACATATTTTACTCACAAAGCATGCCCCTTTTTAGATCCTTGTCCCTAAGGATCAAACTGTGGTTATTTACAACCAATAACGTCATAATCTTTCCAAGTCGTATCTGTAGGATGGCCAATGTAAAATTGCAGCAAAATCTATGGTGTGGCTTTGTTTGCCCTTTATCATCCTTCTTTCCAAGATCACACTAGGTTCAATCAAAATTTGCCCTTGGTTATTTGTCTACGTAGGTCTTCAACCATAATCTATCTTGTTGAAGCCTCTCTTATAAGATTTGTATAATTATTCTTCAATATTCTAGAAATGGGCCCACTTCTTAATTTTGGGTGGAGGTTTATTATGGGATAACAAGGTGGGGTGGACAACCATACGGAGATCAAAAGGGATGGGTGGAATGCATGAACAGTGGGTAGGGTTGTACCACCATTCCTCCAAGGCAAACTAATTCTACAATGTGGTTAGTTTATCACTTATCGCGCACCTTAAGTAGTTCTCTATACCTTTTGACCATCACTCCATGGATGGTAGGCAATGGAGTAGTGTATATGTATGTTAGTGCCTAAAAGTTTCAAAAGTTGACACCAAAAGTGACTAAGGTCTCGAAGAATACTTGAGCTACTTGTGAAGCTAAGAATGGTAGGTTTAGTGGAATTAAATGATCGTACTTTGTCAACCTATCACCAATGACAAGGATGGTATCATAACCATTTGTTGTAGGCAAGACTTTAACAAAATCCGTTGATATTTATGACCCAAGATTATTTAAAATAAGGAGTGGTTGAAGTAGTCAAGAGTAAAGAACATTTTTTGATTTGCATATTGATAAACATCACTGGATACAACAAACTCATTGATTTGTTGTTGGAGGTTTGAGCATAAAAAAATATTTCTCTACCCTTTTAATGGTAGATTTGCTTCCTGAGTGTTCACAAGATTTAGAAGAATGTATTCCTTCCATAATCTTTTGTCTTAAATGGCCTTGTTCTCCAACATATAGTGTTTTATTAAATCTCAAAGTCCCTTGGGTGTGAATATAGCCTTTTACATCAACTGGTTATATGAGGAGCTTCATTAATACTCATTGAGCTAGTGCAGCATCATTAATGTTATGGTTAATCTCTTTTAACTAAGCTGATTGGATTATTGAAGTGGCATTATAATATTGTTTCACTTATATAATTCAAGATAAGGCATTTGCAGCCTTATTTTCACTATCCTTCTTATAAACAATCGCATAATAAAAAAATCAACTTGTTGAATAATTTCTATTATAAAATTAAAGAATATCTCTTCTTTAAAAGATATTTCAATATTTGATGATCTGCATTGATTATAATATGGTTCCCACAAAAATATGTTCTCCATTTCACTATTGCATATACTATAGCCCACAAATATTTTGCTAGGTAGAAATTCCTTTTTTTTATCTAGTAGTGTCTTGCTTAGAAAAGCTACTGGTTTGTTAATTTTCATTAGGACTGCATTGATACCTTCATTTCTGGCATCAGTCTACATAATTAAAGTTTTATTGAAGTTAGTTAGCCCAAGTATTAAGGGAGTGGTCAAGGACTATTTCAAATTTTCAAATGCCTCCTTAGATCTTTTTGTCTAATGGAATTGGTTGGCTTTCAACATGTTGTTCAACATAGCACCTATCTAAATTATACAAATTTCCCCCGCAGGTTTGCCTAGACAGGGACAATAGGGCTAACGGGATATCAGACTTGCGATCACATTTGCTCACTAGTCATTCAGATCATTTGACTCTAGTTTAGGGTGTTATTTCCCTTTCTGCTATCTTTATTATTCGGATATTATGTGGGCATAAGCCTGAAGTTTATTATTCAGTCTTTTTGAGATCAGTCGTACTTATGTATGAGTTTTTATTAAGATCTGGATGTTGGACTTATTTATTATCAGTTATTAATTAAACTGGTTTTTACTGCGCATGTCTTTTTAAAATAAAGATGTTTTGTTATGGTTTGATGCTGAAAATGATATAGATTGATAGACAAGCCCCATCTTCGATGTACTGTGTCTGGCCAAGCTTTACGTGAAAAATGGGGGTTGTTATAGTTATTATCAGAGCATCAATGTTCAAGCGTCCTTAAGATTTGTGTTATGGTCATTACGTTCTACGTTGCATTCCTTTGATAAGTAGAGCGTTATGTTTAGAAATCATTGTACTCTTTTGGATATGTTACAAATATGAAACCTATTTGTTTTCATATGGAAGACGGTACGCGAGGTAAACCATGACGTGTCATCACATAGGCTACAGAAGAGGGGGATCGGTAGGAGCCTCAACCACACCCATAGCCACCACCAGCCCCACCCGGGATTACTCCAGCAAAAATTTTCCTGATAGTGATCCAGGAAGTCTCTATGATGATGGCCTCTATGCTACAGTAATTTTTTCCACTGCAGCAGCAGCCACCACCACCACTCCTACAACAAGTGGTGCTACCCATTCAAGCATAGGGCTCGATATGGGAGATATCTAGGGAGGGATTCTTTAAGGTTCGACCGCCAGAGTTTATTGGGAGTCCAAATATATTAGCGGGTACTCAGTGGAAGAAGGATATTCAGCTACATTTGAGGATCGTTGAGTGAACTACAGTGCACAAGAAGATGTTAGCTTCATTTTTCCTGGTAGGGGCAACCTTACAGAGGTGGGAATCTTATAGTGGTGGGAGTCTATCAGCACATTGGAGGAGCAAGACATGTTAACTATTGATAAGTTTTATGCCAAGTTTGAGGGAAATTATTTCCCACGAGAGATGAGAAGGAAGTTCTCTGACCTTAAGTAGGAAGATCGCACAGTAGAAGAATGTGAGGTGCAGTTTACTTCACAGCTTTTTTTTGCTGGGGACGAGGTAAACATTGAAGAGAAGAAGATGCAAAAGTTTGTATGCGGGACAAACTATCACATCAGGAAGTTATTGTTAGGAAATTCGACTTTCAACACCTACACACAGATAGTTAATGTTGCTTTACTGCATTATCAGGATCATAAGGAATTTTAGAAAAGTAAAGGGGGGAGAGACCCAACTCAGAGACGTCGAACCAGCAGGGTAAGACGAATGGGAATGGCAGTTAGGGGACCCAACAGTTCAAGGGGTCACAGGTAGGTGATCAACATAACAACCAAAAGGTTTTTTTATTATTGGAATGAGGAGGGGCAATCGGTCTAAGGCCAGCAATAAAGAGGCCATCAGGGATTGTGGCAGCAGGCCCAAGGACAATAGGGCCAACAGGGGAAACAGTAGGATAGGCGTCAATTTTAAGGAAATTATTACATTTATGGAGATAAAGGACACTTCGTGAGGAAGTTACCTCAAATAAATTGAGCTGCACGGGAGCTAGGGGATAATGAGAGTATTATTCACCCCGGGGCCATTATCGATATAGATAGTGGCGGTAGTGACAACACTACTAGAGCTACCCGCTCCACCTCAAGGACATTAGCCGCAATTACAGTATGGGCATGTCTCATATCACCCCTAAAGAGGTACCAACACCAACATAGATAGTACAGTGTATGATCCCTATTCATAGATATGTAGGGCATATTTAGTTGATACTTGTGCATAGTACTCAATTATTAATATTACTCTGTTAGTACATCAAGGATGGTAGACTTAGCATTTGACATAGTGCTTTACATTGATTCACCCGTGGGTAGAGGGACACCTATGTGTTTTAATGTGTAGAGGTACAGGTATTGACACATGGAGACTTAGATTATGGTAGACCTATTCATATTAGATATGATGGAATATGATGTTATCCTAGGGATGGATCGATGATCCACTTAAATGGCTTGTGCCAATTATTATGGGGTCATTAAGAGTTAATGGTCAAGTGTAGAATAACCAATTGGACAATGTTGTTCATCATAGACGTGAGAACAATTATGGAAATTATCATGTTTAGGATCTAGTTATGGTAAAATGGATCGCTATGTAAACTTGGGTTAGTATGTTTACCTTATGAAAATTGGTGCACTTAAATTAGAGCAGCATATTGCGATATCTTAGCAACTGGGGTGTTTTAAGGAGAGATTTGGTTACGGATGGATTCCAAATAAATAATGTCTAATTGGTGTTGCACTCAGAATGGGCAAGATTTATTGTGTTGTTAAGCCGTTCGTGATTTCGATGAGAATAAGGTGCAAGAATTTAGACCTAGGAGTGGGTCACCGTTTGATTTCGAAAAACGAAGGGAGATGCCTCAATTAAAAAATTGATATGAGGATGATGTGACTTGTTCATCATAGACGTCTGTCTTATTCATGTGCTAATGAGGGATAAGGTTTATGGACAAGTAGGTGTCCAAGGAGATAGTAGCATAGGACGAATGATGGTTCGATGGAGTTTTATAAACCCTATATGATGAGAGTATATATGGTCATAGGGGTTATAGCCGCGAGTTTTGCATGAATTGAAGAGGGTTTCCTTATCGAGAGTAGGCACAACAATGTAAATATTCCAGGATTGGTTATTGACCTTTTTTTTATTTAGATATATAATAAATTTCTGACTCGGTGTGCAGACATAAACTAGATGCTAATAGTGTTATAATAGGAACGTTGTCATTAAAAATGGGCGATAGTAAACTTTATTGGGATGGGTAGATATTTAGAATCTTATAAGTGATTAAGCGCTCTACTAGATTTAAGGATGGACAGAGGGTGTCCTATCGTATATGTGAAAAGGAACATGATGTTCTTGGCATAATTAAATGATTAATACAACAGGGTTCACAGTAATTCTTGGAAGGATGAGCCTTTTGTTTAAATTGAGACAAGTTGATATCTATGTGGTTAGCATATAATTTCATGTTTAGTCTTGGACGAATAGATCTTAATAACCAATTAAGTTATGTAGTAGTGTACCGGGAGGATTCCTTGTTTGGATTTTGCTTGAAAGACGTACCAAACATAAAAGTTAACAAGTGTCGGGAGTTGAAGAACCTTGGGTTCTAGGATGTTTTGCCAATACGTTATACATGTGTGAAGATATAATGCATCGATCGACGTTATGTTATATGAGTTAAGGCCACTGAGACCAAGGAGTGCAGTGATGAGAGCACTGGGTAATTTTTACACTACTAGTAGAATGAGTGGGACAATCTCAAGAAGAACTAAGTTATGATTATCAGGATATTCGAGTATTTTTTTTCCTTATAGATGTGCATGGTTTGTATGGTTCATTTGGGATGTATGTCGTTCATCCATATATAATGTTTGTGTGTGTGTGTGTGTATGTGATATGTGGCGTATGGACGTCTCGATCACACTATGGTAGGAATAGATGAGCATTTTTATTTTATCATTTGGGATACAAGCACAGACTAATAGAGTATAAACCTATGATATTTGTGAGGGTTATTTTTTGATGTTATTCCTCAGTGAATTCCAAGGACATAATTTCATTATTAAGGGAAAGAATGTAATACTCCGTATTTTTATAATAAATTAAATTAGTAGAAATTAAATTAATTTGGTAGAATTTAATTAAATAAATTCATGAATAAATTACTTAGTTGGAATTTCATGTTTATTTGATTCATTTGTGAATACTTGTAGACAATAAATTCAATATTAATTAAATTATTGGTATGTGGTGTTCGACATAATAATAAAAATATGTAAATTGGGTAGATATATTTTGGGCATGTTCCGAGATGATTTTGGGACTTGTTTAGGCGTTTTAGACATCGAAATTAAGTTTGGAGTATATGTATACCATTAGGGGAGTTATTGGGTAAATTCGGGAATGGTTTTGGGCTTGTTTGGGGGCCCAAATGTGGGGGTTTGGATAATTAACAATTAAGAAATAACTTTCCATTCCACCACAACTCAACACTAGCATCCCCACACCTATTGGAGAAATTACCAAGGCTAGATAAGGGAGAAATATCAAAGATGCAAGAGAAAGAGATCCCCAATCATCAAACTAAGCCAATAATTCTCTTGCTAAATTAATTTTCAACGTGTTTCTCAATTCAGTTTTGTATTTCTCATAGAAATTTCTGGGTTTACTAGATAAACTGATGTTTACATGATTTGGATAAACCTTATGAATACTGAAAAACAAATATGAGATTAAAACGTTTAAGGATTAAACTAATTGGTGACAAACCCAAAAAATTTTAGTATCATGTTAATTAGGAATTTAACATCAAAACTCATGTCATATGAATGATGGATCTAATATAAACTGAGAAAGAAAGATTGGCTCTTGAATGATTTTAAAGGGAAAAGATTGAATCTTGAAACTGGGGTTTTAATAACAAATGATTCTTGACATAGATTGTTGTGGAATGAATTAGATCTGTTTTCGGGATATTTTCATGTAGAGAATTGTTATTTAATGGATGGGGGTAGATTAGAGTTTGTATGAAGGTGGGAGCCACCATGGGTGTAGGGAGAAGGAAAAATCCCATCAAAAGTTCGTTCTGGTTGCCCAGCAAATCGAACGAATTCGTTAGGAGGAGTGAACCAATTCCCTAACCGAACCGGTTCGATCTAGCCAGCAAACTAGATCGGTTCTACTAGCTTGCCAACTTATTCTCATGTTTTTTTCCAGACTGTTTGAGGATAGGGCATGGAATCTTAGGTCCGGGGATGAGTTTAGATTTCTGGGAATCCAACATGAGGGTTAAAAAGTGTCATAGACTAACCAGGGTTGAATTGTGTTTAAGGGGTTAGGCCAGGTTAGCACCGAGAAAACCTTCAGGTGACTTTTACAAACATAGGAAAGTATGCGAGAGATGATCCAAGTGAGTGGATAATTTCTTAAAAAGGAATTTTGTGTTAATATTTTATTAGTTGGGAAAGTTAACAATTAACCATATGGTTAATTCTTAAAGTAAATATATTAATTGAAAAGTAACGATACTTCTTGTGGGTAATTATATCCTATACATATTATGTGTTAAAAATATGTATTTACTTATTTGTGTCAACATACCCATGTTCGTGGGAGGCCTATTTATTGGGGCTATGTATGTCTCCGGACTGTAGCACACGTCGAGACATGTGGGCAGCACCACTTACGAGGAGATAGGTTCAGATGCTGGGATCCATTGTCACCATCGGGGTATGGACCATGCAATGGTGTACTACGTAGGGACCACCCCACTTGTATGTATTTTTTACTGTCCATTTGGATGAGGGACTCCTTTGAATTTACCGAGAGAGTATGAACAGGACACTGAAGGTAGATGACTTTATGTGTCGTATATATATAAGGACATATATAATTATATAAATTAATTGAGAATTCATATGTGAAGTCTAATCATGTAGACAAATGATAATAAACCCAATACTACATATTGCATAATGGATGTTATGTTACTTCTTGTGGGTAGTATCATAAGGTTACTCTGGGAACTAGAAGCATATGTGTAAATAATTAGCTTCAGTATAAGAATTATACTAGATGCATCGAATGTTACCTTATTTTTATAGTTTTCAAACTTTCATATTTGGGATTTGGGTTGATATGCGTATAATATTTCACTTGGATAAGGGGTGAGATACTTCTCGCATATGCGTATCGATGGGCGGTGTATACTTTGAACTAACAACATCATTGTATTTTGATTTCGTAAGAGTGTTCTTGTAACTATAGGGAACTAAGCCAAATTATAAAATGTTTTCCCCCCAGGTTTGCCTAGACAGGGATAACAGGGTCGACGGGATATCAGACTTGAGATCATATTTGCTCATTAGTCATTTATATTATTTGACTCTTATTTAGGTTGTTATTTCCCTGTCAGTTATCTTTATCATTCGGAGATTATATGGTCATAAGCCCGAAGTTTATTATTCAGTCTTTTTAGACCAGTCATACTTATGTTGTAGTTTTTAATACTATCCGGATGTTGAACTTATTTAATATTTGTTACTAATTAAATCGGTTTTAACGTGGATGTTGTTTTAAAATAAAGATATTTTTCTATGGTTTGATGCTGAGAATGATATAAATTGATAGACAAGCCCCATCTTCAGCTTACTGTGTTGGCCAACCTTTACAATGAAAATGGAAGTTGTTACAATGCAGGACTCCTTTGTAGATTTTGTAGCATTAGAATCCAAACTTTCATCCATCTTACATTCTATATGGTTAAGATCTTTGAAGTTGGTGATCCAAGTGAGCCCTAGTTCGCTTTATAATTCTTTCCACAGTTTTTTTATTATGATCTCGATCTGATCATTTTCCAAGAGGTGATTGACCGTATGATCAAATTTCTCTCTCCAACGAGTGACGAAAGTGAAAATGACCTATCCTTCCTCCCGCTTCATCATTTCTAAGTCCTTCCATGTGACACTAAGCTCATCATTGTATTCGTACTACTTAAGAAAAGGACGACATACAATATTCCAATTTTTGGCGGTTCTCTCACATTTCAGGCCAATATACCAGGTGAGAGCCCCTCCGAATAGAGGAGGGGAGAATATTTTCTCTAATATCCCGACGTCTATGTTTTGAACTTTCATATAAAGGTAGTAGTTGGATAAATGGGCATACGGAGAGCCTAATCCTTTTTATGTCATGAAGATGGGCATATTAAATTTGTCTGGTAATCGATCTTAGGGGTAGAGGACCATCTTGTTCATGTTGGTTAACTCACCAGTAGTTTTCATCTTACTGATGGATTTTTAGAGGCGACGCAATTCAGACTAAACATGCGTCATCTCTTGATTTGAAGAGGGAGGAATAACCTCATCGGTGGGTTGGGGCTATAGACTCAGGGTGTGGGTACTTGGGGTACAAATTGTAGTGTTCAAAGTAACCATGATGGGAAAATTGTATTTGGAAGTAAGGAATTCTAGTATTCCCATTATAATGTTATAAGTCGAGTATATACTTTCATCCATTATAAAGAAATTAACCTCCTCATTAGACTCTTAGGGTAAACATCTCCCATTCTGACATCCATTTCATACATTCCCAGTTAATGCACCTTCTCATCGCTGAACCCTATCAGAGGATGTTGATAAGGTATGAGCTTCTTCCTATTGAGTCCCAAACCTTTAAAACATGGACATAACATAACATGATCCAAACTTCCCCCATTGACCAATATCCTTGGCACGACGTACCCACGTACTTTAGTTGTAATTATAAAATGGTCATTCTGAGGAGCTAGGATTCCCTTGAGGTCAATTCTTAAAAAACCAACGATTAAGGTGTCCATATCTATATTCTTTCTCTTCTATGAATTTGTACCTACTTCGGCCGAGTTAACAGCTTCAACCTTTGGAAGGGCCTTAGACTCGACCACATGCGCCTTACGGTCAACCACTTCTGCGCCACCACCTTCCAGGCCTCCACATATCACCTTCACATCAAACGATATCATGTGGAATCGTCCTTTTGGATCATCATCCCTTGGTGACAGGTCTGGATCATCATTATCATCATCTGAGGCGTCGTCCTTCTTCCCTGGGACATCTTCCCTGCACTTATCGGCCTTTCTTATTTTGGGGACATCTCGTCCTCTTTTTGAGTCTTCACTGCTCACATACTTCCTTAGTTCTCTAGCCTTAAGCATTTTCTCGATCCCATCTTTCATGGAAAAATACTTGTTGATTAAGTTCCTGTGAGCTTGGTGAAATTCACACCCTTTTATTCCTTTTGTGAGGGGGAGCTTTTAGCTTCTTAGGCCATCTTAAGGACCCGTCGTTCTTGATCTCATTAAGGATGTACAGCTGACCGTAAGAGGAGTATACAAATCAAACTTATCATCAGTCGATCTCTTCTTTCCATCTTTATTCTTCTCTTCAAACCTTTTCCCACTTCTAGTCCCCTTATCATCCTTATATTTAGCTGCCATAGCTTCCTCGGCATTCATGACCTTTCTAGCCATCGCCAATAGCTCGACCATGGACTTTAGTGGGTCTTCAGCAAGCTTCCAAAGCAATTTTACTTTCTGCAAGCCTCCTATTAACATTTTCATCGCAATACTTTCCTCATAAGAAGGTGAGTAGTCTTCTTTTGGGGTCTTACCCTAAATAAGAAATTGTGGATGAATTATTCTGTGCGTTGCTTGAAATTTTCAATGGAGTTTTTCGAAAGTGAGGTGAACCATATATTGGCAGCTCCTGTTAAAGTGCTCGAGAATTCACATTATTTCATCTCATTTGAGACGGAGTAGATATATGCAGTCGACTGGTACATCTATACATGGTGCACAGGGTTAGTACTCCCATCATACTTTGGGGTAACCACCAGCGGCTTAAATTTGGCAGGTGTTGGGAAGTTGACTATTTTTGTCATGAAAGGAGAACCTTATGAGTATCCCCTCTGCAAGGGGTCACATCTCTTAAGGATGTCTTCAATCTTATTTTCTAGCATTTGAATGGAGTCATTCCAAGGCCTCTCGATAGCTTCAATGGGGTCGGCCTGGCCGATTTTATCCCCTTCTACCTCCATAAATCGAACTAAGGGTTCCCCGACTACTGATCTGCATCAGCAATTCAACTCTCGTTGACCATCTACTGCCTCCCTCTTTGAGCCAGCATTGCTCCTTGACCTGGACTACCTCTCTCTCAAATCTCTAACTGGGCTGACCCTTTCAAAGGTCGACCCTCTACTTAATCGATCAAAAGTTGAGCCCCTTGGTCGGGCCTCTGGACTCGGCCTCCTATCACGACCTAAACTTCCTTGAACGGGGAATATCATATTCCCAGATACTTCGTATATCTCCCAGGAATCAATCTGGGCATCCTCAGCCTCATAATCACCATATCGATCCTCCGGGAAGGGTTGGCCTTACCTACCCAGGCGTAAAAACCTTGGGTCATCAACGCCCCTACGTCGCTAAAGAAGAGGTAAATCCTTGCGAGGTGCCTGGGGTGGTCCCCTACTCCCTAATGAGGCTCCCCAGCTGTCGGAGTAATCATCTTCGGTGGGGCTCCCATTGGCCTGATTACTACATTCTGACTGAAGGCAACCTGCTTCCCTTATATCGCCTATTGGCTTGCTGCCAAGGATTTCAATGCGGCCACCACTTCAACCATTTCTGACTGAGAAGGGGTATTGTTGGAACTAAGGCCACCAGCTGGTGGTGGAGGTGGTGGAAATTTTAATGCCATGTTAAAGCATGGTGGATGAACTTATAATCAAAGAGTGAAAGATTTGCATCTCAACAAAAACTCTTTCAATGGTGAAGCAACTCCACATAAGGGGAGGACTGGTTCACCACCAGATACTCCGGTGAGGATAAGCTAAGAAAGGGAAGATATGAGGCTTTTCGTTCCCACAGACGGCGCCAGACTAATGATACCAGAAATGATATGACTAGGTCATAATGTATGTACTCTCAAACTAGATAATAATGGTGTACAAAAGATATAAATGTATATGCAGAAGGAGATGAGGCAAATAAGAAGATGGTACCAAATTTAAGTGGTTCGGTCGGATCCTACATCCACTGTGTAATGTGAATGGTGGTTTTCACTATAAGTATTGCACTAATGGTCTGTAAATACAACACTTTAGATTTATCTCTCTTCTGTATATTTTGATAGAGTTATGCTAGGGTTGTGAATAATGAGATCCTTTACAATGAAGAAGATGAAACGTTTATATAGTGCTTAGGGGGTATAGTGTCCCCCCTAAGCTTGTAGTATACATGAACGCGCTGCTCTTAGCCTCTCCACTAGAGACACCTGGCTGTGACACATGTAGAGTATGTTGACCAAATATTCCCTCACATGAGGTAATGATTCGATTATAATGGTTTCACCCACACAGAGTATACGTCCTATGTGCGATGATCGACGCGTCTCCCAATCCACGAGCTATGTTGATGTGACCCTCGGCCTATGCCCATTGGCCGAGGCTGAGGACTTGAAGAGATGATGCCGATAACATTGGGCTTAGTAATGACCCAGGTCGGCCTCAGTCTTATATTTACTAGAGGCCGAGCCGAGGCTTTAGACTAGGTCGAGGCTCCAAGTACATGTTCTATCTCAGTCTTACTGGCTACCATAATATCATCTATGTAAACAAGAATTTTTTTTGAATATGGTCTAAATATATTATCCATTATTCTTTGGAATACTTGAGGAGCGTTCAAGTATCCAAATGACATTACTAGCCATTCATATTTTCCTTGGGGCACACTAAAGGTTGTTCAAGTAATACTGTCTGGATGCATCTTAATTTGCCAGAAGCCTGATTTGAAATCAAAATTACTAAATATAATTCTATCTTCAATGAAATTGATTAAATTATTCTTGTTTGGTATCTTATAAGAATCAAATTCACAATTCTTATTAAGTTATCTATAATCTATAACCATACATCTTTTTCCTCTTTTCTTTTGAGATTCGTTTTGAACATAGAATGCGAGGCTATTATGTCTACTTTTACTTTCTCTAATAATGCCTAACTTAAGCATTTCATCTATGTCATTTTTCAATTCTTCCCTGTCTTCTTGTGAATATCATTTCTTATAGGTTCCACCATTAATAGTGGCGTCTGGGTTAATAAGGAAAATTTCACAATAACTTTAGTCTTTATTCCACTTAGCGATGGGATTTTCTCCTAAAGTGGGCTCTGCTAATTGCCTAATCTTTTCTTTTTCTGCCTCTATATCCATTTTCCTTTGTTTGGATATAGCTTGGACCTGTAGTAAGGTGTGATGGGCTTGATCTAGAATGTCTGGTTGTATAAGCGCTATTTGCTTATAACACTTTTAGTTTGGACACCTACAGTCTTTTTGTAAGAGTTCACTAATGTCTAGGCTTTCTTGTTGGGTTATAGGTCTAGGTCCACCATGCTCAGCTGAAGAACTCTAATGTTTTATGGGTCTATAATTGGGTTTGACCCGCATAAGGTCAAAGGCAGTCTTGTGATCTATTAGAGGGGCTTTAATATTAAATTCCACTTTATCAATAATTAATATCTTATCATTATACTAAGTATAAGGATGATATTAACTAATAAAGTCTTTTCCTAAAATAATGTTTCCTGTGAAATTAGGACAAGGATCCATTATCCAAAACCGATGATTAACAGTTTTGTTGGTCTGATTTCCTAGATTAAAATAAATAGGAATAATATGGAAATATAAGGTAAATGGTTCTCCATTAGCCACTTTATCATATATTTCTTGAGTACTTTCTAAAAAGTAGTCTTTCGGGAAGGCATTAGCCTTGTAAATACTCTGAGAACATCCTGTATCCATAAAGGCTGAAAGTCTTTTAGGATAGTCTCTGTTTTGAATGAATAACTCTGCAAAACAAGCATGTGGTTTAGTAGAGATTCCTAAATTATTATTTTCTAAAATAGATATTCCTTTTTGAGGTTTATCTATAAAATCTAAGGGTATTAGGTATTCTGAACTACTATCAGAGCGGTATTCTTCTAAATCATAGGAAATTCCCTTTCCTTTTAAGTCTTCGTTTTCTTGTAATCTTTTAGCTATATTTTTATCAATATCTTGATAATATGTTTTAAGATCTAAGTCTATTTGAGCATCATACTGGCTAGTATAGATTGCTCTAAATCTAGTTCTCCCACAGTTTTCATGGTAATGTAATTGGCAAATAACACAAACCATAAACAATTATGTTTGTATAATCTCAAAGCATTCTACGCATCTAAAGTCTTTCTTGCTAAATTTCATTTCAAATGTGCAATAATGACTTTCATCAAAGTAACATCTAGGTATATAGGTTAGTAACTAAGGATTACTAACTGTCCATCTTTTCTTTAAAAAGGGTCTTAATATACATTTATACTAAGCTTCTTCGAAGTCTTATATTCATCATCTAAATCGTCTTGATTAGCTTGCATCGTATATAAATCTAAATTATCCCGAGAGTCTTCATACTCATCAGTATTACTAGTATAGTCTTCCAAATCACTATCTGTATATGCATTATAGATACTAGTATTATCATCATCTTCTATGTCTGATATTTCTATAGCATATAGGATATCTAATTCTTCTTGATCTGCATTATCTAATATTGTATTAATAATCTTAATACCTTCTTTATCTTTCTTACTAAGGAAGTCTTTAACAAAGTGTCCTTTTTTGCCGGAAGTCCAACGTTCTTTGATGGAAGTCTTAGATTGGCATACATCTTTTTCCTTCATATAATTAGGAACCTTCTTATATTTACTAGTATTCTTCTTAAAGTATCTTCTTTGGTTAAACCTATTTTTCTTGGTCTTAGTGTTCCTTTCTCTAAAGGTAGTAGATGGTCTAAATTTATACTTTTTTGAAAATCATAAAGGTCTAGTCTTAAACTTTCTATATTTCCATTCTAATTTCTTTTTAAATTTCTTAAATTCGCTTCCACATCCCCATTGGATTAGAGCGATGTCTCTTTCGTCTTTGATTGGAGGGATTTGCTTGAAAGTTTCTTCTATTAACTTTCCTTGAGTTATATCACGTCTCTTAGATATAATATAGTCTTTGGCAAAATTGATTCTTTCACCCAGTGAGTTATTTTTAACTCCAGCTACTCCTAGCCAATTCCTATATTCATTAATTAGGATTTGTCATATGGCTAATATCTTTCTAAAGTATTCATCTTTTAAAGTATCTCCAACTTCTTTAATTTGGTAATATAGTTGTTCGTAGTTGTTGCTATATTCATTGGTTTTATCTAGTTTGCAAATGCTAAGGAAGGCTAACTTAGTGTTTACTAAGTCTTATTCATTGATATGAGCTAAATGTCTAGCTCCAATGAATTCTGATGTGAATAATTGAATATATTATTCAATTTATCTCTCTTCTATGTTCTCTTTGATCTTCTTAATCTTAGCTAAGGAGTCTTCGTATGTATCCTTTCTTAAACTATATATATAATCTTTTGCAATACCTCTAATGGATTGCTCAGCGTACTGCTTACATGAACTTTCATCCTATTGTTCATTAGATTCAAAGCACATGTTCTTCTGATTATGCCATTCGTCTAAGGCTTTCTTCCTATCTCGGATATTGTCTAAGTTAAGGTATATCCCTATTGGATTTATGGCTTGACTTTCCATGGTCTTAACAGGAGTAAAAATCTTGTCACTAGTTGGAAAATATTTTATATAGTCACGTTTAGTCTTAACTAAAGTGTTAGGGTATATAGGAATATTTATTCCTATTGGTTTACTAAAAAGTCTAGGATCATCTTCTAGCCTACTACTACTTCCTATTTCTTGTTTATTAGGACCTACTTGTGTAGCAGGCATTAGTCTTTCTTCTCCTTCTACTAATCTTATGTTTTTGAGAAGTTCTTAAGTATTCTTAGATTCTTTTAATTTTAATATACGCTCTTGAGCTATCATATTAAATCTTTCTCTTTCTTGAAATCTAACAAAATGAATTTTCTTAAGGTGATCTTTAAATGTCTTCATGTCCAATTCTGAGGGTTCATGTCCAAAGTTTTGGATCCTAGCTTTTTCTCTAACTAAGTATTTATTTTCAAATGATCTTCTAGGTCTAATTAGCGGGGCTTGTTTTAGTAAACTAGAACTAGTTTTACTACTACATTCTCCTTCTGAAGGATCATTAATTATGGCTTCTCCCATATTCCTAAATCTAACTTCTTCAGTCTGGATATTCTTATTGATTATCTTAGGAGGGCCAAACTAGATGGTAATATTTTCAGTGACATCGTCTTTATCAATAAATAAAGGTTTATTTCATATAGTCCTAGCTTCTTGAAATTCTAGTAATTCCCAAAAGGTCTTAGCTTTTTTCCTTCATCGGTCCAGTATTTTTAATACTGTAAGTATGATTATAGTCTGAAATATTGGTTCTAACTAAGATTTCTTCATTAAGTCTACCGGTAGGAATTCTCAATTGTACTCCTTCATAAGGAAATGAGGAGAACATCACATAGCTTTGGAATTCTATATTTATATTAGTGTATGGGATAATATAGTCTTCATAGCCACTAGCATATAAGATTAGCTTAAAATATTTGGATATGTCTGCAGTTACTGTAAATGCCGTAATGACATTAAAGTATCCTATGTTGTCTGACATTTCTAATTGGCTATCCCAATAAGGATTTTCTCAAAATCTTTTCAACTTTTATCTACTAAACAATATAATATATTGATATTATTTTAAGGTCTGTGTAATCCTTGAATTCTTGCTTGAAAGAGTTCGAAGGTTAGGAATTGGAACTTCCTATCAGTTCCTCTAAATCTAAGCCATTCTGAGTCAAATACTTGGATCTCAGTATAGGATTTGTCTAACACATGATTCCTACAATGGTAAGTCGTGTTATAATTAGGAGTCTTAGGAGTGGCACCTTCTTTAAATAAGTTTATGTTTCTAATGACTGGAAGTTGTCCATTATGAATGGAATCTTCAACAATATTCCAGTTAACTTCACCCCATTCTTTCCATTGGAGAGGATTGGTGAAATTTCTTTCCTTCCACCATGTTCTAACATTAGAGGACGAATCCTTAAGTCTTTGGAGCATTCAATTGCTCTGTCCAATATTTTGGATAGAGCTAACTATCTTACTTGTCTTATCTAATCAATCATTTATGATTCTTCTAGTAATTGTCTTTCCCTCCCTAGTTCCTTCATAAGGAGATTCTCTAAATTTACAGGTGGTTACCCATTTTTGTTCAAATATTTTTTAAATCCTTTCTAAAGAGTCTGAATAGTCCTTTTGTCTTTTTATCTGCCTAAGGATTTCTTCATTAAATGTCTTATTCTCTTTTTTAGCATTATTGTTAATATCTTTATTATTTTTAACACAAGTATTAATAAGAGAATTAACAATCTTATTAATATAGTCTTTTATTTCCTCTTCGTTTTCTTATTTATGCACAGATTTGTGTGCCATCCTAGCTTCTATGGTTTCTATAGTTTTTTCTATTTTATATAAATCAGTTAAAATAAACGGAGAGTCTAATTCTGCTTGGGAAGGTTTATTATATATGAACTTAATTCTCTTCATAATTTCTTCGTATTTTTCTTCTTCTTGGGCCATGTCTAGTCAAAGTTCATTAATAATACTATCCAGTTTGGATAGATTATGGCTTTCCATATTATTAAGATAATTTACGAAATTTTGTTGGAATTTAACAAAGTCTGTGTAGAAGGTAGTTAATCCTTCTGTCTTAGCTTTTAAATCTAAATGTAAGTCTTTAACAAGGCTACTATTATAGTCTTGGGTAGCTTCTATGGATGTAGAGATTAAATTTAATCTTTCTAATATGAGTCTAGTTTCTTTAGCAGCGTTGGCAATCTCATCCTCATTTATCTAAAAATAAATTCTGTCATCATTTATCTTTCCTAAAATTCTTTGGTAAAAAACTGCTAAGGTTTGAATGGAGAGGTCTCCAGTAACCTCATTCCAGTTTGATCTAACTATTTCCATTGGGTAAATATTTGTCTAACCTAGGAATAAGTTTATCTTGTTCTTTGGTGAGTTTAATTAACTCACTCTCTTGATTTTTTGTCAAAGTTTTAATTTCTAAAATGTCTCTGTTAAGGACTTCTATATGCTTAGTCTTAATATTTATTTCTTATAGTACTTGTACAAGGTCTATTGGGATTTGACTATCTATTTCTAGTAGTCTGTTAGAGATATTTTTATCTCTATTTCTAGAGTTTAAGTATCTTTTATTAATTGTCCTAAAATAAGGAGTATACACTTATTTTGATCTATTATGTTATTAATAGCACTGGAAGTAACTTGTCCACTATCTGCGTGTTTGGCTGGGATCTGTTCAGTAAGTGAACAACCGTCTATGTGTGAGGTTAAGCAAACTTCTAAGTCTAAATCAGTTATGGGTATAGGTTGGTAATCTTGGTTGGTTCCAAAAATATCTTTGTAAATGGGAGGGATAAATCCCAAGGGCATTAAAGTTTTTTTATTATAAGTTTAAAAGGAGCGCCTTATGGTGCTGATACCAAAATTAGGGTTTGGTCGGAATTCGGTGAGTTTCTAAAGTCTTTAAGGTCTTGATACCAATTTGGGTCTAAATTATAAATATTTTAAAGGTATGGTCTTTAAAGGGTTTTCTATAAGATAGGAGGGGACCATGAGGGAGTATGATAATGTTGACTTTGGGACCCTACGGGGACCACTTTTCGGGAATATGACAAAAATCCGTTGAGAACTCTGTTAATTAAGTCCGTTGTAGATCCTATTTATACAAGAATAAATCTAGGGAGACCCCAAAAAAAACCATTTCGTAAACCCACTGCATTAAAAACTTATACCTTATTATTGTGGATCCCACCAGAGCATCAAAATGTGCACTAAAAACTTGTACTCATTTTTGTCTTATTCACTCGATTTACTAAATGGGTTTTTTTGTGGGTCTCCCTAGCTTTACTCTTTATACAAATCCAGACCATAAACGTCAACGGATTACTACAAATCCCGACAACAGTCACCCTTATAAAAAGTTCCCATAAATCCCATTTACCTCCATCAAGGAAAAAAATATTACTTCATTTCCAAGAAAAAAACGTTACGACTTTCAAAAACGATAAACACATCCACCCTAGTCACAATCACAACTCAACAAATCAAATCATATAGGAGAAAGAACGATATAAAGCCGGCCTAAAAAGCTGAAACCCACATACAATAAACTAAAGATTAACTTTTTCCTAACACCCATGTCATCTTATATTAGTGACAAGTGAGTAATTTTACTCTCCTTCCCTTTTTTTTTTATAATTATTCTCCCCTGTCTCAGTCTAGTTTCGAAGAAGAAGTATATATATCCATAATAAATTTTACATGTTATGTAGAGTTTGAAAGATCTAAATAAGAGCAAAAGATAAAAGGATTTCATTATCCATGGAAATGCGAAATGCGAAATGAGCAACAACAATCATCGTTACTCCATCAGAAAAGTTGAGGGCACATTCAAATTATATTTGATACCAAACTCCATTATGAGGTGAATGTCTGATCCTCTCTAATCTGATCAACTATTTCGTGGGTGATTTATTGTTTATTTTTAATTAATTTTTAATTTCATCTTATAATATTAATTTGTTCTATACCTATCGTACATCAATATCATCGTTATATGCAAAACCATACATGGATCTCTGTGTGGATTTGAATATAATAAATTACACCTTCTAGAAGATTTGGTTTTCTATTTAATTGATTCAACACCAAAATAACTTCTAGCGAATAAAAAGTATAAACAAAACATTGAGAATTATATAAAATGATACCAAAAGGAAAACTTTTTATTACCACATATTATATCTTTATAAGTCAAGTTGGGATCACATCACAATCAAAATTGGTTCACTGTCATAAAATATGGTTAAAAACGAAACTATTAAGTTTGAAACAATATATATATATATATATATATATATATATATATATATATATATATATATATATATATATATATATATATATATATATATATATATATATTATCATATTTTAAGAAGCTAAACTTTTAAATTTCTCATATTTTTCATTAATACCGATGTTACCTTTGGAGCTACATAAACCTCGATTTCGTTTTTATAAAACTGTGTAAGAAAGACATACCACTTTACAATTCATTGTATATTAAAGTTTTTCTTCTTCCCACACGGTTTGATCTACATGTTTCAAGTACGTATATGAATTTTATATTTATATCTTAGGCTTGTACATCAAGGATTTATTGTTTCTTATTTGTAAGGAAATTATTAAATTAACTTTTAGTTTATTTCCTTCCCAAAATGTGGTCTTTATTAATCTATTTTTAATAAAGAATACATGTTATATCCTGTATAAATGGTTCATATTTCACACGAAATAAAGAATAAAAAGGAGTTAAAATTCCACTTAATCTCAAACTTTGATGGACGTTTGAGATTAATTGACGTTTGGAATTCTGGCCCTCTCTCCACTTATAAATAGATGCCTTTCCTCCATCAAAAGTGAATCCAAGACATCAATGAAAAACACATACCTAAAGGTTTATAGGCAAGGGGAGAGAAGCCAAATTCTCCCTTAGAGGATTGATTAAGCGATCACATCGACGACACTCGACGGCGACGTTCAATAGCGCGACTGAATCCATAGCGTTGAAAGGAGGTAAATAACTCTTTTCACATGTCTATTGATGTGATTATCATGTTGTTCAAAGATTTTGGGAATCATGTATAAAATAAAACTTAAATGTGGTATCAGAGTTGATGATAAGAACACATGATTTTCCATTAAAATAGATAATGATGTTGTTGCTGTCGAAATGTGAAAGGTCAAAATTTGATAGAAATTTTTTGAAACTAACATGGTCGACTGAAAATGTCGAAATAAATAAAACCCATTGTTCCCAATGGAACCCACCCTAGTTTTGCGTTTTGACGCCGTTTAGACATTCAAAAACTGCATTTTTGTCACTTTTGGTAATAATGTCAACGCTTATAACTCTCGTTTAAAATTTGATTTTACAATTCCGCAAATTGGAGAGTGATCCTCAAAAGATTATTTATGTTATTATAGTGATAACTAAAAAATTCCCATTTTGAGAAAAATAAACTATTTTTTCATATTTTATGCTATAAATCACTATATATATATATATATATATATATTATATTAAAATTATGACATGGCCACTTGCTAGAAATTATGAGTATTAATATTTATGACTCTTAGAATTATTATTCATATCTCTTAGAATTCTTATGATTTTTAGTATTCATGACTCTCAGAATTCTTAATCATGTCTCTTAGAATTCTTATGACTTTTAGTATTCATGTCTCTTAGAATTCTTATTCATGTTTCTTAGAATTTTTATGACTTTTAGTATTCATGTATAATAGAATTATGTCAATTAAAATTCCAGCTATTATGTCTATTGGAATTCATGTCTTTTAGAATTATGTCTATTTAAATTCATGTCTAATAGAATTACGTCTTAAAATTCTAGCTATTATGATTATTAGAATTCATGTATAAAATAATTATGTCTATTAGAATTCCAGCTATTATGTCTATTTGAATTCATGCTATTATGTGTATTAGAATTCCTTCTATTATGAATTTTGGAATTCATGCTACCAACTATTGGAATTCATGCTACCATGCCTTTTATAATTCTTTAAAGTATGAATTTTTTTTTCAATTTTCAAAATTTTATTACCTTTTGGAATTTTAGAAATTATGTCTTTTCAAATTCTCAAAATTTGAATCTGTTTATTTAACACATATCAATTAGTTGACCACAAGTATACAATAACCATGTGTTAAATTAACAAATGATTTTTAAAATTCTTGGCTCTTGGGATTCTAGACTTATGAATTCTAGAATGTACACCTTTTGCTATCCAAAAGTAAGTTAGGATTATATCTTCAGAGTTACAAGTATTTTATTTTTTATATTAAATCTTGTGCCTATTCTAAGGTATCGTTTATATTATTTTAACATTATCTCTCATGGGTTATTTTGGAGACAAAAGATTTTGAAGGAGGAATGGGTGTTATTCTCTGGAGCAAACTCAATTAAAGTGGAAGAATTTCAACCACCACCTTGAAACTACAATTAATGGTGGAATGAAAATGAAGAGAAGAAAATTTCAAGTTAATGGATCACAAAAGGGCTGCATGAGAGGCAAAGGTGGGCCAGATAATCCAAATTGTGTATACAGAGGAGTGAGAGAAAGTACTTGGGGTAAATGGGTAGCTGAGATCCAGGAACTCACAATTGGTACCGGGTCGGGTCAAAACCCACGCATTCTATGGTTAGGTACATTTTCATCTGCATTTGAAGCAGCTATTGCGTATGATGAGGCAGCAAGAACCATGTATGGGCCCACTGCTATATTAAATTGCCCTGGATATTTTGATAAACCAAATTTGGATACTAAATTATCCAATAAGTATCCTAATGTTACACAAAATTCAACACAAGAATTGGAGAAGGAACAAATCGGATTGGTTAAAGATAGTGAACATGCTGATGACACTAGTATTGAAGAACCTAGTGTAAAGGATGAAAAAATTCATATTAACCCTTTGGGAGATACTAGTATTGATAAATATGAGGTTACACAAGATGAAACTGGTTACTGTAAGCATAGCGTACAAGAAGGAACATATGATGTTGAGACTTTGGAGGAAACTGAATCTGGCTTAAGACAATCAGTGGAGGATAATCAAATGAATGATTTGCAATACAAGGATCAACTTCAAGACTTGGAGAAATTTTTAATGGAATAAAGTTTTGACAATGAGCCTTCTGGGGCTTTTGGACAAGATAACAACAATAATTCTACTCAATTTGATTTACTTAATTTCTAGCTTTCGTCAGATATAAGATCATCTAGTTTAAATGACATTTTAGATCAATCGAAAGGATGGGAATACTTTAGATGAAGAAACTAGCAGTGTTAATCCTTCAATGGAAGAATATAATAAATCATGCGATTCTTTGTATCATGTTGAACGTAGTGATGGAAAAACTAATTTGCAGAAGTCATCACAAGAAGAAACCTTCAATCTACGTACTTGTAGATCCGTGGAGGAACATATTGATTTTGATCGATCTGAATTTTTTTTATTCAAATTTGGTTGATACAGAAAATTAGGTACTTTTGGATGTGGATTACAACTTTGATTTCTCCTGTAGTAGTGATAATTTTGGTATTAGTGATAATGAGGTTTAATGATATATTAGAACTTCGGACCGACCCTCTACACATTCTTTTGGGGTTGTACTAAAGAAAATTTTGAAGATCTCTACATCTTTACATATTTATTGAATTTTATCTATAGGTTTGTAGGCAAGTCTTATGTGAACATTTTGTGAGCATATATAAGCGATTGACTTTTATTTGATATAAATATCATTTACAATCAACTCATGTGTAATTGGTGGGAGAAAAAAATTTAGGCTGTTATAATTTTTTTCTTTTTTCACACATCAATATGTTATTACTTTTGATCGATAAATTCATTTTTCACAAAATGAATATATTTGAAACATGCACAAAGAAATCTATCACAATAGGATACCATGTTTTGGTATAATTTACTTAAGGTAATACAATCCATCTCTACCTCGGATCCCTACGGATGAGGCCGTTTAAAATACCAACATGATCAATGTCTTTGATTTTGAGACCCCTGCTGATGAAAAGGAAGCCCTTCATAAGGCCCTGAAGCATATTAAGGAGTGAAACATTGTCGTCAATATCTTCACCCTTGACCGTATTCGTTTATTTTATCTCACGGTGCATGTCTACCTTTCGGATAGGCTATGGATGTATTCTGTTTTGAAACGGAGGATGATGTTGACGAACATTTTAGTGGGGGAGGTGACCATGACTTGACACCATATTCAACATACAACTAAAAACATTGTCAATGAGGTAACCAAATGACAAGAAGATTGTCATGCCATGGAAATCTAATATCTAAATATCATTTTGATATCTCCTCACGGAGATTGCTATGTGACTTATCTAATAAATGCTAACATATGAAAATAGAGCCTCTAAAGAGTAGTTACTACGTGGCTTATTCACTACCCCATTCAAAACTTTTCCAATTCCAAAGATTCAGCATCTTGACCTTTAATTCTTCTCTTTCTCTATCTATATCACTTACGATTTCAAAGTCCTTCCATTTATCTCCATCAATATAACTCGCCCATCAAACTTGAAGAGATGGAGATCAAAAGATATAAATTTTCAAGTGGTTAACTGGATCCCCTTCACGCGTATAAAAGGGGTTTCTGAGGCTGTTGATGATCATAAACTTGTGAGAGAGACTGGTTTGTTTATTGAACTTACAATGCATACACTAGCTTTTTCTCTTTTACTGTATATGGATTTTGGTTTTGTAAATTGCTAGCATGATCTTTTGCTTGCTAAATTCTTTATAATGGCTTCTTAGTACTATTCAGAATATTTTCCTGATTTTTATCAAATGCATTACTATGGTTTGGGAATTTTGTTATTTTTTGTGGCAGAGGATTTTAAGTCACATCAATTATCTGAAAAAAGAGGAGATCGAGGATTTGTGCTCATCATGCGGTCTTATTAACAACACCAGCAAAGTTGAGAAATTCGTTATCATGTTTTCTGCACAGAAGCCTTAAGACCTGGTTTGGCTCATCTGATTTATCATTTTCTCCAAGTTTATTTGAATATACTTTTTTTATTTTAAATTTGTTGAAAATGTTATTCCTCTGTTCATAAGAATTCTCAAATATTGGTTGGTAGATTTCTTTACAAAATTGAATCGAACCATATGTATTGTACGATTCTAATATCCAAAACTTCCCTTCATTCATGATTACAATTATTCAATTATGTTTTAACAAATTATATACAAAAAGACACTATGTTATGTTAATTTCTTAGATAATTACTATATGCAATCATATTAAATTTATCATTTAACTTGGTCTACAAATACAATATATAATAGGGTTTCACGTGTGTTCCAAAGTTTATTGTTAATAATTGTTTATAATTACAAGTATGTTATTTCCATCTAATTTCTTATTTAGTCTGTATCAAAAACAAAACTAAAATAAATATTTGGGTTTGTAATTAAAATTTAAGCTACTCCAAGAATCTGTGCGTTCTACATAAAAAGTTTTCCCATTTGACTACTCATGTCGGTCCCAAAATTTTAGGGGCCGAGGAGAACTCTTGAATTGGGGGTCTCATATTCAATAAGAGATTTTTTTATTAATTTATAAATTATAGTTTTTTTTAACTGAAAAGATGCCGGCTTTTTTTTTAGGAGTTGCAGCAAGTTTAAATGTTCGTCCATTCAATTTTCAACAATTTGTTTTTGAACAATTGGAAAATGACACTATAAATATAATACATATAAAATTTTGGGGCTCCTAAAATGTGTTGAAAATCGGTACCCGAGGCGGCCGCCTCTCTTGCCTCCCCTCAAAACCAACCCTGACTGTTATTGCTAAAACTAGTTTTCGACCGCGCAATATGCGGGCTATATATTGTTATGGTAATATAATGTTTTGTAAACAAATACACAAAACTATTAGGAAAAATCGAGTCAATAAATAAGAAGCAAACTCGCAACAGTGGAAAAAGAAGACAGTGTGTTAATTCTTAGGGCCAAAATATATTTTTTAGTAATAAAGACAATATGTAAGTCCAATACTCTGTAATATAGTCATAATGAATACAACTCTTTGAATCATAAATTTTCTATTATCCCCACATAGTATATATTCCACAACAATAGTTTGTTAAAAAAACATTGATAGGAAAATTTCGAAGGAAAATTTTCCTAATTCATAATTATTTGCCTAAAAATGCATTTTGAAATATTCAGAACAAACGAAGGAACTAAAAATAAGTTTTACCTTTAGTGTGTCATTTAATCAAATATGAGTTTTGCACATGAACCATCTTGGGGGCTTGGGTATTCAACTTGTTTGTCAAAAGTGAAAAAAAAGGAACATAAGCCCCAAAGAGGAAATAAAACTTTAATAGAGAAGAAAAACAAAAGGATGACAAAATGGTAAATATTATATATGAGACTAAAAAGGTTATGGAGAAAGTTGTGATATGTATTGAAAGAAAAGTGAATACATTAAATTAACATAGAATTTGGAATGTTTTAAAAATATCTAAGACAAAAAGTACGAACATTTCACATCTTCTCCATGACATCCAATAACTGCTAATAATACATAATGGCTAATTAATCACAAATGATTAAACTATGATCCAATCTTCAAATAATCAAGTTTCTCATTCATAACAATGTATATATGGAATATATAAAATGCCTACCGTCATATTTCAAATTAAAATTTCTTCTCAATTGACTTTAATAGAGGCTGAAATTTCGATTCTAATTGAATAATTACCATTCTTATTTTAGATTATTTAACTCTTAAAATCCCTAGATATTAAATTCTATCTTTTCCAAACCCTAATATATATTATAGATTATGATGTTTGGATTGTCCAATGGTGGCCTTGTCCACTCTAGAGATAAAAAAAAAAATAGTAGAAACCCAATTGAATCAATTAAATTCATCTAAAACCCAACTGAATCGCAAAATCCAATTGATTTGACTAAGTTTAAAAAATACCGTACAGTGGTTTCAGTAGAGAACATGAACTTCAATCCTAATAGTTCTAGTTGAGGTTATGATATAAGTGTGAAGGAGATAAGTGTAACAACCCGCCCTTTTGGAGACAATTAAATTCCATAATTAAGTATAAATTGGAATTTGGGGAATTTCTCTAAATAGTGATTTTGGGGATTCTCGAGGATTTAATGATTTTCGAGGAATGTTATAATTATTTCTGGGACTATATAGGTCGAAATATTTTAATTATATGTCTCCGTTGAGTAAAGCGACACGAGGTAAGATTTTTAATTGGAAAACCCACATTTATTTATTTTGGGTTGGAATAGTGATTTGCGGTCAAATACCTCGGATGGGAGTTCTCGGAATGGCCGAGATAGTCGGAAAAGAGTGTCCGATTGTCGAAAATGAGTTTCGGATAATTTTAGAGGTAAAAGTAACTCGTAATTGGGTAAACGAGTCATTTTTTGGTTTTAAAGGGTATAACCCTTTTCTTTCTTTATAAAGAGAGGGAGAGGGAGAAAAAGAGAAAGGAAAGAAAGAAAAGAGATAGAAAAGATAGAGGAAGGGGAAAGAGGAGGAGAAGAATGGAGATTCGGGCCAAACTCCGCCGGATTCGACTCGAGGTCGTCGGATTTTATCCACGAGGCAAGTGTTTACTTGCTTTATTTATTTTTTTGCATAAATATCTCATACCATAGTTTGGTATAAACAAACCCTAAAGGTTTTGGGGTGGGTTATCGTGGATAAAACGGGTTTTTGGGAGTTAAAACAATTAAACCCCAATAATATTTCAATTTTGTGGAACTTAGGTTTTAACCTAAATTAATTGATGGTTTTGGGTTCTAGGATGTTTAGAACCCTTAATATATGTGTATTTGTAGTTGGTTGAGGTTGTAGGACATTGGGTGAGGCGACAAAAGCTTGGGAGAAGCTTTAATGGCCGAAATTGTCTCGGAGAAGACGATGAAGAGTAACCCGTCACTTTAGGGGGACTTTTTGGCAAGGAAAAGAATTGATTTAGCTTCGGACAAAACACGAAAGTTGTGGATCTTTTTTATACGGTCGCATGGGCGTCGAACTCGTATTTTTCTGATTTTTCTACGATTTGATATGATTTTTACAAGATGACAACTCCGGGTTGAAATCATCAACTCGGAAATCAAATCGGGAATTGGAAAAATTACGGCTAGAATGAATTTCGTAGATGTTCAGGATAATTTTTGGGGTAGTTTAGAAACCCCGAAAAATGAATTTGGGTTTTTGGATAAGGGACTTGAGGATTTTAGTTTTGGAGACCTGGTGTGACCGGTCGATCGCGCCCCTATGGTCGGTCGACCGCGTCAAGGAGAAAGGGCCTACTGCTTTGTTTCGTAGGCTTTTTTGCCACCCGCGGTCGACCGGGGGTCCAGGACCGGTCGATTGGTGCCCTGTTTTCAGCCCAAGATTTTTGGAGATTAGTATGACTTCTCCTCTTTGAGATTAAAGTTTAAGGGCCCTCTAAATTAGAGTGTTATAGAGGGTTATGTCCTAAAGGACTTGAGGAATTGGGAATGTGTACATATGTGTATATTCACTTAGAGTGAATTAGTATAATTGGAGATATCCAAAGGAATCTGTAGATGGGATTTTGGTATATATTACTTATCAAAGTAAGAAAATACTTTGGGTTTAGTATCATGCATATATGAATGCATGACTATGATTCTTTGAGAGAATCTTTGGGATTATTGGTCATCGATAGATAGTTTGGAAAATATGGCAATTATATATATATATATATATATATATATATATATATATATATATATATTCTAGGAGGGATATATGGTATATGTATATCCTATGTGATTAAAGTATATATATATGTGATATGATGTAAATGATTTTGAAAATATAGAAATGAATATTTTCAAAATGGAAAGATAAATGATTTTCATAATTGATAAATTATGGTTACACACCTCCCTAAATCTCTATCATAAGGGAAGTTGCGCGCATTATGGTGATGCCCCCTGGCTAATGAATGCAGGGTGGCTATAGTCCTATAGGCCATATGGGCGGTTATTTATTTTCTGCGCTGGTTAGGGGATTTTGGGTGTGGTTCTGACTTTCTCGCAGGCAATATGGCCGCTTCCCGACGTTGGTAGGTTCCCAAGTTGTCTTGTATAGATAGGCCCTGGAAGATGATAGCCATTTAGGGGCGCGTCCAGTGAGGAAACCCGGAGGGGCGGTCTTAGTTTTATTAAAGCAATTTATGATAATAAATTGGCTTTAATTTACATTTCCTGAGTATAAAAAGGGAAATGGGATAAATTTTTGGCTTCGGTAACACTCCTGGATGGAAGAAGGGATGTGGAAGCATATGGTTTGATCAAAGCATTTTCATGATAATGAAAATGGCTTTGAATACATTTCATGAGTATAAAAAGGGAAATGGGATGATATTAAACGGAAAAGCATTTTTATGATAATAAAACTGGCTTTTGAAAGTATATGATTGGTTAAATAAATTCATTATAATGAATTGGCTTTTATATTTACATTTCCTGAGTATAAAAAGGGAAATGGGAAGTTTTGAGAAAAATGAAAGTATTGATAAATACTTGATATATGAATCCTCAGTCCGGGAGATAGATCCGGATGGTTATGGTAAAATATGATTATATGGATGAATCGAGTACCGAGGGTCTAATGGATCCCGACGATCGACCTTGCCGCATAGTAGTGTATCGGGGGGTTCCTTGTTTGGATTTCGCTTTGCGAGACACCCCAGGCACGAACATGGCAATGTGTTGAGACTGGGGAAAAGTTTAATCCTTAGTTCTCTAATATTATAAATGCTTATGATATATATATATATATATTTATATATCTTTATGTACTGAGGGGCTGGCGGATCTCGACTATCGACTGTGCCGCGTAGTAGTGTATCGGGGGGGTTCCTTGTTTGGATTTCTCTTTGCGAGACACCCCACGCACGAACATGGCATTGCGTTGAGACTGGGGTGAAGTTTAGCCCTTAGTACATTGCTTGGACTATCTAGGGTTGATAGTGGTTGGGTGATAGACTAGTCTAGAAGGGTAGCTTGACTACGATGTTTAGAGGTATGCGCTAGGAGTGCACTATTAGCGGAGAGGTGAGGGGTATCTCATGGGAGTGCGATACCAAACTTAAATATGAGATAAAACCTTTTTCAAAATAATAAGGCATTTATGCACTTGCTAAATATTTTCAAAACTCGGGCTCTAACCCGTTTATCTACTTTTCCTTTCTTGCCATATATATTTTATATATATATATACGTGTCCAGACACAGGGACGCCTGGATGACACTTCCTTCGAGTCAGACGTCAGCTGCAACAGCTGTGGATGCGTGCAGGTTTTTGATAGCCGCTTCCATCGTTGTACTCTAGATAGGAGGTACTGTATAAACATTCGAGCCAATGGCTCAATTGCATTTACTTATTCTTTCAGCACAGCATTCGATATGGTTGTATAATTTGAACTGAGTGTTCGGTTATTTTATTTCATTTCAGTTTCATTTACGCATTAACTTATGGATGTTTTATTTTACTCATTAAAAAGAGTAGTTAAGAAAAAGTTTTTAACGCTCGCCTAATAGGATATTAGTAATTAAATGGATTTTCGACAATGATGCTAAGGATGATCCATATGTGACTCCTATTTTAATTTGATATAGGAGTGGTCGGACGGTATCCCATTAGGCGGGTTGTTACAATAAGGTTTTTAGATTGGTTTGAAGCGATATGCTTTATTAGAACAGGAGGTGAGGAGTTACAGATCAACGGTTCATAGTTGCAAAGTTTGGGAAGTGAAAGGACTTGAAAAGAATCCTAAATAGGTACGGAACGTTAACTTATGAATTAAAGCAAAAGTTAAGTAGTCCACCTGGAATAATTAGAGACTTCATTTTCAAATAGTTATATTAGATAAACCAACTAACAACACCTCTGACAACTTGTAACTAACCACTAAACTAACTACTAACAATATAATAATTATCCTTCTCCAACTAGGTTTGCATTGATTCAACATAACTATTCTACTAATTGTGTCGTCTTCTCTACATATTTTACTCACAAAGCATGCCCCTTTTTAGATCCTTGTCCCTAATGATCAAACTGTGGTAATTTACAACCAATAACGTCATAATCTTTCCAAGTCGTATCTGTAGGATGGCCAATGTACCATTGCAGCAAAATATATGGTGTGGCTTTGTTTGCCCTTTATCATCCTTCTTTCCAAGAACACACTAGGTTCAATCAAAATTTTCCCTTGTTTATTTGTCTACATAGGTCTTCAACCAGAATCTATCTTGTTGAAGGCTCTCTTATAAGATTTGTATAATTATTCTTCAATATTCTAGAAATGGGCCCACTTCTTAATTTTGAGTGGAGGTTTATTATGGGATAACAAGGTGGGGTGGATAACCATACAGAGATCAAAAAGGATGGTTGGAATGCATGAACAGTGGGTAGGGTTGTACCACCATTCATCCAAGGCTAACTAATTGGACAATGTGGTTAGTTTATCACTTATCGTGCACCTTAAGTAGTTCTCTATACCTTTTGACCATCACTCCATGGATGGTAGGCAATGGAGTAGTGTATATGTATGTTAGTGCCTAGTAGTTTAAAAAGTTGACTCCAAAAGTGACTAAGGTCTCGAAGAATACTTGAGCTACTTGTGAAGCAAAGAATGGGAGGTTTAGTGGAATTAAATGATCGTACTTGGTCAACCTATCAACAATGACAAGGATGGTATCATAACCATTTGTTGTAGGCAAGACTTTAACAAAATCCATTGATATTTATGACCCAAGATTATTGGGAATAAGGAGAGGTTGAAGTAGTCAAGAGTAAAGAACATTTTTTGATTTGCTTATTGATAAATATCACTAGATAGAACAAACTCATTGATTTGTTGTTTGAGGTTTGAGCATAAAAAATATTTCTCTACCCTTTTAATGGTAGATTGACTTCCTGAGTGTTCACAAGATTTAGAAGAATGTATTCCTTCCATAATCTTTTGTCTTAGATGGCCTTGGTCTCCAACCTATAGTGTTTTATTAAATCTCAAAGTCCCTTGGGTGTAAGTATAGCCTTTTACATCAACTGGTTGTATGAGTAGCTTCATTAATACTCATTGAGCTAGTGCATCATCATTAATGTTAAGGTTAATCTCTTTTAACTAAGCTGATTGGATTATTGAAGTGGCATTATAATATTGTTTCACTTATATAATTCAAGATAAGGCATTTGCAGCCTTATTTTCACTATCCTTCTTATAAACAATCGCATAATAAAAAAATCCACTTGTTGAATAATTTATGTTTTAACATTAAAGAATATCTCTTCTTTAAAGGATATTTCAATATTTGATGATCTAAATTGATTATAATATGGTTCCCACAAAAATATGTTCTCCATTTCTCTATTGCATATACTATATCCCACAAATATTTTCCTAGGTAGAAATTCCCTTTTTTTTTATCTAGTAGTGTCTTGCTTATGAAAGCTAAAGGTTTGTTAATTTTCATTAGGACTGCATTGATACCTTCATTTCTGGCATCAGTCTACATAATTAAAGTTTTATTGAAGTTAGTTAGCCTAAGTATTAAGGGAGTGGTCAAGGACTATTTGATCTTTTCAAATGCCTCCTTAGATCCTTTTGTCTAATGGAATTGGTTGGCTTTCAACATGTTGGTCAACATAGCACCGAGCTAAATTATACAAATTTCCCCCGCAGGTTTGCCTAGACAGGGACAATAGGGCTAACGGGATATCAGACTTGCGATCACATTTGCTCACTAGTCATTCAGATCATTTGATTCTAGTTTAGGTTGTTATTTCCCTTTCTGCTATCTTTATTATTCGGATATTATGTGGGCATAAGCCTGAAGTTTATTATTCAGTCTTGTTGAGATCAGTCATACTTATGTATGAGTTTTTATTACGATCTGGATGTTGGACTTATTTATTATTAGTTATTAATTAAACTGGTTGTATTGCGCATGTCTTTCTAAAATAAAGATGTTTTGTTATGGTTTGATGCTGAAAATGATATAGATTGATATACAAGCCCCATCTTCGATGTACTGTGTTTGTCCAAGCTTTACGTGAAAAATGGGGGTTGTTATAGTTAGTATCTGAGCATCAATGTTCAAGCGTCCTTAAGATTTGTGTTATGGTCATTACGTTCTACGTTGTTTTCCTTTGGTAAGTAGAGCCTTATGTTTAGGAATCATTGTACTCTTTTCGATATGTTACAAATATGAAACCTATTTGTTTTCATATGGAAGACGGTACGCGAGGTAAACCATGAGGTGTCATCACATAGGCTACAGAAGAGGGGGATCGATAGGAGCCTCAACCACACCCATAGCCACCACCAGCCCCACGCGGGATTACTCTAGTAAACATTTTCCTGATAGTGATGCAGGAAGTCTCTACGATGATGGCCTCTATGCTACAGTAATTTTTTCCACTACAGCAGCAGCCACCACCACCACTCCTACAATAAGTGGTGCTACCCATTCAAGCGTAGGGCTCGATATGGGAGATATCTAGGGAGGGATTCATTATGGTTCGACCTCCAGAGTTTATTGGGAGTCCAAATATATTAGTGGGTACTCAGTGGAAGAAGGATATTCAACTACATTTGAGGATAATTGAGTGAACTACAGTGCACAAGAAGATGTTAGCTTCATTTTTCCTGGTAGGGGCAACCTTACAGAGGTGGGAGTTTTATAGTGGTGGGAGTCTATCACCACATTGGAAGAGCAAGACATGTTAACTATTGATAAGTTTTAGGCCAAGTTTTAGGGAAATTATTTCCCACCAGAGATGAGAAGGAAGTTCTTGGACCTTAAGTAGGAACATCGCACAGTAGCATAATGTGAGGTGCAGTTTACTTCATTGCCTTTTTTTGCTAGGGACGAGATAAACAATGAAGAGAAGAAGATGGAGAAGTTTGTATGCGGGACAAACTGTCAAATCAAGAAGTTATTGTTAGGAAATTCGAATTTCAACACCTACACACAGATAGTGAATGTCTCTTTGCTGCATTATCAGGATCATAAGGAATTTTAGAAAAGTAAGGGGGGAAGAGACCCAACTCAAAGACGTCAAACCAGCAGGGTAAGACGAATGGGAATGGAAGTTAGGGGACCCAACAGTTCAAGGGGTCACAAGTAGGTGATCAGCATAAAAAGCACAAGGTTTTTTATTATTGGAATGAGGAGGGCCAATCGGTCCAGGGCCAACAATAAAGAGGCCATCAGGGATTGTGGCCGTAGGGTCGAGGACAATAGGGCTAACAGGGGAAACAGTAGGAGAGGTGTTAATTTTAAGGAAATTATTACATTTATGGAGATAAAGGACACTTTACGAGGAAATTACCTCAAAGAAATTGAGCAGCACGGGAGCTGGGGGATAATGAGAGTATTATTCACCTCGGGGCCATTATCAATATAGATAGTGGCGGTAGTGCCAACACTACTAGAGCTACCCGCTCCACCTCAAGGACATCAGCCGCAATTACAGTATGGGCATGTCTCATATCACCCCTAAAGAGGTACCAACACCAACATAGATAGTGCAGGGTATGATCCGTATTCGGAGATATATAGGGCATATTTAGTTGATACTTGTGCATAGTACTCAATTATTAATATTACTATGTTAGTGCATCAAGGATGGTAGACTTAGCATTTGACATAGTGCTTTACGTTGATTCACCCGTGGGTAGAGGGACACCTATGTGTGTCATGTGTAGAGGTACAGGTATTGATGCATGGAGACTTAGATTATGGTATACCTATTCATATTAGATATGATGGAATATGATGTTATCCTAGGGATGGATCGATGAGCCACTTAAATGGCTTGTGCCAATTATTATGGGGTCGTTAAGAGTTAATGGTCAATTTTAGAATAACCAATTGGACAATGTTGTTCATCATAGACGTGAGAAAAATTATGGAAATTATCATGTTTAGGGTCTAGTTATGGTAAAATGGATCGCTATGTAAACTTGGGTTAGTATGTTTACCTTATGAAAATTGGTGCACTAAAAATAGAGCAGCATATTGAGATGTCTTAGCAACTAGGGTGTTTTAAGGAAAGATTTGGTTACGGATGGATTCCAAATAAATAATGTCGAATTGGTGTTGCACTCAGACTGGGCAAGATTTATTGTGTTGTTAAGCCGTTCGTGATGTCGATGAGAATAAGGTGCAAGAGTTTGGACCTAGGAGTGGGTCACCGTTTGATTACGAAAAATAAAGGGCGATGCCTCAATTAAAAAATTGATATGAGGATAATGTGACTTGTGCATCATAGACGTCTATCTTATTCATGTGCTAATAAGGGATAAGGTTTATGGACAAGCAGGTGTCCAAGGAGATAGTAGCATAGGACGAATGATGGTTCGATGGAGTTTTATAAACCCTATATGGTGAGAGTATAAATGGTCATAGAGGTTATAGCCGCGAGTTTTGCATGAATTGAAGAGGGTTTCCTTATCTAGAGTAGGGATAACAATGTAAATATTCCAGGATTGGTTATTGACCTATTTTTTTATTTAGATATACAATGAATTTCTGACTCGGTGTGCAGACATAGAGTAGATGCTAATGATGGAATACACTAAAGGATGAATAAATACGATGGTTATCCAGGGATGGATATTATTTTAGTAGGTAAGGATATCCATAAGGAGAAGCATTTGTATTGAAAAGTTTTAGATTACTTTAAGAGATAAATGGATAGAGATGGCCTCAGTTACATGAAGATGTTTATTGTCACGAATAGTGTTATAATAGGAACGTTGTCATTAAAAATGGGCGATATTAAACTTTATTGGGATGGGTAGATATTTAGAATCTTATAAGTGATTGATGGACAGAGGGTGTCCTATCGTATATGTGAAAAGGAACATGATGTTCTTGGCATTATTAAAATGATTAATACAACAGGGTTCACTGTAATTCTTGGAAGGATGAGCCTTTTGTTTAAATTGAGACAAGTTGAAATCTATGTGGTTAGCGTATAATTTCATGTTTAGTCTTGGACGAATAGATCTCAATAACCAATTAAGCTATGTAGTAGTGTACCGGGAGGGTTCCTTGTTTGGATTTCCCTTGAAAGACGTACCAAACATAAAAGTTAGCAAGTGTCGGGAGTTGAAGAACCTTGGGTTCTAGGATGTTCTGTTAATACGTTATACATGTGTGAAGATATAATGCATCGATCGACGTTATGTTATATGAGTTAAGGCCACTGAGGCCAAGGAGTGCAGTGATGAGAGCACTGGGTAATTTTTACACTAATAGTAGAATGAGTGGGACAATCTCAAGAAGAACTAAGTTATGATTAGCAGGATATTCGAGTATTTTTTTTCCTCATCGATGTGCATGGTTTGTATGGTTCATTTGGGATGTATGTCGTTCATCCATATATAATGTTTGTGTGTGTGTGCTTGTGATATGTGGCATATGGACGTCTCGATCACACTATGGTAGGAATAGATGAGCATTTTTATTTTATCATTTGGGATACAAGCACAGACTAATAGAGTATAAACCTATGATATTTGTGAGGGTTAATTTTTGATGTTATTCCTCAGTGAATTCCAAGGACATAATTTCATTGTTAAGGGAAAGAATGTAATACTCCGTATTTTTATAATAAATTAAATTAGTAGAAATTAAATTAATTTGGTAGAATTTAATTAAATAAATTCATAAATAAATTACTTAGTTGGAATTTCATGTTTATTTGATTCATGTGTGAATACTTGTAGACAATAAATTCAATATTAATTAAATTATTGGTATGTGGTGTTCGACATAATGATAAAAATATGTAAATTGGGTAGATATATTTTGGGCATGTTCCGAGATGATTTGGGGACTTGTTTAGGTGTTTTAGACATCGAAATTAAGTTTGGAGTATATGTATACCATTAGGGGAGTTATTGGGTAAATTCGGGAATGGTTTTGGCGGCCCAAATGTGGGGTTTTTGATAATTAACAATTAAGAAATAACTTTCCATTCCACCACAACTCAAAACTAGCATCCCCACACCTATTGGAGAAATTACCAAGGCTAGATAAGGGAGAAATATCAAAGATGCAAGAGAAAGAGATCCCCAATCGTCAAACTAAGCCAATAATTCTCTTGCTAAATTAATTTTCAACGTGTTTCTTAATTCAGTTTTGTATTTCTCATAGAAAATTCTGGGTTTACTAGATAAACTGATGTTTACATGATTTGGATAAACCTTAAGAATACTGAAAAACAAATATGAGATTATAACGTTTAAGGATTAAACTAATTGGTGACAAACCCAAAAAATTTAGTATCATGTTAATTAGGAATTTAACATCAAAACTCATGTCATATGTGGATCTAATATAAACTGAGAAAGAAAGATTGTCTCTTGAATGATTTAAAAGAGAAAAGATTGAATCTTGAAACTGGGGTTTTAATAACAAATGATTCTTGACATAGATTGTTGTCGAATGAATTAGATCTGTTTTCGGGATGATTTTCATGTAGAGAATTGTTATTTAATGGTTGGGGGTAGATTAGAGTGTGTATGTGGGGTTTATATGAAGGTTGGAGCCACCATAGGTGTAGGGAGAAGGCAAAATCCCATCAAAAGTTTGTTCTAGCTGCCCAGCAAATCGAACCATTTCTTTAGGAGGAGTGAACCAATTCTCTAACCGAACCGTTTCGATCTAGCCAGCAAACTAGATCGGTTCTACTGGCTTGCCAACTTATTCTCATGTTTTTTTCCAGACAGTTTGAGGATAGGTCATGGAATCTTAGGTCCGGGGATGAGTTTAGATTTCTGGGAATCCAACATGAGGGTTAAAAAGTGTCATAGACTAACCAGGGTTTAATTGTGTTTAAGGGATTAGGCCAGGTTAGCACCAAGAAAACCTTTAGGTGACTTTTACAAACATAGGAAAGTATGCAAGAGATGATCCAAGTGAGTGGATAATTTCTTAAAAAGGAATTTTTTGTTAATATTTTATTAGTTGGGAAAGTTAACAATTAACCAGATGGTTAATTCTTAAAGTAAATATATTAATTGAAAATTAATGATACTTATTGGGGGTAATTATAACCTATACATATTATGTGTTAAAAATATGTATTTACATATTTGTGTCAACATACCCATGTTCGAGGGAGGCCTATTTATTGGGGCTACGTATGTCTCCGGACTGTAGCACACGTCGACACATGTGGGCAGCACCACTTACGAGGAGATAGGTTCAGATGCTGGGATCCATTGTCACCATCGGGGTATGGACCATGCAATGGTGTACTACGTAGGGACCACCCCACTTGTATGTATTTTTTACTGTCCATTTGGATGAAGGACTCCTCTGAACTTACCGATAGAGTATGAACAGGACACTAAAGGTCGATGCCTTTATGTGTCGTATATATATAAGGACATATATAATTATATAAATTAATTGAGAATTAATATGTGAAGTCTAATGATGTAGACAAATGATAATGAACCCAATACTACATATTGCATAATGGATGTTATGTTACTTCTTATGGGTAGTATCATAAGGTTACTCTGGGAACTGGAAGCATATGTGTAAATAATTAGCTTCAGTATAAGAATTATACTAGATGCATCGAATGTTACCTTATTTTTATAGTTTTCAAAATTTCAAATTTGGGACTTGGGTTGATATGCGTATAATATTTCACTTGGATAAGGGGTGAGATACTTCTTGCATGTGCGTGTCGATGGGCGGTGTATACTTTGAACTAACAACATCATTGTATTTTGATTTCGTAAGAGAGTTCTTGTAACTATAGGGAACTAAGACAAATTATAAAATGTTTTCCCCCCAGGTTTGCCTAGACAGGGACAACGGGGCCGACGGGATATCAGACTTGAGATCATATTTGCTCATTAGTCATTTATATCATTTGACTCTTATTTACGTTGTTATTTCCCTTCCAGTTATCTTTATCATTCGCAGATTATATGGTCATAAGCCCGATGTTTATTATTCAGTCTTTTTAGACCAGTCATACTTATGTTGTAGTTTTTAATACTATCCGGATGTTGAACTTATTTATTATCTGTTACTAATTAAATCGGTTTTAACGTGGATGTTGTTTTAAAATAAAGATATTTTGCTATGGTTTGATGTTGAGAATGATATAAATTGATAGACAAGCCCCATTTTCAGCTTATTGTGTTGGCCAACCTTTACATGGAAAATGGAAGTTGTTACAATGCAGGACTCCTTTGTAGATTTTGTAGCATTAGAATCCAAACTTTCATCCATCTTACATTCTATATGGTTGAGATCTTTGAATTCGGTGATCCTAGTGAGGCCTAGTTCGCTTTATAATTCTTTCCACAATTTTTTTATTATGATCTCGATCTGATCATTTTCCAAGAGGTGATTGACCGTATGATCAAATTTCTCTCTCCAACGAGTGACGAAAGTGCCAACGACATCTCCTTCCTCCCGCTTCATCATTTCTAAGTCCTTCCATGTGACACTAATCTCATCATTGTATTCTTACTACTTGAGAAAAGGACGACATACAACATTCCAATTTTTGGCGGTTCTCTCACATTTCAGGCCAATATACCAGGTGAGGGCCCCTCCGAACAGAGGTGGTGAGAATATTTTCTCTAATATCCCGACGTCAACATTTTGAACTTGCATATAAAGGTAGTAGTTGGATAAATGGTCATATGGAGAGCCTAATCCTTTTTATGTCATGAAGATGGGCATATTAAATTTGTCTGGTAATCGATCTTAGGGGTAGAGGGCCATCTTGTTCATGTTGGTTAACTCATCAGTAGTTTTCATCTTACTGATGGATTTTTAGAGGCAATGTAATTCAAACTAAACATGCGTCATCTCTTGATTTGAAGAGGGTTGGGGCTATAGACTCAACTCGTGTTAGGTGGGTGGGGGGGGGGGGTGATAGGCAGGGTGTGGGTACTTGGGGTACAAATTGTAGTGTTCAAAGTAACCATGATGGGAAAATTGTATTTGGAAGTAAGGAATTCTAGTATTCCCATTATAATGTTATAAGTCGAGTATATACTTTCATCCATTATAAAGAAATTAACCTTCCTCATTAGACTCTTAAGGTAAACATCTCCCATTCTAACATCCATTTCATACATTCCCAATTAATCCAACTTCTCATCGCGGAACCCTATCAGAGGATGTTGATAAGGGATGATCCTCTTCCTGTTGAGTCCCAAACCTTTAAAACATGGACAAAACATAACATGATCCAAACTTCCCCCATTGACCAATATCCTTGGCACGACGTACCCATGTACTTTAGTTGTAATTATAAAATGGTCATTCTGAGGAGCTAGGATTCCCTTGAGGTCAATTCTTAAAAAACCCACGATTAAGGTGTCCATATCTATATTCTTTCTCTTCTATGAATTTGTACCTACTTCGGCCAAGTTAACGTCTTCAAACTTTGGAAGGGCCTTAGATTCGACCACATGCACCTTACGGTCAACCAATTATGCGCCACCACCTTCCAGGCCTCCACATATCATCTTCACATCAAACGATATCATGTGGAATCATCCTTTTGGATCATCGTCCCTTGGTTGTAGGTCTGGATCATCATTATCATCACCTGAGGCGTTGTCTTTCTTCCCTGGGACATCTTCCCTGCACTTATCGGCCTTTATTATTTGGGGGACATCTCGTCCTCTTTTTGAGTCTTCACTTCTCACATACTTCCTTAGTTCTCTAGCCTTAAGCATTTTCTCGATCCCATCTTTCATGGAAAAATACTTGTTGATTAAGTGCCTGTGATCTTGGTGAAATTCACACCATAAGTTTTTATTCCTTTTGTGAGGGGGAGCTTTTAGCTTCTTAGGCCATCTTAAGGACCCATCGTTCTTGATCTCATTAAGGATGTACAGCTGACCGTAAGAGGAGTATACCCAGCAAACTTATCATCAGTCGATCTCTTCTTTCCATCTTTATTCTTCTCTTCAAACTTTTTCCCACTGCTAGTCCCCTTATCATCCTTATATTTAGCTGCCATAGCTTCCTCGACATTCATGACCTTTCTAGCCATCGCCAATAGCTCGACCATGAACTTTAGCGGGTCTTCACCAAGATTCCAAAGCAATTTTACTTTCTGCAAGCCTCCTCTTAACATTGTCATCGCAATACTTTCCTCATAAGAAGGTGAGTAGTCTTCTTTTGGGGTCTTACCCTAAATAAGAAATTGTGGATGAATTATTCTGTGAGTTGCTTGAAATTTTCAATGGAGTTCTTCGAAAGTGAGGTGAACCATATATGGGCAGCTCCTATCAAAGTGCTCGAGAATTCACATTATTTCATCTCATTTGAGACGGAGGAGATATTTGCAGCCGACTGGTACATCTCTACATGGTGCAAAGGGTTAGTACTCCCATCATACTTTGGGGTAACCACCATCGGCTTAAATTTGGCAGGTGTTGGGATGTTGACTATTTTTGTCTTGAAAGGAGAACCTTCTGAGTATCCCCTATGCAAGGGGTCACATATCTTGAGGATGTATTCAATATTATTTTCTAGCCTTTGAATAGAGTCATTCCAAGGCCTCTCGATAGCTTCAATGGGATCAGCGTGGCCGATGTTATCCCCTTCTAACTCCATAAATTGAACTAAGGGTTCCCCGACTGCTGATCTGCATCAGTAATTTACCTCTCGTTGACCATCTACTGCCTCCCTCTTTGAGCCAGCATTGCTCCTTAACCTGGACTACCTCTCTCTCAAATCTCTAACTGGGTCGACCCTTTCAAAGGTCGACCCTCAACTTAATCCATTAAAATTTGAGCCCCTTGGTCGGGCCTCTGGACTCAGCCTCCTATCACGACCTAGACTTCCTTGAACGGGGAATATCCTATTCCCAGATACTTCGTATAGCTCCCAACAATCAATCTGGGCATCCTCAGCCTCATAACCACCATATCGATCCTTCGGGAAGGGTTGCCCTTACCTGCCCAGGTGTAAACACCTTGGGTCATCAACGCCCCTTCTTCGCTAAAGAGGAGGTAGATACTTGCGAGGTGCATGGGGTGGTCCCCTACTCCCTAATGAGGCTGCCCAACTGTTGGAGTAATCATCTTCGGTGAGGCTCCCATTGGCCTGATTACTACGTTCTGACTGAAGGCAACCAGCTTCTTATATCGCCTATTGGCTTGCTGCCAAGGATTTCAATGCGGCCACCACTTCAACCATTTCTGACTGAGAAGGGGTATTTTTGGAACTAAGGCCACCAGCTGGTGGTGGAAATTCTGATGCCATGTTAAAGCATGGTGGATGAACTTATAATCAAAGAGTGAAAGCTTTGCATCTAAACAAAAACTCTTTCAACGGTGAAGGAGTTCCACAGAAGGGGAGGACTGGTTCACCACCAGATACTCCGGTGAGGATAAGCTAAGAAAGGGAAGATATGAGGCTTTTCGTTCCCACAGACGGTGCGAGACTAATGATAACAGAAATGGTATGACTAAGTCATGATGTATGTACTCTCAAACCAGAAAATAATGGTGTACAATAGATATAAATGTATATGCAGAAGGAGATGAGGCAAATGAGAAGATGGCACCAAATTTAAATGGTTCGGTCGGATCCGACATCCACTGTTTAGTGTGAATGGTGGTTTTCACTATAAGTATTGCACTAATGGTCTGTAAATACAGCACTTCAGATTTTATCCCTCTTCTGTATATATTTTGACAGAGTTATGCTAGGGTTGTGAATAATGAGATCCTTTACAATGAAGAAGATGAAACGTTTATATATTGCTTAGGGGGTATAGTGTCCCCCCTAAGCTTGTAGTATACATGAACGCGCTGCTCTTAGCCTCTCCACTGGAGACACCTGGATGTGACACATGTAGAGTATGATGACAAAATATTCCCTCACATGAGGTAATGATTCGATTATAATGGTTTCACTCACAAAGAGTATACGTCCTACGTGCGCTGATCCACACGTATCCCAATCCACGAGCTATGTTGCTGTGACCCTCGGCCTATGCCCAAGATCCAAGGCTGAGGACTTGAAGAGACGATGCCGATACCATTGGGATTCGTAATGACCCAGGTCGGCCTCTGTCTTATATTTACTAGAGGTCGAGTCGAGGCTTTAGACTAGATCGAGGCTCCAAGTACATGTTCTATCTCAGTCTTACTGGCTACCATAATATCATCTATGTAAACAAGATTTTTTTTTAATATGGTTTAAATATATTATCCATTATTATTTGGAATACTTGAGGAGCGTTCTAGTATCCAAATGACATTACTAGCCATTCATATTTTCTTTGGGGCACACTAAAGGTTGTTCAAATAATATTGTCTGGATGCATCTTAATTTGCTAGAAGCATGATTTGCAATCAAAATTACTAAATATAATTCTATCTTCAATCAAATTGATTAAATTATTCTTGTCTGGTATCTTATAAGAATCAAGTTCACGATTCTTATTAAGTTATCTATAATCTATAACCATACATCTTTTTCCTCTTTTCTTTTGAGATTCGTTTTGAACATAGAATGCGAGGCTATTATGTCTACTTTTACTTTCTCTAATAATGCCTAACTTAAGCATTTCATCTATGTTATTTTTCAATTCTTCCCCGTCTTCTTGTGAATATCCTTTCTTATAGGTTCCACCATTAATAGTGGCGTCTGGGTTAATAAGGAAAATTTCACAATAACTTTGGTCTTTATCCCACTTAGCGATGGGATTTTCTCCTAAAGTGGGCTTTGCTAATTGCCTAATCTTTTCTTTTTCTACCTCTATATCCATTTTCCTTTCTTTGGATATGGCTTGGACCTGTAATAAGGTGTGATGGGCTTGATCTAGAATGTCTGGTTGTATAAGCGCTATTTGCTTATAACACTTTTAGTTTGGACACCAAGTGTCTTTTTGTAAGAGTTCACTAATGTCTAGGCTTTCTTGTTGGGTTATAGGTCTAGGTCCACCATGCTCAGCTGAAAACTCTGATGTTTTATGGGTCTATAATTGGGTTTGACCTGCATAAGGTCAAAGGCAGTCTTGTGATCTATTAGAGGGGCTTTAATATTAAATTCCTCTTTATCACTAATTAATATCTTATCATTATACTAAGTATAAGGATGATATTTACTAATAAAGTCTTTTCCTAAAATAATGTTTCCTGTGAAACTAGGACAAGGATCCATTATCCAAAACCGATGATTAAAAGTTTTGTTGGTCTGATTTCCTAGTTTAAAATAAATAGGAATAATATGGAAATATAAGGTAAATGGTTCTCCATTAGCCACTTCATCATATATTTCTTGAGTACTTTCTAAAAAGTAGTCTTCAGGGAAGGCATTAGCCTTGTAAATACTCTGAGAACATCCTGTATCCATAAAGGCTGAAAATCTTTTAGGATAGTCTCTGTTTTGAATGAATAACTCTGAAAAACAAGCATGTGGTGTAGTAGAGATTCCTAAATTATTCTGTTCTAAAATAGATATTCCTTTTTGAGGTTTATCTATAAAATCTAAGGGTATTAGGTATTCTGAACTACTATCAGAGAGGTATTCTTCTAAATCATAGGAAATTACCTTTCCTTTTAAGTCTTCGTTTTCTTGTAATCTTTTTGCTATATTTTTATCAATATCTTGATAATATGTTTTAAGATCTAAGTCTATTTGAGCATCATATTGGCTAGTATAGATTGCTCTAAATCTAGTTCTCCCACAGTTTTCATGGTAATGTAATTGGCAAATAACACAAACCATAAACAATTATGTTTGTATAATCTCAAAGCATTCTACGCATCTAAAGTCTTTCTTGCTAAATTTCATTTCAAATGTGCAATAATGTCTTTCATCAAAGTAACATCTAGGTATATTGGTTAGTAACTAAGGATTACTAACTGTCCATCTTTTCTTTAAAAAGGGGCTTAATATACATTTATACTAAGCTTCTTCGAAGTCTATATATTCATCATCTAAATCGTCTTGATTAGCTTGCATCGTATATAAATCTAAATTATCTTGAGAGTCTTCATACTCATCAGTATTACTAGTATAGTCTTCCAAATCACTATTTATATATGCACTATAGATACTAGTATTATTATCATCATCTTCTATGTCTGATATTTCTATAGCATATAGGATATCTAATTCTTCTTGATCTGCATTATCTAATATTGTATTAATAATCTTAATACCTTCTTTATCTTTCTTACTAGGGAAGTCTTTAGCAAAGTGTCCTCTTTTTCCGCAAGTCCAACGTTCTTTGATGGAAGTCTTAGATTGGCATACATCTTTTTCCTTCATATAATTAGGAACCTTCTTATATTTACTAGTATTCTTCTTAAAGTATCTTCTTTGGTTAAACCTATTTTTCTTGGTATTAGTGTTCCTTTCTCTAAAGGTAGTAGATGTTCTAAATTTATACTTTTTTGAAAATCCTAAAGGTCTAGTCTTAAACTTTCTATATTTCCATTCTAATTTCTTTTTAAATTTCTTAAATTCGCTTCCACATCCCCATTGGATTAGAGCGATGTCTCTTTCGTCTTTGATTGGAGGGATTTGCATTGAAGTTTCTTCTATTAACTTTCCTTGAGTTATATCATGTCTCTTAGATATAATATAGTCTTTGGCAAAATTGATTCTTTCACCCAGAGAGTTATTTTTAACTCCAGCTACTCCTAGCCAATTCCTATATTCATTAATTAGGATTTGTCATATGGCTAATATCTTTCTAAAGTATTCATCTTTTAAAGTATCTCCAAAATCTTTAATTTGGTAATATAGTTGTTCGTAGTTGTTGCTATATTCATTGATTTTATCTAGTTTGCAAATGCTAAGGAAGGCTAACTTAGTGTTTACTAAGTCTTATTCATTGATATGAGCTAAATGTCTAGCTCCAATGAATTCTGATGTGAATAATTGAATATATTATTCAATTGATCTCTCGTCTAAGTTCTCTTTGATCTTCTTAATCTTAGCTAAGGAGTCTTCGTATGTATCATTTCTTAAACTATATATATAATCTTTTTCAATACCTCTAATGGATTGCTCAGCGTACTGCTTACATTAACTTTCATCCTATTGTTCATTAGATTCAAAGAACATGTTCTTCTGATTATGCCATTCGTCTAAGGCTTTCTTTCTATCTCGGATATTGTCTAAGTTAAGGTATATCCCTATTGGATTTATGGCTTGACTTTCCATGGTCTTAACAGGAGTAAAACTCTTGTCACTAGTTGGAAAATCTTATATATAGTCAGGTTTAGTCTTAACTAAAGTGTTATAGTATATAGGAATATTTATTCCTATTGGTTAACTAAAAAGTCTAGGATCATCTTCTAGCCTACTACTACTTCCTATTTCTTGTTTATTAGGACCTACTTGTGTAGTAGGCATTAGTCATTCTTCTCCTTCTATTAATCTTAAGTTTTTGAGAAGTTCTTTAGTATTCTTAGATTCTTTTAATTTTAATATACGCTCTTGGGCTATCATATTAAATATTTTTCATTCTTAAAATCTAACAGAATGAATTTTCTTAAGGTGATCTTTAAATGTCTTCATATCCAATTCTGAGGGTTCATGTCCAAAGTTTTGGATCCTATCTTTTTCTCTAACTAAGTCTTTGTTTTCAAATGATCTTCTAGGTCTAATTAGCGGGGCTTGTCTTATTAAACTAGAACTAGTTTTACTACTACATTCTCCTTCTGAAGGATCATTAATTATGGTTTCTCCCATATTCCTAAATCTAACTTCTTCAGTCTGGATATTCTTATTGATAATCTTAAGAGGGCCAAACTAGATGGTAATATTTTCAGTGACATCGTCTTGATCAATAAATAAAGGTTTATTTTGTATAGTCCTAGTTTGTTGAAATTCTGGTAATTCCCAAAAGGTCTTAGCTTTTTTCCTTCATGGATCCAGTATTTTTAATACTGTAAGTATGATTATAGTCTGAAATATTAGTTCTAACTAAGATTTCTTCATTAAGTCTAGCGGTAGGAATTCCCGATTGCACTCCTTCATAAGGAAATTGGGAGAACATCACATAGCTTTGGAATTCTACATTTATATTAGTGTATGGGATAACATAGTCTTCATAGCCACTAGCATATAAGATTAGCTTAAAATATTTGGATGTTTCTGCAGTTACTGTAAATGCCGGAATGACATTAAAGTATCCTATGTTGTCTGACATTTCTAGTTGGGTTATCCCAATAAGGATATTCTCAAAATCTTTTCAACTTTTATCTACTCAACAATATAATATATTGATATTATTTTAAGGTCTGTGTAATCCTTGGATTCTTGCTTGAAAGAGTTCAAAGGTTAGGAATTGGAACTTCCTATCAGTTCCTCTAGATCTAAGCCATTCTGAGTCAAATACGTGGATCTTAGTATAGGATTTGTCTAACACATGATTCCTACAATGGTAAGTCGTGTTATAATTAGGAGTCTTAGGAGTGGCACCTTCTTTAAATAAGTTTATGTATCTAATGACTGGAAGTTGTCCATTATGAATGGAATCTTCAACAATCTTCCAGTTAACTTCACCCCATTCTTTCCATTGGAGAGGATTGGTCAAATTTCTTTCCTTCCACCATGTTCTAACATTAGAGGACGAATCTTTAAGTCTTTGGAGCATTCAATTGCTCTGTCCAATATTTGGGGTAGAGCTAACTATCTTACTAGTCTCATCTAATCAATCATTTATGATTCTTCTAGTAATGGTCTTTCCCTCCCTAGTTCCTTCATAAGGAGATTCTCTAAATTTACAGGTGGTTACCTATTTTTGTTCAAATCTTTTTTAAATCCTTTCTAAAGAGTCTGAATAGTCCTTTTGTCTTTTTATCTGCCTAAGGATTTCTTCATTAAATGTCTTATTCTCTTTTTTAGCATTATTGTTAATATCTTTATTATTTTTAACACCAGTATTAATAAGAGAATTAATAATCTTATTAATATAGTCTTTTATTTCCTCTTCTTTTTCTTATTTATGCACAGATTTGTGTGTCATCCTAGCTTCTATGGTTTCTATAGTTTTTTCTATTTTATCTAAATGAGTTAAAATAAACGGAGAGTCTAATTCTGCTTGGGAAGGTTTATTATATATAAACTTAATTCTCTTCATAATTTCTTCGTATTTTTCTTCTACTTGGGCCAGGTCTAGTCAAAGTTCATTAATAATACTATCCAGTTTGGATAGATTATGGCTTTCCATATTATTAAGATAATTTACTAAATTTTGTTGGAATTTAACAAAGTCTGTGTAGAAGGTAGTTAATCCTTCTGTCTTAGCTTTTAAATCTAAATGTAAGTCTTTAACAAAGCTACTATTATAGTCTTAGGTAGCTTATATGGATGTAGAGATTAAATTTAATCTTTCTAATATGAGTCTAGTTGCTTTAGCAGCGTTGGCAATCTCATTCTCATTTATCTAAAAATAAAATCTATCATCATTTATCTTTTCTAAAATTCTTTGGTAAAAATCGGCTAAGGTTTGAATGAAGAGGTCTCCAGTAACCTCATTCCAGTTTGATATAACTATTTCCATTGGGTAAATATTTGTCTAACCTAGGAATAAATTTATCTTGTTCTTTGGTGAGTTTAATTAACTCACTCTCTTGATTTTTTGTCAAAGTTTTAATTTTTAAAATGTCTTTGTTAAGGACTTCTATATGATTAGTCTTAATATTTATTTCTTATAGTACTTGTACAAGGTCTATTGGGATTTGACTATCTATTTCTAGTGGTCTGTTTGAGATATTTTTTATCTCTATTTCTAGAGTTTAAGTATCTTTTATTAATTGTTCTAAAATAAGGAGTATACACTTATTTTGATCTATTATGTTATTAATAGCACTGGCAGTAACTTGTCGACTATCTGCGTGTTTGGCTGGGATCTGTTCAGTAAGTGAACAACCGTCTATGTGTGAGGTTAAGCAACCTTCTGAGTCTAAATCAGTTATGGTTATAGGTTGGTAATCTTGGTTGGTTCCAAAAATATCTTTGTAAAGGGGAGGGATAAATCCCAAGGGCATTAAAGTATTTTTATTATAAGTTTAAAAGGAGCGTCTTATGGTGATGATACCAAAATTAGGGTTTGGTCGAAATTCGGTGAGTTTCTAAAGTCTTTAAGGTCTTGATACCAATTTGGGTCTAAATTATAAATCTTTTAATGGTATGGTCTTTAAAGGGTTTTCTATAAGATAGGAGGGGACCATGAGGGAGTATGATAATGTTGACTTTGGGACCCTACGGGGACCACTTTTCGGGAATATGACAAAAATCCATTGAGAACTCTATTAATTAAGTCCGTTGTAGATCCTATTTATACAAGAATAAATCTAGGGAGACCCCCAAAAAAACCCATTTCGTAAACCCACTGCATTAAAAACTTATACCTTATTATTGTGGATACCACCAGAGCATCAAAATGTGCACTAAAAACATGTACTCATTTTTGTCTTATTCACTCGATTTACTAAATGGGTTTTTTTGTGCGTCTCCCTAGCTTTACTCTTTATACAAATCCAGACCATAAACGTCAACGTATTACTACAAATCCCGACAACAGTCACCCTTATAAAAAGTTCCCATAAATCCCAATTATCTCCATTAAGGAAAAAAATATTACTTCATTTCCAAGAAAAAAATGTTACGACTTTCAAAATCGATAAACACATCCACCCTAGTCACAATCACAACTCTACAAATCAAATCATATAGGAGAAAGAACGATATAAATCCAGCCTAAAGCTGAAACCCACATACAATAAACTAAAGATTAACTTTTTCCTAACACCCATGTCATCTTATATTAGTGACAAGTGAGTAATTTTACCCTCCTTCCCTTTTTTTGTTATAATTATTCTCCCCTGTCTCTGTCTAGTTTCGAAGAAGAAGTATATATATCCATAATAAATTTTACATGTTATGTAGAGTTTGAAAGATCTAAATAAGAGCAAAAGATAAAAGGATTTCATTATCCATGGAAATGCGAAATGAGCAACAACAATCATCGTTACTCCATCAGACAAGTTCAGGGCACATTCAAATTATATTTGATACCAAACTCCATTATGAGGTGAATGTCTGATCCTCTCTAATCTGATCAAGTATTTCGTGGGTGATTTATTGTTTATTTTTAATTAATTTTTAATTTCATCTTATAATATTAATTTGTTCTATACCTATCGTACATCAATATCATCGTTATATGCAAAACCATACATGGATCTCTGTGTGGATTTGAATATAATAAATTACACCTTCTAGAAGATTTGGTTTTCTATTTAATTGATTCAACACCAAAATAACTTCTAGCGAATAAAAAGTATAAACAAAACATTGAGAATTATATAAAATGATACCAAAAGGAAAACTTTTTATTACCACATATTATATCTTTATAAGTCAAGTTGGGATCACATCACAATCAAAATTGGTTCACTGTCATAAAATATGGTTAAAAATGAAACTATTAAGTTTGAAACAATATATATATATATATATATATATATATATATATATATATTTTATCATATTTTAAGAAGCTAAACTATTAAATTTCTCATATTTTTCATTAATACCGATGTTACCTTTGGAGCTACATAAACCTCGATTTCGTTTTTATAAAACCGTGTAAGAAAGACATATCACTTTACAATTCATTGTATATTAAAAATTTTCTTCTTCCCACACGGTTTGATCTACATGTTTCAAGTACGTATATGAATTTTATATTTATATCTTAGGCTTGTACATCAAGGATTTATTGTTTCTTATTTGTAAGGAAATTATTAAATTAACTTTTAGTTTATTTCCTTCCCCAAAATGTGGTCTTTATTAATATATTTTTAATAAAGAATACATGTTATATCCTGTATAAATGGTTCGTATTTCACACGAAATAAAAAATAAAAAGGAGTTAAAATTCCACTTAATCTCAAACTTTGATGGACGGTTGAGATTAATTGACCTTTGGAATTCTGGCCCTCTCTCCACTTATAAATAGATGCCTTTCCTCCATTAAAAGTGAATCCAAGATATCAATGAAAAACACATACCTAAAGGTTTATAGGCAAGGAGAGAGAAGCCAAATTCTCCCTTAGAGGATTGCTTAAGCGATCACACCGACGACACTCGATGGCGACGTTCAACAGCGCGACTGAATCCATAGCGTTGAAAGGAGGTAAATAACTCTTTTCACATGTATATTGATGTGATTATCATATTGTTCAAATATTTTGGGAATCAGGTATAAAATATAACTTAAATGTGGTATCAGAGCTGATGATAAGAACACATGATTTTCCAGTAAAATAGATAATGATGTTGTTGCTGTCGAAATGTGAAAGGTCAAATTTGATAGAAATTTTTTGAAACTAACATGGTCCACTGAAAATGTCAAAATAAATAAAACCCATTGTTCACAGTGGGACCCACCCTAGTTTTGCGTTTTGACGCCGTTTAGACCTTCAAAAAATGCATTTTTGTCACTTTTGGTAATAATGTCAACGCTTATAACTCTCTTTTAAAATTTGATTTTACAATTCCGCAAAATGGAGAGTGATCCTCAAAAGATTATTTATGTTATTATAGTGATAACTAAAAAATTCCCATTTTGAGAAAAATAAACTATTTTTTCATATTTTATGGTATAAATCACTACATATATATATATATATATATTAAAATTATGACATGGCCACTTGCTAGAAATTATGAGTATTAGTATTCATGACCCTTAGAATTATTATTCATATCTCTTAGAATTCTTATGATTTTTAGTATTCATGACTCTTAGAATTCTTATTCATGTCTCTTAGAATTCTTATGACTTTTAGTATTCATGTCTCTTAGAATTCTTATTCATGTGTCTTAGAATTCTTATGACTTTTAGTATTCATGTCTCTTAGAATTCTGATGACTTTTAGTATTCATGTATAATAGAATTATGTCTATTAAAATTCCAGCTATTATGTCTATTGGAATTCATGTCTTTTAGAATTATGTCTATTTAAATTCATGTCTAATAGAATTATGTCTATTAAAATTTTAGCTATTATGATTATTAGAATTCATGTATAAAAGAATTATGACTATTAGAATTCCAGCTATTATGTCTATTTGAATTCATGCTATTATGTGTATTAGAATTCCTTCTATTATGACTTTTGGAATTCATGCTACCAACTATTGGAATTCATGCTACAATGCCTTTTAGAATTTTTTAAATTATGAATTTTTTTTTTCAATTTTCAAAATTTTATTAACTTTTGGAATTTTAGAAATTATGTCTTTTCAAATTCTCAAAATTTGAATCTGTTTATTTAACACATATCAATTAGTTGACCACAAGTATACAATAATCATGTGTTAAATTAACAAATGATTTTTAAAATTCTTGGCTCTTGGGATTCTAAACTTATGAATTCTAGAATGCACACCTTTTGTTATCCAAAATTAAGTTAGGATTATATCTTCAGAGTTACAAGTATTTTATTTTTTATATTAAATCTTGTGCCTATTCTAAGGTATCGTTTATATTATTTTAACATTATCTCTCATGGGTTATTTTGGAGACAGAAGATTTTGAAGGAGGAATGGGTGTTATTCTCTGGAGCAGACTATATTAAAGTGGAAGAATTTCAACCACCACCTTGAAACTAGAATTAATGGTGGAATGAAAATGAAGAGAAGAAAATTTCAAGTTAATGGATCACAAAAGGGCTGCATGAGAGGCAAAGGTGGGCCAGATAATCCAAATTGTGTATACAGTGGAGTGAGACAAAGTACTTGGGGTAAATATGTATCTGAGATCTAGGAACTCACAATTGGTACCGGATCGGGTCAAAACCCACGCAGTCTATGGTTAGGTACATTTTCATCTGCATTTGAAGCAGCTATTGCGTATGATGAGGCAGCAAGAACCATGTATGGGCCCATTGCTATATTAAATTGCCTTGGATATTTTGATAACCAAATTTGGATACTAAATTATCCAATAAGTATCGTAATTTTACACAAAATTCAACACCAGAATTGGAGAAGGAACAAATTGGATTGGTTAAACATAGTGAACATGCTGATGACACTAGTATTGAAGAACCTAGTGTAAAGGATGAAAAAATTCATATTAACCCTTTGGGAGATACTAGTATTGATAAATATAAGGTTACACAAGATGAAACTGGTTACTGTAAGCATAGTGTACAAGAAGGAACATATGATGTTGAGACTTTGAAGGAAACTGAATCTGGATTAAGACAATCAGTGGAGGATAATCAAACGAATGATTTCCAATACAAGGATCAACTTCAAGACTTGGAGAAATTCTTAATGGAAGAAAGTTTTGACAATGAGCCTTCTGGGGCTTTTGGACAAGATAACAACAATAATTCTACTCAATTTGATTTACTTAATTTCGAGCTTTCGCCAGATATAAGATCATCTAGTTTAAATGACATTTTAGATCAATCGAAAGGATGGGAATACTTTAGATGAAGAAACTAGCAGTGTTAGTCCTTCAATGGAAGAATATAATAAATCATGCGATTCCTTGTATCATATTGAACGTAGTGATGGAAAAAGTAACTTGCAGAAGTCATCACAAGAAGAAACCTTCAATCTACATACTTGTAGATTCGTGGAGGAACATATTGATTTTGATCGATCTGAATTTTTTTTATTCAAATTTGGTTGATACAGAAAAATAGGTACTTTTGGATGTGGATTACAACTTTGATTTCTCCTGTAGTAGTGATAATTATGGTATTAGTGATAATGAGGTTTAATGATACATTAGAACTTCGGACCGACCCTCTACACATTCTTTTGGGGCTGTACTAAAGAAAATTTTGAAGATCTCTACATCTTTACATATTTATTAAATTTTATCTATAGGTTTTTAGGCAAGTCTTATGTGAACATTTTGTGAGAATATATAAGTGATTGACTTTTATTTGATATAAATATCATTTACAATCAACTCATGTGTAATTGGTGGGAGAAAAAAATTTAGGCAGTTATAATTTTTTTTCTTTTTTCACACATCAATATGTTATAACTTTTGATCGATAAATTCGTTTTTCACAAAATGAATATATTTGAAACATGCACAAAGAAATCTATCACAATAGGATGCCATGTTTTGGTATAATTTACTTAAGGTAATACAATCCATCTCTACCTCGAATCCCTACGGATGATGACATTTAAAATACCAACATGATAAATGTCTTTGATTTTGAGACCCCTGCTGATGAAAACGAAGCCCTTCATAAGGCCCTGAAGTATATTAAGGAGTGAAACATTGTCATCAATATCTTCACCCTTGACCGTATTCGTTTATTTTATCTCACGGTGCATGTCTACCTTTCGGATAGGCTATGTATGTATTCTCTTTTGAAACGGAGAATGATGTTGACGAACATTTTAGTGGGGTAGGTGACCATGACTTGACACCATATTCAACATATAAATAAGAACATTGTCAATGAGGTAACCAAATGACAAGAAGATTGTCATGCCATGGAAATCTAATATCTAAATATAATTTTGATATCTCCTCACAGAGATTGCTATGTGACTTATCTAAAAAATGCTAACATATGAAAATAGAGCCTCTAAGGAGTAGTTCCTACGTGGCTTATTCACTACCCCATTCAAAACTTTTCTCATTCCAAAGATTCCGCATCTTGACCTTTAATTCTTCTTTTCCTCTATCTATATCACTTACGATTTCAAAGTCCTTCCATTTCTCTCCATCAATATAACTCGCCCATCAAACTTGAAGAGACAGAGATCAAAAGATATAAATTTTCAAGTGGTTCACTGGATCCTCTTGATGCACATAAAAGGGGTTTCTGAGACTGTTGATGATCATAAACTTGTGAGAGAGACTGGTTTGTTTATTTAACTTACAATGCATACACTAGATTTTTCTCTTTTACTGTGTATGGCTTTTGGTTTCGTAAATTGCTAGTATGATCTTTTGCTTGCTAAATTCTTTATAATGGCTTCTTAGGACTATTCAGAATATTTTCCTGATTTTTATCAAATGCATCACTATGGTTTGGGAATTTTGTTATTTTTTGTGGCAGAGGATTTTAAGTCACATCAATTATCTGAAAAAAGAGGAGATCGAGGATTTGTGCTCATCATGCGGTCTTATTAACTACACGAGCAAAGTTAAGAAATTCGTTATCATGTTTTCTGCACAGAAGCCTTAAGACCAGGTTTGGCTAATCTGATTTATCATTTTCTCCAAGTTTATTTGAATATATTGTTTTATTTTAAATTTGTTGTAAATGTTATTCCTCTGTTCATAAGAATTCTCAAATATTGGTTGGTATATTTCTTTACAAAACTGAATCGAACCATATGTATTGTACGATTTTAATATCCAAAACTTCCCTTCATTCATGATTACAATTATTCAATTATTTTTTAACAAATTATATACAAAAAGACACTAAGTTATGTTAATTTCTTAGATAATTACTATATGCAATCATATTAAATTTATCATTTAACTTGGCCTACAAATACAATATTTAATAGGGTTTCACGTGTGTTCCAAAGTTTATTATTAATAATTGTTTATAATTACAAGTATGTTATTTCCAACTAATTTCTTATTTAGTCTGTATCAAAAACAAAACTAAAATAAATATTTGGGTTTGTAATTAAAATTTAAGCTACTCCAAGAATCTGTGCGTTCTACATAAAAAGTTTTCCCATTTGACTACTCATGTCGGTCCCAAGATTTTAGGGGTCCGAGGTGAACTCTTGAATTGGGGGTCTCATATTCAATAAGAGATTTTTTTATTAATTTATAAATTATAGTTTTTTTTAACTAAAAAGATGCCGACTTATTTTTTAGGAGTTGCAGCAAGTTTAAATATTCGTCCATTCAATTTTCAACAATTTGTTTTTGGACAATTGGAAAATGACACTATAAATATAATACATATAAAATTTTGGGGCTCCTAAAATGTGTTGAAAATCGGGACCCGAGGCGGCCGCCTCTCTTGCCTCCCCTCAAAACCAACCCTGACTGTTATTACCAAAACTAGTTTTCGATCGCGCAATACGCGGGCTATTTATAGTTATGGTAATATAATGTTTTATAAACAAATACACAAAACTATTAGGAAAAATCGAGTCAATAAATAAGAATCAAACTCGCAACAGTGGAAAAAGAAGCCAATGTGTTAATTCTTAGGGCCAAAATATATTTTTTAGTAATAAAAACAGTATGTAAGTCCAATACTCTATAATAGTCATAATGAATACAACTCTTTGAATCATAAATTTTCTATTATCCCCACATAGTATATATTCCACAACAATACTTTGTTAAAAAAACATAGCAAAACTTTTTTTGATAGGAAAATTCGAAGGAAAATTGTCCTAATTCATAATTATTTGCCTAAAAATGCATTTTGAAATATTTAGAACAAACGAAGGAACTAAAAATAAGTTTTACCTTTAGTGTGTCATTTAATCAAGTATGAGTTTTGCACATGAACCATCTTGGGGGCTTGGGTATTCAACTTGTTTGTCAAAAGTGAAAAAAAAAGGAACATGAGCCCCAAAGAGGAAATAAAACTTAAATAGAGAAGGAAAACAAAAGGATGACAAATTGGTAAATATTATATATGAGACTAAAAAGGTTATGGAGAAAGTTATGAGATGTATTGAAAGAAAAGTGAATACATTAAATTAACATAGAATTTGGAATGTTTCAAAAATATCTAAGACAAAAATTACGAACATTTCACATCTTCTCCATGACATCCAATAACGGCTAATAATACATAATGGCTAATTAATCACAAATGATTAAACTATGATCCAATCTTCAAATAATCAAGTTTCTCATTCATAAGAATGTATATATGGAATATAGAAAATGCCTACCGTCATATTTCAAATTAAAATTTCTTCTCAATTGACTTTAATAGAGGTTGAAATTTCGATTCTAGTTGAACAATTACCATTCTTATTTTAGATTATTTAACTCTTACAATCCCTAGATATTAAATTCTATCTTTTCCAAACCCTAAGATATATTATAGATTATGATGTTTGGATTGTCCAATTGTGGCCTTGTCCACTCTAGAGATAAAAAAAATAGTAAAAACCCAATTGAATCAATTAAATTCATCTAAAACCCAACTGAATCGCAAAATCCAATTGATTTGACTAAGTGTAAAAAATACCGTACAGTGGTTTCGGTCGAAAACATGAACTTCAATCCTAATAGTTCTAGTTGAGGTTATGATATAAGCGTGAAGGAGATAAGGTTTTTATATTGGTTTGGAGCGATATGCTTTATTGGAACATGAGGTGAGGAGTTACAGATCAACGATTCATAGTTGCAAAGTTTGGGAGGTGAAAGGACTTGAAAAGAATCCTAAATAGGTACGGAACGTTAACTTATGAATTAAAGCAAAAGTTAAGTAGTCCACCTGGAATATTTAGAGACTTCATTTTCAAATAGTTATATTAGATAAACCAACTAATGACACATCTGACAACTTGTAACTAACCACTAAACTAACTACTAACAATATAATAATTATCCTTCTCCAACTAGGTTTGCATTGATTCAACATAACTATTCTACTAATTGTGTCGTCTTCTCTACATATTTTACTCACAAAGCATGCCGCTTTTTAGATCCTTGTCCCTAAGGATCAAACTGTGGTAATTTACAACCAATAACGTCATAATCTTTCCAAGTCATAACTGCAGGATGGCCAATGTACCATTGCAGCAAAATATATGGTGTGGCTTTGTTTGCCCTTTATCATCCTTCTTTCCAAGATCACACTAGGTTCAATAAAAAAATTTCCCTTGTTTATTTGTCTACGTACGTCTTCAACCAGAATCTATCTTGTTGAAGCCTCTCTTATAAGATTTGTATAATTATTCTTCAATATTCTAAAAATGGGCCCACTTCTTAATTTTGGTTGGAGGTTTATTATGGGATAACAAGGTGGGGTGGATAACCATACAGAGATCAAAAGGGATGGTTGGAATGCATGAACAGTGGGTAGGGTTGTACCACCATTCCTCCAAGGCTAACTAATTGGACAATGTGGTTAGTTTATCACTTATGGTGCACCTTAAGTAGTTCTCTATACCTTTTGACCATCACTTCATGGATGGTAGGCAATGGAGTAGTGTATATGTATGTTAGTGCCTAGTAGTTTAAAAAGTTGACTCCAAAAGAGACTAAGGACTCGAAGAATACTTGAGCGACTTGCGAAGCTATGAATGGGAGGTTTAGTGGAATTAAATGATCGTACTTGGTCAACTTATCAACAATGACAAGGATGGTATCATAACCATTTGTTGTAGGCAAGACTTTAACAAAATCCATTGATATTTATGACCCAAGATTATTGGGAATAAGGAGAGGTTGAAGTAGTCAAGAGTAAAGAACATTTTTTGATTTGCTTATTGATAAATATCACTAGATACAACAAACTCATTGATTTTTTATTTGAGGTTTGAGCATAAAAAATATTTCTCTACCCTTTTAATGGTAGATTTGCTTCCTGAGTGTTCACAAGATTTAGAAGAATGTATTCCTTCCATAATCTTTTGTCTTAGATGGCCTTGGTCTCCAACATATAGTGTTTTATTTGATCTTAAAGTCCCTTGGGTGTGAGTATAGCCTTTTACATCAACTGGTTATATGAGGAGCTTCATTAATACTCATTGAGCTAGTGCATCATCATAAATGTTATGGTTAATCTCTTTTAACTAAGCTAATTGGATTATTGAAGTGTCATTATAATATTGTTTCACTTATATAATTCAAGATAAGGCACTTGCAGCCTTATTTTCACTACCCTTCTTATAAACAATCGCGTAATAAAAAAATCAACTTGTTGAATAATTTCTGTTATAACATTACAGAATATCTCTTCTTTAAAAGATATTTCAATATTTGATGATCTGTATTGATTATAATATGGTTCCCACAAAAATATGTTCTCCATTTCTCTATTGCATATACTATAGCCCACAAATATTTTCCTAGGTAGAAATTCCCTTTTTTTTTATCTAGTAGTGTCTTGCTTATGAAATCTACTGGTTTGTTAATTTTCATTAGGACTGCATTGATACCTTCATTTATGGCATCAGTCTACATAATTAAAGTTTTATTGAAGTTAGTTAGCCCAAGTATTAACGGAGTGGTCAAGGACTATTTCATCTTTTCAAATGCCTTCTTCGGTCCTTTTGTCTAATGGAATTGGTTGGCTTTCAACATGTTGGTCAACATAGCACCGAGCTAAATTATACAAATTTCCCCCGAAGGTTTGCCTAGACAGGGACAATAGGGCTAACGGGATATCAGACTTGCGATCACATTTGCTCACTAGTCATTCAGATCATTTGATTCTAGTTTAAGTTGTTATTTCCCTTTCTGCTATCTTTATTATTCGGATATTATGTGGGCATAAGCCTGAGGTTTATTATTCAGTCTTGTTGAGATCAGTTGTACTTATGTATGAGTTTTTATTACGATCTGGATGTTGGACTTATTTATTATCAGTTATTAATTAAACTGGTTTTATTGCGCATGTCTTTTTAAAATAAAGATGTTTTGTTATGGTTTGATGCAGAAAATGATATAGATTGATAGACAAGCCCCATCTTCGATGTACTGTGTCTGGCCAAGATTTACGTGAAAAATGGGGGTTGTTATAGTTAGTATCAGAGCATCAATGTTCAAGCGTCCTTAAGATTTGTGTTATGGTCATTACGTTCTACGTTGCATTCCTTTGATAAGTAGACCGTTATGTTTAGGAATCATTGTACTCTTTTCGATATGTTACAAATATGAAACCTATTTGTTTTCATATGGAAGACGGTACGCGAGGTAAACCATGACGTGTCATCACATAGGATACAGAAGAGGGGTATCGGTAGGAGCCTCAACCACACCCATAGGCACCACGAGCCCCACCCGGGATTACTCCAGTAAACATTTTCCTGATAGTGATGCAGGAAGTCTCTACGATGATGGCCTCTATGCTACAGTAATTTTTTCCACTGCAGCAGCAACCCCCACCACCACTCCTACAACAAGTGGTGCTTCCCATTCAAGCGTAGGGTTCGATATGGGAGATATATAGGGAGGGATTCATTTAGGTTCGACCTCCAGAGTTTATTGGGAGTCCAAATATATTAGTGGGTACTCAGTGGAAGAAGGATATTCAGCTACATTTGAGGATCGTTGAGTGAACTACAGTGCACAAAAAGATGTTAGCTTCATTTTTCCTGGTAGGGGTAACCTTACAGAGGTGGGAGTCTTATAGTGGTGGGAGTCTATCACCACATTGGAGGAGCAAGACATGTTAACTATTGATAAGTTTTAGGCCAAGTTTGAGGGAAATTATTTCCCACCAGAGATGAGAAGGATGTTCTTGGACCTTAAGTAGGAAGATCGCACAGTAGCAGAATCTGAGGTGCAGTTTAGTTCATTGCCTTTTTTTGCTAGGGCCGAGGTAAACATTGAAGAAAAGAAGATGGAGAAGTTTGTATGTGGGACAAACTGTCACATCAAGAAGTTATTGTTAGGAAATTCGAATTTCAACACCTACACACAGATAGTGAATGTCGCTTTGCTGCATTATCAGGATCATAAGGAATTTTAGAAAAGTAAGCGGGGAAGAGACCCAACTCAGAGACGTCGAACCAGGAGGGTAAGACGAATGGGAATGGCAGTTAGGGGACCCAATAGTTCAAGGGGTCACAGGTACGTGATCAGCATAAAAAGCATAAGGTCTTTTATTGTTGGAATGAGGAGGGCCAATCAGTCCAGGGCCTGCAATAAAGAGGCCATCAGGGATTGTGGCACAAGGGCCAAGGACAATAGGGACAACAGGGGAAACAGTAGGATAGTTGTCAATTTTAAGGAAATTATTTCATTTATGGAGATAAAGGACACTTACCGAGGAAGTTACCTCAAAAAAATGGAGCAGCACGGGAGCTGGGGGATAATGAGAGTATTATATACCTCGGGGCCAACACTAACATAGATAGTGTAGGGTATGATCCCTATTCATAGATATTTAGGGAATATTTAGTTGATACTTGTGCATAGTACTCAATTATTAATATTACTCTGTTAGTGCATCAAGGATGGTAGACTTAGCATTTGACATAGTGCTTTACGTTGATTCACCCGTGGGTAAAGGGACACCTATGTGTTTCATGTGTAGAGGTACAGGTATTGACACATGGAGACTTAGATTATGGTAGACCTATTTATATTAGATATGATAGAATATGATGTTATCCTAGGGATGGATCGATGAGCCACTTAAATGGCTTGTGCCAATTATTATGGGGTCGTTAAGAGTTAATGGTCAATTGTAGAATAACCAATTGGACAATGTTGTTCATCATAGACGTGATAAAAATTATGGAAATTATCATGTTTAGGGTCTAGTTATGGTAAAATGGATCGCTATGTAAACTTGGGTTAGTATGTTTACCTTATGAAATTTGGTGCACTTAAAATAGAGTGGAATATTGAGATGTCTTAGCAACTGGGGTGTTTTAAGGAAAGATTTGGTTACGGATGGATTCCAAATAAAGAATGTCGAATTGGTGTTGCACTCAGATTGGGCAAGATTTATTGTGTTGTTAACCCGTTCGTGATTTCGATGAGAATAAGGTGCAAGAGTTTGGACCTAGGAGTGGGTCACCGTTTGATTTCAAAAAATAAAGGGCGATGCCTCAATTAAAAAATTAATATGAGGATGATGTGACTTGTGCATCATAGAAGTCTATCTTATTCATGTACTAATGAGGGATAAGGTTTATGGACAAGCAGGTGTCCAAGGAGATAGTAGCATAGGACGAATGCTGGTTTGATGGAGTTTTATAAACCCTATATGGTGAGAGTATAAATGGTCATAGGGGTTATAACCGCGAGTTTTGCATGAATTGAAGAGGGTTTCCTTATCGAGAGTAGGCACAACAATGCAAATATTCCAGGATTGGTTATTGACCTGTTTTTTTATTTAGATATACAATGAATTTCTGACTCGGTGTGCAGACATAGAGTAGATGCTAATGATGGAATACTCTAAAGGATGAATAAATACGATGGTTATCCTGGGATGGATTTTATTTTAGTAGGTAAGGATATCCATAAGGAGAAGCATTTGCATTGAAAAGTTTTAGATTACTTTAAGAGATAAATGGATAGAGATGGCCTCGGTTACATGAAGATGTTTATTGTCACGAATAGTGTTATAATAGGAATGTTGTAATTAAAAATGAGCGATAGTGAACGTTATTGGGATGGGTAGATATTTAGAATCTTATAAGTGATTAAGCGCTCTATTAGATTTAAGGATGGACAGAGGGTGTCCTATCTTATATGTGAAAAGGAACATGATGTTCTTGGCATTATTAAAATGATTAATACAACAGGGTTCACTATAATTCTTAGAAGGATGAGACTTTTGTTTAAATTGAGACAAGTTGAAATCTATGTGGTTAGTGTAAAATTTCATGTTTAGTCTTGGACCAATAGATCTCAAGACCTATTAAGCTATGTAGTAGTGTACCGGGAGGGTTCCTTGTTTGGATTTCGCTTGAAAGAAATACCAAACATAAAAATTAGCAAGTGTCAGGAGTTGAAGAACCTTGGGTTCTAGGATGTTCTGTTAATACGTTATACATGTGTGAAGATATAATGCATCGATCGACGTTATATTATATGAGTTAAGGCCAGTGAGGCCAAGGAGTGCAGTGATGAGAGCACTAGGCAATTTTTACACTACTAGTAGAATGAGTGGGACAAGCTCAAGAAGAACTAAGTTATGATTAGCAGGATATTCGAGTATTTTTTTTCCTCATAGATGTTCATGGTTTGTATGGTTCATTTGGGATGTATGTCATTCATCCATATATAATGTTTGTGTCTGTGTATATGTGATATGTGGCGTATGGACGTCTCGATCACGTTATTGTAGGAATAGATGAGCATTTTTATTTTATCATTTGGGATACAATCACAGACTAATAGAGTATAAACCTATGATATTTGTGAGGGTTAATTTTTGATGTTATTCCTCAGTGAATTCCAAGGACATAATTTCATTATTAAGGGAAAGAATGTAATACTCCGTATTTTTATAATAAATTAAATTAGTAGAAATTAAATTAATTTGGTAGAATTTAATTAAATAAATTCATGAATAAATTACTTAGTTGGAATTTCATGTTTATTTGATTCATTTGTGAATGTTATATTTACTTGTAGACAATAAATTCAATATTAATTAAATTAGTGGCATGTGGTGTTCGACATAATAATAAAAATATGTAAATTGGGTAGATATATTTTGGGCATGTTTCGAGATGGTTTGGGGACTTGTTTAGGTGTTTTAGACATCGAAATTAAGTCTGGGGTATATGTATACCATTAGGGGAGTTCTTGGGTAAATTCGGGAATGGTTTTGGGCTTGTTTGGGGGCTCAAATGTGGGGGTTTATGGGGTACTCGGGATTAGTGTTATAATGGATAATTAACAATTAAGAAATAACATTCCATTCCACCACAACTCAACACTAGCATCCCCACACCTATTGGATAAATTACCAAGGCTAGATAAGGGAGAAAGATCAAAGATGCAAGAGAAAAAGATCCCTAATCGTCAAACTAAGGCAATAATTCTCTTGCTAAATTAATTTTCAACATGTGTCTTAATTTAGTTTTGTATTTCTCATAGAAATTTCTGGGTTTACTAGATAAACTGATGTTTACATGATTTGGATAAACCTTATGAATACTGAAAAACAAATATGAGATTATAACGTTTAAGTATTAAACTAATTGGTGATAAACCCAAAAAATTTAGTATCATGTTAATTGGGAACCGGTTCGATCTAGCCAGCAAACTAGATCGGTTCTACTGGCTTGCCAACTTATTCTCATGTTTTTTTCCAGACTGTTTGAGGATAGGGAATGGAATCTTAGGTATGGGGATGAGTTTAGATTTCTGGGAATCCAACATGAGGGTTAAAAAGTGTCATAGACTAACCAGGGTTGAATTGTGTTTAAGGGGTTAGGCCAGGTTAGCACCGAGAAAACCTTCAGGTGACTTTTACAAACATAGGAAAGTATGCGAGAGATGATCCAAGTGAGTGGATAATTTCTTAAAAAGGAATTTTTTGTTAATATTTTATTAGTTGGGAAAGTTAACAATTAACCAGATGGTTAATTCTTAAAGTAAATATATTAATTGAAAATTAATGATACTTCTTGGGGGTAATTATAACCTATACATATTATGTGTTAAAAATATGTATTTACTTATTTGTGTCAACATACCCATGTTCGTGGGCGGCCTATTTATTGGGGCTACATATGTCTCCAGACTGTAGCACACGTCGACACATGTGGGCAGCACCACTTATGAGGAGATAGGTTCAGATGCTGGGATCCATTGTCACCATTTGGGTATGGACCATGCAATGGTGTACTACGTAGGGACCACCCCACTTGTATGTATTTTTTAATGTCCATTTGGATGAGGGACTCCTCTGAACATACCAATAGAGTATGAACAGGACACTGAAGGTAGATGCCTTTATGTGTCGTATATATATAAGGACATATATAATTATATAAATTAATTGAGAATGAATATGTGAATTCTAATGATGTAGACAAATAATAATGAACCCAATACTACATATTGCATAATGGATGTTATGTTACTTCTTGTGGATAGTATCATAAGGTTACTCTGGGAACTAGAAGCATATGTGTAAATAATTAGCTTCAGTATAAGAATTATACTAGATGCATCGAATGTTACCTTATTTTTATAGTTTTCAAACTTTCATATTTGGGACTTGGGTTGATATGCGTATAATATTTCACTTGGATAAGGGGTGAGATACTTCTTGCATGTACGTGTCGATGGGCGGTGTATACTTTGAACTAACAACATCATTGTATTTTGATTTCGTAAGAGAGTTCTTGTAACTATAGGGAACTAAGCCAAATTATAAAATGTTTTCCCCCCAGGTTTGCCTAGACAGGGACAACAGGGCTGACGTGATATCAGACTTGAGATCATATTTGCTCATTAGTCATTTATATCATTTGACTCTTATTTAGGTTGTTATTTCCTTTTCAGTTATCTTTATCATTCAGAGATTATACGGTCATAAGCCCGAAGATTATTATTCAGCCTTTTTAG